>VDFB02271358.1:711168458-711217332 GCA_007258455.2 Sequoia sempervirens | reverse complement strand
CAGAATTTAATTAGCTCATTAACATGGGAAGGTGTGGCTTCATTGGTTAAAGAAGCTCATCATAATGAAGATTTCAATGTTACACAAAGGGAAATTGATTTAGCATATGGTTTAAGAGATAAACAGGTACGTATAAATATATTAATCACCCATATTATTTAATTATTTTCAATTATATTGATGTATATATATGTTGAGATTGTTTTCTTTGCATACATTCAGCCAAGAATAAATATGTTTATCAACTAACGATATTACAATAATTTTTACATGTTTGACATATTGTAGATGAAACACCACAAGGCTATGTGGTGAAATGGTCATAAATTATGAATCAAAAATTTGGATGACACAAAGAAAACTCGTGATTCTGGTATAACTGCAGTCTTTCAGGTGACTAATGTTTCATCTAGAAGTGACATACATCCAGAAGTCTCAAAAAATTGATACTATGGGATTTTGGATGATATATTTGAGTGTGCTTTAAGTCCTTCAGATTAATTTTTTTCATCATCCTATGGTACATACTCACGATTGAATGAAAATATTCCCAAAGAGAAGCTATTATTAGACATGATAATGGATTTACCATGGATTAATACAAAGATGGATTAAAATTGAAATTTTGGAAATGAGCCCTATGTTCTTCAAAATATGTGTGTGGCAATTATTTTACTCATAGGTTCGAATTAAAAAAATTTGGGTTGGTCATTTGTTGTTAGACATAATCCAAGAGGAAGGCCCGGTAAAGTATAATGTGGTGGAAGAAGAAGATACCGAAGAACTAGAAGATGATGTAGATGATGATCAGGATCAAAGGTTAGTTGATGATGTCCCTGACGAAGATGTCGAAGAGGAGAAACTAGATCATGATGATGTAGGAGTTAATGTCCATGAAGATGATATATGTGTGGATGATGACATTATCGAAACTGATATCGATGAAGATGATGATGGACCAATCCTTACAATGTCGAATCTGGATAGGATGATACAAACAGAGAGTTGGATGAAGGAGATCAATGACATTGAAATGTATGAGTAATGTGATTATATTATCTATTTGATATTAATTTCTTGATAGAATTGTATTTGACTTATGTGGTTACATAATTGATTCATGATGGAAACAATTTTTATGCCATTACATAATTAATTTAATGATATACTTTTTTAATGTTTGAAAAGTCAAAAAATTAAAGCATTTCAATAGTGATGTTAACAACCTTGAAATTAGTGTGTTTTATGTTTCATGTGATCATAAAAGATTAAAAAGTGAGTTGTAGAAGTGGTTGTTTAGTGGTTGAGGTGTAAAGGCCTTTAAAAAGCATAAAGTGATCATTGTAATGGTTGAGTATTTAAAATACAAGCTCTTGACATTCAAAAATTTGTGTTTTTCTTCAAAATTTATGTATTTTTCTTGTTATGCAGCATTGTACAGTCACATACAGCCATATTTTGATGTGAAATGAATTCCATGTCATGAAGATATGTGTTAGATTTTATTTGAATCTAATTTGAGGGCTTAAGGCATTGATTTGAGTTAGAAAGCTTCATTTTTTTGCATACAGCCCGGTTACCCTGTTTTTGAGGGTTTTGTAGTCCAAACATGATATAAAGGGGCTCTTACACTTTTTTTATTATTGTAGCTTGTGTAAGAGGTCCCATGGATACTGTTGTAATTGTAGGATGCATGAATAGAGCGTAGGATGCATAAATATGTATGTATGTATGTATGTATGTATTTGTATTTTTAAACGTTAATGTAAATGCAATTACTAGATGCTCTCCTAGAACAATAAATGCAACATATCATTAAAGAAATCTATATTTATGTATATAAATTTGTATTTCTAAATGCAAGTGTAAATGCAAAGAGCATATGGTTTTGTAGTGTTATAGAGTGTACAATCAATTGTAGGAGAAGAAAGCATGGTAGAATGATTGAATCCAAATTAAAAAGGAGTTGGTGTGAACTTGGATTTTCTATGTTGAATCATCAAATAATTCCTTGAGCATATTTGGATTAATTAAATAAATTACTTTGTTAGACTATAAAATTTCTAAACCAAGGAAAAACTACAACAAATCTAAGCCAATCATCTTAAAATTCCTCACTAAGTATACTTCCAAATCATGAATCTACTTGGTGTAAGATCCCATAGTTATTCAATTATCAACATAGAGTATAAAACTCAAGAATTTCCTATCTACTATTTGAGTGTAGACTATAGGGTCATGAGGAATCCATATAAAACTAGAATTTATGAGAAACATTTTGATCTTTTCATACAAATCTCAAGGATCTATTTCAATCTGCACAATGATTTTTCAATGTTCACACAGAGTTGGAGTTATCACTATTGATAAAATCTAGAGTTTAAAACATGTAAAATTCTTCCTATAAGTATCCATACACGAAGGCACTTTTGAAATCTATTTATGGACTTCAAATCTCTATGTTGCAACCAAGGAGAGTACAAGCCTAATGGAATTCATTTTAGCTATTAGAGAAAAAATTTCTAGATATGTGTTAGCTTTTATTTGAATCTGATTTGAGGGCTTAAGGCGTTGATTTGAGTTAGAAAGCTTCATTTCTTTGCATACAGCCCTGTTACCCTGTGTTTGAGGGTTTTGTAGTCCAAACATGATATAAAGGGTCTCTTACACTTTTGTGATTAATGTAGCTTGTGTAAGAGGTCCCATGGATACTGTTGTAATTGTTGGATGCATGAATAGGGTGTAGGCTACATAAATATGTATGTATGCATGTATTTTTATTTTTAAATGTAAATGTAAATGCAATTACTGGATGCTCTCCTAGAACAATAAATGCAAAATATCATTAAATAAATCTATATTTATGTATATAAATGTGTATTTCTAAATGCAAGTGTAAATGCAAAGAGCATATGGTTTTGTAGTGTTATAGAGTGTACAATCAATTGTAGGAGAAGAAAGCATGGTAGAATGATTGAATCCAAATTAAAAAGGAGTTGGTGTGAACTTGGATTTTCTATGTTGAAGCATCAAATAATGCCTTGAGCATATTTGGATTAATTAAAAAAATTGCTTTGGTAGACTATAAAATTTCTAAACCAAGGAAAAAATGTAACAAATCTAAGTCAATCATCTTAAAATGCCTCACTAAGTATACTTCCAAATCATGAATCTACTTGGTGTAAGATCCCATAGTTATTCAATTATCAACAAATAGTATAAAACTCAAGAATTTCCTATCTACTACTTGAGTGTAGACTATAGGGTCATGAGGAATCCATATAAAACTAGAATTGATGAGAAACATTTTGATCTTTTCATACAAATCTCAAGGATCCTATTTCAATCTACACAATGACTTTTCAATGTTCACACAGAGTTGGAGTTATCACTATTGATAAAATCTAGAGTTTAAAACATGTAAAATTCTTCCTATAAGTCTCCATACAAGAAGGCACTTTTGATATCTATTTATGGACTTCAAATCTCTATGTTGCAACCAAGGAGAGTACAAGCCTAATGGAATTCATCTTAGCTATTAGAGAAAAATGTTCCAGATATGTGCTAGATTTGATTTGAATCTGATTTGAGGGCTTAAGGTGTTGATTTGAGTTATAAAGCTTAATTTCTTTGCATACAGCTTGGTTACCCTGTGTTTGAGGGTTTTGTAGTCCAAACATGATATAAAGGGGCTCTTACACTTTTTGTGATTACTGTAGCTTGTGTAAGAGGTCCCATGGATACTGTTGTAATTGTTGGATGCATGAATAGGGCATAGGATGCACAAATATGTATGTATGTATTTGTATTTTTAAATGTAAATGTAAATGCAATTACCGGATGCTCTCCTAGAATAGTAAATGCAACATATCATTAAAAAAATCTATATTTATGTATATAAATGTGTATTTCTAAATGCAAGTGTAAATGTAAAGAGCATATGGTTTTGTACTGCTATAGATACAACATATCCATAAATTAATGTAATTGAAATTCTAAAGTCTTCAACACATATAATATGAAATCGATCAAACTATTAAACTGCATGAGAAATAAATGAAAACAGTAAATGCATAAGTATGTGTATTTATAAATGTAAGTGTAAAATAAATAAGAATAATAAAAATTATAAAATAATACAAGGGGAGACCAGTGCCTTATTGGGTATATGGAGTCTAATGAATATCTGCAAATGTGGATTTCAATAATGGCAATAATTCAAACTGTTAGGCACATAAATTGTTTACAACTTATGTAAATGTGCAAGTGAATAATTGACAAACTTTTCTTGAGATAGAATGGAAATTCTAGTTATGTGATTCTTCTTATTAATCCAACTAACACTTCCCAATTGTTGTGATTGATTAAAATATTTTAATCCCTACTTGAGAGAACTAAATAACCAGATCACACATATATAGCAAATGTACAATGATAAGCTGAGTATAAACTTGTTATATCAATTTAAAAAATAGAGAAGCATCAGAATGGAGACAATCAAATAACTGCATAAATTTAACAAACAACTGATACCAAAATCTTAATCCATAACTTAGATATCTTCATTTCCTCCATCAAAATACATGCATCTGAATCTCTATATATGAAATATTTTTTCTAGAAAGCTATCTACTGAATATTTCCTAATGCCTATATCTATTGCATTACTATGGAATAGATATAAATACATCAAAACTTGGAAGGGACACGTCCCTTCACAAATGTTCTATTTTACTTAACTAATTAAAACAAGAGATTAGGCTCTATTTAGCCATAGATGAACATTTGATAAATGATCTAGATAATCCTACAGCTCATGAGTATCAACATCTCCTAATGTGTTCCTGGCCGATATCTCCACCTTTATCATCCTTTCGTTGTGCTCGCAACTCTCGTCCAATGTCAAATCCTTCCCTCTAGCATTTTCCAGAATTCCCTACAACATCAATTCACATTCTTCGATCCACTTGGCTTTCTCTTTCAACTTTTCTCCATCTTCAAATAGTGTAGGAAGTCCCATATTCATAACATCAACCAGCCCCTTTGCATCTTCTCGCAGTTCCTAATAATAGTCCCTATGTCTCTTTATAATTTGGTTACCCATACCAATGGCCACACTGTCAGGAACATCTCTTTCAATTAATTCTCAGAACTTTTCTTCAATCCTTCCATCAATTCTCTTGTGTTCTTACCCTGTAACATGGTTCTTTGAATATGCTCCACATAGCTTATTCAACCAAATCGTTAAGTTTGCCTGCCTTTTTCTGATTATTACAACGAGTGTATCATATTTACCTTGTGAATATGCAGTTGACTCCTCGCAATGTTCTTTTACCTCATGTTAGCTTTCACCATGTGTTATTAATTTAGGAGGTCCATACATTATGACTCTTAGCATGTCCTTCAAATGATCATTTTCTCTCATGATCCTTTCATTATTCATTTTGTACATTTCCTTTTCTTTTATCAACATTTGTATTTGGGATTTATTCAATTTTCCCAAATTAATCCCAATGTTTGCAGTCACCACAGGATCTACCTCTCCAACCTTCAGAGTCATGACATGTCTAAATGCTTTCTTAGTATCAATCACCACTAACTTTCTATAAGGTGGATACAAGGCCTATATCATGAGCGATCCTTCATGCGGGTTATATTTGGATCCAACATATATTTCTGTCACCCCCTCTAGACTAAGCTTGTTTTTGGCACTATTGTCCTTTAAGAAGCTATCAAACACCAATGCAAAATTCAAATCGAGCCATGGAAAGATCATAACTCCAGCATCCTCTAACATTTTCCTTCCTTTTTCGGGGGTCATATTATCCATTTCTCTATCCACAGTTAATTTCAAATTATTTAGTAGCTGCTCCTCATTACTTGGTGTAATATTATCAACTGTCTCCCTTATCTCCTTGCCCTTTTTCTTATACAAGAAAGATTTGAATTCTAAAGAATTCAAAAATTCATTGTCTACTACAAATGACCTATATGCCATCTTTCTGGTGTTTGTATCTTGGCTCTCTTCAACACTTAGTTCTCTAGGAGGGGAGTTGTAATCTTGATTTTTTAATCTGGAAATCCTACTGGGTAGGTCTCATGGCATATCTTCTCCAATTTCCTCATCTCTAGAAAAAGGGAACCCTATATCCAGCAACCCTTGGTTGTATTCCTCCACCACTCTCGCTGCTTCCTCTACCTCCAAATTTCTAATCATGTTATCAAACTGATAAGGCATATGATCATATCATCCAAAGTTTATCCTTTGTTTGGAAAAATTGATATATCCCTGTAGATCAAAACCTTCTCTTAGTGGACCCTTATTCATATTATACTGCATTAATTTGTCAAGGATAAAATCATATCCTTCCTTTGCAAGCACAGTAAAATCACCAAAGCATAGAGTACTAGGCATAAATGCATGTTTTCTGAATGAACCAAAATTCATGAAACTAGAAAAATCCATTTGTCTTACAATTTCCAAATATGCAATCCAATTTGGGACTGTTTTTTTCAAAATGAATGGAGAATTCTCAAAACCAAACACCCTTACCATAGTAGCATCTTCCAAGCAATACCAGTCTCCCCAATTGTGAGCAGTTGGTTCATTAAAGTCCTTAGGTCTAAGGAAGCATTTTATTTCATCAAACAATGAGTGCACACAAGGATGAGTATAGAATTCATATACTGGCTTTACAAAATATTCTTCAAAATACAGGAAACTAAAATTAGCAAACCTACTATCCCAAATGGCAGTCCAAAATTGAATGGGTAAAAATTTTCCCTCTTTATCAAACTATGGAACCTTCAACTTTTCTGGCCAAATCCCTAACTCTTGTCTGAAGTACAATACTAGATGCATTAAAAGAGAATAATGCCTAAGGTGCAGAATAGGGGATTTATTCTTGATTGCCACCAATGCTAAGTCGAGCTCCTTGGAGAAAAATTAAGCATAGTCGAATAACCTAGAATTATGACATTGAATGTTAGCTACAATTACCATGGGAACAATGGACATCTACTCAGAAACTTCCATACCCAACAATTGTCCTACCGAGAAATAGGTATATCTCATATAGGGCTCAAATAAGTCTACATGGAATGGAGGCCCATCACCATTGTCAAGTGGGATAGTTTTACCATCTTGTGTTAATTATATGTAAGGGAAACCTCCAACCCTTGTAAGTGGTGTCCATTCTCCAAAACTCCTTTTCCAACTCTTCATTCACAATTTTCTCATTACACCACCCTTCCAACTTAAAAACCTCACATATTGAAGCCTTTGATATGTATATGAATGGTTTCCCAGATGGTCCGCATATGAACTTAAGTTTTGAGTCATAGTAGGTGGCCAACAATTTTACCAACTCTATATTGACAAACACATTAGGGCAAACCATTTTTCCCAAATTTAGACGCTGCGGATTACAAACTTGCTCAAAACGATCTCTTCGTTGAAAGTGGAATCTAAACAATTCATAGCCTCTTATTTGGGTCCAAATATCTCCTATGTGCTTGCACTTGTCGTCCAATTTATCCACTTCCACCCTCAGTTGCGTGGAGCACCTACCTCTGCACCTAGAGCCAGGAAATTGGTCAATTAAATCCTGATTCAACTTTTGTTCAGCACCCTCTGGCTCAATTCCAGACTCAACTTTATGCTTCTTACTCTTAGGGTGACTGCTCTCACTTTGTTTTCTACCTTTCAACTTCCCCGAGCTGGTGCCTTCCATATTACACGCTTAAAATTGCAAAAATGAAAAAGTTAAAATGCAGAGGACTTACTAGTTTTGATTGAGGTCTTTCAACTAAAACAATTCTCTATCCCTTTGTTTGTCTCCTTGTTTCCTTCATTACCAATTCACAATAATGTTCATTTTGTAATGATTTCCTTTCAATTTATGAAATTACCTGTACTCAGTGGCGCCATTAATGTTTTAACTCCAGGCATGAATGTAATAGATTTTCAAATTCCTTACTATCACATCAAATGAACTGGTAGGAAAGACACCTTCAAACTTTGGTTGATCTATACATTAGACCCCAACCAATGTTCACTAAATACTCTGTTGATTGGGGTAACACTCTACACATTTGACCGATGTTAACATTTCTCTTGTATACATCACCAAGAGTCACCCCGACAATCATTTTTGTTCATTTGTTTCTTCATCGGCGTAACTTTTAGTATCGCTAACACATTCAATGGTTCCTCTAATGTTATAAGTCTCGCTGCTAACTTTTCTTTTGGTCTTGAATATGTCATCGTAACTCCTGCTGATATCCTCCTATCAGTATAACTTAGTGGGTCAGGTGAACATTCAGGATTTACACCGATGGCACATGTCTCGCTGATATATTCCCAGTGCTCCTATCGGTGAAAGAAATGATGGTCTCATTGATGAAACTTCATCGATGAGACTCTTGGTGATGACCACCGAAGCCAACCCATTACTGATATCAATCATCGGCACATGATAGAAAACTCACTTCGATAGTTCATGTCTTGTCGATGACTTCCATCGGCAAGACATATCCAATGTCACACCGATATGACCTCTTAAGGAGTTTTAAATAGACCTACACCATGTAATTGTGGAGACTCTTGGCGATGACCACCGAAGCCAACCCATCGGTGATAGATCAATCATCGGCACAGGATAGAAAACTCACTTTGATAGTTCATGTCTTTCTAATGACTTCCATTGGCAAGATAGATCCAATGTCACACCAATCTGACTAACGTTAATTAAACATTCTTTTGGTTGAGGAGACATTATGCCGATATCACATAATCTATCCATCTGATTTATATAAATGTCACCAAGAGTCACCCCGACGACTATCTTGATCTGTTTATGTCTTCATCAGCAAGACATGGTGTATCGCTAAGACAATCAGTAATTTACCCAATGTTATAAGTCTCCTTGATGATTATTCCTTTGATCTCATTTCGCCAAGACTCCTTCCGATACAACTCCTTGTGCTTTGATCGGTGAGACACGAGAGGTTTCTTTTTTATGGAACTTCATCAGTGAGACCTATATGCTCAGTATGACCTTTTCATTTCAACCCGATGGAACTTGTCTTGCCGATGAAAATCTTTATCAGTGAGACCATGGACCATGTCATCCCGATGTGTATCTTCTTATGTAATACGATCGATGGGACATTTCTATTCTTTTACCGATATGTTGAAAATGAGAATATAATGATTTATGAATCGGAGAGACCTGCACAAATTCTTGTTGATATGGGTTATTTGAATACTATATTTTGGAGTTTTTTCATGATATCAAATGGTCAAGAATGATGTGATCATATGTGGCTATGATGGATTATACTCAAGATAAGGTTTTCTTTAGGGAATCAATGAGTGCAAAATCACTGTAAAATTTGCAAAATTGCTTGTACTTTCCCTTGAAGTATGTTTAATAACTCCAAAATGGGTGTCTAAAACCATCAAGGGTTTCTCTGGTGTTTTGGGAAAGTTTTGAGTTATTGGGAAAAAACTAGGTTTGCACTGTTACAAGGATTCAAGGAGTCAAAGTGTGAAATCTGACTTTTGTTCTTTGTCAGGCTTTGAGAGTTGTTTGGATTTTTTAAATTTGTCATTCTAAACTAGTTGGAAGCCTCTTAAAGGTAGGTTGATATGTTGGTTGAGTTAAACCTACTAGGTCTAAATCAGGTAGTTGTTATTGCTAAGGTGGATCACTCCTTTCTGCGAAGGCCATACACTTATGATTGGGTCAAGTGTTATTTTCTTTAGAGAATTCCTATTTCCTTTTTGATAGGTTTTGATTTGATTAGATGGGTTATGAAGCACTTATTTCAAACAAATATCTTTATGAAAGAAGTATATTGGAATGAAATTAAATATGATTTGTATTCCAATGTAAAAACTACAAAGAATGGAAACAATTCTTTCAACACATAAACTATTATGTAGTAGTCAATTAAAATGAAAAAGCTTACTCTATATTAGTTAGGATACACAACTAAGAAAATGATCTAAAGTGACTTATTTATCCTAGAGGAACTAAGTATATAGTATGCAAATAAAATCAACAAACCCACAACTACCCCTATTTTGAAGGAGTTTAGTTTTCTCCCCTTCCTGATCTCGCTAATATTGTCTAATTATTTTAAAGAGACGAAGGGTCATAACACAAATTTATTCAACCTAGTAAATAGCTTGGTTAATGAAACTTGAAAAAGAAACAAAATAATTGCTACATTTGGCATTTCATGTTGAATGAAGAGTGGTGACAATAATCTACTTATAGTTTAATAAAACACTATTTTTATAAGAAGGCTTGACATTAGAAAGATAAGTGTTACTTATAGTTTAATAAAACACTATTATAGTTTTACCAACATATACTATTGTATGCTTGCATGTATTCTTAGTTAATATGTGGGGAGATAGAGATAGATGGGGAGAGAAAGAGAGAGAGATAGAGATATATGGGAAGAGAACGAGAGATGGAGATATATGGGAAGAGAAAGGAAGAGAGGTGGAGATAGAGAGTCAATGGATAGGGGGGATAGGGAGGGAGAGATGGTGAGAGATAGAGAGGGGGAGGGAGAGAAAGAGATATAGATAAGTAGAGGAGGAGAGATAGAGAAGAGGGGGAGAGAGGGAGAGATAGGATGAAGAGGAAAACAGAGAAGAGAGGGAGATAGATAGATATAAGAGGGAGAGAAAGAAGAGGGGGAGAGGGAGAGTGATATGTAGAAAGGGAGAGAGAGAAGAAGATAGGGAAGAGAGGGAGAGATATCTCAATATATATAGAATGAGAGGGAGAGACCTATAAAGGGGTGATATAGAGAGATAAAGGGGGATGGTGAAAGAGATAGAGAGATTGTAATAGAGGTAGAGAAAGATATGGTTAGAAAGAGATAGAGAGAGGAGGGAGAGGGAGATAAAAAGAGAAATAGAGATAGAGATATAGAGTAGGAGAGATGGAGGGAGAGATGGAGTGAATGAGAGAGAAAGGGGGGAGAGGGAGAGATATCTCAATAGATAGAGGGGGGAAGAGGGAGTGACATAGATAGTGGGAGATATAGAGAGATAGAGAGTGACAGGGAGAGATATATCAATCACCCTCCCTATATATCTATCTATTCATCCTTATCTCTTTATCTCTCTACCTCTCTCAATCTCTTTGTCTCCCTTTCTATTTGTATGTTTGTCATTATATCCCTCTCTCTCTATATTTTCTTCCCTATATTTATCTTTGTCTCCTTAAGTGTGCAATGGGTACATTGAAAAGGTCTTAAAGGAGAATTATCATATCTTTAATCAAATGGCATGCTACCTTGAGCATAACTCCCCAAGGACACATGCCATCCTTGTATTGTTGACATGAAACAACCAATCAAAATTTAGTTTCTCTCTCTCATATTAATATATATTACTATTATATTAATTATATTTTGTATTATATAAAAATATACTTATTATTAATTATTAATTATAATAATTTTATACGTATTTAATAATTTTGTTAAAGAATATAATATATAATTGTAATAAGTTGAATAATTATATTATTTATTATGTAAAATATAGCTAATATATACTTAACTATATTGTAGAATATTAAAACCTAGCTAAATGGCACCATAATTTTCAATTTAATTAACATACTCTAAAACCTAACAAAACTAGGTTGTAGCTCGTCAAATTGGAGAAGTGAAAGGTCAATACCAGCGCTGAGGAAGAGTTTGGAGTAGTGAAAACAAGGTCAATGCTAGTGCCGAGGAAGAGTTTGGAGTTAAAACAAGGTCAATACCAATGCTGACGAAGAGTTTGCAGAAGTGAAAACAAGGTCTATCAGCACCGAGGAAGAGCTTGGAGGAGTGAAAACAAGGTCAATAATAGCATCGAGGATGAGGTTGAGGGCACTCAGGGAAAATCAATGACCAAGGGACAATGAGTACTGTAAGTTTGGCACCCTCATTCTCTTTAACCTACAATTTTCATGCCTAGTTTCCAAAGATCTTCTCGTACATTGACACCCACATTCTCGTAAAATGGTATAAGATAAGACAGAAAAAATAAAATAGCTTAGTCTTTCACATTTTTATCGACCATCCTCAGGTCTTCGCAAAACTCCCATAATCTTCCCACATCTTGGTTGAGGTCTAGGATTTCATCACACATAGCCTTCATTGCATGAGTCTAAAGCAATTGTAGACTTAGCCCAAGTATATGCTAGGCTAAGAAAGATCTAATGAATGGAAATAGAGGCATGCAATTCTTCTTTAATACCTCCACCACAAACATATGCAAGGAAAGGTCTCCTCCCTTCTTGGTAGTGATAACCTCCTCCACACACAACCCTTAAAAATTATGAATAGAGGAATATAATCTTTGAAGAACTCAAAGTTGATTCTCTCCTACCTGATGCAATTAGTCATTTTATCCTTACAAAAATTTATAGTGATTACTAGAGGCACATAGACCAATTCTTCATAATAGAAGAATTTGATCATACTTTTTCCAATGATGGCATTATGAGAAAACCTTAGGTTAAATGAATAATTCCTAGCTAAGTTCTTTAAATCATGTCCAACCATATAAGAAGATAGCTGCTATGTGTACTTGGATACCATGGAGAAAGGCTCTTTGGGCTCTTTCATCAATTAAGGTATTGTTAAATTTTAACACCCAAAAGTGAGAATGAAGAATCTTTCCTATGATGGTGGCCATCCCATTATAGCTCTTAGAGTTGTTAGAGATAATTTTGTTTCAAAGTAGAGATATTTTAAGTTATCAAATCCTACCATCAGACATAATCAAAATGTTGTTGTTTCAAATGACTATGACCACTAACTTTCACTATTTGAAGATGTTGAAACCTTGTCATAGAGACTAGAACATTGATGCAACCACTCATCCTACCTTAAAACATACCAAAAGTCTCCTAGCAATTACAGATAGGAAGATTTAAGATGACTCAAAAAAACCCTAAACTTATGATGACTTAACCAAGTGTAGTACACGCTCCCTCCCTGTTAACCAATTAGACATATGGATATTAAATGTAAATTTGCTGCTATTTTTAGTCATGTAGGTGTCCAATAAACCACTTGGTGGTGTTTCCTTGATTACAATTAGAGAATACATTTGAGGTCTTGGTTGTGTAATTGGTGGACCATAGTCACATTTAACAGTTGTTACAAAGTTTGGGAGTTAAAAAGTTAAGTAGATTTGATTTGTGATGGACACATTTGGACAGTAGTAACAATAACTTGCAATCTATCAAGACTTGATTACCTTATAACCTGTGAAATTCTAGTGATGAAATGATAGATTAATCATAATGTCACCTTGGGATCACATCACCATCCAACATCCTTATGAGTGTAGGTACCACCAAATAGGTATTTGTCAGATCTGTCTTCCTCGAGTGAGGGAAATTCAAGAAGAGAAGAGGAAAGCGAGACATGTAGTAGGTCTAAAAGAGGGAGATCAACTAGAGGTCAAAATATTAGAAGAAAATTTCGTAAATGCATGGAATTTTTTCTTGCTAAAGGGGGGTCATGTTCTTATGATGATGAGAGCATAGGAAAAATTGAGGTGCCCTTGAGGTACAAACATCTACGGAAACAATGGGTACCCAAGGAACTTCCTCCAATAAACACTGATTTTTGTGTCAACGAGAGGATATATTGCATATCACCATCGTCATTACATGGTTTGGGCCTATTTTGCATGGATGGCATAAAAATTTGTTACGAAAAAGTTATTGAATTGATGGAGTATGTCGAACCCTATTACAGTTACAAAGATTGGATCCAGCTAGTTCAATATACACGAAGTATGTGTAGGTATGCACTATCAGCAAATTATATACAGCTAAGAGATAAGGATCAAAATAAAGGAGTGGCTATGTACATTGATGAAAGGCCAAAAGCATCAAGGAATATTGCAAGGTTTATAAACTGTACATGACCTAGGTCAACAAATAAGCAACCCAATTGCATATTCGAGGCGCGCGAGGGAAACCATGTATTCATATGTGCGATAAAATCAATAACTGCAGGGGAAGAGTTGCTAATCAATTACAATTTGAATCACTTAGTTACAAACATGATTACTAAAGGGGTGGTACATACTATGTACCATTTTACCAAACCTCTAATTAATGACTCTAATATACCATTTTATTCTTATGTTTTTTTTCATAAGTCTAATAGTTTCATTTTGGTAATATTTTTTTATATTTAATTTTTGTCACAACGGGACATTGATCGTACGGGGAAGTCTTCAGCCCAAAGCACAAATCATGATGCATCTTTAGGAACTTCTAAATAATAGGTTTACCTCATTGTAATTGTACAAATTAGATATGAGCAAAAAAATTATTATTATGTTTTTTTCATAAGTTTATTAAGGTTAATTTTGATAATATTTTTGTATTCTTGTTGCGGTTAATTTGATCAAGGAAGGCACCCGGTAGTAGATTAAGGAGCATCCATAGGGAGTGCAGTCAATATTATGTGATGATGACATTGCTTATTCAACAAACCCTCTTGATATGATAGGAAGAGCCAAAAATGTCTGATAAGAAGAAATCCTTAAGTTGTTATTCATAGTGCCTCAAATAGATGAGATAAGAGAGAGGGTTAAAATATTGACTGAGAGAGCACAAAACTTGCAAGTAAGTTGTCATGAGGTCTTTAACTATAAAATAAGTTCATTCATGGTTTTATATTTTGTACTCTTTTATGTCATGAACTAAAATATGTGTTGTTTTTATAGGATTTTTTGCATCCTCATGATGCTCCTAGCCATGATCAGGGTACTACAAGTGCTACCTGAGGAGTAGGGGTTAGTACAAGTGCATCTTGATCTTCCTGCGCATACATCACATCATCTGACATCATCTATTCCTATAGTGTCATCTGAAATGTCGGCAACACATACCATGCAGGCATCCGTTACTGCGCCCTCTAGCAGCGAACACATGCCAGAACATGTGTCAGGACATGTACCTGGGGATGCAGAGGCCACTAGTACTGGTGATGTTTTAGTAGCATTTCCTAGATCTTCTCGTATTACTAGTACAGGAACATTGCTGGTCACATTTGTGGTGACCGAGGATTTCGTTCCCATAAAGATAGAGAAGGTTCTAGGTACTTTAAAATGTTTTAAGTATTATTATATATAATCCAATTGAAATTTACTTATTGATCACTCTTTTTAGACTATTGATCCCATGATCATTTTGTAGGAAATGATGTTTTATAAACATCTAAGTGATATTACATTAGACTCTTTGGGCCCACCATCACATTACGTTAGATACCCAAAATCAAGATTTAAAGATAGGCTCATTAAGCTTGTTTTAGTTGTGTGCTATTGGTGCTAAAACATTCAACGAACCAAGGTCCTTAAGAAATTTGTTACCTATCTAAAAGTATGTGAGGACCCGATATAGGTCACATTTAGAAGAACAAAAGTACTGAGCATCCCCATACATTGATTCCGGGAGGGTGGAAAGACACAGTATGGGATGGAAGGAGGCTAAAAGAAAAAGGGAGACACACGAGGCCAAGGAAGGTATGTGATACTATCAACAATATAATTATATATTGATTACTCTTTATTTTTACATAATCTAACGTATTTCAAACTTTCATAGGCTACCCAACACATCGAAGGAAACAAAGGCAAGACTAGAAAAATACGGGCAACACAAACTTGGCTCTGGTGGTTATATGAAATTAGCCGCACGAATTGTAAGTATCAATAAATGAAATATTGCATCCAAATTATAATAAATTGAAAACAATTTTGGTTTTATCACACCATAGAAGCAAAATTCATGATCTTTTGCAAAAATGTAGGGCTTTTAATTCAACAGAGTTCCCACAGAAGAGGACCTGAAGATTGCATTCCAGCAAGGCTATGGAGCCGTGGCTGAACGCCTAAGAGTCTTGACTGGGCAAACACAATCTTCCATTGCATCCGACACGCAGGTAAATAAACTCAATAAAGTTTATTTAAAATTGAATACTTGTGCAATCTATTCAATATTAATTTCCACCATAAAGTAATTACATGCCTATTTGTTTTAAACATACAAGCAATGATAATACTGCACATGACATTGGAATGCAGCCTGTGAGGGTGGAGCACAACCTACAGATGAAGGTCATGGTGTGCATCCGGTACTGGATGTATTCATGTGCTATACAAAATGTAGTATGGATTAATACAATTAAACATCTTTAATTGCAATTGGTGTATTAATTAATGTAACCTTTCATGTTTCAAATTTAGAGCATGTAGAGCATGATCAACATGTTGAGCATGATCAGGCTAGAGAAGATTAGGAACATGATGTGGCCCCATCAGGTAAAGAGTACCACTCTAATGTTCTTTTAAACATATTTAATTGCAATTGGTGTATTAATTAATGTAACCTTTCATGTTTCAACTTTAGAGCATGTAGAGCGTGATCAATGTGCTGAGCATGGCCAGGCTAGAGAAGATTGGGAACATGATGTGGCCCCATCAGGTAAAGATGACCACTCTAATGTTCTTTTAAACATATTTAATTTCAATTGGTGTATTAATTAATGTAACCTTTCGTGTTTCAACTGCAGATTAGGATTTAGAGGGTGTTCAGCATGTTGAGCATGAGTCTATAAGAGAAGTTTAGGAACATGATGTGGACCCATCAGGTAAAGAGAACCACTCTAATGTTCTTTTAATTAATGAAATACTTGTAACAATAATAATAAAACATATCAATTTAACATTTCTTGTTATTGCAGCAAACCCCCCCTTGCAGCGGCGTCCACATTGTGAGCACACGACTAGGCGTACATTAAGATCACGAGCAAAGGGAAGAACAACTAAAGGGGGGACAGATGATTTAGAAAACAATACTCCACTTCAGATTTTTTTAGTTTTAAAAAGAAACAAAAAAAAAGTGATTGTAATCATATCATGACAACCATATTTTTGATAATATGTGAACACTGAAAGAATGAATGTTATATGTTAATGAATGAATGTGAATATGTTAATGAATGAATGTTATATGTTAATGAATGAATGTTATATGTTATTAATGGATGAATGAATGATTAATGTTATATGATCAAGTATGGGGAATTGAGAATGATGTGAGGGGGTGGGGGTGGTGGGAGGGGGGTTGGGCGAGGGGCCAAATGAGCTTCCCCCGTCACGTGGTTGGCCCTATTAAGTACAAAATATTAAACTATTCTTGAAATAAAGAGAATCTCAATAAGGTAATGTACTTTTCAATATAATAAATGCATCGTTTGAAGCATCAAACCAATATGCAAAGATGAAAGAAAGTGCTAACTTTTCACTATGGTGGCAGAAAAATGATTTTTTATACCCTGAATACATGCTCTACATCATAATTTGAAGTTGTTTCCATTCCAATGTTCTGAGTTTAGTTTTTTTGTATGGCTTTGTATGAATACCACATTGTGTTGTGTGTGGATTTGGTTTCAAAGCTCTGTTTCTTCTATTTTTAGTGGTGACATAACTCTAAAATTTGACTTTTGTGCATAATAGGTTAGTGGAAAAATTGATAGCTCTGAAGGGTTTAGAGGCTCGATTGAGATAGATACACGAATATTTGTATCTTGTTGTTGATGGGAGGCTTCCACTTAACCATTAATTTTTTTACCATGTGTAGGTATGCAAAAATTTCTCTACTTACATTCATTCTTGATCATAAATGTTCTAAATGATATTAATGCTTCAAACTTAAGATTTGTTTCATTGTTATAATGATCAAAATGTTATACTTTGCTATACATTCAAGCATTATCTTTCCCCTACCCTTTTCTCTCTCCCCCCTCCTTTTAAGAATTTTCTTTGTCATAAAAGATTCACATTTCTATCTCATTTACACAAATTTATCTGAAGCTCTAGGAGTGAATAAAGATATGTAAAAGATGATGGATTATGTCTAAACAACTTTCGATCTTATAGCTAACTAAATCCTTAATATTTGAATAGTTTAGAGCTTGAATAATTCTTGTATATGCATTTGTAGCAATAAGGGAGCATTGATATTTTTTGGCATTGCATTGAGGAAATTGTTTTCTCTTATACCTACCCTCGGCTAGACATGGAGGTATATAATATTGGTTTCTAGGTTTTTTCTGTAAGTAGTTAATTTCACAGAGGAAGACTAAAATCTTCTTAATGTCCTGTCAGGTGTGAAATCATATGAATCACTTGCTGAAGGCACCATTTTTTATTCATCCAAAAATTGGTTTGTTCTTTTTTTTATGTTTCTTGCATGTGCTTTTTTTAGGCTTTAGAGATGTAGCTCGGCTCTTTCCTTTGCACTTTTCATCTATTTTGATTATTACAATAGTTTTTCCTCATAATTTTTTATGTAGATCTATTTGTAACCTTATTTTCTACCAATCAATTTGCAAACTAGTCACATATTAAGGACCATTTCACTAACTTGTAGTCATCCATTACTTCATATGTTGCAGGTTGTGTCTGTGTGCCAATAAATCCTGATGATTGCGAGAACTTTAATCCTACAAGTGTACCCAATCTTTCTCAAGTAAAAGTCTTACCTTATTTTATAGTACTTTAAATGGTTAATTGAAGGTGCTTCTTTAGATCTGAGATAGTTGAACCCTGGAATAAAATATGGTATTAGATGGGTAGTATAATGATAAAACTGAGGTCCATTGAACACAAGCTCTATTCTCTTAAGACTACTCAGCATTTTCCCTACACATTTTCTCTTCAATCCAGATGTTTCTTAACTCTTTCCCTTGTTAGCCCTTGGTTGTTCTCAAGTGTAATGCTTTTTCTATGAATCTTACAGTCTGTATGTATGATCAGTCATCTCTTATGAAGCATGGATAACCTTTCATGGAATTGTTGTTGTGATGAGACAATTTCCATTGTAAGAATAATCATTTAATTTGTATGGAAGTAAGTCTTTTTCATATTATTTGACTTGGTATTATAAACTTGTCTTTGCAGGATTCTCTAGGGGGGAATAGCAGAACTGTGATGATAGGTAGAGTTGTACAACACCATAAATCATTTGGAATTATCAATATATTGCTTATAGAATACTCTATGCAAGTAAAATGGAATGTGAAATGACAATTGGTCTCGAATTCAAATCTAAATATAAGTACATTACACAAGAAGATGGTATCTATTCTATGATTTAAAGAACCCCAAAATAAGAAAATTAATAGGTTCCATCTATTTACTTGCTCTTAGACACTTGTTTAATCAGTGAGACCCTCAGAATGTCTTGCTGATAACCAACAGTGTTCAAAACTTCTGAAGAGGTCAGATCGGTGTGATATTGGATATGTCTCGCCAACGGAAGTTATCGACAAGACATGGACTATCAAAGTGAGTTTTCTATCTTGTGTTGATGATTGATCTCTCACCAATGGGTTGGCTATGGTGGTCGTCGCCAAGAGTCTCCATGATGACATGGTGCAGGTCTATTTAAAACTCCTGAAGAGGTCAGATCAGTGTGACATTGGATTTGTTTTGCCGACAAAAGTCATCGGCAAGACATGGACTATCAAAGTGAGTTTTCTATCATGTTCTGATGATTGATCTCTTATTGATGGGTTGGCCTCGATTGTCATCGCCAAGAGTCTCCGCAATGACATGGTGTAGGTCTATTTAAAACTCCTGTAGAGGTCAGATTGGTGTGACATTGGATTTGTCTTTCTGATGGAATTCATTGGTAAGACATGGACTATCAAAGTGATTTTTCTATCCTATTCCAATGATTTATCTCTCACTAATGGGTTGGCTTCGGTGGTCATCACCAAGAGTCTCCATGATGACATTGTGTAGGTCTATTTAAAACTCATGCAGAGGTCAGATCGGTGTGACATTGGATCTGTCTTGTCGACGGAAGTCATCGGCAAGACATGGACTATCAGAGTGATTTTTCTATCCTATGTCAATGATTGATCTCTCACCGATGGGTTGGATTTCGTGTTCATCACCAAGAGCCTCCATGATGTTGCATTTCAACGAATATTTTTAAAAAAAAATTGCATTATTTCGTCACAATTTTGACAAAGGAAACTGACAAATCACTGAAAAGGTCTTATGAAATTGCTATAACTGTGACAAATGCTTTGTCGTAACTACTTTCCCATTTTTTCGAAATGGCGACGAACTTCTAGTGTTGTTTCGATGCTTTGGAAGATCCATTGCAATTGCGTTTTGGTTATAATTCGTCAGTGGATACACATAGTTGTCATTGATATTTTGACGAACAATAGAGTCATTTTATGATGTCGACGATCGACGAATCTGGGCCGCTATTTTGATGTTTAATTATTCGTCTGAATTGCAACAAAAGTTTGGTGACAAAAATTATTTCATTGGTTCGTCGGGTGTCCGAAAGAGCTTTGTCGCAAGACCAACGAACGTTTGTCAAAAAATGGAGTCAACTTTAGTAGTGATTGATAATTGGATGGTTAGTAATTAATTGTGTTAGCATAATATTGATTCACCCCCCTCTCAGTATTCGATGTATTCAACAAATTTATTTCTTCTTTGGAAGATCTTGATGTTCTGAGAGATTAAGTAGAAGGATTGAAAAAGGAGAATAAGAAGCTTTCTAAAGAGCTTGAGGAATCAAATCAAATTGTGGTAATTTTACTCTGAAACTTCAAGTAGTGGAAGCTAGAAGAATGGAAGAAGTGATGAAAACAAAAGTTCGATCTGAAGTAGAAAGATGCATGAAGCTTGAGGCAGAAGTAGTTGCCTTAAGAAAATATTTAGAAAAGGCCAAGGAGCGGATTGAAAGAGGATTAAAGTTGAAGGGAGGATCTAAGATCCTTGATGAGTTATTGAGCACACAAAAGCCTAAAAATAAAGAGAAATTGGGTTTAGGACTAAAGAAAGGAAAGAATTCCTTTGTAAATGAGTCTACAAAACTTTATGAAAGGTTTAGAGCAACTGAAAATTCAAGCTCAAATGGTGAGAAATCATGCAAAGAAGATACTGAAGAGAAGAAATCTGTTGAGTTGAAGAAGTCGAATGAATAAAATAATCCTGAGACAGACAAGAAGAATAACCAATTAGTTCATGATCAATGAAGGAAGAATAAAAACTTGACAAGGATAGATGTTGATATATTTACAAGGTTACATGAGCAAAGGAGATAAAGATAAAGAAGACCACCTCATCCAACTCAAGGAAATGTTATGACTAGGTATTCTTCATACTTTCATGGATACTATTAGACTTGTAATAAGTTTGGTCATAGGGCTAGAGAATGTAGAGTCATTCCTAAGGGAAGTACAAATTATGTAAGCAAAAATACATTTGCTCCCTTAGTTGATATGAATGTAATATGTTACAACTACAATAATTTTGGTCATATAGCCAAAAATTGTAGAGACATTTTATAAGATCGTATGTTCAATCTGAAAATAAAAAGAAAATTACTTGCAAAATAGAAAAAGAATCAAAGGTTCCTAAGGAAGTGGGAGAGAAGGTTGTTAAGAAACCTAAGAAAGTATAGCAAGAAAAAGAGAAGAGTTCTACTCAATCCATGATTTCCCAAACTGCATTGCCTGCAAAGAAACAAAGTTTGAGGGTAATTAATAGTAGTTTCTCCAAACATATGACTGGGGATAAAAGCAAGTTTATAGAACTCGAGAAGTGTAAAGAAAGATCAGTAAGCTTAGGTGATAACACTACTGTAAAGATTTGTGACAAAATAATCTTGAGCCTAGATGGAAAGAATAAGATAAAAAGATGTCCTTTATGTTGAAGGATTGAAACATAACCTTCTAAGTGTTAGCTAGATGTGTGATAATGGTTATAAAGTTACATTCAACTCAGAAGGTTGCAAGAGTAGAAAGAATGGTAAGAAAATTGCATAAGGAGTTAGAATTGATAGCAATCTCTACAAACTTTGTGAAGTAATTGGCCAAAATTGTCTAATAAGTCATGAAAATGGCAGCTGGCTATGGTATAGAAAATTGGGCCATGTCAATTTTGAAAATCTAGTCAAAATAAGCTCAAGAGGGCTCATAAGAAACCTACCAAAAATAACCAATCCTGCAAACACTACTTGTAAATGATGCTAGCAAGGAAATCAAACAAGAGCTAAGTTTCTAACAAAGGATTATTCAACCCCAAAACCTTTGCAAATAGTTCATACTGATCTATGTGGTCCCATGAGGACAAGAGGGCTGCAAGGTGAAAGGTATTTCATGATGGTAATTGATGATTATACTAGAATGGCATGGATAATGTTTCTAAAAGAGAAGGCTGAGGAATTTGAAAAGTTTTAGATGTTCAAGAAGTTGGTTGAGAAGGAAATTGGTAGGAGAATCAAGTGCTTAAGATTAGATAGAGGAGGAGAATTCACATCAAGTGAATTCAATAGGTGAAGACCATGGAATCAAGAGGCAATATTCTACACCAAGAACTCCACAAAAAAATGGACTTGTAGAAAGAAGAAACATGATATTCAAGGATATGACAAGAGAAATGTTGAGTGAGTCCAAATTGATAGATAATTTTTGGAAAGAAGTAGTTCAGATTACAATATACATTCAGAACAAAGCTCTTCTAAGAGAAAATAGTGACAAGACTCCATATGAACTATGGTATGGTAGACCTACGTCTGTCAAGTACTTCAAATTATTTGGTAGAAAATTTTACATAAAGAGAGAAGATGAAAATTTGGGAAGCTTTGAGTTAAGATGTGATGAATTTTAGGATATTACACCCAAAGCAAGGCTTACAAGTGTTATAACAAGAGGTTGCACAAGATGGTAGAAAGCATCGATGTTAAAATTGATGAGGACATAAATCAAGTTAAACCTAGCAGAACCAACCTCAAGATTGAATCAAAAGATGAAGAAGAGGTTGTTGTTGATGAATAAAATGAGGAAGAAGTATGTGAACCAGAGATTGAAAGAGCACCTGCAAAGTATGTACAAAAGGATCATCTAGCAAATCAAATAATTGGTGATAAAAATGAGGGAGTCTTGACTAGGAGAAAACTTGCAAAGAATAACCTACAAGTAATTTTTTCTCTCTTGTCACAGATTGAGCCAAAAAGCTTCTCTAAAGCTAGTAAGGATGAGAGTTGGATAAAATCCATGGAGGAAGAGTTAAATTAGATTGAGAAGAATAAAACATAGGAATTGTTTCCTAGACCCCCAAGCAAAAACGTGATTGGCACCAAGTGGGTGTTTAGAAACAAACTGAATGAGGATGGAGTTGTTGTGAGGAACAAGGCAAGATTAGTGTGCAAGTGGTATGCACAAGTTGAGGGCATTTTATTTGAAGAAAAATTTGCACCTATAGCAAGATTAGAAGCAATCAAAATGTTTCTTGCATTTTTAGTGTATAAGGGATTCAAGGTATATTAGATGGATGTCAAATCTACATTCTTGAATGGAAACCTAGAAGAGGAAGTGCACATAGAACAAAAAGAAGGTTTTCACCTATTTGAGGATGATGATTATGTGTGTATATCAGGAAAAATGTTTTATGGTCTAAAGCATGCACCAAGAGCATGGTATTTTAGACTAGACAAATACTTGCAACAACAAGGATTCAAGAATGCATGTGCATACAATTTATACTTTAAATCAAAAGGTGAGCACATCATTATAGTTGTTGTTCATGTAGATGACATCATTTTTGGAGGTAGCAATGATAAAATGTGTAAGATATTTTCTATGCACATGCAAGATGAATTTCAGATGTGGGTGGTCCCACAATAGTGGTTTACAATTTTTGGCCAAATTGGACACTAAAAATATTATTTTTAACTAAATCTTCACATTCAAGCACCTATAGCGGCTAAACCGTGAGGAATTTAAAGATGATGCAAACTAGAGTCTCGTCACATTTTGTTTGTAGATTCTAAAAATATTTTTTTCAAAATTTTTGGAACCATATTGCACTTCTTTTTCCATCTCCCACAAAAAATGGCTTTTTTTCAAAAAACAACATTTTAAAAAAGTGACGCACACCATATAATGCATAATTTTTTTTCCATGAAGGATTAAAATCTAATTATTTTGAATTTAGATTTGTAACTCCGATATCTAGTGCTTCCACTTGGTTGGATAGTTTTTTATTCAATATTTTTTCTTTAATCAAGTTTCAAAGTCAAACCAATTGGTCGTGCCCACAAAAGGATATGAAAATCATAGTAAAACCTATCCTGGGAATTGGACATTCCAGTAGGTGACCAATATCTCTTTATGGACGTTTATTTACTTGTCAAACTAGGGAATGCATACTTTGAGTGGTGCAGCACAATATATGCACTAAGAACTAGTTTCAGTCACAACTTTACAGAAATAAATACTTGGAAAGAATTCTATCTATGCTACAGGAAGGAAATGCAAAGTTCTTTTAACTCAACCATGATTTAACCAAAACATAAATCATAACAGCTACGACTGAGACTCAAACTATGAACTGGCCTTATGTTGCAGGAACAAGCACATGGATGGATTTCCGATGCTGCAGGAGCAATACAAGACTGAGTTTGTACGAAAACTTTAAAGATGAAATCTAATTGATGATCAACAGAAAAAGAACAGCTAACTAACTAGCTACATATACTTACTAAGTGGGCCCCCTTATCAAGCATCTACTAATTAAGCAAGTGTTGAACTCAGAACTTCATCAAACTTTATTCATAAACTCATAATGGTATACATCTCTTTGTTGATATAAAAACTAGCAACAAACTCTACCTCTTATCATACAGATTCTACTTTTTATTACTATCATACTGACTTTTACATGATATCTACTATCTCCCTATCACTATGCTTCTATCTAACTTCTAACCATCTTCTTGCTCACTCGCGTAGGAGGAGCACTTATTTAAAATCAGGAGAACAACTAGCTAACTACCCCTAACAAAGAAAGACGTGGAAGCAAAGTGTATCCCAAAATCAAGGAATAGACTTCATAAATGAATTTATCCGTTCAACCCAATCTAGAGAGAATCTAGCACTCCACTCTTTCCAGATTGACTGTCATTAAAAATCCTTCCCAATGGTTTCAGTCAAAGAGTCTTCGCCAGAGCTTCCTCGAAGTCGTGCAGGAAATAGACTTTACTATAGGCAGAGATCGGTTGCGCTTGACTCGATCATACTTTCTTCAACAACCTGCGAAACACAAGGTAACAGATGCAAAATAAAAGGCACATGGCACATACACAATATCCATTCATTAATCACATATTTAAATCTATTTCATCATTCAAAAACTACATGCAATATACCAGTTATTTAGGGAGTCAACGGGGTAATAAATGTAGACAAGACAACACAATAGGTTGCAGGAACATGAAAGTGTTTTGCTACAGGATATCCCCATAAAAGGTTTCAAAAGAGTTTAAACAACCATGAATAACAAAAGTAAAGGTATTAAAAGTTCATCATAATATCCAAACTATGAGCACATTTTGGGCTCATCATCTACCCCCTACTTAGCCCAATGTTGGTCCCCAGCATTAACTTTCCTGGTAGTTTCTTTGAAATCAGTGGTTGTGGTATGACTCTGAAATGGAGCTCCAAACCTATAATAAAATCCTCTGAAAGTCTGCCACCTTTCATACCTATGGGCTTCTAAATCATCATTAAGATTTGTAGCCTGGTAAGGATAAAGGGGCCACATTAGCACATGAGGTTTGAATGTCAATGGCAACCATATTTCAAATCTCTTTTGAAGTCCCAACTGTATATATCTGCTTGATTGTTTAAGAGCTGCTGTGAAATTTAGGGGACTGTGAGGCTCAGACCTTCTTAGCCCAACAGTTAATCTTTCCCACCTTTTCTCACTTCTGGTGTATGATAGTCTCCAAAATGAATATGACTATTCCTGAAATTCATCATATACCTGTCTCCTGAGATCAAATATTTTCGTTCTGGTTGTATTATTTTGAATGCCATATGTCAGAGTAAATCAGGTTTTTAACATTGCATGGGGGTTTGAGCTTTGAGGGCGCAATGGAATAGGCTCATTCCTTTCAGCTTCCTCATATGTTTCCCATTTTTTTCCATAATTTGCTTTATTTTTTCCCATGACATAAATGATCTCAAATGGATATTGCCAATATACAGAAGAGGGTTCCATTTTGTTTCAAATGGAATTAAAAAGCCATGCAAATAAAATTCACACAAAGAATTTCTTAACGAATTAGGGGCTGCCTGGTATGCGTCGTAGAATTCTTTAGCAGTGTGAAGTATAGGATCTTGATTTCTAGAAATTCTCATTAGTTGGAACCATAAGAATTGTTCCTTAAGGCACAGAGCATAAACTCTGGGTGGTGGTCTGCATTCCATAATCTGACCAGTTACTTTTAACATTTCATCCATTTTTCCTTGTAACTCAAGAATTTCCTGTTTCTAACTTTCAATTTTCTTTTTCAGTTTCTTCCTTTTTACCTCCCATAGACTTTGTTGCATGTCAGTCTGGGCTAGGTTCCGGAAATTCAGGGTTTTCAATGTAACTGGTTCCCAGTTAGCTTTGACATATTCCAGAAACTCAATCAAAAATATCTTCTTATAAACAACAATGGCTTGACAAGTGGCAGGGGAAAATGTAGCTTCACTGGCCACATCCAATTGTTCGGTTTGTTCCTACTCTTGCTACAGGATGAATTCTGGTTGCTACAATGGAGAAGACTATGCTTCCTCCAAAATCTACATAGCAGCGATAGCAGAGTCATCAAGACTTGGTACCCCTTTTTCATTATGCTCAATTTCCCTTGTCTCAATTTGTTCCTCTTCAGGAACGAATAAACTCTGTGCAGCATTCTCAGCCACATTCTGAGAAACATCAAATTCAGACTCTATGGACCCTTCTGAAATTACAATAACCTCTGGTTGAGGTGAAGTAGGGGAGGTCTTACATTGTTTCCTTGTGGAAACTCTTCTTGGCACTGGTGCGGCTGTAGGAGGTGTTCTTGTAGCCTTCCTCTTTCTAGTCTGACTAGAGGGTTCTGCCCTACTAGAGGATAATGGTGAACTGGTAATAACAATAGGTGTTGTTGTAGGAGAGACAGTTGCAGGGGAAGATGTTGTAGGAGAAGGGCATTGCCTTTTTTGAGAACGAGGGTCAGATTCTGGGGACTCTTCTGCCTTTGTTTTTCCCTTCTCTCTCATAGTGGTAGACCTAGTTTGTACCCTAGCAGAGGATTCAGGTGTAAGAGCTGTAGGACTAGGTGCTACATAAGCAAATGACCCTTGCCCTGTTCTTCTACTGGTAGACACAATTTCTTCTTTCTTTTTCTGAGGTTTTGGGGTACGTACCCTAGGGGGTTTTGGAATTTGCAAGCTCTTCTGGGGAATGAATTGTTTCCAGGAAAGAGGTGAGACATCTCTCAAAGATCATTCAATCAATGATTTGATAAGGCCATGGTGAGCAATAGAATTATCTTTCCCCTGTCGGGTTCCATGGGCACTTTGTTCCATAAATTTTAACAAGAAATTCAAAATATTTACAACTAACCCATGCCTCATATGACTTAATAATTTGAAATGGTAAGAATGCAGGTAAGAGAAATGGCCTTCACAAGTTAAATACCTGATTATGTAAGCAGCGTGTTCTGAATAAGGAGGAGGCAATGATACTCACTTGCATCCCTGCTTGGAGACTTCCAAAGGTCCATCAGTGGGTATTGAAAATTCAGCCCTTGCAGCAGCAACAGCATCCGAAGAAAAATTTTCTCCAACGACTGGAAGCCCGGTTACTTCAGCAATTCTGTCTTTAGTTACAACAACTGTTAGACCCCATACAATAGCCTCCCCTTCAGAAAAGGTTCTCAAAAATTTGCCAGCAGCCTCCTCATCAAAAGTATTTAAACTCAAGAAGTAGTTTAACCACCCACAGAGACTAAATGCCTGGACTGTCCTTATACCGTGAGTCATAAAGCAGAGCCCAATCTCCTACTTTGAACTTCTTCTCCTTAATGTATTTATCATGCCACCTTATTCATTGATTCTGTATCATCTCAGTGTGTTGTAGGGCATGCTTTCAGAGTTCATCCAGAGCATTGAGCTGCATGACTCTGTCCTATTGTGCATTTGTTAAATCCATGTCTAGCTCCAGTGTTGTTTGGAGAGTCTTATGTTCAAATTCTATTGGCATCACAATTGTTTTACCATATTCCATTTCAAAAGGTGTAAATCCTGTAGCAGTCTTCCAGGTAGTACGGTAGGCCCATATAGCTTCAGGTAACCTGGCGGCTCAGTCCTTCTTATGCAAATCTACAGTTTTAGTCAAAATGGCCTCTATGTCCCTATTGGTGACCTCAACCTGGCCATTGGCCTAGGGGTGATAAGGAGTTGATTTCCTGTGTCGTTTATTGTATTCATTGACTAAAATTGTGATAAGTGTAGAAGTAAATTGTGTTCCCTGATCTGTCACTATCTCCCTAGGAACACCAAACCTAGTAAATATTTCCTCATATAGGAATTCAGCCACTTTATTATCCCTAGCATGTTTCATAGGTTTAGCTTCTACCCATTTTGTGACATAATATGTGCACACAAGAATGTAGGACTTATCATTGGAAGGTGGGTCAATTGGTCCCACAAAATCCAGTCCCCATTTGTCGAATGGTGTAACTACAATTTGTGGAAATAGATGTATTTCATCAGAGCGAGTTGGTCTTCCCATCCTTTGGCATCTGTCACATCTCCTTGTATACTTGGCTGCATCTCTATGTAAGGTTGGCCAATAGTAACCAGTATTTAAAATTTTCATTGTTGTCCTTTTGGCAGCAAAATGTCTGCCACACGGCTCATCATGGCTGGCATGCAGTATATCATGAGTGTCCTCCTCTAGTACACATCTCCTCATAACGTGATATGGCCCTGTATAAAACATGCAATCTGCAATCCAAGAAAAGTTAAAACTTTTCTCTACCAATAATCTTTTTTCCGTAGGAGAGAATTGAGGAGGAGTTCTTCCTGTTGCCAGATAATTTGCTATATTAGCATACCATGGATGAATAACCTTGATTGCAAATAGGTGCTCATCAAGAAAGGAGTCTTCAATGAGTGTAGAGTCATCTTGCCTTTGAATTCTAGAAAGGAAATCAGAAACTATGTTGGCTTTACCTGGCTTGTCCACAATTGTAATGTCAAATTCCTGCATCAGCAATAACCATCTTGCTAGTCTCCCAGATATTGATCTTTTTTTCATGAGATACAGGATTGTTGCATGATCAGTGTGGAAAAATATCTGATAACCAGTGATATAATGCCTGAATTTATTAAGGGCGTAGATGATTGCCAACATTTCTTTTTCTGTAACAGTGTAGTTGAATTCAGCCCCTTGCAGATTTTTGCTTATGTAGTAGAGTGCATGTTCAGTTGATCCATCCTTCTACCCTAGCATTTCCCTAATTGCATAATCTGAGGCATCAGTATGAATATGAAATGGGAGTGACCAATCAAGTCCTTTCAGAACAGGTGCCTGTGTGAGGGCGACTTTCAAGTCAAGAAATGATTTTTCACATTCCTCTGTCCAAGAAAACTCTACATCTTTCTTCAGCAAATTGTATAAGGGACCTGCTATTTGGCTGAAGTCCTTGATGAATCTTCTATAGTATCCTACATAGCCTAGAAAACTCTGTACCTCCTTCTGCTTAGTAGGAGAGGGTAACTTAGAGATGATCTCAATTTTAGCAGGATATACCTGAATTCCTACAGCCGAAATATAATGACCGAGCACTATTCCTTCCTACATCATCATGAAGCATTTTTGACTATTCAGCAATAGGTTGTGATCTTCACATCTCTGTAGTACTTTTTCTAAGTTAGCTTGAGCTTCCTCAAATGTTGTACCATAAACAGTAAAGTCATCCATGTATATTTCCATGCAATCATATGAGATGTCCGAGAAGATGCTTATGACTGCCCTTTGGAAAGTTGCAGGAGCATTACAGAGACCAAAAGGAAAAACTGAATAGGCAAATGTTCCCCAAAGGCATGTAAAAGTAGTCTTTTCCTGATCTTCAGGAGCAATCTTGATCTGATTGTATCCACTGAAGTCATCCAAGAATGAGAAGTACTTCTTTCTAGCTAAATTATCCAGAACTTGATCAATAAATGGAAGAGGAAAGTAATCTTTCTTTGTTGCTAAGTTCTCTGTAATCTACACATACCCTCCATTTTCCTCCTTTCTTAGGAACAATGACCAATGGGGAAACCCATTAACTATCAGAGATTGGGTAGATAAAGCCAGCTCTCAACATTTTTTGCAATTCTTCTTTAACAATCTCTCTCAAAGCTGGATTGATTCTTCTTTGAGGCTGCCTAACATGTTTGAAGTCACTGTTAATATATATGTGATGTGTACAGAGTTTTGGGTCTAGGCCCTTCATATCTCCATAGTCCCATGCAAAAGCTGACTTATGACTGGTAAGCATTTTGATCATAGATTTTTGTTGCTCACGTGTGAGGTTTTTATTAATGCACAAGGTTTTTCCTACAGCTACCTCAATTTGGGAGGTTAAGTCTATCATAGATACTTCAAACAGAAATGGCATGTCTACCTCATGGGGTAGTAAGGTGTGCAAGCAATTAGTTGTTGCAAGATAATGAGCTGATGTGGACGGAGAAAGAATAGTCTGCAAGGAACATGGATTTCCCTCACAATGAAAGTATTCAGTACCATAGTTATTCAACAAGATATTGGACAGTATATTTTCTTCTTCCTAATATGCAATGAAAGGCTCTCTGGTAATCATCATTAAATTAGCCACAGAGTTCACTTCTTCCTCTTCTCCCAAATCTGGCCAAGCAACATCTTCAGACTCAAGTTGGGGTAGTGCTGGAGAATAGAGGGTAAGTTTCTTTGTGCTATATCCATCAGATATTGTCATGTTACCTGACCTACAACTAATGCAAGCATCAACAATAGCCAACCAAGGCCTTCCTAGTATGACAGGGTATCCCCCTAATGATGCTTTTGGAGATAAGACCATGAAATCAATGGGGTATTCCCAGGAATCCAAGGTGACTACCAGGTCTTCGACTACCCCATCAGGTTTGATAGTTGAGCTATCAGTAAGCTGTAATATTGTAGGTGTAGTCCTTATTTCTGAAATATTAAGTTTTACAACCAGGTCCTTTGTCATGACATTGATAGCTGCACCAAGATCTACTAAGGCATTCTTAATTTGCAACCCATTAACATTTATCTCCACAACAGGACTTCCTGGATCTAAATATTTTGGGATGCTAAGCTTCCCTAGCATTAAGTCAGAGAGTTGACCTATTACATGGACAATTTGAGGGTCTTTCTTTTTCCTCCCTGTTTTCTTCAAACATGCCTCCTTGATGGCCTTGCCATAGATAGGTACTTCTTTGATTTCTTGGAACAAGGGAATTTTCACACATATATGCTTTAGCTGGTCAAGAATATCAAAGGTGGGTTCCTCTTGTTTCTTCACATTTTCACCTTCCAATCTTTGTGGGAAAGGAGGGGGCACCTTATCAGATGACTTAGGTAATGATGGAATCTGAACTGGCTAATTTTGTTGGGCTTGGTCATTGATATCTTCTTCTTCTTGGTCAGTCTACTCAGGTGGCAATTCTGATATTATGGGAGGAGATGGTGTGGACAGTACGGTTCCTGAACGTAAATTAATATTATTCAGGTTAAGAGCATAGGCAGGCTGATGATTAGGATCAGCAAAATAGACTTGTTGCTGCTACGGTTGCTGGTTATTTGGATTAGGTGCTGCCTGAGCTGGTAGTTGGGTTGATTTTGGATTCTGACCTTGATTAGGTGCAGGAGGTGGCATAATGGATTGTTGTTGGCTTTGCTACAGGAAACCTACGGTTGGATTTGACCATTGCTGGCCTCCTCTCCATTGGTTAGGCTGCTACCAATTCTCTTGTGGAGGCTGCCCCTGATTTTGCTGAGGTGGTTTCCAGTTCCCTTGTGAGGCTTGCCAACAATTGTGCTGGGTATTTGGCCAAGGGTTATGCCACTAAGGTTGGGAGTATGGCCCATAGTTTAGAGGGTATTGATTTTTCCATTGACTATTATATGAACCAAAATTTTGCAAAGGGTCCTGAGGCATATCTTGTCTTGGGGCCCATGGCCTCCTTTGTGCAACAAAGAAGACTTGATCATCATTACCTTCTATCATCTTAAAATCAGTAGGCAACTGTTTAGCCTCCATGTTGGCCACCATCTTGCATCTGTAGTCAAGCTTCTTCTGTCTACAATATGGACAGAACTCGGCCAAGATTTCTTCAGCTTCCTCATGTTTCTTCCAAGCTTGCATAGTGTCCAACTGTGTAGCCATGTTGTTAATGATTTCCTAGTTGAATTCAGACAGCAAATTTGTGATCTCCATCTGGGAAACTCCACTGGAAGAAGATTTACCCACTGTAGCTTGATGACCTCTACCCTTCTTCACATTTGCTTGGGAGTAATTAAGACATATTTTCTTAATATCATCCCAAGGCAGCTAGGTTATATAACCTCCTCCCATCAGGTTCAGAGTGTCTATACAGGCATCACTGATCCCTCTTAGAAAAAGTAGTTTCTGAGAGTCTTCATTGAGAGTATGGTTTGAGTTCTTTTTCAGAGAAAACAAGAATCTTGAAATATAATCCTCCAAACTTTCATCCTCCTTTTGTTGAATCCTAAATATATCGTCTCCCTTACTGCCACTTTTACAATATTCCTTATATTTCTCAAGGAATTTTGTTTGCATGGCTACCCAACTATCAACAACACCTCTTCCCAAACTCATGAACCATCTGAGAGCTCCTTCCTTCAAGGTGGAAGGAAACAACTTTAGCTTGTGAGCATCTGAAGTATAGTCATAACTGCGACAAAGGATATCAAACTCAAACAGGAAAGTTTCAGGGTCCTCTATAACTAGGCCATAGAACTTGGGAAGTAGTGAAGAAGGAATATTCTTAAGATTGTCAGTATCTCGCTGGGGAACAATGGGAAACTCAAAAGCAGGAGGTGGATTAGGTGGATTATTTGCCATATTGGCTTGCTGGAATATCAGAGCGAATGGATTTTCCTCAGGTTCTTCATCGGCTGGGTCAAATGGCAGTTCAACAAATAGGTTTTCAGGGAGAAACCTTCCCAATGCGTCTCTTCTTCTATGCATGCAATATAATGAATGGTGATTTGAAGGATTTTGAAAATTTTTGATTAACAAACTAAACTAATGCTAAAAATGACTTCTGACAAATTCTTAGCTTGACACCATCCCCGGAAATGGCACCAAAATGGTCGCGCCCACAAAAGGATATGAAAATCATAGTAAAACCTATCCTGGGAATTGGACATTCCAGCAGGTGACCAATATCTCTTTATGGACATTCATTTACTTGTCAAACCAGGGAACGTATACTTTGAATGGTGCAGCACAATATATACACTAAGAACTAGTTTCGGTCACAACTTAACAGAAATAAATACTTGGAAAGAATTCTATCTACGCTACAGGAAGTCAATGCAAAGTTCTTTTAACTCAACCATGATTTAACCAAAACATAAATCATAACAACTACGACTGAGACTCAAACTATGAATTGGCCTTATGCTGTAGGAACAGGCACAGGGATGGATTCCCGATGCTACAGGAGCAATACAAGACTGAGTTTGTATGAAAACTTTAAAGATGAAATCTAACTGATGATCAACAGAAAAAGAATAGCTAACTAACTAGCTACAGATACTTACTAAGTGGGCCCCCTTAGCAAGCATCTACTAATTATGCAAGTGCTAAACTCAGAACTTCATCAAACTTTATTCATAAACCTAGAATGGTATGCATCGCTTTGTTGATATGAAAACTAGCAACAAACTCTGTCTCTTATCATACATATTCTGCTTTTTATTACTATCATACTGACTCTTACATGATATCTGCTATCTCCCTATCACTATGCTTCTATCTAACTTCTAACCATCTTCTTGCTCACTCGCGCAGGAGGAGCACTTATTTAAAATCAGGAGAACAACTAGCTAACTACCCCTAACAAAGAAAGACATGGAAGTAAAGTGTATCCCAAAATCAAGGAATAGACTTCATAAATGAATTTATCTGTTCAACCCAATCCAGAGAGAATCTAGCGCTCCACTCTTTCCAGATTGACTGTCATTAAAAATCCTTCCCAACGGTTTCGGTCAAAGAGTCTTCACCAGAGCTTCCTCGAAGTCGTGCAGGAAATAGACTTTACTGCAGGCCGAGATTGGCTATGCTTGACTCGATCATACTTTCTTCAACAACCTGCGAAACACAAGGTAACAGATGCGAAAGAAAAGGCACATGGCACATACACAATATCCATTCATTAATCACATATTTAAATCTATTTCATCATTCAAAAACTACATGCGATATACCAGTCATTTAGGGAGTCAACAGGGTAATAAATGTAGACAAGACAACACAATAGGCTGCAGGAACATGAAAGTGTTTTGCTACAGGATATCCCCGTAAAGGGTTTCAAAAGAGTTTAAACAACCATGAATAACAAAAGTAAAGGTATTAAAAGTTCATCATAATATCCAAACTATGAGCACATTTTGGGCTCATCACCAATTACAATTCAGATATAGCGCGACCATATAACACATAAATTTTTTTGTATATATCAAATTTTATTTATTTTTGTTGGATCAAGGACTTCAATATCTGGTGCACTCATATTTTAAAAAAAAAAATTGATAATCTCCTATTTTTCCACATGTGCAGAACAGAGACCTTCATTTTTGATGAAAAAATTATGTTTAATAAAACTAAAAAAACAAATAGATAATGAAACCAAAACATATTAAAATTATATTAGTTGGATAGCTTATTCTAAGGACTACTTGATTCTAGTTAGGTTTCTGAAGAATCCTCCATTTTCATCCTCAAACCAACCTTCGAAGTGTAAAAAATAGGTTTTGTTTGTGTCTGAGGGGGAGAATCAAGGTTTAGGGGGGTTTGAGCGAACCATCTTGATTACATGTATTTTGATTTCTTTTTGGGCGGAAAAAACATTGAATGGGTTCGCTCGAACCCTAGTTCAAGTGAACCCATATTTGGGTTGTGTGAACCTTCAAGTTCGTACGAGTCCCCAGAATCAAAAATTTTTCCATGGGGTCATTTTTTCTCAATTTTCCTTCATCAAATTGTAAACCACTATTGTGGCTTCACCCATGTCAATGTTAGGAGAGTTGTCATTTTTCCTTGGTTTACAAATTTTACAAACTAATAATGGGATATTCATATCACAAACTAAGTATGCTAAGGAGATGCTCAAGAAGTTTGGCATGGAAGATAGTAGACCGGTTAGTACCCCCATGATTATTGGCTACAAGTTGAGTAAAATAGATGAATCACCAGAGGAAAATCAAACAGTGTATAGGTCAATGATTGGAATCTTTGTATATTTAATTGCATCAAGGCCAGACATTATGAAAGTAGTATGTTTATTGGCAAGGTTTCAGGCTACACCAAAAGAATCCATGTCAACGTAGTAAAGAGAATATTCAAATACATCAAAATTATTGTTGAATATGGACTATGGTATCCCAAGAGCAAGTATTTTTCCTTAATAGCATATATAGATGTTGATTGGGTAGGAAGTGTAGATGACCGGAAAAGCACCAGTGGTGGAGCATTATTTTTGGGAAACAATTTAGTTTCCTAGATGAGCAAAAATCAAGAATCAATCACTCTATCCACTACAAAAGTAGAGTATGTTGTAGTAGAAGCATGTTGTACTCAAGTCCTATGGATGAAGCAAACACTTAGGGACATCAAGGTAGAATACAAAGAGCCTATCTCAATTCTTTGTGATAACTCGAGTGCCATAAATATATGAAAGAATCATATGATCCACTCTAGAAAAAAACACATATCTATTAAGTTTCACTTTATAAGAGAGAAGGTTGTAGATAAAGGGGTTAGCATGGAGTATGTTCCAACTAGAGAATAGGTAGCTGATATTTTCACTAAGCCTCTTCTGAAGGAACAATTTGAATATCTAAGGTAGAAGTTGGGAGTCATTGCTCCTAGATCATATCACTAGACACTAATGATAGGGAGTGAGTCCAAGGGGGAGCTTCATTTATAATTCATTCATCCCTAGAAATGGAAGGATAGATCAAGTTAAGTAACAATGGTTTTACAAATTTCTCACGACTTGATGGTTGCATAATCAAAGATTCCCACTTTATCTTTGAATTGCTTGTTAAAGGAAGAGAATAGTGTCATGGGGAGTCTTACCTTTGCCATTGATGTCAAAGGGGGAGAAAAGAGATGCAAATGCTCAAGATAGAAATGGGGAGAAAATAGATGCAAAGAAGGAGCAAGGTGAGAAAGATAGAGATGATGAGCATGAGGAGAAATGTGAGAAAAAAGGAGCAAAATGAGTGAATTTCTTAGATAGTCCAATTGGTATAGAGCTCTAATGTTGCATATTTTAATTGGTATTAGACCATTTCAGTTAGTTGGTATGAGCATTTAGTTTTTCCATCAATGAAAAAGGGGGAGATTGTTAGCATATTATTGTCATTGATGTCAAAAGGGGACCAGGTGTGAAATGGAACTGATCATGTATGGAGGGTGAGTTGGAATTGATGTCAAAATGTTGTCATTAATTTCTAAGTGAGATATGGTATGTTGAGGATCTAGTTCTAGAAGTTGGAGTGTAAGTTGCAAATGTTGCATTGTTCTCATGCAACTTTGTCATGGTATTGCATTAAATTCTTCCAGGAATCTGAAGTGAAATCAAAAGCCAAATTTGAAATGGTTTTTCTAAGAGCATCTCATAAATGTGTTATGTAAGTCCAAGGGGTGAAGGATGAGCTCAGGAAAAAAATATTTGTGCCCTCAGAAAAAATTAGGGTTTTGTAGTTAAACCCTAAGAGTTTACAGTCATGGCGACTTGCAGGTCTTTTATTTTGTTGTTGACTGTGCACTAGCAGTAGTAGGTCACATAAGATATAAAATTATTCCTTTAACCTCATTCAATGACCAACCCCTTTACATAGTCACCAGTTGATGTTGTCAATATGTTCCTTTAGAGATCGAACAATGTGTGTTCAAAGTTAGTAGAGCTGATAATTATCGCTAGATCTCATGCATCGTGGAAAGCTCTTCGAAGTTGGCTCTTAGTTCAGTGATGTGTGATGGAGATGGTTCAATGGTTATGATCTAGTTGATCGGACAGTGCCTACCAACCCATTAAATTTATGGTGGAACCCAACTAGGCCTCGCGGGGAAGCGGGGAATGGTGGTGATCAACAAGGTTTTGATTGGACGATGCACAATGAAGGAAAATAAACTTTGGTGGACCCAGTAGACACATGGTGTAATATCACTCAATCTCTTCACATCACTATCGTGAAGTGAAACATTTAGATTCTTTCAATGATGAGCGATGAGTGTTGAATGGTAGTGGAGTATGACATCAAAGGAAAACACATGGCATAAGCCCACCAGCCTACAGAGATCTTGTGGGATCGTTAATAGAGCTAAAGGGATAGCGAGGGAAGGCACAAATTGATCAATAGGTGATCCAATGGTGATCGTTGTGTTTCTATGCATCACAATAATGTAAGATGGAAGCATATGTAAAGTAGTGATATGTGATGGATGATAGAGATTCAATGGAGGTGATCAGATGGTGATCACTGCAATGCAGAAATAAATGTGAATGTCATGGCTAGTATGGTGATACATGATGGGTGTGATTTCAATGGAAGTGAAATCAATGATAGAGGTTTAAAGACTATTTATTAGATGGTTACATTTTAAAGTTTCCATGGTGAATGGAGAACACAGGATCATGGCACGAAGGTAGGAGATCAACAACTGAAGATTGAAAATGGTTAAGTCCATGTATACATGGTTTTGCTTGAAAATTGACATAAATATGAAAATTAAATGTTCTACTTGCTTCAATGATAGATGTAACATGATTTCATGCATAGGGCAGAGACATAGATGGCTACAAAGACAAGGATAAAGATAAAATTGAATGATTAGAAGAATGCATTGATTGCATATCTGATCTTAAGGTTTGACATAGAGAGAATGAAAGAAAATTCTCTACACTAGAATTTAATGTTGTGCGGCTCAATACAACTACATGACAGTGGATAAGATATATTGAACCCTAATAGAAGATCTAGAGGTGGTGGAGGATTCCAAGGCAATCATCATTAGTTATCTCTACACAAAACACGTGTGAATATGGTCTAAGGTTGAAAGAGAGTGTGTGAAGTAGAGAAGAGAAATTAAGGGAAAAGAGTATTCTGAGCTCTAGAGGTGGACAAAGAATACACTGAAAAGAGAGGGTGAGCTATAGAAGTGTCTGAGGTGGACCGAGAATGCACTAAAGAAGAATGAGAAGAATAGGGTTTAGCCAATGGGGTGCAGAGTAGAGTAGTGAGTTGTTGAGAGAGCAACAAAAATTTGAGCAGTTATAGGGTAAGTTGCAACATAGAATTGTATTCTTAATTAACAATGTGTAATGATCTATTGAGTTGTAAATTTGATAGGTTGGTGCCATCATATAACTTAGTAGGTTCTTAGTTCAAGGGATTGGTGTCTCCTTAGGGTTGGTGCCCTTAAAAGTTGTAACAAAAAGTATATTTGTGAGCCTGGATTAGGATAGTAGCTCCTAGCAGCATTTTATCACCATGGTTTTTCCCACATTGGGTTTTCCATGTATATTGTGTGTTATGTGATGCTTGATTGTGTGCTTGTTTATATTTTGTAATTCATATTTCAATCTACACACTAACTATCTTGAATTTTGTCTACTTATTAGTTTAAAGGTTTAAAAATTTATATATACTGATTCACCCCTCCTCTCAGTAGATTGTTGTGTTCTAACAGGAATTTCTCTTATTTCTTTTATTTTTGCTAGATTTGCTTCAATTCCTTAGTGGGAAACAATAAAGCCCAATACTTTTCCAGATGAGACTCCGAATACACATTTCTTGGGATTAAGTCATAGTTGATACTTTTCCAGCAGATCAATGATTTTTTCAAGTACTTCAATGTGTCCCTTTTTTTTAATTTTCCTAGAAGATCATCCACATAGTCTTCCATAATGTGATTTAGCATGTCATGAAAGATAATAGTCATTTCTCTTTGATATTTTTCTCTTGCATTTTTAAGTCCAAAGGAATTACTTGATCAAAAAAGTTTCCCCATGGAGTTATGAAAGTTGTTTTGTGTTGATCTTCTTCGACAATGCGAATTTAGTTAAAACCTAAAAATCCATCCATGAGGGATAACATTTCATGTCCCATGGTAAGATCTACAATCATATCAATGTTGGTCAATGAAAAGTTATCTTTTGGACATGCTTTATTGAGATCTCTAAAATTTGTATATATGTGAATGCCTCTAGTAGGTTTTGCAATTGGTACAATGTTGGAAACCCATTTAGGATAATCAATAAGTTTGATAAATATGGCTTCCAAGAGGTTTTGTAATTCTTCTTTTACCAAAAGAGCTATTTGTGGGTACATTTTTCACAACTTTTACTTGACAAGTTTCGCATCTGGATAGGCTTCCAAATGACGTACTACGAGGGATGGATCTAATCCTGACATGTCTTTGTATGTCCAAGCAAAATTAATAGATCTTATTTTGAGTAACTCTCCTAGTTTTTCATTAAATGTCTCTTCTAGCTCTTTGGCAATGTAGGTAATTTTAGGTTCCTCATTTTCTCCCAATTTGATGTCTATGATGTCTTCAATCACTATAGTATATGTATCATCATGGTTGGTGATCGAATCATGTACCCGATCCTCCAATGCCTCAAAAAGGTTTTCATTGGAGGATGCGTCTTTTATTTTTACTTTTCCAAGATCCAAAAGCACCTCATCGAAGTTTTCACTAAGGAATCTTTCTTTCTTATTTTTATCTTTTTTATTTTTATGACTAAGGCACATGATTTGTTCTCCAAAGTAGGAATCTTTTTGTAGTGTGATTTGATTGTCTTTCTGATGATCACCTAAGGGAAAGTATTCTCAAACTCCCATAATTTCTACAATTGCTTCATCATTTTTAAATATGTCCAAGGTTGGAGGTCCTTTTTGGTCCCAATCAATTAATTTGAGATATATGAGTTGAAGGTCAGTGGAGGATGAGATGGTGTATATGTGATCAATGTCAAAAAATTTAGTGATGTTATGAAAGGATTCCTTGATGGCTTCCTCCTAAGAGTTTTTTATCAGTAGAAGTCTTACCACCTTTTTCATGATTACACTGGGTTTTTATGGTTACCAAATTAGTGGCCAAGAATCCAAGTCCTTGATGGTCCTTATATTCTTAAAGTTTAATGGGTTCCATGATTTCTTGTTCTTGTGCCCCCAATCCTTTGCCTTTTTAGACCTAATTTTTGCATAAGTCATTTCCTTTAGTATACCTATGGATCTCTAGGGTAGGGAGCTTGTTTTCTTCTTTGTACAACCAAGCCAAAACATCCATTTCTAGGCCCAAGTCTTCTTTGTCTAGTAATCCCCATTTATTGAAGTTCTTGAAAGTTTCTTTTGGTTTCAAGTTGAGTGTTTGACTATACGAGTGTGGATATATAGGGATTTTCCCTATGCAAAAGGAATTTTGAATTTTATATTCTCCACATTCTTTTTCAATTATCTTGACCTTGTCCTCAAAAATGGAAGGTGGTGTTGATGATGGTTGTAATGTAGATGGCTGAATGTAGGTGGATGATGTGGAGGCTTCATCATTGATGGGGAAATGGTGATAGATTTTTTATTTTACTTATAATGCTTTACAATATTGGAAAGGTTGTGGGTCGGTGGGAATGGTGATTTATTTTCCATTATGAGAGAATTTCAGACATTGGTGATAGGTGGAAGGGATGACTTGCATGGCATGTATCCAAGGTCTTTTGAGGAGAAAGTTATATGGTAGGTCAAGGTCAAGTATGTGATATGTTGTATCTATAATAGTTGGTTCAACTTGAACAGGTAGTTTGATGGTACCTTCTAATTCCATTTCAGCATCTTCATATTCCTTGATAGTTATCTTTTTATGGGGATCAATGACATCATCTGAATAACCCAATTGTTTTATTATTTTTAATGTGCATAGATTTAGATCGGATCCACCATCTATTAGGACCCTTTTGATTTTATGTTTGTGGACAATGGCTTCAATGTGGAATGGTTTATAATGACATGTTTTAGAATGAAGGTCTTTATTAGTGAACGGTAGTTGGTGTGAGGATGAATGGTGTCCAATTATAGCTTGGAATTGGTTAACATTGATATCACTTGGTACTCGGGATTTTTGAAGAGCTTTCTCAAGTGCTTCTTTATGGATGGGTGATGCACGAAGAAGTTATAAGATGGAAATTTGAGATAGGGTTTTGTCAAGGTGTTCAATGATATTATATGTGTTAGTGTTGGATGAAGTGGATGAGGAGGAGGATGCTCCTTGTATTGTCACTCAACCATAGTGAGTGGTGACAACGCAATCAGGTACTTTTAAGGTTATGGTGTTTCATTGTTCAATTCGGTCGATGATTGTGTCATGTGTGGATGGATTGGAATTATTAGTATATGTATATGAAACATTATTATATGTGGATTTCCCATCATTATGTTGTGGGAAGGGTTGTGTGTAGACTCCTAGTTGCTCATTTGGGGAGTTTTGATTTTGAATTTTAATTTCTCCCTTGTCAATCAAATCTTGAAAGCAATTCTTTAATCTCATACATTTGATGGTGTTATGTCCTTTATGCAGTGGTATTCACAATATTCATCTTCCATATACCATTCAGGTTTGGGTTTACTTTCATCAAGGGGTGTGGTGATATGGAATTCGATCATGTTTTCTTGTGCCAATCTAAGAAATATGACATCAAGAGGTTCCCCTAGAGGAGTGTATTTGTGTTTGTATTGGTTATTTTGTTTTCCTTTTCCTTGGGGAATAGTTATGGTCTTGTAGGCACCTTGTTGTTGTTGTGTGTTGTGAGATGGTGTGTTTTGTATGTTTTGAACATGTTTACTATCAATTCCACCATCCTTTACAACATTTTTATTTTTGGACCAATATTTGGGTTTTTCATTAGAGGTTTGCTTATTATCTTTTTGGTCCTTATAGATTTTGATTACCCCTTTTACAATTAAAGTATTTTCCATTGTTAACCCTTTTTCAATGACTTCATGTCAAATGTTGTGACACATTGTACTCGTAAGTGTAGAGAAATTTTAGGGTGTAAATTTTCAATGATAATGTAAACCATTTGTTTTTCTAGTACTTGTAAGGGGAATGTAATTGCAAGGTGTTGTCATCTTTAAAGGAATGAAGCAAAACTTTCCCCATTGTTTTGTTTTGTTATGCGTAACTTAGCCAAATTTATTTCTTGGTCAATGTTCTATGAAAAGTGTGTTTCGAAACGTTCGGCTAAGTCTACAAAGGATGTAATAGATCCATGGGGTAATTGTGTAAACCATTCCAAGGCTTGGCCACTAAGACTCTTAGGGAATAACCTAATGAGGTATATTTCATTGTAGGCCACTAATGTAGGAGCATCCAGCGGTGTAGGAAAATATTGCATCACCCAAAAACATTGTTTTTCCTTATTTTCTTTTATTTTTTTGAGTTCCATGATGACACTTAAGGGGTGTACGAAAGTCAGGCATCAAAAATAGTGAAAAATGGTCACTTACTATTTTTAGTAAGTCAGCCTAAACGGGATCATATGGACCTAAAAAATTTACCCAAAGGAGCAGAGCTGAAAAATATTTTTTGTCGCAAAAGAATCACCTCAATACCCTACACGGTTTGGGAGAAATAAAAGATTTTGTCTTGGGGAATTTCTCCAATGCAGCTTCAAATTCAAATATGAAGACTTTGGAGGCCCTGAAATAGATCGAAAAGTCAATGAACTAACCTATGGTTGGCTCATGCATTGTAGATCTCATCAAGACCTTTCCAACGATATGCAATAATAGTGAATTAGACACCTTGATCAAAAGTTGTGGCCCTATGGAGTTGACCCTCTAAAAAGTGAATTTCATTAAAATTTATTCCTAGACCAAAAATCAAATGGTGGGACTTTTGGCGCCAAAACAAAAGGGAAATTTGCACTTTTTAGAACATTCTAGGGCAGTTATTGGGTAAAATAAAATGGGATATGAGGGAGTTGTAGAAGGTGGCTCCATTAGTGCAAATTGTGGCTCTGAATAATAGTTTTTCTTTTAGAGTTGATTTTTGTTGTAATGAATCAAACCCATGAGGTTGTAGCATGTAAGATCTGAATATCTAAATTCATTTTCTGAAAATAATTGAAAGTGGGTTATCTTTTGTCTCGCATCTTCTGTGTTGGTATATATTATTGTGTATGTGTGGTTTTGGGTGGTGTAGCCTTCATCAACCACTTCTTGTCATGTAACTCTAAAACTTTTTTTGTTCGATGGGGTTACTCTTCCCTTTGTATTTGCCAAAATTTGGGATCTCATAGTCTTTAAGGAAGGGGATTGCTACTATAGATTGGTCAAACGGATAAGGACATATGTCTTTGTACCTAAAGGTCTTCTTGGTTTCACCACTTTGGATTCCTTGGATCATGTCTTTCATTTTCTACAACTCTTGGGAAAGGTAGTGATCTTATGGAGGATTTTGGGGTGGTTGGTTATATGTGTATTGATAGGAGGGTGTTGATGGGGGATTATTTATGTTGAGGAGCTATATTATTGATGATTAGGGGTTGGGACTTTATTTTTGATATGTGGGGGATTTTGAGGAGGTGGGGTAGAAGATTGTTATGTTGGGTTTGGGCATGAATGTTGGTAGTGTTGATTTGAGGATTAGAAGTGAATGTATTATAAAGAGGTGGAGGTTGGTTGTGGGTGATTTTTTGTTGATTATTAGGGTTTAATGGGTTGTTAGGGGGTGGGGGAGGTATTTTTTTGTTAAGGGGTTGGGATATATTTTGTGAGGATATGTAATTGGCATGAATAAATAAAGTGGGGAGGGGTTGCATGGGTATAGTTGGGTTGGAAGGGGCGTAAGTGACATTAGCATTAGGAGGGATAGTGTCCCTTAGATGTGATGAAAGTGGGGGTATATTAATGAGGGGTTGTGTTACATCTGTGAAGAGAGGAACATTTTTGTGTATGATGAGAGGTATTGCGGTATTTGAGAAAGGTGGTGGGTTGGTGTTAGATGAGATTGTGTTTATGAAAGAGGTTGTGTTTATTAATGGGGGTATATTGGTTTGATTTGTGTTGGTGGAAGAGGGGATATTGGTGTCAAGTTGTGGACCAATGAGATAATTGAAGAAATTATTGGATGATGAGGGGTCGTTTCAAGGGTCACTACCCCTTGCTTGTACGATGTCAGTAGTAAATGGTATCTTAGACCCTTGTGCTATGAGGCTAAGGAAAAGGTGGTCTTTGTCAAGGAGAATTATTTTCTCCATCATTTCTTGGTTGTAAGGATCACTGGCGAATTCCCTTAGTCTAGGGGACTCTTCTATGGCATCTACCATGTCTTCATGGGGGCTTGGTGGTTGAGATGAATTGGTGTTTAAAAAGGATTCTCCTTAAGAATCCATGAATTTCCTTGCTTGGTATCTAGTGATTGGCATGCAAATGAGGGATTCTTTAAGGGAGGGGGCTTTGGAATAGCTTTGGACTTAGATTTATGATGAAATTATTGAGTAGTGATGCTAAGGTTTGAATGGTAAAGGTTATGGATTAAGTTGTCCTTAGGATTGATTTTGAAGGATTGGGTTTGGGGTGATTGAATTGATGATGTGATTAAGGATGGTTTGATTGGATTATTATGATAATATTTCTTTAGGATGATTGGATTAAATTGATTGTAAGACACCAAAGGTTGTGATCAAAATTTGAAACCTAGATCCTTGGGATGGGATAATTTAGGATTTGTTTACTTAGGATAGGAAAGTTCCTAAGAAATATTAGATGATGATTATTTTGAAAAACTTAGCAAAAAGGAAGCCAAATCCTTAGGCTAAATTATCCAAAAAGGATGGTCTAACCAAGGATGCAAATTAAGATAGGAAATTTCTTAAGCTACCCTTAGATTAGCAAGGATGATGGAGGATCTAGATTAACTCCTAATGACAAATTGTGGTTTGAAAAGGATAATGATGGGACTAGATGATGATTTTTTGAATATTTAGAGGATGTATCCTAAGGTTGGATTTGGATGATGATGATTAATGGGAGGGGCAAGATAATTATTTGAATAAAACGAGGGGATGATACCAAGTCCAAGGTGTTAAAATGATAAGTGATTCTAAGGTTTTTCTTAAGTCCAAAGGGGAATATTTAAATGATGGGGAGGGTGGGGATTAATAATGGAAAAATTTTGGTATGAAGATGGAGTCATTGATGATCAGAAGGTGGCAGAGTTTTAGATTATGTTAGACTAACTAGGGAGCCCTAAGAGGTCAAAATCAAAGACTCAGATTCTCTGATAGGATGTAGGTACAGTTTCAGGAAAATGCAGATGCAATAGTTTTTGACAGAGGGGTATGTGCAGGATCATGATGGGCCAAAAAGTGGCGATATGATGGGTATATGTAGGGTATGTGGCTGACGACTTTTTTTTTACCCAAATGTGTCAAATGAAAAAGTTTTTAAAGAGGGTCTTAGCTTTCCACAATATAAATGATGCTTTATTTTTAGATTTAATAAATAATTATTATTTATTTTCTATTTGAATCAGGCTAAAGTCATGATTGATAGGATTGATTAAACATCATAAAGCTTACAAATGGTATCACATTTTTTGAATCCAGAACATGTGTCACATTCTATGCGCCATATACTATAGGATTAAAAAGAAATTGAATTTCATGAAGTTTTGACCAAGTTAAGATTAATTGAGGACATGAGTTTTATATTTTTTTAGTTGTAATAAAAAATTCATAATTAATTGTTTACTTTGGAAAAAATTCTAAAATGCATCACATGAGACATGATCTCTACCTATATCTCAAAATATTATCATTTTATTGTGGTTAGTGTGGTCGAGACAGGACACCTACTTCTTATTTTTCCACTGAAATTTAAGTACTATTGCATTGAAATTTCAAATTTTTACCAAATAGATTTTCTTTTTAAAAAAATTAACCTAGTAGTTTAGAAACTACATTCAATTTTCTACAGATTCTATTCTTACACAATTTTGAAATAATATAAATAACTTATTCAAATTTTTACGTCAAGTTTCCTAACTCTGATTTTTATAAATTTTTTGCCACTTAAGGGCCTATTTTTTCCATGATGATCCTACACATGCCTAGAGGCATAGAATCAAAGGCACAACAAGTTTTGATAGAGGCACAATAGATTTGGTCACATGCGTAGCTATTTAGTATTAGAGATTTGACAAACAACAAAACATGTTGGCTAAATTTAAAAGTTTTTTTTGTTTTCAAAGGGTATAGCTAAATCCTCAGCCCTTTAATTGATTTCAAGGGTTTCACACAAAAAAGACACTTCAAGCACTTGATTACAAGCCCTAAGCTCAAGTAGGTTTATATAATAATGTGGTCCCACAACCCAAGCAAGCTTGTTTTAATACTCCTTGATACTTGGGTGGAGCACTAGAGCACCCTTTCTTGCGAAGGCGGATAGGTAGAGATCTAGTGGCATAGGGTCGTCAATGGACGCCACGAGCTCACCATATCTCTCTCCTCAAGAACTATTGTAGTTCACCATGAGGATTTCTATCTCAACCTAATGGAGTACGTGGTGAGTAACTTCAAGGTATGATTTGCATCCCTTGCACCACACTATTCTATGTTTGATGGCTTTCTAGGTTTATAATATTTTTCTAGGGATTCCTCTATATACATAAGGTATGTGAGGCTCAAACCATGAACACTAGTCCATCACAAGTGTGGGCTAGGAACTTTAGTTCGGTACTGAAATATTAGACCAGCCCTTCACTCCTACCTTGGAATAACCCTAAGAAATCTAACCTTCACCAATTATGACACAACTAGATTGGGATACAACTTTAGTTCTCCCCCTTTATATACCTTATCGGTATGCATCCTTGAGATCGTCCCCTAGGGTGATGAAATCCCTAGGTAGGTCTCCTAAAGGGAAAGGTATGCTAGGTGTTTTTTATCCCCAAGATCACACGAAGCGTGAGGGGAGAGCATACACACAAAACTTGCAACCTTATGTTTACCGAAAACATTGGTCTAAAAAAAATGAAGAGATGCAAGTATTTCTAATCACCAAGATCATGCTAAGTGTGATGGGAGAGCATACATCTATTACACCCTTCCAAACATGGAAAACAAGTTAATTAACCTACTACTCTAATTTTAGTTCCTAAATTAGTGGAAAAAACAAAATCTTAGTCAAATGTCCTACAAAAACATATATTATTAGATTTTTGTATTTCTCTTTGATGATCAAATAGGTTCACCACTCGTTAGTCCACTTTTTAGCCCAAAAATTATCAAGAAATCAAAATTTTACAAATGTGTAGTTTTGTAGAAGACAAAAATCTAAGCACAAAAGCCAAAATCACAAAATTTAAAACAAAAAATAGAAGCACAGAGTATGCTAAAGTTGCATTTGCATTAGATTAGATGAAATAATGTACTCTATTTTTTGTCACAGGAACAATTTTATAGTCCTAGGTTTTTTGGCAAGAGATTTGACAAACAATAAAACACATTGGCTAAATTTAAAAGTTTTTGTTGTTTTCAAAAGGTATAGCTAAATCCTCAGCCCTTTGGTTGATTCATCTTCACGAGTTTCACACAAAAAAGGAAATTCAAGAACTTGATTGCAATGCCTAAGATCATGTAGGTTTATAGAATAATGTGGGCCCAAAACCCAAGAAAGCTCTGGTTAATACTCCTTGATACATGGGTGGAGCACTAGAGCACCCTTTCTCGTGAAGGCAGATAGGTAGAGATCCAAAGGAATAGGGTCGTCAATAGATGCCACGAGCTCACCATCTCTCTCTCTCCTTGAGAACTATTGTAGTTCACCATGAGGATTTCTATCTCAACCTAAGGGATTACATGGTGAGCAACTTCGGGGTATGATTTGCATCCCTTGCACTACACTATTCTATGTTTGATGGCTTTCTAGGTTTATAATGTTTTTCTATGGATTCCTCTATATACATAAGGTGCATGAGGCTCACACCCTAAACACTAGTCTATCACAAGTGTGGGATAGTAAATTCAATGATGTTCTAAAAGCTCAAACCAACCCTTCACTCCTAGCTTGGAATCACCCTAAGCAATTGAAGCTTCACCAATTACGATGCAACTAGATTGGGATACAACTTTCGTTCTCCCCTTTATATAACCCATCAGTACACATCATTGAGATCATCCCCTAGGGTGATGAAATCCCTAGGCAAGTCTCCTAAAGGGAAGATTATGCTTGGTGTTTTTTATCCCCAAGATCACATGAAGCATGAGGGGAGAGCATACACACAAAACTAGCAACCTTATGTTTACCTAAGCCATTGATCTAAACAAAATGAAGAGATACAAATATTTTTGATCCCCAAGATCACGCTAAGTGCAATGGGAGAGCATACATCTATTTCACCCTTCCAAACATTGCAAACAAGTTAATTAAACCATTACTCTAATTTTAGTGCCTAAATTAGTGGAAAAAACAAAATCTTAGTAAAACATCCTATATAATACACATATTAGTAGTTGGTTTGTATTTTTCTTTGATGATTGAATAGGTGCACCACTCATTTAGTCACTTGTTAGCCAAAATGATCAAAATATTTTTTTTTGTAGATGCATGATTTTCTGAAGACAAAAATGTAAATGCAATAAAATCTAAAATTTAAAT
>VDFB02271358.1:711120497-711168358 GCA_007258455.2 Sequoia sempervirens | reverse complement strand
ATGGGTGGAAAAGATGAAAATATTTTATTTTATTTTTAATTGATTTTATGTGGACAGAAACATGGAATAGGAAATTTAAGAATTAGGAAGGTGGGTTAGAACCTAGGGAAAAAAGGATATATGTATATTCACATTGATAAAAGGACTAAGCTATAGTATAAATCAATAATATATAAATTTATCTAAATCTATCAGATGTAGGTTTTGTTTTAAAGGATATAAATTAATGTCATAAGAAATATTTTTAGAGAATATAAGAAGATTCTAAAATAAGAAATTTGACAAAAGGAAGAACCTAAAGGAAGAACCTCAATGATTTGATATTGACTTAGAAGGAGTTGAATCTATATCCAAATTTGAAGCAACTATAAAAGATGAATTAGAGACTAAGTTAGAATAAGTGATTGTGCAATAAGATTTATAGAGTTAGAGGATTTTGAACTACAAAATATAGTTTTTAAGAGATTATAGTGCGTAAGAATCATACCATTAAGGTATGAGGACCTTGATTTTTATCCTACATTTATTTTATTCACTTTATCGATTATGATTTAGGCTAGTCATTCAAGATAATAATTTAACGAAAAATAATCATAAAATCCCTAAGTTAAATTACCAAATAAAACATATTAATTATATACTTAAAAGAATCCCAAGTGGATTTTTTGACTCCCCAACGCTTTAGGATAAATTTTAAAGTGGGACTCAAGACTATATTTTATAAATATATATTTAAAAATACTTCTAAAATATAATGACCTTAGTGCACAACCAATTGGGGAGTGCAAACTTTAGTGAGTGGCTTAGGACCCATATGGTCCAAATTTTTCTAAGACTCTAACTAGAGAATATACCTATCCTTATGGATAGATTCCTATCTCATCTAGATAGAGGAATACCTATCTCATATGGGTAGTCTCTTAACCTATAAGTATAGAAGATGAATTAGATACCAAGTTGGAAGAAGAGAATGTGGAACAAAAGTTATAGAATTAGACGATGTTGAACCCAAAAAAATAGTTTTGAGAAAATAAGATTGAGTAAGAAGCATACCATCACACTATAAGGATTTTGATTTCAGTTTTGATTTTATTTTCTCTAGATTTATCTATTATTAATGAAGACCCCATGATTGTTAAGGAGGCACTTGTATCAAGTGAAAATAATTTTAGGAAGAAAGCTATGATGGAAGAAATAGATTCCTTACATAAATATCTAGATTGGGACTTGGTTAAATTACATCCTAGACGAAAACTTATTGGTTGCATATAGGTGTTTAAGAAGAATTATAATAGAGAAGGAAAAATAGAGAAATATAAATCTCACCTAGTTAAAAAATATATTCTCTCATCAGTGAATGGATTTTTCAAAATATTATCTCTTCAATTAATAAACTAAATTCAATGGAAAATTTGTTGGTTTTTAGTGTTACACTTTTGATCTTCAAATAAAAATAGATATATGCAAAGGAAAAATTTTTGTATCATAAGATTGAAGAAGAATTTTAAATGGCACAATCGAAATGTTTTGAGGTGAAATATAATGAATTAGTGTACAAGATAAAAAAAAAATCTCCTTTATCATTTAAATCAATCACCAACGATGTGGAATATATATATATATGGGCTTGGGATTAATCATAGAAAAGTTCTCCTGGTGTATATTTTAAATGAGAAGGTAAAAATATTTTTATATTTACTTTGTATGTAGATAATGTTGTTAATTGGTAACAAGGAAATGATCAATTTATTTCTCTTAAAATTATCATCTTCCGATGACATGAGAGATCTTAGTGCACTACAAAATTTATTTTTGGTATAAAAATTAAAAGAGAGTACAAACAAGGAATTATAGTTTCATCAAAGGAAGTTGCATCAAAGGGAATGTGTTGAGATGATATATAGTAGAGTTTTGTGAAGTAAGATAGTAAACAAGTGTAAGTACTCTATTTAAACTTACTAAAAAATTATCTTTTGAATGTTTTTTTTGAAGATAAAAGAGGATAACCCTATTATTCATAGGGGGAATCAATACTATATAAATTATTTGACCCTCCATTCTACTACTATAGTAATTATAATAGGGCATATATGTCAAGTTACTTATGCTAATACTCCCGGTAGCATTGTATATGCAACGATATGTACCAAACCTAATATTATGAATATAATGATAGTTGTGCATGGATACATATACAAACCATGAACCAATAATTTTTCCAATGTTAAAATATTTTTTAAGTATTTACATATCCCCTTAGTTTATAAAACTACTAAGGAATATTTGATGAAAATAAAACTTAAATACATTTGCATGAGTTTGTGGATTCTAACTAGGCTAGAGATCTTGAATTTTAAATATCTACCAATGGATATATATTCAATATGTTTGGATTACCAATTGCAAATTATAAGAAGTGTACATGGAAGTAACTCACTCATGTAAAGAATTAAAGTTTCTATGGAGGTTGTTCTCAATTATTGGTGTGTCATAAAAGGTTTCAAGGATTGATAGAGAGATTCAAAGTGTAATATATTTGACCAAGAATCCTACTTATCATAATTTCTCAAAATAAATAGTATACAATATCATTTTGTGAGATAAATAGTTGGAGGGAAGTGGTTGTTGTTGGAAAATCATGATACAAATAAGAATATTATTGGTTCATCAATAATATTTAGGACTATTGAGAATTTTTCTTGGTGTAGAAAATTAATGGGAATGGTTTCTTGTAGATAATAATAGCAATAGTGTACGAATCCTATGTAAATAGTTCTAAAAATGAGATATTGTTGATTTTTTTTTAATTTTTCATGCTTTGTAGTCAATTGAGGATATGAGAACTAGTGATGGAAATAGTTTTAGGTACTTTATTTATTTTTCTATTTTAAATAATAGTATTAAATTAGTTTAAGATAATTCATCATCATACAACCTACACCCCCATAAAAATTAAAATTGTGATTTCATGTACCAATTTATTCAATTATCATGTGTAATGCCCCAAAACAACATACCTAAGAAAAACTAATAGAATAAAAAAATTTAAACCACAACAACAACCTAGATGCAACAAAAACATGTCACCCTTCCACAAAAAATATAACTCAAGGGTCATGTGAAAAACAATGTCGCAAGGATGAGAAAAGCTTGAATCAACTCAACATTGCTACAATAAAGGTGACACCAACAAAATACTTACCAATCACGAGATGAAACCACCATCGTGAACATACAAGATGGGAAATAACACCTAAAAAAGAATCAAGAGTACACTAACCCATCATTTTTATCTATCAAAAAACAAAAAAGTGTAGGATTCAAGACAATTATCAATCTCTGATCCTTAACAAGATAGTCTCATAACTCAAAAAACACCACAAAAATGCACACAATCAATGGAATTACTAGGAGCTAATACCACTTGACTAGATGAAATAGTTTCATTAACTTACACAACAAGCTATAAGATGAGGGTATAACCCCCTCCAATCAACTGAAAAAAAAAAACTTAAAAAACACCTAAATATAATGGAAAACCTTCACAATGGGTTTCCTTACTAGGAGTTCTAAATTCTCCACCAACTAGAATGATGATGTGTTTCTCCCAAGAAATAAAAAGCTTCAAAAGAAAAATGATTCCCATTATAATTGAGGTGTGACACTTGCTGATAAAAAAACATGGGAAGAATCGAGCTAAGAAAAAGGAAATAACTCTCATATACTTTACTTCCTCAAGAAACACTCGAAAGACCCCAATAAATGATGAAATGATGAAATAGGGAAAAAAGGACACTAGCATGAGTGATCAATTGTCCAATTGTGAAAATAGAGCCCCAATCTAGTGTTGGAGTCCCTACTAGGCACTAAATTCCTTCCTAGCATTATATTCAAAGTTCAAGCACTACTATCCTAACCAATGGGAAAACCCAAGCTCAATTTTAGTCCTCCAAAAAAGAAAACCCTCAAGGACTACAAGTAAGGATCCCGAATGAAAAAAGACATCTAGAAAAATGAAAATGTAATTGAAGAACCAAGAAGCTCCTTCAAAAACTATCTTGTCTTAAACTAGTCCATGTAGGAAATAATTCCCAAGATCCAAGGAAACAACAAGCAATTTCAACATGTGTGCAATGAAGAAGGGGTGAAATAAAAATGTGTCCAACACCTTCGAACCCTACCAAGACCACTCAAAAAACCCTAAAAACCACTCAAAGATGTGGTTCTCAACAGAACACTATGCATACAAAAGAAAGCTAAAGGCTTCAAGATAAATATCATGTTTTCTAACATAGGATTCATTTTAAATACCAAATTAAAGTGTGTTCTACATTTATTTTTCATCTACATTGTAATAAAACAAGAAATAATATAAAATGACATGTGTGTTTGACTCTAAAACTAAAACACATAAAATAATACATGATATTGATACAACCAATCCACTTAAAAAGGTTCAAATAACATAATTACAATTAGATAGAGAAATCAAAGGTCCTCCAAATTATATTTACAAGATATTGTAATAATGAATAGATGAAGCAAATCCTTACCAACTAGATGACAATCCTAGAGATCTTCCCAACATCCTTTAACCCCAATGGTGTTTTGCACACCAAAAAACCTCATGGTACCCTTAGTTCCACTCTTGTAATTCTAGGAGTGGGTGAGTGCAAGATCATGGGGGTCTAAAAAGTGGTGATATGACAAAAAATGGCTAAACATTTTTTTTATCCAAATTTGATGAAATGAAAAGGGTTTATTGAGAAAATTGTTAGCTTTCCACTAATATAAGATATGCCTTTTAATTTAATAGATTTAATTATTATCAATTTTTTGCATGCATTATGACTAAAGTTTTGATTGATAGGTTGAGTGAAAAACATTTGTAATTCACAAATGTTTCACATTTTTGAATTCAAAAGATGTGGCACATCTATGCTTCTCATACTATAGGATAAAAATAAAATTAAAAAAAATCATAAATTTTTGACCAAGTTATGATGGTTAGAAAAACAAGTTTTAATATTTTTAAAAATTTCTAATAAAAAATCATAACTAATTATTTACTTGCAAAAAAAATACAAAAAAAATGTGGCACATCTAGGCATGTGTCTATTCTACTTATATTGAAAGTTTCAAAAAAAATAAAAAATTCTTGTAGTTAGGTTGGTTAGACATACATTTGCTTTTATTTTTTTCCTAAATTTTGACCAAATAGATTTACTTTTTTCCAAGAAAGGAGTAATATCATGTAGAAACTACATTCAATTTTATATAAATTATATTCTTACATATTTCTCAAATTATGTTAAGAACCTATTAAATTTTTTATGTCAAGTTTCCTAACTCCTTTTTTCAAAATTTTCATTGCCAATTAAGGGCCTAGTTTGGACCCCATGATCTTGCACTGACCTAAGATAGTCACACGAGCTACAAGAACACTCATTCCAAACACATGGAGGAAGGATTACACACATTTCATACATGGATCATACACACAACATATTTACATCATGCAAAATCACTCAATCAACACCACAAGATGGATCCAATAATATAACACTCATTAAGAACAAAAACCAATGGTCCAAACATAATATATTCATTAGGAAAAAACACCAATGACATAAAAACCATCATTTATGCTCATACTAGTCCTATATGAGTGATTTGTCTATACTGTAGGGACCATTATCTTAATTAATTTAGTTTACCCAAATATCATTAATATCACTTATTATATGTCCATATTGGAAAAGTGTGTTGGTTTAGTGGTTGTGTTGTTGTTCTTGCCACCAAGGTTTAAAACCCATTGGATTATTAGTGTTGATTGTTTATGCTGCGGATGGCATCCCCCATTTGCGACCTCATCCATTCATATCTCTAGGAAAAATAATTTACCCCTCTTTTAAGAAAATTTTATATCACTCGAGTGTGTACAAGAAGTTGAGTCCACTTTTTGGCCAAAAAGGGGAAGTGTTTCCTAATCTCCATAATTTTTCAAAATTGACCTAAAAATTTGAAGCACTTAAATACTGAATCTTTAAAAAAATTAGGAATATGAAATATAGTACTCAGAGTCTAATTTTCAAATATGTATTTTATTTTAATACCCAGATGACACAAATTGATTTTCAGTAGGTAAAGTCACTTTTTTTTACCATACCATGCACGTTTACGTCATCCATATTTTGACCTAAACAATTGTATTTTTCTAAATCCTTTTGGTAAATGATCTCTAACATATTGAAGAATGTTCATGACACTTTTTTGTAAGTTTTTTTTTAACATATTTTCTTTGTTAATTTTTTATTGGTTGTAATTGTTCTTTTGAAAATCCCACGTATACATCACACATAAGATGACCTAAACTTATCATTTTTATTTTTTTTTAAAACATTGAAAAGAATTGCCTGAATATTGTTAACGACAATTTGTTTTTCAATAAATTATTTTAATAAAAAGTTATTAAAAAATAAGAAACTTGATATTTAGAATCTGCACAATCTCATCTTAAATGGGTTTTAATTTCATAGAATAATTATGAAAAAAACTCGTCAACCATATTGACATAGTCAATTTTTTCTCTTGATATTATCATGACCTTGTACTTATAGGTCCAAGGCCAAGGGTTGGGTTACCATGCCTTTTCTAAGCCTAAATCCAAATGAGAAACATGGATTATCATTTTCAAACCTTTTGGAATAAGCACCCACTTTAAAATGGGTACCTATTTTTAAAAATGAATGAGCACCTATTTTAAAGCTGAAAAATGACACTTCCACTAGAAGCGGACTGAACTTCTTGCACTTACCCACTCATTAAGAAAATTATTTTCCCATCATATTCTTGGGCCCCTTTGTGCCTAGACCAATGCCAAGATCCACTCCACTATGATTCTCTAGTACCTTCATACTAGGTTCATCATGACTCATCACAATTGAGTGTGGCAAGGAAAAATAGGCTTATAATTTTAGCTCAAAAAATTTAAACAAGGTCTCAAGATGATCCTTATGAATATTAGTGAAGGAGACTCAAATTCCCCCAATCTCAATCATCTAAATTCAATTTTAAAATTCATATTTTCTTAAATATGTTTAATACAAAAAACTAAATTTAATGAAGAATCAATTTATGGAGCTTAAATTTTTTCCATTTTTAAAAACTCAAAATTTAAAAAAGTGAAAGGTTTCCTTTTGGTTCAAATATGAACAACACTCAATTCATGCAATAAAATTTAAATTCTATTTTTTTCTAAAGAAATGGGATTATGAGGGAAAAACATGGCCAAAATGAAAATTCCAATTTAAAATTTACATATACTATAATTTTACAAATTGGAAAATATTGTGGAATTCCTATGCTCCCTTAAGAGTGAGCGTGGAATCCAATTGAATAAAAACAAGAAAAATGAGAAGGGATGAATGATTTACCTTAAAATTGGAAGCATACAAAAATAATTGAAACTTACAGATTTTACCAATTTGGAGAGGGGAAGATCACACTTGCACACAATCACAATCCCTTTCCTATCCCAATCCATCCATCTCCTAGGCCATTCAAATTCAAAACCACCTAATTTCACCTAATTTCAAATTTTCTAGAATGGGGTTTTGAAATAAAAATTTAAATAATGTGAAAAAAAAAAAAAATGACTTCCATTTTTCTATTAACCCTTTTTCCTATTTTATTTTCTTTGTTTTATCCAAATTTCCATTTAACATAAATAAAAACTTAGCATTCATTCATTTTCAAATGATTTAATCAAGACAATTAAATCAAATATAGACAAGCACTCCCTACCCAATGAATTTCTCATAAACAATGACTCATAATATGAATAGAATTTGGAATTGCATCTATTTTAGATCTAGGTTAGTATGGGGTCAAACATGACACACAATATGCTCAATTTGAGAATGATCAAAGAATATAATACGGAGGCCAAATGTGACATCTTTGAAATAACCATCATTTGGGAATAACTCATACCTATCTAGTTGGGTGGAGAAATAACCATGTACTTTTATCTACTTAATATGGATGCCAAGCGTAGCTACTCAATATATGTATATATAGTCAAGGAATAGAATAATCATGCAACATGTAGAACATCATATAAAATATTAAAAAATGCATCTACATGACATAAAATCATGATAAAATTCATTCAAAATATGAAACATAAAATGCATATCCATGAACTAAGGAATAATGATAAACTAAACATTTAAGAATTACACATGCATCTCAAGAAATATTGTGCAACAAAAAAATACATCAATTCATCACAAGGAACTTAACACAATATCATACATGTATCTTAATGAAAACATCACCAACAATCAACATGTTGAGGAACCTCATCTTGAAACATGGAAGTGGTCAAAACACACCATGAATAGCAAGAACCAAATCTACAACCAAATCTCAGAATAAAAATGGTGAAGCTAAACCATTGATAAAAACACAAAGCAACAAGCACAAACACAACCTATGCATCCCTTGATACATAGTTAGAATGATGCTAAGATCTAGAAATCTCTAGACTACAAATGAGAAGTGTAAATTAAATGGTGTCACTCCTCCACTACATCAAGGTTTGTAGGCTCTTTCTTCATAGTGGAATAGTATTTCTCTACTTGGGATAAAAGCAAAGAAAACATAAAACTTTAATTATCTAAGAATAAAAAATAAAATAGTTTTAAGTCCAATCTCCTAATGCATACTAATCATCATGTGTTGATATATATCTATCTTTTGGAATAGAGAAAACTCGGCATATATTCATTAATTTTACTACTCTCTTCAACTTCACATTTGGAATCACAAAGAGATTTTAGAGAAATTTTAATATTTAATGATACTAGTTGTTTAATTCTAGCAAATTCAACTACTAGCAAGTAGCAAATGAGGTTTTTTGGAGAAAAATATATACAAGAAATTTTTGAATAGAGTGAGCAATAAACTAAGTAAAAATGTGATCCATATGATGGAATAGCAATATATCAATAAAAAAATTATTCAAAACCTCTTCCCTTTTTCCATTATGGCTCTAACAATCTATAACACTTTGATAACATATTGAAATTTTGTCAAAAACATACAATTGAAAGTTAGATTCTAATTGTATTTAGAGTAACAAAGATGTTATATGAGAATATTCTTTGACATGATAACAATCCAAACTAATAACACATTTTGATATATATTTTTTCAAATCTCTTCCCATATAACAAACTTCTCCACACACCCATAGTAAATTAACTATTAATATATTTTTATTTCAAAATTATTTACTAATTTAAAATATGGATAATATTTATTTTAGCTATAAATTTACTACATAGTGACATAATATTTCAATTTTTTCTTCTATAATGTAATATCTTTACTTTTTCAAAAAATTATATGGTTTCATGAGATTCAAATCTATCACATCCACATGACTCCATCTCTCTAAAAACAACTCCTATCTCCCCTTTGTTACTATTTATAGTTGTATAGGAGTGAATTTGCACCCCTTATGCAAATTCCCCTTTTTCCCTCTTCCACTTTAGAAAAACAAGTTCAAAGGCTTAATTCCACCTAAGCCTGCTAATTTTGTTACACTTGGCCCCTGTTTTGAGTGTCGGTGGAGGCTTTTTTGTCGGGGATGCTCGTGCGACACGCAAATTTCCACATGGCACGCTTACATCCATGGAAGATTCATGCGACTAAACCTACGAAGGCATTACACTTCTCATTGGGAGTCAAGTTGTAATGCCCTCTTCAGCTGACCGACCTGAATATGGTTGTTTCTTTCACTCTCTCCTTCCAATTCACTCCAACAAGCATTCCATCTTCTACTACATCTTCTTCACAGCTTCAAGCATTCAACTTCATCTCTTAGCATACTCTTCAAGCATTTGAGCAACATTCTTGCACCCCATTGCAGCAAATATATCACTCCATCACTTTGATAGAGCAAGTTGGGGACAGCACCATTGCAATAGAGGCTCGATTACTCTCATTTTCTCCCCCAAGCAACCTTAAGTGTTCTTGGTGGAGGTGGTAAGCTTCCCTTTTCTCTCCTATATGACTTGGTTGAGTAAGCACACTCACTATTTTGTAGCGCTTTAGTGCTCTTTACTACATTATTTTCTTTATCTCACTTTCTTTGTTGTTCGTGGAGGTAGAAACCCCTAAACAGGGGTCTGACTGAGGTAGGACCCTATACAGCCACCCAACATTTTCCTCTCTCTTGTGTGTAGGTGAACATGCTTTCGAGGAGCTAGCTAGTGAACAAGTTTCTTTGTGAGATCCTTCTTGCCACCTTGACTCTCATATTTTTACTTTATCACATTAGAGAGTACATTGTTTACTTGATCACGTTATTTTGGCCCTTTAGTAGTAGTTAGCGAGGCTGTTAGCTTGTTTTCTTAGGTTTGAACTTGTCTTTGTAGATGTCTGGTCATATAGATACCAGCACACTTCAGAGAGGCTAGTGCACCATGTTGTAATCCTAGGACTGTGCTTCTGTCCTCAGCCAGAGAGCTTCCTAAGGCATAGTGTTGAACCTGAAAACTAGCTCACCTAGCCCCATTTAGCATTTTGGGTCTATAGAGTGATTGAAGGACCTTACAATCCTCATCATTCTCATCCCACATATCCTAACATCCCATTAAGCTGAGGTAAGTTAGGGCAGCCTTCCACATGTTGGCCCTCCATGACCTGGGGCCTTGCGCATGGTGGTCCTCCTCTCTTACATTTTTGATGAACCCAATGTGAACCAACGTCTATTCATCTATTGGTCTTGAGACCCCTCCCATGTACTTGTGTGACTATTGTGTTTCTGAATGTTGTGAAAGTTTATGAGCATCATAACCCAATCCACAACTTCTAGGTATTTTATTAGGAGAAGTGTACAACACCTCCCAATGGAAAGGACAAAGGTCTCTATTGGGTTATCTATAGGCTTTTTCTCTAGTCCCATCATTGGTCTAGCAATGTAGGAGCAGTTTTTGAGGAACGAGATGGGATTCGTTGACGAAATCGATCACATTCCCACTCCTCATGTGTCTCCTACACCATCGTCGATAGATGAGCATGAGGTCATTCAGATCCCTGTAGAATATGTCTCCACCCTTGCTAAAATACTAGGCGACTTAGAAAATCACTTGGAAAGAAATCTGAAGATGACTAGAGCCACTCAGGTTGTTAGCGAGTTAAAACATATGATGGGTAAAGATTGAATAGGCATAGAGCTTCTGACTAGCCTCCTCGGTCTTGTTGAAGCATGCACTCCTTCGAACAATCTTAGCTTTGCACAAGGAGTCACTTTCAAAGAGCATGAAGGATAGTTAGGAGTATCGATGCCTCCCATGTCCATTTACATTTCCAACATAGTCCCTTCTATCAATATCCATGTTGTCTCTGAACAACCTAAAACTATTAAAGTAAACAAGGTTCCCTTAGGCTTTAGTGTCACCCCCCTCTCACCTCTAGTAATGGAGGCTTTGGAGGGATGAGCAGTGGAGGCTTTGGTGGTGGCAATGGATTTGGTATCAGAAGTGGTGCTGGTGGAGGTGGTTCCAACAAAGGTCATGGCGGTGGCTTCAAAAGCAGAGGTGGCTCTAGAAGAGGCCCCACTAGTGGTGGTGGCTTTGGTTGTGCTTTTGACGATGGTCACACCAGTGGTTCTAGAGGAGGTTCCTCTGACCCTGTATCTTCTAATGACCCCATTCTAAAAACCCTTCTTTAGAATATGGGTAAAATGCAAAGCCAGTTAGCGAGTCTCTCCCAAGCCTCTACCCAGCCTATCTTCCAACCTTTCTTCTGGAATACCTTGTTGTCAGTTGTGATCTTAAACAATCCCTTCCCCTAAGGAATGGAGATCCCTAAATTTGAAAAGTATGGTAGTAAAGTAGATCCACAGACACACATGTCCACCTTTAATGCCCTATGCACGAAATTTTTCCATCATGATGCGTTGATGGCCAAACTATTTCCCCAATCTCTCAAGGACACAATGCTCAAGTGGTACTCTTCCTTGCTTGACAATTCCATTTTCTTCTTTGACCAACTTGTAAACCAATTCCTTAGAAAATTTCAAGCAAACATTGGGCCAAAGATGACCTTTTCGAATCTCGTCCGATGTAAACAAGGAGATAACAAAAACAACACTGATTTCATAGCATGCTATCAAGCACTCCTTTCACAAATATCATATTAGCTGCCCAATTATAATGTGTAGAAGGTATTCATAGGGAACTTACAAAGGCCTTGGAAAGAGAAGTTCACCCTTATGAAATACCCTTCTTTTGAGCACTTTTGTGTAGCCTTACAAGAGTATCAACAGACGGTTGTTTAGTTCGAGAGATCCTCCTCACGCTCCCATTCTAAGGGAAATTCCATCGTATCAATCTCTGGGAAAGGTAAGGCTGTTATGAATGTAGTACCTATTGTTGATAACAACAGCCTCAGCCATAACCAAAAGTTCACAAAGTTATCATAATCTTATTCTTCTATCTTGTAGAAGATGTTGAAGGATAAGATTATAACCTTGCTGAATCTATATCCTATTAAGGAGCCTTACCCTAATTGGTATAATCAGAGCATTTATTTTCAATACCATAGAGTTAATGGATATGATACCAAGTGTTGTATACAACTGTGTCATGAGATACAGGACCGCATTGAGGATGGTACCATTTGTCTCGATGAGAGTAAACAAAATGTGAACAAATTAGTGGAAAAAGTTAATAGTGAATTGCAGATATACAGAGACCCATTTCCGTCACATTCTGCTAACATGATTATCAATTCCACTGATTTTGTTACTCAACCTGAGGCCTATGTTAACATGGTCACAATGACGTCTACCACTCTACCTACACCTAGTTTTTTGGACATAACATTCACATCACAAGATTTTCCCTTAAATAATAAACCCTTTCCTCTTTGCATTCCCACTCATATCAATGGTAACATTATGACAGGAAATTCTTGGTAGACCTCGTGAGCCATGTGAATGTTATCATAGAAGAAACATTAGTGTTAAATTCATTACAGAGGGAAGAATATGAAGAAACAAAATCAACCATTTGTACGCACAATGGTATGTGTCTTAAACCTTGCGACTTGATAACTTTGTTTGTCCTAGTTGGACCCAGAGGTGTTGACATGATTTTTGATGTTATCCTAGAGTCAGATCTATTCAGGATGAAGCTAGGAATACCTTGGTTGCCTTCCATGAATGGAATCACCTTTGTTATTCACAAGTGTTTAAAATTCTCCCATGAAGGTGTTACGCATGTAGTGCATGACACTAGATATCAACCCTTGGTGCCCTGTGGTGAACATCCGTTGGATCACTTTTGGCCCTCCCCAGTTGCTCCACTTCCTCCCAGAATGGACCTGCTTTACAAAAAATATGTAAAGTATAAGACTGGGGGAAAGGGACAACCGAAATGGACCCTTCCTGTGATACAGAAGTTGGTTGCTTCCTCCTCCCAAGGGGAGAAAGAGAAGGTTGTACTGACTACTCCCTCTTCTCAAAATAGAGAGGAGAAGTCCATGCCAGCTCCCTCTCCTTCCTATAAAGGTAAAGAAAAGGTTTCCTTTCCCCCAGACTGCCTTTTCTTCTCCCCTTTCTTAGGAAGAGTATTGGATGAGTTGACTTGACGGCTACCAACTAAGTCTGATGATACCTCCTTGGCGTAGGCCCAAGCTTAGGATTGTAGATGATCTCCCTAATGAGTACCTCGTACCATGGTACTACTTATATGATAGAAATAAAGGTTCCCAAAGGGAATTCGATCCATAGACCCCTACCACTCCTCTTCCTAAAGCAGTGAATAGGAAGAGGCCCATTACCAAGGCTCTTAAGCCGACTCCTCCCACTACTCCTCAACCTATTCCTCCTACTCCCATTCAAGAATCAGTTCCTCTATCAGAAATGGCTATAGTGGATGTCCCCATGGTTGAGCAAGAACCTTTTGTTCCTTCGCAGCCTCCAACCTCTAGCTCAAATAGTCGTAGAAACCACCTCGCGCGTGAGTGCAAGCATTCATGAAAGGCTCTCTTAGCTAAGTAGGCCGCCTTGTAAAGGAAGGAGGAATAAATGACTACCCCTGCTTCAGGGCCTCCTATAGTTTTGTCATCTTCCCTTCCTTCTACCTCTTGTCAGTCTAGTTTTGTGTTGCTTCCAACTTTGACTGTGAGTGTGAATGCACCTAACCCCAAGGGGATACAAATTTTCATCACCCCTTTTGTGGAGCTGCCTTTGCTGATGTCTGTTTTGGATATCCAGCCTTTCCCAAAACATATAGATATGATTAATACCTCAATTGTATCCATTTTGGTCCTTTCCTCCTCTTCCTCCACACCTCTAGCCTTGTCTGTGGGGAGTTTGTCTCTCCCCACAAAGAAAAAGGTGGAGTGTGGTCCTTCTAGCAGTGAAGGACATGAGAGGAGCCCACCTTCTTCACAAGGTTGTCCTGTGATGACTTGTTATGTCCTATTAATAGAACCAATCTTGGCCTCTCCTGAGTTCTTCACTGCCCTCGAGTCATTCGATGAGCCTAGCAGTGAATCTCAGGCGTAGCCTACCCTATCCACTGAAGTTAAACACAACATCCTTATGGGGTGCATGTTTAAATTTGTGGATGAGGTACAAGCCTTGCTAGTGATCTTCACGAAATAATTGACCCTAGCTCCCCAAGAGCTCGACAAAGAAGACCTTGTAGGGCATTCTTCCTTATCCCTTGTTGTGGGAGGGCTAGATGCTCCTCCTCTTAACATCCCACCACTGTAGCCTCATCCTCCTTCCCCCTATCATGACCTAGAGTGGCAAGCGAATGACCTCTTGGTCGATCAATTTTAGGAAGAGGCCTCTTCTTGATCTCATTTGCATGTTTTTTTTTCATGATGTGTTCCCTTGTGATCATGTTATGTGTGCCTAGATGACCCTCGTCACCCTTGTTCATGCTTGCATATAGGCTTGGTTTTTGTGTCATAAACCTTCTTCTATTTTTATTATCATTCTTCCATGTTTGTGCTTGATTTTCAATAAATTGGGGATGATGCATTTGAAGCATTGGGGTCATTTAGCCTTCCCTTCCATGTTGACCCAATTTTTTATTTTAATTTTTCTTCTCATGCATTTTTCACATGGTCTGATATAGTAGGGGGTTGATGATAGTTCATTTATATACTATTACTATACATACATATATATTTATGAGCAGATCTGACCTCAAAATATTAGGCTATCCCTGTGCCATTTTCTTTTGTTTTTCTCTTTTGATTTCTCTTTATCTTTCTCTCTTTTGTTATTGAGTTGTCCCTCTCATGTGTGACAATGTTCTTTCTTCAACATTTCAATTTACAGAAAATGCATTCATTACTAATGAATCTTTTCTCGAAAATCCTCGTAAACCTTTATTCAAAATCGTATTCTGAACTTGGAACCCTAACGAAACATGTTTCCTTCATCATGGGTTAATAAAGAAAGGACCTGAAACCCTTCCTCCGAAGTGGGAACAACATTGAACTTCCCCTCACATGGGGGAATATTCTTCCTTTCAAATTCCTTAATGAAGTGAACATCTTTCGAAAGGATCCCTTAGTGATGGATCAATTCAAAAAAGAAAATATCTACTTTTGAACTGCATATCCCTTGATTGGACCCCTTTTCTTTTGAAGGATTCGCAAGGGATCCCTTTGAAATCCTTTCAAACTATCGATGGTCTACATGACTATTTGCTTACTTGCCTATGTGGCCGCTTCCTGACTCTATAGAGTCTGCTTTCCTAGGTTTCCTCCATGTGAGAGATCTTGGGGGATACCTCCCTATAGGACTCAGAGCCTGTAGGGTGCTTCCTTTGAGCTTCCTCCATGCGAGAGATCTTGGGGGTGGCTCCCCTACAGGTCTGAGAGCCTATAGGGTTCTTTCTTGGGTTTCCTCCATGTGAAAGATCCTAGGGGTTACCTTCCCTATTGAGCTGGAGATCTGTAGGGTGCTTCCTTGGGTATTCTCCATGTGAGAGATCTTGGAGAATACATTCCCTATAGGTCTGTGGGTCTATAGGGTGCTTTCCTTGCTTCCTCCATGTGAGAGATCTTGGGGGACGCTTCTTGGGTATCTTCCATGTGAGAGTTCTTGGGGGAAACCTTCCTTGCAGGTTTGTGGGCCTGTAAGGCGCTTGCTTCATGGGGCTTCCTTCATGCAATAGATCTTGGGGGTTGCCTCCTTACAGGTCTGCAGACCTATAAGACACTTTCTTTCTTCAACTTCATAGTTCCAAGAAGCTATGGAGTCCTTTGCTTGCCCTGCACCTTCAAGTATGCCAGATAGTGATCTGCTTCCTCAACAGTTCAAGTATATATTTCTAACCTTACTCCTTCCTTGATTTACTTTACCGAGCACTCATCAGTACTCATGCTCACTAAAGTGGGGGAAAAATGTATAGGATTTAATTTTCACCCCTTATGCAACTTCCCCTTTTTCCCTCTTCCACTTTAGAAAACCAATTTCAGAGGCTTAATTCTACCTAAGCTTGTTACTTTTGTTACACTTCGTACATTTTTTTAGTGTAGGTGGAGGCATTTCTATCAAAGACACCTACATGGTGTGTAGACATCCCTAGAAAATTCATGCGACTGAACCTACAGAGGCGTTACACTTCTCATTGGGAGTCAAGTTGTAATGCCCTCTTTAGCCGACCAACCCAAATATGGTCATTTCTTTCACTCTCTCCTTCAAATTCACTCCAACAAGCATTTCATCTTCTACCACATCTTCTTCACAGCTTCAAGCATTCAACTTCATCTCTTATCATACTCTTCAAGCATTCAAGTAGCATTCTTGCACCCCATTGCAACAAATATATCACTCCATCACCTCGATATAGCAAGTTGAGGACAAAACCATTGTAGCAGAGGCTTGATTACTCTCATTGCCTCCCCCAAGCAACCTTAAGTGCTCTTGTTGGAGGTGGTAAGCTTCCCTTTTGTCTCCTCTATCACTTGGTTGAGTAAGCACACTTACTATTTTGTAGTGCTTTAGTGCTTTTTACTACATTGTTTTCTTTATCTCACTTTCTTGGTTGTTCGTGGAGGTGGAAACACCTAAATGGGGGTCTAACTGAGCAAGCCCCTATACAGCCACCCAAAATTTTCCTCTCTTGTGTGTAGGTGGACGTGCTTTCGAGGAGCTAGTTGGCGAACGAGTTTCTTTGTGAGATCCTTCTTGCCACCTTAACTCTTGTATTTTTACTTTATCACATTAGAGAGTACTTTGTTTAGTTAATCACATTATTTTGGCCATTTAGTAGTAGTTAGCTAGGTCATTAGCTTGTTTTCTTAGGTTTTACTTTGTCTCTGTAGTTGTTTGGTTTTACAGACGCTAGCGCACTTGAGAGATGTCAGCACGTCGCACCATCGTCCTAGGATCGTGCTTCCATCCTTGAGCAGAGAGTTTCCTAAGGTGTAGTGTTGAACCTGAAAGCCAACTCGCCTAGCCCCATTTAGCATTTTGGGTTTGTAGAGTGATTGAAGGGCCTTACAGTCCTCATCATTCTTGTCTCTCATATCCTAACATCCTGCTAAGCTGAGGTAAGTTAGGGCAGTCTTCCATATCTTGGCCCTCTGTGACCTAAGGCCTTACACGTGATGGTCCCCCTCTCTTACAATAGTTAAAATATTATGATGTGGATGTTACTAATTCTTTTTTTTTGTGCATGTGTGTAAGACAAAGGTGTGACTCTAACATAGAGAAGAAGAATGAGGCATCGTCCAATTTGAATATCCTTTTGTAGTTGCCTATTATTTTGATTACTTTATTATTTATGTTAGAGTGTACAATTTAATATGTAGTTCACACAAACCAAAGTGGGGGTAAAATGGACTAATCAAATCCCTTAGGGCCTTCCCCAACTTGAACTCAACTATAGCTAAAATCTTGCTCCTTGATGGAAATCACACACACTAGCATCCATCAAGTTTCTCAATACAAATTTTATTATTCATAAAACTAACATTCCTTGAAACCAATTGTTATCTATTGATTTGTATAGAAAATAATTTGAATTGAGTATTTAGGGTTGTTTATTTAACAAGGTATGAGTCATCAGTAATAATTAATGGAATGAATTAAAGGTATATAAGAATTAAAGGAATTGTCAATACATCATTAGCTCACATTATCATTTCATGGACAAATACTACAACTCCTCATCATAAACATTTTGTATTTTTGTCTTTTGTGTTTTTTATTTTATCAAATCAACATCAAGGTTTAACTAGCTTAAGGAATTTCCATACTCCTATCCTAGCACAACAAACTCACAAATATTTTCATAACACCACATTAGTGTAATATCCAATATTGTTTGTAACTGTGTGGGGTTCATTATTTCATAAATTAGAGAAAGTACTATGAAAAGCTGAATAGAATCATGTGACATCAATTAAAATTGTGTGAAATTGTATCTTGATGTAAAGCAAAGAAAATAGATGAAAATCTCATATGATTCTTAACAAATATTTCATTTTCAAAAATGAAACTTGTTATTGAATACATTGCACAATAATATGTTCAACATTAACTATTCATCATCAACAAACAAAGAACAAAACAATTTAACATCCCTTTTTCTAATTGGTAAGTTTAGGCATAAGGGAGTTGTACCCTATATATTTAAAAAGAAAGGCAATAAAATGCATGCCCTATAAAATAGGGGTACAATAGCACAGATATGTCATTCTAACTAGCTTATTGACACCAAAATACTTTTAATCATAAACAAAATTTCTAAGAGTGCACTATCCCACACACAAGAGGGGCAGATTTTTTTCCCAAACTATCCATGTTTGTCTCTTTTGATGAAAATTATTAGATGGTTTTTTTTTTATAGTGTTTTTTTTTTGCTTTACTTATGTCCAACCTTGATTTGCTTGTGAATTTGTGATGCTTGCAGCTTGCAGAGAAGTTTGAAGCTCCTAGGAATTTTTAGGAGTTGTTGGTGTTGTGACTAAGGGGGCAACAGGATCTCCCACCTCAATTTTTTCAAAAGGAGCCTCCCCCCTACAAGAAAAAATGTGTCCAAAGCAAGAGGGGTAACAAGCTTTGGAAAAATTTCTAGGGGATCTTGAGTCGAATGCAAACCTATTTGTGAACTCGAAGAAATAACATAATGTTGAGGCTCAAACTCAATCCACCAAGTGGGCTTGACCCTTGGATCCTTATTACTATGTTTGTGGGGTATAATCTTTAGACATTGAGAAGTAGAATATAGTAATAGAAACTAATCAAAATTATACCTTATTTTTATGTGAAAATTTAAATAAGACTTGACTTATACAAAACAACCTATGTGCATGATCATAATGGAATTTTACTTTTAAACTCTAGTCACTTCTAGGAGGAAGTCCAAACCAAGGGGCAGAGGATGTGAGACCTACCTTCCACTGATAATGATTATGTGTGTAATATCAATCCTTTTGTGATTCTCATGGATGGTTTTATCATGGATTTGGACCTTTGCATACTTTGATGTTACCATAAATACATTATACTCATGCATGCATGTTTATTCTTAAATTGATATAGTTGTATGGTATTATCCAGCTAATCGAACTAACCTTTAATGATTTTCTTAATTGTTATTTATGATTGAGTTATTATATGATTAAATGGATTATGATAGATACCACATGTAGTGCATTCATGTTCAATTATCTTTGAATTTGATTATATTAATGTTCTAATATTAGTGACATGGGATGAATGAATGTAATGAGATGCTTAATTTTGAAATGCTATTATAGAGATATCATGTCGTAAATTTCATCCTTCGATTTTTCATTATTGATGATGGATTAACTATTGCAATTTAAGTGTGTAGGTGTTGTCCATAACTAGTGGACCTAGGGAAATTCCAAGGTGACAAATGTGCATTTCTTGTGAAGCCGACCTAACCTATTTGGAGAGGTTAAGGTCTTATATGTTATGATTTTTATGTAATGTGGATATTATGCATCATGTGCTAGTAGGATTGTTGTTTACAATGTTAAGACTTAAGTGAAACGTCGGTGTGAATCAATTGTAGTTGCATGATAAGCCCAAGTATAAAGTGTGATTTGATGTGTTTTATTTATGTATTAATTGGTTTTCATGATCCTAAGCCATAGAGCTAGGACTTGGGATAACTTTATAGGTCAAAAAGTTAATTTTAGAGTCTTATGGCTCTCTTTATGGAGCCTCTTTTAATGGTGATGAAATTCAAAGTTGGTCAATGCAACCTTCAAGAATGCTTGGGGAAGATCAATTGTGAAAGCAACACCTGTCACCTCACCTGTCATCTTCACAATTAAAGATGAGAGATTAGGGAAATTTTGTGGGGATTTTTTTTTTGAAAGATGGGAGGTATTAGGAAAAATTATTCGAAGGAAGCCTGTAAGGATCTGTAGAAGGGTGTTGCTGCCTTGTGACTTCTATAACCAATTTTGAAGATTTCTTAGGTAGGGTCTTTACCCACTTGCTATAAAATTTTAATTGTGTGTGTATACTTCCTAGAAGATATCATTTGTGTTGGTATGACTATTAGAATGAGTTGTCTCTACCCTCTTGTAAAATTTTAAAAGTGTATACTTTTTGGCAGATATCTTTTTGTTGATATGACTGTTACAATGAGCTTGTATGTTTGTCAAGTGGATCTTTAGGATTTCTTTGGGGTCCATTTTGTGTGGGATATATGAGTGGGAGAGATGTCCAAGGGAGAGGATTTGTATAGGGGTATAAGTACCCTTGGTGAGATGCCTGGGCTGTGAAAAGTATTGACTACCATTATGTGTATTGAGGGGTGAAGGTGAATGGGAGTTGATTTGACGCTGGAAATGGGAGTAAGGAGGTTGTTTTGTGTTGTGGAGATAGTTTTGTGATGTGCATTTGGGATTCAATGACTATGTAAGTTTTAAACTATGTGCTCCTCTCCCTCTTGTAGATGTCCCCACTCCCCCTGATTGGGGCTCTTGAAGGAGATTCATCTTGTGTTGTGTGTAGTGCTATGTTGTAATCTATGTTGTGGCTATTGGGGAAAAACAAATTTCACTTTTTCATAGCCACCTGGCTCCACCTAGCAATGACCACCACCTTCAACGAGATCTCAAAATGGAGCCCATTGAATAGGTCCATTTCCATGCAAATTCATGCACAAGTGGAGCTTTGGTAATTAATTGTTTCTTGTCTAACAATGATATCTCCCTAAGCCATTGCCAATAGCTTGCAAATAGTCTATTTCCCAAAACTAAAAGTGAATATAGGGAAAACGTACCCAAAAATAGGTGGAGGTGAAGGTCTGAAAGTGTGGATCGAAAGAAGGATACCAAGACTTCATGCATATGAAGTCACCTTGGAAAATCCAAGGGCAATTTTTTAGTACCCAATTGTTGTCTACTAAAGAATCAAATTCAAGGATGAAAAACCCCTTGGAATAGAGGAAATTGTAAATTTCTTTCTTCCAAAAATTCTTTCCAACATGCTGAAATGCAGACATGCAATTCATTTAGCTTCAACCATAGTTTGCTAAATCTGCAAATTAATGCATGTTGTTATAGGAACTCCTCCCTAATGCGTAAAAAACAACTTCTAGGATTGTGGCTGAGCGACTAATTGGAATTGTAGGGTCACACAAATCAGGAACACTATAGCCATAGTAATATTTCTTTGGTGGAGGAGAGGGAGGCGATGCCATCTTCTGCCCTTGAACTGGCCCCTCCAAACCCCAGCTTGGGTTCCACCATGCTTGATGGTGCAGGCTAGGGCAATGGCTATGTGAATGTTTTACGAGAGAATATTCATGTGCCATAGTACCACATAGAACATCTTTAAAGGAGTATTTTTCAACCATATGAGAATCTAAGGCCACACGAGAGGCTGCCAATACACCATGTACCCCAACGCCATGAGAGGAATATCGTTGGCCAAAGCAGCCATTCGCAAGTGGAGCGAGTGATGAAGGCGCAAAAGCGGTGTGGAACATTTCAAAGTCAAATAATCAGCTTCTTTTAACTTTAATATCCCTTTTACTATATCTAAATTATCATTTTTTTTTACTTATATCTGATTTAAATTAATTGTTATATTAATAGTAGACCTAGATAGGTTTATAGGCTAGTGTGTCCATTTGTTTTCCTCGACAAGTTGAGATGTTTTAAATAAAAAAAATATACCATATGGTTAGAAAGTAGGGACAAAGACTTTTAAAAATACAGGCAGAACAAAATCTTCGCCGCTGATTTTGGTGACTAACATATTAATAATACATACTGATGTGCAATCAACTGACTTCTACATGCATTTTGTGTTAGAATATTGCCAATTAAACGGAGGTAACCCACAGATCCTGGATATCATTTTACAATGAAATGTGATACCAAGAAAAAAGTCCAAAACAAGTAATATCAAGATGCCCGCGCAATGTTGGCGGCAATCATTTCATGCTGAAGTTATGGAATATTCAACAAACTAATCAATGTTGCCTGGATATCAGTTGAGTTATACAAGATTTCTCTCTAAAAAAACAAATGCCAGTCTATGTTGTATTATATATAGCAGAGCTATTTAAAAGATAAGGTGGTATAGTTGTATGTTTTCAATTTAGAAGTTGAAGCATAATTTGGATGACAATGGCCTGCTTTCACCCCCCTCCTCCCATGTTCGTTTTTCTCACCCTGCTGTTCATAATGCAGGTAACAACTTTTCTACTGTAAATTGCTTTGAGTTTTTTTAATCTTTTCTTTTGATTTAAGTTGGAATTATATGGTGTTAATGCACAGGCTTGGAAAGTATCCACACATGCAGCTGAGGATGATGTGAAGTATGTAGAGGTAATAATAATTAATTGGCTATCTAACTTCTGCTTCTATCTGTTTCATTAATTTGATTTTATGAAGAAAACTGAAACTAAGTTGTGTTGTGAATTAATGGTGCAGCTGCAGACTGATGTGGGTGAAAACAGTTATGAAGGAGTGAAGGTTCAGATCGGTATGTGTATGTGAAAGGCCTCTGCTTAAAGATCATCTGGTTTGATTTTTTTAAATTTTTACAGTAAAAGATAATTCATTAAGTACATGATATTGTATAATAATTGTAAGATTTTTTATCTCATGATGTGTACAAGTGCAGACTGTGATAAGGAATGCAATAGGAGATGCTCCAAGGCATCAGCTCATGATAGGTGTCTGAAGTACTGTGGAATATGCTGTGAGAAATGCAACTGCGTTCCACCGGGTACATCTGGTAACAAAGATGTTTGCCCTTGCTATGCCAATATGAGGAACTCCAAGGGTGGAGACAAATGCCCTTAGCATATTATCATACTGATATTATAATCCCCATTTCTTCCTCAGAATAATGGATAATGTATTATGTTTAAAAGCATTAATGCTATACTCCCCATTCTTTCCAAGAGAATGGGCGATATACTTTTGAATTTTTCTTGAATATGTGCATTCATATCTTTATATAATAGTTGTTTTATTTTTGTTATTTTGTGTTAAATTTGTTGTTTAAAAAATATTATTCAAAGTTCACATCTATCTTTTATAAATAATTTTATATATTAATTTTTTTATTAAAAAATTTATTGATTATTTGATTGATGATTTTAGTTATTTTTTATAATTTTTTATATGCATTATAATTAATTATTGGTTAAGTTAATGCTTTGCAGTAAATATAATAAAATTTCAATGGTTTGAAATATATTAGTGCACCTTCTAGATGCATGCAATAACACAAAGGTCAACCATTCATTTCCACAAAATGTCACACATACTTCAGCATACAACACTTTGTATAAGATCAAACACTCCTTTGTTAAACATACCTCATCCAAACCTCCTATAGTTTCTGCCATGGCTTTAATGGGGCCCAATACACCTCCAAGCCAAACCACAAAGTTCAACTCGCATCACAACTCATTACATTGTTATGACATCATTCTATAGACTTCAAATAATGTGATCAATGTGGCAATTTAGGTGGCACTCTTGAGACATACACTATACCAATTTTCCACTATCACATAAAGGACCTACCAACAAATAATTACTCTTCACAAATATCACGAGATGAGAAGTCATACAAGGAAATGATTCAACTTCCTAATAACTCTTGGTCTACATGGCATGAGACCTATGTAATATGTGTCTATATAACATAATTGAGAATAGAATCAATGTAGACAATAGATAGGTAGATAGTAGGTATACATCCTTCTTAAGAGTATGCGATGTATAGAACAAACAATTATAAAATGTTCTATATTATTTTGTCTTCACACATGTATATCTCATAAAGCTTCTATATATGCTAATAATCTCATCTATATCTTCATTTAGAGTGTTGTCTACCAAGATTCAATCTAACCCCTAGATTAGTAAACACAAATATTTGTAAAAACCAATTGAATAACTAGATGGCCATGATAGAACCAAAACCAAGAATCTTGAACATGACTAATATAAAAATATGGCTGAATTATATCATAGACCTCCTTGAAATCAATTTTAATAAAGAGAATCCATTGATTTGTTTTGTAAACATTCCTTTTCTTCCTAGATTGCAATGTAATATAGTTTATTTAGATCAAACGACAAATGAGAAGACTTTTTATTCTTGACAATAATTTTGTCCAATAATAGACTTTCAAGATAATGGACCTCAAATTACATATCAACTTAGGCTCCCCATCTTCAGGTATGAATGCTTCGGAATTTGTAGGGAAAATCATTGAACTATCTGCTTTATCCTTACTCATTGCAGCACATCATAATGAAAACCAACACAAGGGTTGGACTCAAAGAAAACATGCTTAGACATTGTTTGTTCATAAATTGTTGTCGCGTCCCCTGTATTATGCCCCCACATACGCTGAATATTATGGACGCCCCATAAAGAGAGGGAGGTTCATCTTCCACGACATTATGGAGGAATTTTTGGATACCTCCTCTCCTTATTTAATCGCGCGTGGAGGAAGGAAGAAAGGAGGATGTGCGATTCAGCCAGAAAAAAACGATTATCGTGGCCATAATAAGCTTTCCATGGAAGTGTTCTATTTCTGTTGGTAGCTTGTTCTACATTATGGCATAAAATCTTGCCCCTCTCGCGCAATTGTGTACTCTAATCTCGTGGAAGGAATTATTAGAAGACCTTGGAGAATGGCCAGCAATATATTTTAATTATTTGATTGCATTGCATAGCATAGCATTATATTTCTTTGTGACATTTTTCTTAAAAAATTAGGTACCACCTACCTACTCCTATAGTTATGGGAGAATTTTGTCAAAGTAGTTTACATGTTTGGTCCAAGCCTAGATAATGCTATCACAAAAGTTTCCTCAAATATTGTTTGGCTAGCCAAATTAGGTAGCATGTCTACGTACTCTACATAGTGATTATGTATGTTAACACCTTATTATGCAACACAATATTCACAGGATGTATACTATTAGCTCTACAATGATTTATTATTGCGATAGATTATTGAAAATTTGGTAAATTGTGAACACGATTGGGTTTCTCTACCTATTGTTAAGAGTTATTAGTTGATGGGAATAGTTAAGAGGAACCATGTTGGGGTGTGAAATAGTAATCATTAAATTTGGAGTTTTTTTATTAATCAATAAAATTTGTGAGATGTTGCTTCATTTTGGAATAGGTATAGGTAAATAATGACTTGTTACATGGTTTCGTCTCAAACCCTTATAGGATTTTCTTTATATAGGATTCTTTCTATTTCACCTCCTAGAGGAAAACTACTTGAGTGATTATGAACTCTAGGGATAGTAACCTGTGTATATGTTCCTTGAGAGATTAAGGTAGGAGAACTACAGGGGACTTCAATCATGTCTGGAAGTGAGTGTGTAAGTAGTCCTTGGGAAAAGGATGCCCCTATGACCCAAGTTTATAGGGAGGTTTCAAGGAATAGATTTAGGGTTTGAGGTTGTCCCCAAACTTGATTACCTAGTATTCTTCAACTTGTGTAGTACCCTCCGTTCACATCATTATGTGATGTTTTTCTTTTGTTTCACTATGTGTTTCGGTGTGTTCTTGTATGGATTCAATATGTTTGCTTTGTGTCTTATGAGATTGTGACATATAAGATAAAAGTTCTAACAACTTACCTCAAGCTTGCAAGAGGTTTTAACTTAAAAGAGTAAAGATCTTGTTCTACCTTCTTACAACAAAGCTCTAGCTAATCTAGTGGTGGTCTTATGCATTTAGTTTTGAAGGGCTAGCATCATGCTTAACTTGTATCGATTAAGTATATAAACTCTTGGCTGCTCGCAATTCAAGAATATGCTTCTCTCCCTCTAACAGCACCGTATGACTCAACATCTCATTGTTTAATCTTTACTTATAGTATGACACTTTCATTGAAAGTTTTATATTGGTTAGCCATTGTTTTGGCGTCAGCCTTTGGGCTTTGGGAGTCTTGACCTACTGCATGTGCCACCTAGTAGCCTTTTCTAAACCTAAACTTCTTGTTCTTATTGTCGTTTCTTTCCTTTCAGCCAGATAAGTTGAGTGGAGAAGAATCTAGTCAATCCACCATTGGGTCACCATTTAATTTGGAATTATATTGAAGTTCTTCTTGCGTCGAATGTTATTTTTATACCCAATACACTTAACATGATGTTCTCATATCCTTGCCTGAGAATCCATAGATTTATTCAATAAATTCTTTGCATACATGATGGAGGAATTAATGGCGGAATACAAAAGGGGTAAAGAGAGATATTCACGGGCTCTTAAGGAAGTAAAGAGGAAGAGAAGTAAGGAGGGAGGAGACTCTACTGGGACACCTCATGTAGTGCGTGGACAGGCAGTTCAATAATGCACATTTAATGATCAACCACTTATGCAATACAAGGAGTTATTTGGAGGGAATCCTATTGGATTGCAATAAATGTATAAGGAATCCCATGCACATCATTAATGAGGATAATGGAGAAAATGGAGCTATTTTTGGAGGAAGGTACATTATGAAAAAAGGACTCTATCTTACGCTCTGAAGGACTGGCTTTTTAAAAAAACAAAAAAAGACCCTCACAGGGAATTGCAAGATGAGACTACTAGTGGATGGTGTTGCTTATACATTCCAATTATTCTCAACCTGCTCTTTCGGTGTGAAATTGAGTCAAAGTATCTTCATTTTCATCAAGGGGCACAATTTATGTATCAACCTGAATCTTCAGTTCTCTAGAAATGGGGTTATCATCCACATTTTTATAGGAAGCCATCATAATGGATGGCGTGGAAGAGCCATATCCATCTATAGGGATCACCTCTATCCAGGTTATGGACCTTGCCGAAGAAGTAGGTGATAGAATCTGGAGGAAAAAGGGGGCATCAGAGGAGAGCAGGTGTGTTGGGTCAAGCTGCTGTGGTAGATCCTCTTCCATCTGGATTAGATCGGGTATGATTTCACAGCCTAAGCTCATTAGCTTTGCATGGCATTTGTCTTAAAGATTTTAAATATTTCATAGGTTTGTTGTGTTTTGCAGAGAAGATCAACCATTTCTTGTCTTTATTGCGTACATAGTCATCAATACAAATAATTTGGTGAAAGCCATGGTGGCGTTAAAATGTTGGTTTTGGAAGTTTCATAAGTCTTTCAACAATTCCATTTTGAACAAATCCTGTGATCTTTGCAATTCCATAGGACCATATTTTCTTATAGGCATTCTGTCAAACAGTCGCATGCTCTGTCTGGGTTCTTCATATTGCTTTCATATTTGTTTAGATTTTTAGAGAGTGCATAAGTTTATATAGCCTCCTTGAAGTTGTTGGCAACCTGTCTCAGCTGTGGCGACTAAACATAATAGGAAGCTTAAAGGTTTAAATATCTCCCCGATTTCATTGTCAATCTATCTCAGCAACGCACTTGAACTTAATAGGAAGTTTAAAGGTTTAAATAATCTCTCTGATTTCATTGTCAACTTGTCACGACGGCGCACTTGAGCATGGTAGGGCGTTTAGATCTAAATAACCTCCCTAATTATTTTGGCATCCTCTTTAGGCGATTTCATTGTTCCTCTTTTTGTGAACTCTTGTACAGAGCCTATAATAATTGAAACTATCTTGCATTTTGTTGAATATGGTTCGTGAGAATGACATCGACATTGTTATTGTGCTTTTCCTTTATGCCTTGCTTTATTCGGTACTGAATGAACTTCATTATCATTTCATTGTTTTCTTGTCATACAGAAAATTGTCTATTTGTATGCTTGTCAAACGGCATAGGTGTCTTGTCCTCTCTTTCGCACTTTGTATAGTCTGAGTCTTATGCCCTTTTGTATCAGGCCATAGCTAAGTAGATCCACTATCCTTTACCTCATCTCACCTCCTTTTCTATCTAAACTTAACAACATTCCTATCAGTTGCCACATATACCATTGTATTTCACCATGCATAGGCTAGCTTCGGGCTCTTTGTTGAAAATGCATGCCAGAATCGTTAGCATTATGCATTTATTGGTTGTGATCTTCGCATTGTTGTCTATTACTTACCTTACCAATAGATGTCTTGTCTTTTGTTTTTGCATTGTACCGATGTATGTTCTTTTCCTTTGGGAGGAAGCTTCCTAATATATTTATATACATGCAAACAACGGCGTACGTCAAGATTCTAATATAAGCAAACCATTACCATCTGCCTTCAAACTTCCTCTATGCATGTTCTCTTAGAGGTTCATCCTTGCTGCTTACACATTTTATGAGATTTGTCGACTTCAACACTCCATCTCTAGCAACTTACTCTTTGCATCTACAACAACTCATCTGAGCGCCATTTTTGGAAACTTCCCAATGATTTCATCACAAATTGACCTTGTCAAATTCCTAGTGTTATTTCGGCGTAGATCTCTCCAACTAAAACTTTCTTCTCATGCCATTCACCCAATGAATCTGCAAATATATGTGCTCTTGTCCTAACGAATCTTTTGATAGGTTCTTGGGTTCTTGTTAATGATTTCTATTGCCATACAGAGTACTAGGTGTGATTTCTCACAGATACATCATTAGTTGAGCACAATATGTTTTAGTTGTAATATGTAGTGTTGATTTTATTATCAATATGGTGGGGATATTGCACAAGTACATTGTTGATTTTTTATGTACGTTGCATTCCCATCCTTCCCTTTTGCACATTACTCTCTGACATTTCATGTCATGAGAGGAAACCTTCTTATCAAGGAATTATGGAAAATAAACCATAGGCATTGTTTATGCTCCCATACCTTTCCATGCATGTTTGAGTGGCTTTTGTTTCCTCTGATATGAGACCTTCTTGAATCCTTTCAACCAAAACAGATTTCTTCTCACAAAAAAATAAAAAAAACATTTTCTTTACTATGTTCTTAGATTATGTATGAAACGCACAGAATTTTCTTGATCTATCCTTATTAAAATTTCCTTATTACCTTTAGTTTTGAGGCTTTGCTATCATGTCTTATAAAATTACCATACGATATTCACTTAAGCTGTGAACTCGATAACAATATATTGGTGTCTTAAGAGATTCAACTTTAAGTTACGCCATGATGCTTTTACCATCGCCTATTTGAGAGATATTCGATACGAAGGAGGCCCATTCTATATCTATACCGATACTCACTCCACATTATATGCTTTATAATTATTTGGTTATGCAAATAATTATATTAGGAATTAAATTAGAGAAGAAATAAAATTTGAGTTATTATTATTTGACTCATTAATTTGGATTGGAATTAATTCTTGAGTTTTTGATATTGTTGCCATGATGAATTGGGAAACCTTATGTTTTGGATTTGTTAGTCATCTAGAGGTTGGGAAAAATTCCCTTTACGATTGGCTTTCATGTTGTATACTTGTGTGTTTTTGCTCTTTTACTTGATTTTTGATGATTTGGGTATAGCCTTACACTTGGAAGTTGATCCATTATGAAGATTTTATGCAGGATGATGTATGCCTCGCTTTACATGATTGTTCTTGTGGTATTTTATGCTCTGCATGCTGGCTTACCTAGTTAGTGATTTTTGGTTTCTATTGCTAGGGGGAGTGGCTTTCAATGGGGGCCGGGACCCGGAAGAGGTCCCAGGGTAACTCATTGGAAGTTTATTAATCAAGTGAAAACATTAATATTTAATTAGGGGTTTTGGATAGAATCACACATTAACAAGATATAAGTGAATGCCTCACTCATGGCTCAAGTGCTTGTATGGGCCTGAGATGAGTTGAGAAGGCCTGGAATGGCAAAATCGTTATCTTGTCTTTATGAAAGATAATCGATTCTGCATTGGATTGCATGTGGGGCCAAGTTTCGTAAGAGGTCACCAGGGTAACCCAAGTTGGGGGTCGGGGCCTAGGAAGATTCGCCAAGGTAACCCATGCAACATTGCGATGACACTCTTCCTTTAACAACCATGTATGCTTTGTTTCCCTCTATGTTATTCTTGGGACTCTGGAAGCACATGTTGGCATTTGTATGTTGATGCTTTATTGGTTATTCCTTATATTGGGCACATCTTGTGTTGGTTATATATTGTGCTGGAGATTGGCTTATGTTATTGTGGATCTTGTTGTGGAGTCTTGTATCCTTGTTCTGTATGATGGTTATCATTGGGGTCCTTCTTGTCATCTCTTAGCACGGGGGGTGGGCCTTCGGGTCCACGTGGTTGGGTGGAACGTGCTATGCACCCCATTGTGTCCCCAGTCGTCGATTGAGAAGTGTGAAATTGTACCTTGCAATGACTCCTGAGTTGAACCAGAGTTGGATCTAGTATTGTAGCTTTGTACTCCTTCATTTCAAATGTATCATTCCATTTTATTGTATCTTCCCCATTCATGTTGGGAAGCAGCATTGTAATATTGTAATCCTTGATTAATGTGTTGACCATGTTCATGTCATCTTATGGTTACTGGTGTATACTTACCTTTCATGCGATGCAATATTGTTGTGAAAAGTAATGCAGTCATGTAAACCCGAGGGATTTGTTATTTGTAGTTCATGTTTAGTTTCATTTCATGTGATATATGATTATTATGATGTATGTTAGTACTTTAAAAAAAAAATTGGTGCCATAAATGTTAGATATATTAGTATTCTTTGGGGTTGCTTGTCGGGGCATTACAACTTGAGACTGAAATTGGTAATAGATTCCTATGAACTTAATTTAGATGTCACATTATATAGGATTAAGCCAATAAATGAAATCTAACATCATTGATCTTACTTTCTTTGAAGTTTGTGATGTTTAGCTTTCCAAAATCTACTTCAATCTTGGATGAAATTTTAGAGTTGTTATTGTTGTGGTTTATCTCTATGTGAATGTGTGAGAATACCTCTAAAATTATGTGGACTAAAATAATGGATGTTTTTTTGTTGATCCATATGACTCTATGTCTTAGATCAATTCAAGTATAGGTAGATATAGGCTAGACTCAAGACTTAGTGAGGCCTATAATTCTAATAAATAAAGCCATGATATTATTGACCCAACATGGATATGTATGAATTAACAGAACATACTAACCTTATATTTAATGATGATGTTAAATTAATCCATTATGATATAAGGGTGTGAACAACTTTTATAAGGTATGCATGGTCTACCTAATCTTAATATGCATTTATATATATGTTGAGTTAGGGTAGAATTCCTTATGACTACCTTCACCAACTATGGGAAATTAATGGTAGTTATTTCCAAACATGGTGTATTTTTTCCCTTACATATGAACCATGAATAATTAGGTGCTAATCTTTATGATTGGTGATAAACAAAAATATTATGCACTCAAAACTGCACTTTTGTTACTACTGTGGTTTAATTGTTATCCAATAAATAAAGTGTTTTATAATAGCCATTGAATAAAGTAAATAACCTTGATATTGCATTATGTGTTTGCATTTATATATACATGTCTAGATAGAGGCCAACTCAAGTAGTTCAATGTGTTACTTGTAAATTAAATTTTGACCCGAAGATCTATAGGATAATTATATAGTTTATTGGATTCCTTTTCCAATGCAATATAATTGGATTAACTAGACTAGGTTGTAAACCCTTTAGATGGTGTGTTTTAGATTAATGTTCCTATACCCTCTAATGTCACAATGTTGAACTTGGATACAAAAGCAAACTTATTGGTATCACAACTATGGTTGGGCAAGGGATTCTATAATGGCATAGGTAGATGATAATTATTCTCTTATCCTAGCTTGTCCCACTTGTCATAAGGTGACCACTAAAAATTTTAAACCTATGAGCTACTTAAAAATAATCTTATCATTGGTCTAGCATGATAAGAGTGAAGTAATGTGCTCTACCAAAATAAGTATTTGATCATATCATAGGGTTATTAATATTTCACTAGTAGCATACAAGTGATAGATGCTAGGAACTACCTAATTTTATAGAGTTTACATAGGATTTCAACAATAGCATTCAAGTGATAGATGCCAAGATCTAACTATCTCAATATTTTAGTATTGGCATTGGTGTGTCAAAAGGAATGTGTGTGCCTCCTATGTTTTTTCTATATCAAGTATGGTACTCACTTGGGGTTTACTTAGTTCAATCTAGGTGATTGATCTAGTATATGTGTTATTCTTGGGTAAGACCCTATGACATCCTATTTACATAAATTATATGGTTATATGATTACATAGATGATTAATTGGCTTAGAAATATTACTAATATCCTTTTGTGAAATATCCTGTTACATTTGTGACCTTGTTAGTGAAGAAAACAAGTAGTATGGAATACTTTCTCACCATCATAGATAGTAGTGATCTAGGAGAAAGGATGGGATCCACAATATAGTTTGGGATCCACTATAATTACTCTTTCATCTTAGATATAAAATATTTAATATTATAGAATTATGTAAAGGGGAAGATTCTTGCAATAAGGTTTCTAACACTTCTCTTTTTTCCACCTAGTCACTATGTGTGCAGGTGATGTTTTTAGAGTATTCACTTTGTGTGTATATGATGTATGCATGATTTAATTACTATGTGAATGTGTGTGGTTTTTGTACAAGTTTGTCTCCATGTGGATTGTGTGGATGAAGTCTTGTTGTTTTGGAATGTGAACTATAACACCTTTGATTCCCAAAACTAGATACTTAGGTAAGGCCATCTCAAATGAACCCTCAAGTATTAGGTGTAGGTATAGGGATTTGAATTTCTATTACCTTATCTAGTTTTGGAAAACAACGTGTCAAAATTGCAGCATTGTGAACTTAATAAAGTGGTTGCAAATTTGAAATATGTGTATTCAAGATTACCATAAAGATATTATGTGATTAACAATTCAATAATGAAAGCAAAATCAGCAATACTGCAAATTTCCAAACACAAGTGACACAAGATATATGTGGAGAAATCCTTGCAGGAAAAAACCCCATACTGAAAGAGATCCAAAGTGTATTAATCTTCAAATGAGATGCAACAATACAACACTTCTTTCTATATTCCAGTAGCACTTCGTCACTCTGAAAATCTGCAAACAAACTCTTACAAACCACCATCTCAAGGATCCAATATGGGTATGTGTAGGATCATGATGGGCCAAAAAGTGGCAATATGATGATTATGTGTAGGGTATGTAGCTGACGACTTTTTTCTTACCCAAAATTGATGAAACGAAAAGGGTTTTTAAAGAATATTTTCACCTTTCCAGTAGTATAAATTATGTCTTATGGGTAGGTGCATGAAGTTGGGTTACACTTTTGTGGCCAACTTCAAAAAAAGTTTGGAAATGACATAACACAAGCACATTATAACACGCTCATGTTATTTCATTTTAAAAGAAAAAATATTTAGTGAAAGTTATTCATTTTCTCTTTCTTGTTTTCTTGCTCTGCCCACGGCCAAAAACCCTCATTTTCGCGCTCGCATTCTAGGAGGAGGAATTTTTCAAAATTCATCAACAATAGTTGCTTTTCATTCGCAAAGATGGCACCACAATGACAAAGAGGTGCAAGAGGTAACTATTGTTTGCTATTTGTTTTGAATTTCTTAGTTTCAAGTTGATTTTGTTTTTTTTAGGTTAGATTTATTTATTTTTTAATTTGTAGGAGATGCAAATAATCCTTAAAATCCTCAACAAGAAGAATAGAAAAATCCACCTCAACAAAATCAACCTCACCCACCAATCACTCAACACCCTCATGGCACTCAACAAAATTTGAGGAGTGAAATTGAAAACAACAAAAAATAAATTGAGGATCTTATCAATAGGTTGAGTGATCCAAATGCTTCAACCGCAGAACGAATGACACTAGAAAATTCAATGAAAGAGATGTTAAAAAGTGTCGATTCAATAACCCAAAAAATAATGAGATGGCAAGATAGGAGGCAGGAAGCTAAGGCATATTATGCAGATAAACTATCATATAAACAAGTAAAAGATTTAAAAATTACTAAAGGTGATTTTTGCTCTCTATTCACCGACCCTAGAACAAATCAAAATCTTAGCCTCAATGCAAAGAGGTTTCCTATTCATTGGTGCCACCACCAAGAGATTAGGAACCATTTTTATGATAGTTGGTACTTGGTCTTTGATTACCCACCATGCAATAATTGTGAAGTCCCCTAATATTTTCTTAGGAAACTATACAGTGAGTTCGTATTGAACCAAATCCCAAATTATTTTGATATGAGGTAATTCCAGGGGAGAGGTGGGGGTTCATCTCAGGATAGGCCTAGTGCATAGCTGAATCCTACGCGGAAAGGGAGATGACCTCTCACTAGGCTGCCTCGTGAGCACATTGTTATGCATGTCGTTGCGAAGGAGAGTACTGACGTAGAGACATTGCAGGCGATCAACACTTTGACCCGGATTGTCATCCATCATACTAGCCCTATTGTACAACTCCATCCAAGGGAGTCTTCAGGTGGTGGCCTTTGAACCCATGTGTGTCAATCTTGTGGGGTGACTTGTTCATATGACCCCACCGGCACTCAAGACGTTGCTACGCAAGATCCGTATGCTGCTATGCAGGATCCGTATGTTGCTACGTAGGATCCGTATGCTGCTACATAGGATCTGTATGCAGCCACGGGGATGGAGAGGACAACTGACATTTTGCATCGTGCATATGGAATTGATAGTCAGGTAAAAGTCAACATGTTCATTGAATTTAATTTATTAAATTTTGATTTTGAAATGCATGATTAACTAATTTAGTTTTATTATTTTAATAAAATTGCAGGGTCACAGTGTTGAGACTAGATACACTAGTCCTCCACCTACTTATTTTTGCAGTACACCTATTAGTGGGGTATGTAACTAGTAAAAAATTATAAATTCAGTACATGTTAATAGCATTGTTTTATGAATGGTATTTTAATACATGTGATTTTGGATGTTGAACAGGCTAATATTGGTGGTTTCAAGCAAACACCTCCTAGTGCCAGTGGATTCACTCAAACGTACATGGAGGTAATAGAATAAAGAGAACTTAACTAATGAATTCTACTTAATAGATTTGTGTAGTTTATATTCATATTGTTGGTTACGTTGCATTACACATCATTCAAACTCAAAGAATTACTTCAAATTCCATAACTAATAACTAGATGTTGATAGATGAAAAAATTTCAACTGTACAATATAGTTGTTTGGAAATACATCATAAGCAGCACAATACAATTACTTCGCATGGAGGCATGTGCTTGTAAAGGTGCACCACCACGACAAACTATGGATGCTTTGAAAAAATTTATGAAACCATAATAGTAAGCAAAATCATAGACAAGGTAGTTAGTGATGCAAAGCATCATATCAAAACACTCAATCAGCAGGGTACATCTGATGTAGAGCATCCAACAAACACCATCAACATCATTTCTTCAAGGGATTTCAATACCAAATAGAATCAGGAGAAGATCAAATATAATTTCATTAGAAATCTACTTTTCATTCAACCAAAATCCATTCAAATTCTCTTAGCCATTCCATAGGCCATCATTCATCATTCCACTAATCAGTATTCCAATTGATTCATTCAAAGAAAAAACCATATTAAAGAAAACTTTGACTTAATCAATTAGATTCACATCATTCTCAGCCACCATAAAAACAACATAAACCTGATTATTAACACTTGAACAATTCATCCTTTCATTTATTCACCAAGGCAAAAAATCAATTAAACCATACCTCACTGTTATCAGTCCATTATCAAGCACTGTACTCACCATATTTTGATTGCAATAGTCTATTTACAGGTTACAAACTCCTACTACAATAGAATCTTGATTATCATCTTGTGGTTAATCACCAATTTGCTCAAAAGGCTTCATAATAGTCACCCATCCAACCATGAAAGTCACTAAACCTATCTTATACACCTTAACCAAATTTAGTAACATCAATCATATGATTAGTTTGATAGTAACCAAGCACTCAATCATATCACAAAAGCTTTGAAAGGATACAAGTCAGAAATGTTGAAGATAGGAGAGATTTCCACCCCAGGAGGTAGCTCTATTTTATAAGCATTTTGGCCAAACTTGTAGACCACCTTGCAAGGTCCTATCTTCTTCATCATGAGTTTGGTATAATTTCCTTTTGGAGGTCTCTCCTTCTTCAAGTGTGCCATCATCAAGTCTCCAACCTTGAATTGGACATTCCTCTTCTTTAAATATGCCTTTTCCTTATACTTCTCAACATTCTTTTGAAGGGTTTCCTTCACTTGTTAATGAATATCCCTAATTGTAACAGTAAAGTCCTCACCTTGAGCACTTGTCCTAGCAACTCCTTGTAGATCTCTTAGTTCATAGACCCCTCTAGGGTGCATGCCATAGACTACCTCAAAAGGGCTTCTACCAATGCTCCTATTCATGGAGTCATTAAATGCAAATTCAGCCTGAGGTAAAATCAAATCCCAAGCTTGTCCATGCTCCTTGGTAAGGCATCTTAAGAGGTTTCCCAATGATCTATTCACCACTTCAATTTTTCCATCCATTTGTGGATGGTATGCTCGACTAAAGGACATATTTTTTCCTTGAATTTCTTCCACAAGGTCCTCCAAAAGTGACCATTGAATTTAGAATCCCTGTCAGAAACAATGCTTAAAGGTAGTCCATGTAACTTAACAACGTCCTTAAAGAAGAGACATGCTATATGAGATGCATCATTGGTGCATTTGCGAGGAAGAAAATGTGCCATCTTACTAAATCTATCAACTACCACAAAGATACTATCAAAACCTTTTTGGGTTCTAGAAAACCCCAAGACAAAGTCGTTACTTACACACTCCAAAGGCCTATTTGGAATGGGAAGTGGTTGATAGAGTCTTGCATTTGATGAAGTTCCCTTTTCCCTTTGACATATTGTGCAGCCTTCCACACACCTTCTCACATCCACTTGCAACTTTGGCCAATAGTAAAATCTCCTAACTTGTTCTAGGGTCTTTTCAAGGCCAAGGTGACCTCCAAGACTCCCACTGTGTTTCTCCTTTATGATATTCTCCCTCATTGAGAATTTACGCACACACAATTGGCTTCCTTTGAAGAGAAAACCATTATGCAATAAAAAGGTCAGAGAATTCACCATGAAAATAATTCAAATGATGCTCACAAACACTCTATACCTCCTTGAAATTTGAATCTTCATGATACATATCCATCAATGCTTCAAGCCCCATGCTTTGGAGTTGGATCTCTTGCACTACAAGTACCCTTCTACTGAGAGCATATGTTGCCTTATTTTCTTGGCCCTTCTTATGCTTTATTGTGAAAGTATAGGCTTGAAAAGACTTTACCCACTTCATGTGCCTATGACTAAGTTTTTCCCGTGCATTCAAAAAAGTCAAGGAATGATTATTAGTATAAACAAAAAATTATTTAGGTAACAAGTAGTGCCTCCACTTTTTGAGGGCTTGGACCATAGCATACAATTCCAAATCATGGGAAGAATACTTCTTGATTGCTACCATCACACTCAATGGTAAGAAATTTATCAAAATTAGGGAGCATAATTATAGGCTGTTGTGCTACTCTCATTTTCATATATTCAAACCCTTTATAAGCCTCATTGGTCCAAGAAAACTTACCTTTGTTACCTCCTTTGATGGTGTCCAAGATTGGTGCACAAATTTGGCTAAAGTTCTTGATGAACTTTCTATAAAAGCTTGCAAGTCCATGGAAGCTTCTCACATCTCCCATGGATTTTGGTGTTGGCCTTGAGTAAGAATAGCATGCACCTTTGAAGGATCCATCTTCAAACTTCCCTTGGAGATGACAAAACCAAGGTAGACTAGTTCTTCTTTCATGAATTAACACTTTTCCATGTTGATCAGAAGCTTCTCCTCTTGTAACCTCCTTAGTACCATGTCAAGATGCTTCAAATCTTCTTCTTTAGACCTGCTAAACACAAGGATTTCATCTAAATAAACTACAACAAACTTTCCAATGAAAGGTCTCAATACCTCATTCATAAGGTGCATAAATGTACTAGGGGCATTTGATAACCCAAAGGGCATCACCAACCAATCATAGAGCCCTTCATTAGTCTTAAAAGTTGTCTTCCATTCATCTCCCTCTTTGATCCTTATCTAATGGTACCCACTCTTTCGATCAATCTTGGAAAAGTAAGATGCTCCTGATAGACAATCCATGAGGTCCTCCATTCTTGGCATTGAGAACCTATATATGATTGCATGATCCTATTAATGGCTCTTGAATCAGTGCAAAGCATCTGATTCCCATCCTTCCTTGCTGCCAGGATAGTAGGAACAACACATGGGCTCAAAATCTTCCTCACTATCCGGTTATCCATCAACTCTTGCACTTGTCTTGCAATCTCCTCATTTTGTGCAGGTGTCATCTTATATGCAGCCTTATTGGGAAATGTAGCCCCTGGAATCAGATCAATATGGTTTCTTATATCCCTAATGGGAGGTAGGGAACCAGGTAATTCATTCACCGTTATGTCCTTGTACCTTTCCAACAACTCTTGGACTTCCTTTGGTGCATCTTTTTTCTCCTTTGTGGGCAGATCTACTTCACTTTTTGGCTTCATAATCAGGAAGAATCCTCTTCCTCCTCCTTTGTTCAAGGTCTTCATGAACTCCTTCTCACCCACCATCAAAACACTAGGCCCTTAATGCTTTGCCTTGTCTTCTTCTAGGAGAGGTGAAAGGTTGTAAGTCTTCCCATATTTCACAATGGAGTATGTGTTCTTCTCCCCATCATGCTTGGTCTTCCTATCAAACTGCCAAGGCCTACCAAAAATATATAGCTTAATACTTGTACTCAAAATTTTGTTCATTAGATCTCATACATTATAAGTCATGACATGGATCTGGCTATTGTAACTTTTTTGTGATTGAATAATTTGTTTTTTATTTTCAAATGTTGATTGTGGGAACACCTCCAAATGTTACAAGAGTAATGGATATTGGTGTTTCATCCACTATACAATCCTCCATGGCTCTGACAGAGGAGGTATGAGGAAAATTACTAAATTTGAATTTACATTTGTTGTTATAGATGTTAGTTCTAGTGAAAAATAAAACCATTATTGATTCACAATTTAATTCCTATTTGGATGTTTTATACAAGGCTTGATCATGCCTAAGCATCGGCATGCAAATATTTCCATCGTGGAGATTGATCATGAGATGGCAGTAAGTGAATTTTTTTAAAATATATCATTTCTTATAATGCAATTTCTATATATTAATGTCTTTACTTCTTATTGTAACAGTTAAGACTTCACCAGGAGCTAAACTGTAGGAAGAGTAGCAGGAGCACTCCTCAAGCATAGTAGAAATGAGTGATGGACTTATCGCCATTAGATCACCAAACAAAGGGAAAGAATTTATTTCTAGAGCATGGAGAGAAATGAATTTTGATTCCAAAGCCCTTTGTTGTATGCCTAGACATGGCAATTTTCTACATATCTTGTATTGGATATATTTTACATTGTATGCCTATATGGCATTTGAGTGTAAGCCTATATGGCTATTTGTAACTATATTTTATACTTATATTGACATATATTGATGTATGTGTACATGGCTATTTGGTTAATACAAATCTTTTTTATCAATGGTGTCCATATTTGATCTTTTTGACAATGTCAAAAGCATGGCTGCATATAGATTAGGCAAAAGAATTTTCCTTTTAGATTAGCAATGCATGGAAGTTTCAAAAATTATCCTTATATTACAAAAATATTTGTTTATACCATAGCAACAAAAATATTTTGGGGAAAAAATTGGCAAACCAAAAGTATAAGATTTTTTGAAAAAATTGGGAAAAAGTCTAGAAAAAATAAGAAAAAAATCAGATTTAAAAAAAAAATTAAAAAAAGGTAGAACAAGAGATAACTTTTTTAAAAAAAAATTAAAGGTGTTTCCATAGCATAAAGATATAGAGAGCAAATAAAATAAAGAGTTTAACTAATAAATTGTTAAAAATAGATTTTTGTAGTTTATATTCATATCGTTGATTACATTGCATTGCACATATTTCAAACTCAAAGCATTGCTTCACATTGCATAACTAATAACCTGATGCTAATAGATGACAAAATTTCAATTACAATATAGTTTTTAAAAAGTCAACCTAAGCAGTTATGCAATTACTTCACATTGCATAACTAATAACTAGGAGCAGCTCCCAATTGCATTTGCTTGTCATGGCATTCTATTAGACCACATTTCTTTGAGGAATTTTTTCAAACAATTCACTGCCTTGTCTATACTACCACATTTTTGATACATGTCTACCAAAGCTTTTTGTAAAATAGTTCATTGCCTTGTTGCTATGGCTGAAAGCCTAAAACAAGTGCTTTCGAACAAGGTATGGATGCTTCAAAAAAATCTATCAAAAGCATAATAGTAAGCAATATCATAGACAAGGTGAACTCTTTGAAAAAATGCCTCAAGGAAATGAGGTCTCATGGTGATGGAATGCCATGACAATCAAAAGCATTTGATTGTCATGGCATTCCATCACCATGAGACCTCATTTCCTTGAGGCATTTTTTCAAAGATTTCACTGCCTTGTCTATGCTAACAAATTTTTCATACATGTCTATCAAAGAATTTTATCAAATAGTTCATTGCCTTGATGCTATGGCTAAAATCCTAAAACAAGTGCTTTCAAACAAGTTATGGATTGTCATGGCATTCCATCACCATGAGACCACATTTTTTTGAGGCATTTTTTCAAACAGTTTGCTGCCTTGTCTATGCTACCACATTTTTCATATATGTTTACCAAATAATTTTATCAAATGGTTCACCTCCTTGCTTTTATGGCTAAAATCCTAAAATAGGTGCTTCCAAACAAGCTATGGATGCTTGGAAAAAATCTATCAAAGCATAATAATTAGCAATAGCATAGACAAGGCAGCGAACTGTTTGAATAAAAGCCTCAAAGAAATGTGGTCTCAATGGTGGTGGAATGCCATGAAAATCCATAGAAATTTGCATGTCATGGCATTCATCATGTCATTCCATCGCCATGAGACCACATTTCTTTGAGGCATTTTTTCAAACAGTTCGCTGCCTTGTCTATGCTACCACATTTTTCATACATGTCTACCAAAGCATTTTATCAAACAATTCACTACCTTGCTGCTATGGCTAAAAGCCTAAAAAAATTACTTTCGAACAAGCTATGGATGCTTGGAAAAAATCTATCAAAGCATAATAGTAAGCAACAAGCTATGGTCTCATGGTTTTTCTTCACGCGAAAATCAGTGTGATTTTATTCACATTTTTTTGCAGATTATAAACACTTTTTTTTTGCCAATTTTGTTGTTTTAAATGACATTCAAGTTTATGGTGATTTTTTTTTTATATGATGATATGTGATATTCTAATCCTAATTCATGCTTCTAGGTTGCATAATTTTTATTTTTTTTTACATGTTTTTTGTACCAACGAACCCAAAACGAACTGAACCCCCCTCCAAAAATTTTTGGCCAAACCAGCATTCTTGGGTGAGAAAGAGGACCATGACTAGCATGAAAATGCCTATTCAAACATGTTGGAACAATTTGTTTGGTCACACGAGTTGCAAAATGAAAGTTGCACCACTTTGCAACTTTCCACTGCTTCCATTTGACACTTTTACCATCAACTGAAATCTGGATACCACGGGAAAACCACTTTGAGATAACAAAAACTGAGAGAGGTTATTGTAGAGGGCCCAACATGATCCCATGGGATTGGACAAGAAGTTTCTAAGCATCACGGTGTCCGAGTAACCTCATGCTGAAGTTTGCAGCAATTTTTCCCTATGGACCCTTAAAGGATCGATCCGGTTGAACATAGCTCGAAGCGATTCCGCGTGTTTGGGTGTGAAAGAGGACCATTCCTAGTGTAAAAATTCCTATTCAAACACGTTGGAATAGTTCATTTGGTCACACAAGTTGCAGAACGAAAGTTGCACCACTTTGCAACTTTCCACTGCTTCCATTTGACACTTTTTTCATCAACTAAAACTTCAACACCACGGGAAAACCACTTTGAGATAACGTAAACCAAGAGAGGTTATTGTACAGGGTCCCAATGCAATCCCATAGGATTAGATGATAAGTTTCTAAGCGTCACAGTGTCTGAGTAACCTCATGTTGAAGTTTGCAGCCATTTTGCCCTTTGGACCCTTAAGGGATCAATTCGGTTGAACATAGTTCGAAGCGATTCAGCATGTTTGGGTGTGAAAGAGGACCATGCCTAGCGTAAAAATGCCTATTCGAACACATTGGAACAGTCTGTTTGGTCACACAAGTTGCAAAACGAAAGTTGCACCACTTGGCAACTTTTCACTGCTTCCATTTGACACTTTTTCCATCAACTGAAATCTGGACACCATGGGAAAACCACTCCAAGATAACAAAAACCAATATATTTTATTGTAGAGGGGCCCAATGCGATCCCATGGGATCAGATGAGAATTTTCTAAGCATCACGATGTTCGGATAACCTCATGCTGAGGTTTGCAACCATTTTGCCCTTTGGACCCTTAAGGGATCAATCTAGTTGAACATAGCTCGGAGCGATTCTACGTGTTTGGATGTGAAAGAGGACCATTCCTAGCGTAAAAATATATATTCGGATGGATTGGAACATTCTGTTTGGTCACACGAGTTGCAGAATAAAAGTTGCACCACTTTGCAACTTTCCACTACTTCCATTTGACACTTTTTTCATCAACTGAAACTTCGACACCACGAGAAAACCACTCCAAGATAACATAAACCGAGAGAGGTTATTTTAGAGGGGCTCAACGCTATCCCATAGGATTAGACGAGAAGTTTCTAAGCATCACGGTGTCTGAGTAACCTCATGCTGAAGTTTGTAGCCATTTTTCCCTTTGGACCCTTAAGGGATCAATCTGGTTGAACGTAGTTCGGAGCGATTCCGCATGTTTGGGTGTGAAAGAGGACCATTCCTAGCGTAAAAATTCCTATTCGGACACGTTGGAACAATTCATTTGGGCACACGAGTTGCAAAAGGAAAGATACCTATTGCACACAACACCTCTCATGAATCTAGAATATCTTGAAATTCGAGATGCTCCTATAATGTCTACATAATAGGTGCTCACGATAAGGTTAACTTCAAATGAATAACTTGAAATTCCCTCACCAAGCTTCATACACACTTTTTTAATGGCTGAAAATCATAATTGAGATTTGGCTTGATAATCAAAATAGGGATGTTGCATTGCTTTTATGCCTGAGATTCTCTTGGATGGCTCATAAATCTGCATTTTCTGCAAGGGGACACCATTCAATGTTTACCGGGTTACTTATAGATAGGAAAAGTAAAATAAGACATGATAGCATTGGCATCAAACAAATTAACGTGGATACAAGTATAAATTAATAAGAACCATTGTGCATATACTTACAAATTAATCTAATGAACCATATGGATTTTCTCTAATCTTTATTGTGTCAAGTATTGCCTCATGGTCAGACTCACGGACCTTCCACAAGGTCTTATTCAAAGGTTTGTCCCCATATTTTCTCAAACGAACATTGGATGCCACAACAAAGTTTGAGTAATGAAGAATCTTACGATGCGTGTCAAAGTCCTCAAACAACCAATGTTTAACACTCTTATGTGGGTACCTTCTAAGCCACGTTCTAGTAACAACAACTGAGCTTGTAGGGTATTTGATGTTTTCTCCATCTATAACTGGGGTTTCCAATTTCTTTTTAGCCTCAACACAACAACATAAGTAATAGTGTGTTCTCTCTTCGTTTTCTTCATCTGCAATAACTGCATAAACATGTCCTACATTGATATGTGCATAAAATCACTCAAAATTATTCAACATTACGAATATAGTACCAAGTAAGATAACAATATGGAATTTGAAAAACTAAGAAAGTAGATATATTACCTTGTTGAACTAAATCTGATACGTGGTCAAAGTCGACCAATGATTCCATCTGTGTTAGTTCCAATGCCGTCAGAGGGTGATATGTGTGAAGTGGGGTAAGATAAATTTTCAACCATTTGTCAACCCACTCCCTTGACTCACAATCATTCCAAGCTTGCATTGTACATGAAGAGAAAAAGCATGCCGTCTTACATGTATTGATACTCCATGAACCTGCATTTGAGCTAAGGAAAGAGTGTAGCTCACTCGATCTTGTTAGTGTACAAAAATCCTCATATGGTGCAATGTTAGTATCATCCATCAACCAAAAAAATCTATGAATTGAAGACGTACATTCATTATCTGGACCCATCGAAGCATTACACCACTCGACAATTGAACTTGCATCTGTCAACTTTGCACAGCCTTTATACTTTAACTCTTCTCATGCTAATGCTCTTTTCACGCATGCTCTTTCACCATCATGCTCCCCCTTTCCATGCCCAACCTCACAAAAGTTCAACATATGTTGAACACCTGTAGTGAGATGCATCCTACACAACTAGTAGAACATGTGCGCGTTCTTGAACTATGTTGCACAGTTATCCAACCATATTATATGCCGACCGTATGTTATGCCCCTCTGAGCCAAATCACTATAGAACATCTAGAATCAACCTTGTACGAGCTCTAGATAATGTGTGCGATCATCACTAATATAAAAGTGCTCAATACCTTCCTTTGGTCCTCTATACTATCAGCTGCATGAATGAATGCTATGTGCACAAATATTGAAACCTATGTGGAGTTGTAATACCGTGACTGCACCTCACACTGTGGTTGTAGCGTGTAGTTCTCTACAAATTCAACCACTGATACTATGCTGCCAACTAGAAAGGTGTCCTTGCATAGCTTTAATTGCGTGTCCAGCCATCATACTCTATGGGTATGCCTTGCATACTCATACACTAGATTATCATGAAACATGGACATAAACTGATACACTGGAATCTTCTCAATAACCAAATCACACCTTTTTGCTTGAGACCCATCTTTTGTAGCGTATGCCACTGTTTTATACTTCTTGAAATCTACTAGTTTATGCCCCACCTCATCTATGCTTTCCATATGTCAACATACTCGCATTCGTTGCAAGCCACCGCAACGCTCGCATGAACCATCCAAGCATGTTCTCGTGTATAATATTTTGCCATCTTCTATTTGACATAAAAAAATTTATAAGAACTCTCTTGAATATTTTGGTGGGGCTTTTATGCCACAATCCTACAAAACATCATTAGTATGCAAATCTAAACATATAGAATGATAAACATCATAATGGTTAGCGAATTCAATATGTAGTTTATAGCAACAAGTAGTGCGTGTGTGATTTATCTTGACATAAAAAGTATTAAGAATTTCAAAGAATCTTTGAGAAATACTAATTTGAGGATAAGCATTTTGAAATTTATGAAAAAATTGGGTTTGAGTCGTATCCAAAAAATGCTTTGGATGTGGCTCATGGTTTCAACTACCGATTCTCCTTCTTACGACATCCCTTCGATTTGGAGATGGCCTTGTATTATTCTTCCAATAATCTTCAATTAGTGTTCTCAATGCTTCAACAACTTTTATATCTTTATGTGGCAGTCTTCCTGAGAATGCCCATAATTCATTTGAATCGATGCCCTCAATTCTTTGCCACCTTTGAATGGATCTTGATAAAGTTTTTCTACTAATTCCTATTTGTTCACTTGTCTTTTTAATGAGACAAGATCTCTTTTTTTGATAGCTTACCAAAGTCAATGTAATGACACGTCAGGTGACATTACTATCCTTTGAGTGTGAGGTCTTACCCACACTCTCATAAGCATCCATTAGATTCTTCACAATAGTGTTTTCACTTGATGCATTCGATGTTCTCAACCCAAGAGTCTTCATGATGTTTTTGTTCTTTAAACCCCTCATCATTTGAACAAATAGTTGACATCTTCCGGTCTCATTTAGCCTTTCAAAGAACATTTTCCAAATCTTGTTAGCATATCTTCTACAAGTGTGTTCTAGAATCAAGTACCTTCCATGTGCTGCAAAATAACCTCATCAATATTAATCAAAAACTTTGGCTTTCTACGCAAAATTCTAGGTGGTGTTCTCTTAGGTACATACATCTCAACATTAGCAATTTCATCAATATTTAATTGAGGTGGGCTAGATTGCATACCTTCAACCAAGGGTGGAATAGAATACATAATTTGAGGTTCACGTGGGGATGATGGCATACCTTATTCATCAAATCCGAGTGATGATGTACTCTCAACTTAAGATGTGGTGGATGGTGTCCAACCATACTCACTTGTGGTAGATGGTGTCCCTCCATATTCGCTTATGCTTAATGGTGTCCCTTCCTATTCACTTGCGGTAGAGGGTGTGTCTCCAACTACAGTATATGCATCTCCCCTAGCACAACTCTTTCACATTCGTGCCCTTTGTGCTGCCAATTTCTTTTCTATTTTTGATGGTTGAGGTTCCTCTTCATGTGGCTTGTTTTCATTAATCATTCCCAATTTCTATTTTTCACAATATTCCCTCATCCATTTTTTCTCTTTATCTCTAAAGGATTGGAGCTGATCATCTATTAGTTTTTTCCTTTTAATAGTTTGTTTCTTCGGCATGACGAATAATTTTACCTGTACAAAAAGTGCTAAGTCAAGTCAAATTAACTAATAGTGAAGGGTTGTAAAAGTCTATGAAAGAGGGAGACAAACGGTCACCTCTTTCAAATGTTAGTTTTCAAAGTTGAAGTGGTTTATTTTCAAGTATGATATTGTGAAAGATGGAATCAATTTCAACCTAACCCCATTACAAGGAGATGATAGGGAACAAGACAAAATGGCAAGGATAGTGATGATGGGAAGGAAGGAGTTCCTCAAGCATGAGGAAGATAAACATGGTGAAGGTGTGGCTACTTACACAAAGAAAAGAGTAGAGGTAGAAAAAGTAGAAAAAGGAGTGATGTTAGAAAGGAAAAAGGATGGAGAAATAGTGATAAGAGAAAGGGAATCCTTTATACAGGATCTAGACATGTTTGCAAAGCAAGTTGGAGACAAGAAAAGGAAGGAATAGGTGTAGGACAGTCTAATACTGTCAAAACAGAGGTATGCATACCTAATGAAAAGAAATGTGAGGTGAAGAACCTTGGGGCAGAGACCCTAATGCAAGGAAAAGGAAAGATAAGTGGAGACAAGATGGAGAAGAGGTGAGAATGGCCTAGTAAGGTCATGGTGGAAGAGATGGATTGTCCAATGAAAAGGCAAGATGGAAAGCAATAGACTGATGACAAAGAAGATGGAAGACCACATGATGAGAAGGTCTTAAAGGAAAAGGGAAAGAAGGCAGAGGTAAAAGAGTGTTGATGGATTGAGGAAATCCATGAAGGGCTTGTCAAGAATAAAGAAATTATGA
>VDFB02271358.1:711003806-711120397 GCA_007258455.2 Sequoia sempervirens | reverse complement strand
CAGTTCTGGAAAATTTTGGGCATAGGACCATTTGGTGCCTCAAGCGGACTTGGAAGATATTTTAGGGCAAAAGCGAAGTGAAACTTGAATAACTTTCAAACCATGGATGATCTTGATCTGATTCTTTCACCAAAGTGCACTTATTTTTCCATTATAGACCTTTTAAATTTTCCTCTTCACCTCCAAATTCATGCTAAAAATAGCGGTTGAGCGAGCATGACGGTTTTGAAGTTGGAACTCTTATTGATAAGAAGGGTATCCGAAATGTAAAAAATCTAGCTAAAGGAAACATAAATGGAAAGCATACTTTTCGGTGATGGAGGATTTCCCTTACACCACTAGATGCTCCTACATCAGATAGTCACTTTCCCAATCATGATGTCAGCTAGCTATCCCACCACATGAACTGTAGTTGGGTCTTTCTTTTTCCTACCTAGCTTCTTAAGGCATGCTTCCTTGATTGCTAATCCATATATGGGAACATCTTTTATGGCCTAAAATAGAGGTATCTAGACACATATATGCTTCAACTAATCTAAAATGTCAAAGGTTGTGTCCTCCTTGTCTTCCTTCTGCTTGGAAACTTCCAATCTCTAAAGAAATGGTGGTTCTTGTTTATTCTTCTTGACTGGGATTGGTTCAAGATATTTAGGTTCTCTTGGCTAAATGGGATCATTCAGAGGTTCCTCTTCCTCTTCCATAGGAAGCTCAGTAATAATAGTTGTGGAAGGAGTTGGTAAAGTAGTTCTTGAACACAAGTGGATGTCACTCAAACTCACAGCACATGCAGGGAATTGATTTGGATCAGCAGAGTATACTGGTTATTGTTGTGGTTTGTATTTGGGTTAGGTGTGTGTTGATCTGGTAGCTGAGTAGGCTTAGGTGCATTTGAGCTTGAATTAGTAGGTGAAGGAATTATAGCAAGTTATTGGAGCTGAGAAGGTGGTTGCATGTAACTTGTTGTCTAGTTTGTCCATTGCTATCCTCCCCTCCATTGAGATGTTTATTGCGAGTTTCCTAGAGGTGGTTGCCAAGGTCCTTGAAACTCCTGCTAATTCCCCTGATGTTGCTACCAATGGGGTGGAGAGTTTTGATGATTGGTCCAAGCATTTGTAGGGTTACCCCAAGGCCATGGTGGATATCCTCCATAGGTGGATGGATATGGAGGCTTCCATTGGTTACTAGATGAATAAGAATTAAAATATGGCCCAACAAAAGATAGTGGATATGGTGGCATACTTTGTCTTATAGCCCATGGCCTTCTTTGTGCAAAAAAGTAGACTTGATCTTCTTCAATCTGGATTGTTTTGAACTCAGGTGGAATATGCTTACTGTCAATATTAGCTACCATCTTGCATATGCAGTCCTTCTTTTATCTGCAATGGGGGCAATATTTGTCAACATTTCCTTTGCCTCCTCATGTTTCTTCTTAGCCTAAAGTGTATCTAGCTAAGTGGCTAGATTGTTTGTGATATATTACTTGAAATCTTCCAACAAATGATTAATCTCCATCCTTGAAACTCCACTAGTGGATGACTTACCCATAGAGGATTGGTAAGCTCTCCCTTTCCTTGAACCTACCCTAGAATAGTTCTGACATATTTTCTTGATGTCTTCACAAGGAACTTGGGTGATATCTTCTCTTGTCATCAAGTCCAAGGCATTAGTGCAACTCTCATTAATCCCCCTTAGGAAGAGCAGTATTTGTGATTCTTCATTCAGGGTATGGTGTGGAGATTTTTGTAGGTAGAACAAAAACCTTGAAATGTAATCCTCCAAGCTCTCATCTTCCTTTTTTTGCATCCTAAAAATGTCATCTCCTCTCATGTCACTACCCCTACAATATTCCTTGTAATTCTCAATGAACTTGTCTTCATGTCCTCCCAAGTCTCCACAGTATTTTTCCTAGGCTCATAAACCATCTTAGTGTAGCCTCTTTTAGAGTGGTTATAAATAGCTTAACCTTTTGAGAATCGATGTTATAGTCATAACTCCTGTAGAGTATATCAAACTTGAATAAGAATGTATCAGGGCCTTCTATAACAAGTCCATAGAACTTTGGAAGTGCTAAAGCAAGGATATTTTTGAGGTTGTAAACTTCATTCTAATGAGAAATGGGGAAAGGAAAAGCTAGTTCATTAGGTCTGTTTCTATTTGTATCACCCATGTCCATCTAATGGATTTCCAAAGAAAAGGGGTTCTCAATCATATTTTGGTCTTCAGAGGAAGCTTCAAAACTGGTCAGATTAGGAAATGCATCAGCAAAGGGGTATGGTTCTTCTTCTTCTTCATTTCTTCATAGATTTGGAATCTCTTCTAGATGGGATGGATTAGGATTATTAGGAAGGAATCTCCCATAAGCATCTCTTCTCTTATATGCATGTGATATTAACTCAACATTAGCCAACTCACACAAATAACTGATGAAAGAATAGTGGATCATTACTTTCCTAGATGAGGGGTATTCTAAGAACAACTTTAGAAATAGTACAACAAGAAAAACTATCAATGACTCCAAAGAACTTCCTAGTTTGAAACCATCGCTGACAATGGCACCAAAAATGTTGGCCTACTATAATGATTTAACAACTAGGCCCTTACAGTCATGATTCAGAGATTGGAAATCTAACCCATATAGTTATTTCAGTCATCAAGAAGGTGCATTTAACTTGTCAACCTAGGGAAATAAGCTTGAAATGGGTCAGCACATAATGTGCACTAGGAACTCAAAGTAGCCATTTTCATTCTATAACTAAGAAAGACACAATGATGAAAGTAAATTTCTTGGAAAGGAATAAAATTAATGTTGAACATCAACCAACAACTATACTAAGCTGAAATGCATGACAAAAATGAAAATCTTAGCAAACAAACAAGAAACTACTTTGTCTGTTTTGGCTGTAGGAATAGTCATAGAATGGAATTCTAGTGGTTGCAGGAACAATCAATGCCAAATTCTTAACTAATCAATGAACAAAAATTAATAACTAGGATCAACTAAACTAAAGGATGGATTGCTCACCAAGTGGGCCCCCTTGGATGAGTATCCTCTAAAACTAATGTAAACTCAGATGCTTAAACTGATAACTTCATTTTATTCATTAGAAAGCATGAGTACAAAAGAGTAGCATAATTGTATTGTTCAAAACTTAAGAATGCAAGTACATCATCAGATCGCACAACCCTTTTTCAGAAGGAGCATCAGATCCTTATTTATACTATCAACTAAGCAAGATGGACAACCCCACAAACTAGGAGGGTGCCATTTAGGGAAAGTAGGGAAAAGTGGAAAGGCAGTTACACCTGCATGGAATCTGGTTAGGCATGCATGTCCAAATGTATATTTAGCATTGCAATAATGCCCACATTTTCTCAACAACAATAAAGACCATTACAGGGTAGTGACATTCGATTTTCATGGGGGATCTCTTTCCATCGACCTCCTTTGACCTTTGAATGATTCCCTTGTTGGACGTTATGGTGCATGGCCAACTAATAGTGTCTTTCTCAATTTAGTATCCTCAAATTATATCTACATAGCAATGTTAGTATGCACAATAATTGCATATCTATAACCACCTTAAAGAAAATTCATTAACCACATGTAGAATTAATATAGATGGTCCATATAACATGCCAATGTCATTAAAGATTTGCAGAAATAAGATTAGGCCAAATGTATATGGTTTTGAGGAAATATCATAAAATGTCAACACTTAACATCAAGGTCCATGACAAATTTAGCAAATAAATCATAAGTTCTACCTAAAATTAAACCATAAACTAGACTCATCAAACCTCATTATACATCATCATTATTCCAAACTAAAAATTGTTAACAATGACAACTATTGCCAAGAAACAACCAATACAAAAATATCCCTTACTTATCAAGTGTTGACAAAAAAGAAGACCACAAACATTTCAACAAATGTTGAAACAAATGACAACTACTACCTACAATCTTACACAAGTCTCCTCAAGTGTTCACATCAATGATAATTGCCAACATCTAGGAGGAGTGAAGGAGAGAGATAAGCCTAACATTAAATTGATGGAATAACTTGGTAAATTCCATGAGAAATCAATGAAGAACATGGCAGCCCTCACATGATTTCTATGAAGACCTTAATGTTTTTAATAACAATAAAGAGGAGATTTGAAATTTTCTAGGTTTAGTGAAGGAGGGTGTAGTGTTTAATTGGTTTTTCTTGAAAATAAATCAAATTAATGTGAAGGTATAGTCTCTACAAAACAAGGACGAGAAGAAGGATTCCAATGAGGATAGGTCTACAAATAGTGTCGAGAACAAAAAAATTCTTGCTATCCTTGAGGAGGTGACAAAAGATATAGGCCTGATTGAGAATGACTATGAGTCTTGTATCAAGGTGTTAGAGGAAAAAAAAATAGAAATTCCATCAAAACCTTGAGAAGGTGGTACTCGTTAGTGAAACTATTCTTCAAAATAGAACTAAGGGGCTTTGCATCTTGAATGAGAAAGTTAAAAATTTGAAAGATGAGGACTTGGTGGAGTTGTTTAAGGATTTCGACATTGTTGATGATGGTATGGTTAAATGAAAATAGGGATCACAATCTACTAGATTGGGTTTGAGTACTCAAACTCCCAGTCCCTCCAAGAATCCCTTGGATGTTTAGAAGAAAGAGTTTTTGGAGGTGGTCAACCTTCACAATCATTTGTACAAGGACTTAGAAGTAGCTAAGAATCTCAAGGACTTACAATAGGCTATTTTATTTTTATTTTTGTTTTATTTTTTTTATGGTTTCTTGATGGTTTCCTATTTGTAGGTTCTATTTTTTTATTTGGTGGCATCTCTTTTGCAAAGGGTTTTGGGTCCCTTCAAAACCTATTTTACCTTTAATAAAAAACATAACTAATTCCTCCATATATGCTCTCATGAAAACTAAAAGTAAAGAAGAATAAATGTTTTTTTTTTGTTCACACAAATTTTACTCCCTTATACAAAACCCTTCCACTATCTTACAACCAATACCTTATAAATAATATTAATAAAATTATACTCTCTGGCTCTAATGTCTATTTATATATTTATGTCTATTTTTCTAATTTTAAATATCCTATTTTGATGCTATGATATTACCAATCCAATGATACCCCCAAGTTCCTCTATCATTCAAAAAAATCTTTGGCTCTAAGTAAAAACACTACAAAAAATTAGATATAAAAAAAAGGACTAGGTAAGAATGAACAATTTCATCATAGATTCCTAGAACTACAAGAAGATAGGTAACACCATGGAGTAGCATACCAATTTGAAGAGGTCACACTTTTCTTATAAGATTGAAAAATAAAAGTTAAAGAAACTAAAATTTATCATATCCTAAGCCCCAAATAGGAATCATGTTCATTGATATATATGATTATAGAATGCTTTATAATCCATCACTTGATGCATAATTTTTAAATTCTATACAAAATTTTAGTCATAAAAATTAATAGTGAAAAAAGTGTCTATAATCCAATCATGATACATATTTCATATAAAGATACACATATAAAATATATAGAGAGAGATAAAAATATAAATTTTTTAAAACTAAGTCCAAAATAATGAACCATATATGAAAAATATTCATTAAATTATATCAATGTCCAACTATATCAAATTAAATGTCATTAAATTTTCAATATCCAAATATCATCAAAGGTTCAACATAAAAAGGAAAATTTCTAATTTCCAATATCACAAACACATATAACCATCGGGGGAGGCTCCCTGGATGACCACTACCACATGCCACCATTTTTACTATCATGTGAACTTGTATGTGTTCTTAATTCAAACCTCAATCTAAAACACTATTGTAAAACTAGAATCAATCCTCATAACCAATCTCCTCCCAAATTTTGGCATATGTCCACCTAGATTTGTTCATGTAATAACTCATTCCTCATACAAAAATTACATTAAAATACATCCATAGCATTAGTTGAAGGCATGTGCATAGCCCTCTAAGCCTCCCACTAGGCCAATTATACATATACCCTTTCCATTTTGGCCTAAATGGTATCCATGTCCACTTGTAATCTATGTATCTCAATGAACATCTTGTCCCACTCATGTAAGAGTATAGAAATTTATAAAACTATACCCATATATGCCTCATATTACTAAGTAATATAGTGAAATGGTAAGGAAACTAGATGGAGTGTGCATTATCTTGTGTGATTCAACCCACTAGCATAATTAGAACACCCTCAGTGACATGTTTAATGATCAAATAAATCAAGGACACCTAATCTACAATACTTGCAATGTCATGAATATCATTATTCACATAAAGATAAATTAAAATTAAAATCTCAAAGTAAAAGTAATTAAAAAAATCAAATCATACATAATTGACCATCATGTTGCAAGGAGAATATGTGAGTTGTAACAAATGGTTGGTATATCCTTAGGAATACCTAATGCATATATTTATGGGGCCCTCTTCCTATCCTAGGTCACACTTACAAATTTGGGACCACCCGACATCATCCGTCATTATAATTTTAATAGGATCATCTTGCTCATCATCATCAATCTAGTCTCAATCCATAAAGGTAGGCCTATCCCTCTTCTCTCTTCAAGATATACATCTCTAATATTTTTTTATGCAAAACTAGAGTGGAAAAGCCCTCTCAAAACAAAAATATCTCCATGGCCATAATCCAAAAACTAATGAATAATTAATACTATTAAATATGACCCAATATAAACATATCATCTATATTGGAAACTAATTAAGAATGTAGCATTCATGTAACATCAAGTAGATCCAACTCATAAAATATTTGTTTCCATGCTATATAAGGGTTTGTTTATTTCCATTCACCTTTGTTGTGTATATCCCATCAAAATAATAACATTGTTTCTACTACTATCATTGATGGGAGACCCAAAGGGTGGGGAATTGGAAAATGCTCGCATTTCTAGGTTTGTACTACAAAAGATTCTCTAATGCACTAGTGTGTCCCATCAATAAACCTTTATAAATAATCATACATATGAGAACATACATTGACCCCATACAAGTATTTAGTAGTGGTCTTTGTTAATTATAATATTTATGAATCCATACACAATGGTGGAGCCCTTCCCATCAAATAAGATAAGGACAATTAAAAGTAACTACTTAAGCTTCTGAAGGTGGATTACCAAGAAAAATCTCACCATATGGGACATTGTCCTATGTATACCTAATATGTCTTGTGTACCACTATACAAGTCTCAATCCTCTTGATGCATCATATTTGATTACCCTCAACATCTCCCCTCCTAATTGAGAGACACATGATATAAAAAATACCCTCTAGCATAATGGTGATCTATCTAGTGGGCAATTGGAAAGTGTTAGTACATATGAATCCCACTTCTACACATAAAACATGTCCATAATGAATAAAATCAATTATGCATAATGTAAAATTGACCTACAAAATATTTATAAATTCTTTTAATTATGAAATAAAATATATATAGAAAACATCCATTATTAATCCTAAAATAAATAAATTTTAACTTGACATTTAATTTAATCTTCACTATTATTCCTAAAATTACCTAATCTCTTTAATTTTTAGTTTCCTAAACTAACAATTTAACGTTCAAATATAATCTAACCTAGAATTCCCTAATTTATTAATCATTGATTAATTAGTATACATATAATTCTTCGGTAAATTGTCATTTTCCTTTACACATATCTACATTTGTAAAGATAGAGGCCGAACTGATGAAGTAGTTCCCATAAAAGTAGTATACCCTGATCAAAGTAAACCATATATCAGATGTTCACAAAGTAGGTAGACAGCGACTTTAGGAAAACAAGGCAGAACCAAATCTTATCTATTTTTCTTAACTGATGTCCAATCCTGTGATATAAATACAAAAAACAATGCCAATTGCAACGGAGGAACCCACAAATCATGAATAGTATTTTACAATGAAATGTGGTGGCAAGGAAAACGTCCAAAATAAACAATATTGAGATGCCCGCAAAAACAAGGTGACAATCATCCTATGTTCATGTTATGGAATTATTAACAAATAACTCAAGTTGGCCTGGATATCAATTGGGCGATTACAAAGTTTCTGTCTTTCCCCAGAGAAAAATGCCCATTTTGGTTGTTATATATATAACAGAGCCATTTTGAAGATATGATGGTATGGTTGTATGTGTTGGTTTTGAAGTTTCAAACATAATTTTGGTGTCAATGGCTCGTTTACACCGTCTTCTCCCATGTTTGTATTCCTCATCCTGCTGCTCATAGTGCAGGTAACAACTTATCTACTGTACAATTGCTTTGAGCTTTTGTTTTCTGTTCTTTTGCTTTAAGTGGGAATTATATGGTGTTGATGCACAGGTTTGGAAGGTATCAGCCCATGTAGTTGAGGATGATGTGAAGTATGTAAAGGTAATAATGATTACTTAGCTATGTAACTTATGCTTCTGTCTGTTTGATTTAATTGGTTTTGTGGAGAAAAACTGGGATAAGTTGTGTGTTTTGAATAATGGTGCAACTGCAGACTTATGGGGGTGAACATGGCTATGGAGTGATGGCTAAGATCAGTAAGTTTATCTGAAAGTGTTCCGCACAAACATTCCCTGGTTTGATTGTTTTTTCTTTTTCTTTTTTTAAAATGGCCAGTTTACAGATTTTCCTATTACATTACGCCACATTAAAATGTTAAAAAGCCTTTTAAACTACCAGGAAAAAATTAAAATAATATCAGTTTATTTTTATTTCATTCAAGCTTATGGTCAGCTTACTAATTCTTTTATGACATTATATAAAAGTAATAAATTAACTGCTTTACTCTTCTTCTTTTTTTTAAATTTAAAAATATTATGAGTCAGTTTGTTTTTTACTTTTGTCTTGGAATGAATCTCTTATCATATCGTGTATTTTAAATAGTGATTTTATTTTAAAATTGAGAAAAATTGAAACCATTACTTTTTCTCTCATTTTTATAAAACAAGGTACAATTTATCAATCTCGTTATTGTACATATCATGCCCACAAAAAAAGTGATAAATAATTGTCTTATTTTAAAATTAATAAATTTGAAATCCACAAGTATTTAAAGGTGTCCATATGAAAGAAGATATCATGTTGTGTGTTATAAACTATAAGATTTATGACATTATGATGTATGCAAATGCAGACTGTGATAAGGAATGCAATAGGAGATGCTCCAAGGCATCATCACATGATCGGTGTCTCAAGTGTTGTGGAATATGTTGTAGGAAATGCAATTGTGTTCCTCCAGGTACATCTGGAAACAAAGATGTTTGTCCCTGCTATGCAAATATGAAGAACTCCAAGGGTGGATCCAAATGTCCTTGACAAATTCCCATACTGATACCATGATCTTCACTACTTCCTTCAAATAATGAATTATGTATTGTCTTTACATATTACTAATAGTAATCTTAGAATCACCATTCTTCTCTTAGAAAATGGATGATATATTATTAAATTTATTTTGAATATGGGTGATAGACCAATAGTGTGTCCCATTTTTCAATGGATTATCAAGCAACTAAAATCAACATTTTTAGAATTTGACATATTATGTACATTTTTTAAAAATCATATAAATATTGTGAAAGCTTCTCTTAGTGAAAATGGTTGAGGCATTCCCAATGAGGCCATTTCTCTTTAGGCATTGAATGACACATAATAAAGTCATATTTTGAAGGAATTAAATACAAGGAAATAGAGGGAAAAAATATTTTTTCATATTAAAGTGAAAGGACTGAGATGCAACATGCATTTGGGAGATGAAAATTACAATAATAGAATGATCAATTATGCATAATGAAACAAAGAAAAAGTACATACTAAAATTTCATCTTTCATTAAGGTAGAGGCTAGTTTCCATGGAAAAAGCCAACTTTCGCATTCCTTACATGGGAAGGAAGGTTTAAACAATAGATTTAAAAAATAAAATCATGAAAACCTATTATTCACAATAAAAAATGTAATAAATACCCCTTTGTATGAAAATGATTAATAAAACCTACATATGATCTAATACAATATTATAAAATGATATCTTACAAGTAATTAATCATTAAATGTGAAATATAAAATAAAGTAAAATAAGAAAATAGTAGAAAGGGAATTTTATTCACATGGGGAAAACAATTAACTATTAAAAAAAACCATCAATGAACAATAATTCTTAATTGAAGAAACTTGTAATATTAACTCTACAAAACAAATATATCGCTCAACCTAGATTTCACAGTATCTTCTCCATCTCCTTCTATAATTCCTTGTATTCATGATGTGTGATATGATTTATGATTGCTTATGTTTTAAACAATCTAAAGTGTTGGTGAATAGGTCACAACCTTTCACTTTATATAATACACCATGTCTTATATTATAAGGATAAACCATATATGTTGGATTCTTATAAATGTTATTTTAGAGTTCTTACATTAAATTTAAACCTCAAATTTAGCATTATCATATAACAAAAGCTTTACTTCTGCTTCTAGATCTAGCCAACAGGTCTTAATTCTAATATTCTTCTTTAATTTATATAAAATAATTTTGGGCACCAATATTCCACATACCACATTGAATTCAACTTGATAATCACTTGGATTTACCTACCCAGCCTTAAGCATTAAATGTCTATTCAAAATTTTAATCGTTAGATAGATGACACTTGGTTTATTTATACATGAAGTTCATGCAAATTTATCCTCTTTTTTTTCCCTTGTCTATTTTGGTTCCCTATGAAATATCTTCTTTGCTTGGATTCACATACATCATTCTCCCTAAGTAGTAAAATCCAAAGTCAACCCTTGTAACATCAACTAATTAAATTTATATTTTTATTACAAAATTAACTTAATACAAGGGAAGACCGAGTCATATTAGTCAAATGAGAAATTATATAGTGCATTATTAATACTGTTAAACTAGAGAGGTCATGGGTAAATTTGATGTTTTGTCCCTCCTAAAAAGTCAAGATGGCTAAATCATAATTAATTAATGTTAAATAAATTGATCAATGCCAGGGTCAAACTTAAGGCATTGATCCTTAAAGATTGAATTGGTATCGAATATTTATTAACCTAACCCAACTTGATGTGATCATACTATAACTAGTATTTAACAATGGAGATGAGTAATCCTTAGAAATTATTATGTGCAATTTAAATGTCTCTCTATTCATGGGATTCTAAATTAAATCATTAGTGAGTGTAATTTTAGCAACCCACGAAATATGATGATTTTATTTTATGAGGAATGGGATAAGTATCTATGCTAATTATCTAATGACCAAATTCAAACATCTTGATAAAACTAAATAGTTTATGTTTCTTCCTACTTTGTAATGACAGAAAAAGTACTCCCTAACATGGCCTTGATTTAGTGTTGTAATGTGTCTGACATATTCACATTAGGTTTTGGACCCTCATGAACTAAATGAGCTTATTAGTGCCTTATTTAGAGTGTTGTAAAGTTTTGTAATACAATTTCACATTAATATAGGGTTTTATTAACTAATTGGGCTTATTTATGCTTTAATTGTCCTTACTTTACATCAACAAGCCCCATTTAATGCATCTTTTCGAGGATAATCCTGACATGAACCAAGAGCCAATCATAATTTAGGTGTTTCTAGATTGTGTGGCCCAAATTTAGTGATATGAGACTCATATGCCACCTTGGTTGTATGAGTCCCACCTAGGTTTTATGGCCTTGATCTGGATTTTGAATCATTCTAGAAGCATTTTTCAAAAATGTCTCCCATAGTTAAGCATAATGGGACTTATATGCCACTTCTGGTGTATGAGTCCCGTGTGGCCCAAAATCAAATTTAATTCAAATTCTTGGCAGTATTTTATTCTCCTAGATCTAATGTCAACTTGTAGTGTTGTAATTTTGGGAAATTTGGCATAAACAAGTATAAATAGAAGGTTATTTCACTCATTTCCACCTAAGAATTCATGAGATCAACCTAGCAAGTTGAATGAATATCCTTATAGAAAATTTGAGTTCATAAGAGCATACAAGTGTTTACAAGAGCATTCAAGATTCTTCAAGAGCTTATTATCAAGTGTTTTAAAGAATTTTTCAAGTATCAAGCATCATTCCAAAGTCATCATGCATCATGTTTGTTTTTATCTAACATTTATGATGTAGGTTTTAATGATTCAAGCTAGAATTCAATTCAAAATATACAACATTCAAGCAAGAGTCAAGATCTACATCAATTTGAACTATTTCATACATATTTTTAACACTTTATTTCTAGGGTTTGGTGAGTTACAACATTACATTTTGTTCATTCTTCATTCTCCATTCCTATTTCATTTCATTTCAAGGTTTGATTACAAAAAGGGGATTTGATCAAGGCCAACCACTTTCTACTAACAAAACAACATTCTTCCCTCTCTTTAGTGTGTGATTTGTAGATTTAGGCTGAAGACATATTGAGGAGCAAGTTTGGAGAAAATTTTCAAGTGTTCAAAGTTGTCCAAGTCGTCACCTTGCATTGGAGATCATTGAAAGACATCTATAGGTTGCAAATCATAGTTTCAGACCTGGAAATCAGGTGGAAAGGATAGAGTAGACATTGAAGAGAAGAATCAGACATTAAATTTCTAGAAAATCCTAACTATAATGATACACCACTTCTAGCATATGAGTCCCAATATAGTGAAATTTTCAATTTTTAGGAGTTCCGGACATATCTCTGCCAGATTTGTGTTCATACCCAAAAACCCTAATTTGGGACTAAATCACCCAAACTAGTGTATGAGTCCTAGTAGACATTAATTTTAGTGTTTTTAGAATTTCAAGTCTTCATTCAAGCCTCTTTAGGTTTCTAGGGGCACATTTCTAGTTTCTCAGGTTTTTATTCAGCTTTGCATACATTTCTAGGTCATTTAGTTAGGTTTTGCATGGTACTTTACACGCCATTTACATTTCTTGTATTTCCAAGCCATAGCTTGGTGGTGAACCCTTCTTTAGTTTCTAATCAAACCCTAGGAAAACCCTATTGCAAGATCTCTTTCTCCTTTGTATACCTTTGATTGAGATCTCTAGGGTTTTCCTTGGATGATATTGGGAGAAAAGTGTTGTTCTATGTCCTAAACCATAAAGCAAAAAATTTCCCTATTAATCATTTTGGTGAACCTGCATTTTGAACACATCATAGTCCTAAACCTTTCTTGTAATAAATTTTCATTAGGGTTTGCACTAGTTAATTTGCATCGAGGGTTTCTAAATCTTGCATTAGTAAAAGTGCATATAGGTTGCATTTTTGCATCTTGCATCATTGAATATAATTTGAAATCTACATTTGCATTTAGTCTATAGATCGACCAAACTAAAAAGCACTAAAATAACTCAAATTTTTTTGAAATTTATGAAAAAAACCCTCATTGGGACTTGTATACATCCTAAATTGCTCTAGAGAAAATTAATTAAATACTAGTTATTTAATTAATAAAAAAACTTATTTCCTCTACTGTATAAATAAATTACAAAGTCTATTTATATAGTTCATATTTCTTAATTCTTCCATTCTAAACCACTTTCTTCATTATTTGATTAAATAAAAAAATTTAACTAATTTTTTTTATTTGATTAATTCCCTCTCATTAAATTTGAATTTTTAATTCAAATTTTGTCACATTTCTCCATATTTTTCTAACCTCTTTCCACCTCATCTTCCATCTCACCATGTGTCACATGAAATTAATTATTCCTAATTTCTAAAATAGGCATTTATCCTCAACAATATCAAAAAACTTAGACACATGGCTTCTCCTTTCCATTTATTCTTTTCTACACTTGGCAAGCTTGTTCTATTAAAGGGGACAACTTCCTTATCTCTCTCTAACCTCCTTGTTTCTCACCGTTGATCTCTCTAGACTAAATCCTAATCATCCATTGCTGCCAACTCACTTGATTCCTTGTTGAAATCTATAAATAGAGGCTCATTTACAGCTTTTGATATAGAGAACATTGCATGTACAAATACTCTATAGAAATCATCTTAGCATTTGAGAGCTTAGCATTAGCATTTTAGTTTAGAGTTTAACATTTGCTTCCAAGTAGTGTTATAATGTCAATTTCATTTCTAGGAACTTAATTGTTGCATTAGCATTACATAATTTTCATAGCATCTCCATTAGCTTAACACTTTACCATTGCATCATTTCATATCATTTAGTTCATCATCCAACAAATCCATCAAATCATGTAGGTGTAGGCATAGTTTATGCATTCTAAAATTAATAGCTTCTCATTTCTTAGGTGTCATCCTAGTAATTCAGTGCACCCTTAAAATATGAGAGCACTAATACAAGATCCTTAGGAATACAGGAAGATAGAATGTCTTTAAGGAATTGTTTTATCAAATTGTGTTGTTAATTTAGATTTCCTTAATATATTACATTTTGTCTATTGTGTGTTTTGATTATTCTAATTCACATATTTTATCACACACATAAATTGGCACCCACCATGGGGCCTAGCCCCTATTATTTTAATGTTTTTCCTGGAAAGTATGCTTTACAAATTCAAACGTGAATTTCTCTGGCGCACCCGAAACATTCTCTGGTGCATTCACTAATTGTTCTAGCGCAACAACAAGTTTCTCTAGTGCATCCACACCATTTTTTGGCACATCAAGGGGTTTCTATAGTGCACTTACTATTTTCTATAGCTCATTTACTATTTTCTATGGTGCATTCATTGTTTTATGTAGCGCATATACCCTTTTAGTGCATTGGCTCACTGTAATGGCACATTTGATTTTCGCAACAACAAATTTCTCCCAAGTTTAAAAACTAATAAATATTTTTTATATTGTGTAGACATCATAAAAATTATCAGATACTTTGCTAAAACTCTTGAACGTTGTCAAAGAAACATTTATTGCAAACTACTAATAAATTTCATGCAGGTGTTGGAGTGATTTATTTCCTTTTGGCTTAATTTAGGAATCTAGACTAATTAGGAAGGAAAGAACACCATGTCTATTGTGTCTTCAATGAATGGTAGGCATATGATCTCCCCTTAAATGGGTGACCAAAAAGCTATACCCATTCTTTTTTCTTTTTTTATCCATAGAGGGCCTGCCTTGTGGGAAAAAGTAATCATCCAAGGGAACAACCCAACTAGTAACACATTGAACCCGAGCGACTTCCAACCAGGATATAAATTTGGGTATTTGAGGAAAGTTCAATTATCAAGAGTATTTTTTAGACAAGAATGGAAGCAATGGTCTCTTTCTACATGGATGATCCCCCACGAACGAAATTCCCATAATAGAACCCTTTTTGTAGAAAGGCCAAAATCCCTAGTCTATATGCTGGCGTAGAAGGTCTAACCTTTGAAGTCATCCCACATTTTTGTAGCTTTTAGTAGAGATGATAAGTATGCCATGGGAGATTCATGGGTACTGATGCTTGGCTACCTCAAAGAAGTGAGTGTCATGGAGGGGAGCCAGTGGGGTCAAGCATCTAATCATCCACAAAAAGTAGGTGCAGTTGGAGTAAAATCCAAGTGGCCAGAATCTAGTAAATATAGTCTTACACAGTCTTAGGATTTTACATGATTGATGTGTTTACCAAAGTGTTTTTAAAAAAACTTCAAACAAAAAATTATACACTAGAAGTGCAAAACTATGATTCAAAAAATATTATTGGAAACAAACCATTCTTTGACTGAAAACTAGAAAAATCAAATAAACTGGCAAGAAATTGTTATATTTCCCTATTTAGTGCATCCACTACTTATTTTGGTGCATTCACCACCTTTTCTAGTGAATTCACCTTCTATTATAGCACATTCCCAACATTTACCAGTGCATCCCTTGCATTCTATGGCACATTTACCAAATTATGCAGCACATACCCCTGGAACTTTAGCACATTTAAGATATTTTGTAGCACATACACCTAATTCTATAATACACACAAGCTTGTATGTGGTGCATCAAAGTAATGCTATAGTGCATCTTCCTTTTAGCGCATACACTAACTGTTACGGGGCATCCACCAAATTTGTAACCAGAGAACTAAATTTGACTCCTATCCAACATTTTAGAACCAGGTTTAGGGATCTTTTCCATAGATAATTTCTTTCTTCATCTCAACATTTCAATACACTTGGAAAAACTAGCATTTACAAGTGAAATCCCTTACCTAAACTTTGATCAAACATCTAAAAGTTCCCAATCATCATCAAAATCCAAATTTGATCATCAAGTTGAGTTTCCCCATCAAGATTCACCATCCTTCATCCAGAAACAACACACTTTACATCAAATTTTATTACCTTAGTCCCATGAATAGGATTCATTATTCTATTTGACCTAGGTATTTCTTTGGAACTCCTAAACAACAATCAAAATTTAGCAAACCTTCATCACTTTCATGCTCATTTTAACAAGGTCCCAAAAGAAAAAACTTAAGGACAAGCAATTTGAACCTCAAAATACCATGGGTGAATGAAAAGAAAATCCCTTTCAAAAAATTCCTTAAAATGAAATACAAGAAATAACAGAGGAGGAAATAGAACAAGCAAACCAAGATCCCAAATTTCACAAATTCCTAGAAAGGATCTTTGAAAAGGATGGAGAAAAATACCTTCTAATGTTAGCAAACCAAGGGGTCAAATTATCAGGTGATTTTGATGTCAACAAATTGAAGGGAACTCCCAAGAAAACTAAAATTGAAATACCCAATACAGATCAAGCTGCTGCTCTAACACATCAAATGAAGAACCTTCAACAACAATTGCAAGACATGCAAAGAGGGACTACCAAAAGATACTTGTTACAAGATATTTTTCCCTACCCTTTTGATAGGAATTTAAACATGATACCATTTCCTTCAAATTGTGACCTCCCAAAATATGAAAAATACAATGGGACCCCATACACCATGTGCAAGAATTTTAAACCATGAGTCTTGAGTTTTCTCATGACGACACATACTTGATGAGACATTTTCCTCACAGCTTGGGAGGCCATTGTATGGAAAGGTTTTCAAAAATACAACTAGGCATAAGATCCTTTGAAGAACTTGTTAACAAATTTATCACTCAATATTCATGTAACATTTCACATGAGATGGCCATGAAGGATCTTTGTAATACCAAATAGAAACAAGGAAAATCCTTTCTTTTTATTCTTACAAAGGCGAAGAAGGTTATTTGCTCAATACACTTGTCCCATACCTGAATAAGAAAAGATGGAGATTTTTATTGATAACCTTAATAGTAAAATGAGCTACAGGCTACAATTACAATGTCCCCCTAGCTTTGAGAATATGGTAGAAAATGGTGTCAAAATTGAAGAAGCTTTAGCCAAAAGAGGGGTATTGAAAATTCATAACAAAGGACCAAATAATGCTAGCTCTTCTAACCATCATAACAACAATGAGAAATCCAAATTTTGGATGAGAAACAAGAATGCCAACGATGGTTCCGTTGAAACACATAATGCTAAACTAGTCTTCAATCTATCAAGAACCACAACCAAGACCAATCAAAACATCAATCAAGGCACTAATCAAAATGTCAACCCGCGCAACAATAAAAATAGCCACAATCAAAGTAATACCACATCCAAATGTCCACCTTATCAAACACAATCGAACCACAAAAAATTCACACCTTTGGGTCAATCACTCGAATCTGCATTGAAGTAACTTCTTACAAATAACCTCATAACATTACCCGACACTTGAGGCTTAGAACCAAAAGTAAAATTGTCATGGTGGAATGATTCTTACTACCATGAATTTCCTTGGTGCAAAGGTCATCAAAAAAATAGCTACATGCAATTGAAACATAAGATACAATATTTAATAGATGACAAAGTCATACGAATAGAAGGACCCCAAACAAATATCGATCATAGAGCATTCAAAAATCCCTTACCAAATTATGATAAAGGGGAGTCCTCTACAACACACAACAAGGGGGAAAATGTAGTCTATGTCCATGACACTATCATAAATCATATCTCAGCAGTGGACGATCAAATGAATAACATTGAAACCAATGATAATCAAGACATTACTATATAGCTAATAATCCAATCTATGACATTCCAATTACACACCAACAAGACATCATTATCCTTGAAAATAAAATTAATGCCACCAAACCAAATATAGCTGCAACTGATACTCAATTCAATGTCATTAAAATCAATGGGAAAAAAGACAACATGCTAGTAAATGCGACCACGAGAGCATAGGCCAAATATTTCCTAAAAGGAAGTTCATATAAAACACCCACTGCCTCATCTAATCAATATAACATCGTAGACTAGTTACAAAAGATCCTTGCACAAATATCGATATTGGAACTACTCAATATTTCACCTGCCCACAAAGAGATTTTGGAAAAATCCCTAGTGGACACAACAGTACCAACAAATTTGGAAGTTTGTAAATTTGAAGCCATGGTGCAACATTTGAATACACCGCATTGCTTATCCTTTTCAGAAAACAATGTGCATCTATTTGTCATCCCCACAATGTCACTCTCCATATTGAAGTCCTAATTCATAAACATCATGTCAAACACGTCCTAATAGATGGAGGAGCCGACCTGAATATATGTACTTTAAAGCTTGTCCATGCCTTAGTATTTTCTGAGAATGCAATTGATTCAAAGAAAAAGACTACAATAAAATCATATGATGATGAGGAAAGATCTTCACAAGGATTTATTGTCTTACCTATTCAAGTAGGACCGATTTAGAAAGATGTAATCTGCCAAGTCTTGGACAAGGATTTTGACCTACAACATACTATTGGGTCGCCCATGGATCCATGAAATGAAAGTGGTCCCATCAACATACCACCAATGTTTGAAATTCCCTTGTGGTGGCCAAGAAATCACCATCTCGGCTAATTCAAATAGTCCTCAGTATTGCAACACCCTAAAAATTTTCCAAGATATATTTGTTCCTCATAACAAAGAAGCTTCACTTCCATCCCTTCCAATGATCAAAGCCAATCAAGTTCCTCATCCAAACTGTTGGTCATTTCCTCAAGCCATGATGGTCAATCCAGTTCCATGTCTAAACAGTTTGAGAAAAGGGAAGAAGTTATTCCTACATCCTCAAATCATGAAGCCCAATTAAATTCTTTGTCGAAACAATTTGAGAAAAAAAGTCCAAGTCAAAGATAAAGGTGTGGGTGAATATTTCATTGAATGATCTCTGTCTTTTACAACTCTCTTCCCCGAAGTCATATGGGCAACCCTCAACATCAACACAACAAACATCAAAACTAGTTACACTCTTTGATGGCTGGTTTGTAAAAGCAAGCACTATAGCTAACAAAGTAGAAGACAAGGATGTTCTAAATTGGCTCTATAAGGATGAAGAAGAGTCTCAAACAGCAACTACAAATGTACAAACAACACAATATGGAAAAGGCTTCACTATTTTGGAAAAGATGGGATATGAGGGAAAAGGCCCTATAGAAAAAGGAAACTAAGGAATTATAGATCCAATTCAACCCCTCCTGATCAATCCAAAAGACAAGTTTGGGTTGTGCTATAAAGAGGAGACAAAAGAAGAGATAACCCAAAGGGTGGTTGAAAGAATCTTGCAATTACAAGCTAGTTATGATCATAAAACTGATTCTAATGAATATGAGTGGGATTCATTATCAGAAGAGTCTTGTCATGAAAAGGACATTGATTTTGTACACAAGTATGCACCTCTACTCAAGGAGAGACAAGGTTTAGGTTCTAGACTACTTGAATTAGGATCACAACACATTGATGATTTCAATTAAGATGATTTGACTAGGAGTGAAACAGATAATTCAAAAGAAAGTTACCTTATAGAACTTGATTTTTCTATTGCAAAAATCGAAGACACCGCCATTAGGACTCTTACCATCTCTGACCTTAACCAGTCTAGTGATCTCTTACGCTTAGTACATCCTGAACTCATAGACTGGGACCAAACTGAGCCATTTGATATCCCTATATTTTCAAATGACAATGCCATAATTAATTTCCTCTTTGCCAAAAATCCCGAAACAGATTCCACCATTGAACGTCATAACAAAGCTTCCAAATAGGGAAGTATCAAATCTTCTAGCTACAAAATGAATAATACATGAAATAGATCTAATGGTGAAAACCATTCAATGCCAGTATCAGACCCAAAAAAAGTAAAAACAAAGAGCACATCCAACAACGAAAACCTCTTTGAGATGTCGAAGGATAGAAGATTTGATACTCTCCCAAAACACTTTTAAGAAAGATCATAGGTATTGATTAAACCCACACAGTCTGTCAATATCGGCAGTGCAAAGACAGTGAAGACTATCCATCTAGTGGCATCTTTGACGAACCAAGAAAAACTAAGCTTCCTTAAATTTTTCACAGAAAAACAAGTCAACTTTGGTTGGTCATATGTCGACATGCCATGGATTGATCTAGAACTCATCATGTTCATCACCTATCCTTACCACTAGGAGTAAAGCCAGTCAAGAAGAAACTAAGGAAAATGCATCCACATATTGCCCTATTGGTAAAAGTAGAGTTGAAGAAGTTGTTAGATGCAGGATTCATCAAACCCATTGACTATGCCAAGTAGATCTCCAATATTGTACCAGTCTCAAAGCCTGATAACAACTTTCATTTTTGCCTAGATTTTTGAGATCTTAATAAGGCTTGTCCCAAAGATGATTTTCCTCTACCTAACATAGACATCATAGTGGAATTAATGATAGGAAATGGCATGTTGTAACTTATAGATGGATTTTTTAGTTATAATAAAATCAAGATAGCTCCAAAGGATCAAGATAAGACAACCTTTACATGTCCATGGGGAACATTCTATTGGAACGTCATGCCATTTGGATTGAAGAACGTAGGAGCAACTTATCAGTGCACCATGAAAACAATTTTTCATGATATGATGCATATCTTCATGGAAGACTATGTGGATGATCTATTAGAAAAATCATATACTAGAGTAGGACACTTAGAGATCTTAGATAAAATATTCACTAGACTAGAGAAATTCAATGTATGACTGAATCCAAAGAGATGTGTGTTTGGGGTGATTTCAGCCAAACTTCTGGGATACATAGTTTCATAAATAAGGCATTGAGGTAAACCCAACAAAAGTTAAAGATATCATGGAGATGCCACCACCCAAAAACATCAATCAGCTATGTTATTTGTAAGGGACGTTCCAATCAATCCAAAGATTTATTTCACAACTAGCAGACAAGACCCATCCTTTTACTCACTTGCTGCACAAGAATGTTTCTTTCCAATGGTATGAGAAATGTGAAGGAGCCTTCAATTAATTAAAAAAATACCTAATGAGTCCACCTACCTTAGTACCACTAGCAGAAGGAAAGCCACTCTTGTTATAAATTGCAACAAATAAGATATCATTGGAAGCCTTGTTAGCACAAGAGGATTCAATAGGAAAAGAGAGGGAAATTTACTACATCAACAGGATGCTAAATGGCTATGAGATCAACTATACATCCATTGAAAAGGCTTGCTTGGAAATAGCGTTCACCACCCAACAGCTATGACACTACATGCTAACTCATACCATCAAGCTAATAGCCAAAATAGATCCACTAAAATACCTCCTTAGCAAAGCTAACCTAATTGGAAGACTGGCCAAGTAGGTTATGATACTAAGTGAATATGACATCAAATATGTGGATAGGAAAGCAATAAAAGGAAAAGCAATCACCGACCAATTAGCTGAGGCACCTATACCAAATGATCATCCTTTACACATTGAATTTCCATACGTTGATGTCCTCACCTTAACTGTAAAATAGTGAACATTATACTTTGATGGATAACACACCCAACATGGATCAGGGTTCAGAATCCTATTTTTCACTCCACAAGGACACACCATATCAAAATCATATAGATTGATGTTCCCTTGTACCAACAACATGGAAGAATATGAAGCATTAATCACTGGCATCAAAATAGTTGTAGAATGGAAAATTCCAGAGTTGCAAGTCTACGGAGATTCTCAGTTGGTCATTAACCAAGTCAATGATGATTATCAAACAAAGGATGACAAGCTGATGCCCTACAAAAGAATGACTGATGATTTTAAGAAATACTTTGTGAATATCAAATTTGAAAATATTTTAAGAGTGGATAATAAATCCGTTGATGCCATGGATACTATTTCTTCTTTCTTACAAATTCCAGAGAAAAGAAGTTGTTATGAGCTCATGGTGGAACAATTATTTTCCCCTACTTATGTCAATACTGATTCCCAAGTCATCTGTCACCTAGTTAATGCTAATATCTCAATCTATGGTGAAATTTATACCTACCTAAAAGATAACACTCTTCCACCCAACTTGTCTCGAAATCAAAAACAAAATTTCATTTGCTGAGTCACCCAACATACTCTTATTACAGATGTACTATATCGACAAGGTCTTGCTAGAACTCTCCTCTGATTTCTAGAACACGATGAGTCTAAAATGTCTTTACGGGAAGTTCATGAGGGTGTTTGAGGAACTCATTCAAGCAGTTTAACCTTAGCCAAGAAACTCCTTCATTTAGGGTATTACTAGCCAAACATGGAGGAGTCTTTTTAGTTCATCAAGAAATGCCAAAAGTGTCATATTCATGGAAACCTCATTCATGCACCAGCACAAGAACTTCAACCATTCACATCAATGTGGCCCTTTTGTCAGTGGGGATTAGATCTTGTTGGAAAAATTCATCCATCTTTGTCAAATGGACACAGGTTTATCATCAAAGCTATAGAATACTTTACAAAGTGGATTGAAGCCATTCCTCTAATCTCCATCATAGGAAAGAAAATTTTATCATTCATCCTCAATTACATCATCTTTCAGTATGGCATCCCTCAATCCATTATCACTAACAATGGAAGACCATTCAAAAATCAAGACATGGAAGAATTGTGTGAGAAGTTCAATATCCATCATCGCTTCTCTACACCATATTACCCTCAAGGAAATGGTCAAGTAGTGGCCTCCAACAAAACTATTCTTAAAATATTGAAAAAAATGGTCAATGACACTACATGTGATTGGCACATCCAATTAAACCCTGCTCTGTGGGAGTACCACACCAATATTCGCACACGAAGAGGAGCCACAACATATGCTCTTATGTATGGCTCTGAAGCCATTACACCCATTGAGGTTGAATTACCATCACTCTGAGTTTCATTGAAGGTTATCATCTCTAATGAGGACTATTGGGTATCTATATTGCGAGAACTGGAACTATTGGATGAACGACACCAACATGCAGTGAAACACCTAAAAGCCTACCAAAAACAAATGTACAAAAGTTATAATCATAATGTCAAACCCAAAATATTTGAAGTTGGTGACTTGGTATTGAAGGAGAACCTGCGCAACCAGTAGGATAGGGAAAAGAAAGGAAATTTTGAACTGAATTGGTTGGGTCCCTTTGTCATTGTGTCGATCTATGGATCAGGAGCATACCAACTATCCACACTAGAAGGGTACCTATTTGAAGATCCCATGAACAACCTCCATCTCAAGAAATTCTACACATGATTCATCCACTGCATCAATAAAAGTCTTAAAAAAATCAAAAAATATTAGAAAATGTCCTAAAAAATGGTTACCTTGGTGAAAACATGGCAAATAAGCATCTCCGTGACAATAAAAAATACAAAATAAAAATACAAAAAAATCAAAAAAGGGAAAAAATACAAAAAAATTCAAAAAATAGAAAAATACCAAAAAAATCATAAAATCTAAAAAAAAAAGTGCAATAAAAGCAAGTTGTGAAAACCTGGCAATAGGCACTATTTGTGATAGGCTAGCTTCTTGCTCTATTGGAACATGTATCGACCATTGGCTCTCTGCTATCACTATCCACATCCTCCATTTGAGCCTCATGTACATATTCTGGTGTGACGGTCATGTCTCACTTTGGCTTGTTGATCATTGTACCTATCCATAATAAATTCGTTTGTTTCCATTGGGGGAAAAATCTTGAACTCACTGGGGGAAATCCATCTTTGAGCTTAAAAAGGACAGACAAACAACAGTATGACAACATGGTAAAAACACAATAATCAAGTGAGCTGCAACATTTAACATCAGTCAAAATCACCAAAACCAACCATTTGAACCAAGAACAAAAAGATCAATTGAAAACATATTTCATTTGGTGATGATCCTTTGAATCACAGTTTTATCACTTTAACACAAATGTTCAAATTATTTGCATTACGATTTTTGTTATCATTTCTCGGGAGCAACTCAAGGATGTCAAGAACTAGAGAAGGTATGATCAAGAATGATATTTTTAAGCTATGATCAAGAATGATATTTTTCTTTGTCTGCTATTTGTGAGTTGATCATTAATACTATGTGAATCATCATGGGACATGCTCTACAAAGTATCACTGATGACAGTTTGGATTAGCATAGGAAAATGGTTAACTCTTGTTTTTTTATGCAAGTAATGGTCAGGTCATCTCAGTTCAATTATACCTAGATGCTTGTGTTAACTTGCACTATCAAACATCATGAAAGTAGTACTTAGGTCATCATGGTCTTACCATTGATGTTTGTACTCACTTTCAACATTTCAAAAGCTGAATGATGATACCAAGCACAATAAATTAGTTCTTGGGATGACAACATTGCATTATTAGGTTTGCATGTTTAGGTTGCATTCATGCTAGGTGCTACAGTGGTATTTAGATATTTCTCCAAGGCTGGTACAATATTACGAGTGATGTTACTTCTATCATTAATAGAATTGAGTACATTTGACATTACCAAAAAGATCATTCACATTTAGATGCATAAGCATTAGGACATCATTCATGCATCATCATATCATTTCATCATTCATTAGGTCATATATTTGCATCATGAAAAATCCAAAAATAAAGCATTACCATGTCATTTTCTAAGAATTCATTTTCCATTAGGTCATATATTTGCATCATGAGAAATCTAGAACTAAAGCAATACCATGTCATTTTCTAAGCATTCATTTTCCATTAGGTCATATATTTGCATTAAGAAAATCCAAAATATAGCTTTAATCATATCATTTTCATCCATATACACATTTAGTCATACATTTGCATCACAAAACATCCACAATGAAACATTTCCATTCATCCATTTCATACATGCATTTATACATTTGCATCAAAAAATACAAAAAACAAAGAGTACCATGCATATCATACATCATAATAGAACACAATCCATAAGAACACATAGAATTATGCATCATTAGAAAATCATTCTATCCATTCATTTTGACACCAAAATTATTATCCATTCATCCATCTCACATTTTGCATCATATATTTCCATTAGAAAAGTATAAAAACATAGCATTTAGCACATTTCATTCACATAATAAAATTCATCATATAGGGAATATAGACATCATTCATAAAGCATCATAGAATCATAACACATGTTGCAACCATAACATATCATATCACCATCATATAAAACATCACATAGCATACATGATAGAAAATTAAATGCATCCATCATGATCAACACACATAAGCACATAGGTCAACCGTCATCATTGCTACATATACATCTCAAAATAATGTCAAGTGTACAAGGATATCTGAATATGAAGGGTTACATCATGACATATCAATGTATACATGTACAAATCACCATAAACATCAAGTATTGGAGCTATGTAGTGCAACTCCCAGATGGTACTCGCATCCCATGACCAGTAGCTCCCCCTACACCTGACGGACCCACACCAGGATCTCTCTGACCTTCAAACAATGGCTATGTAACACTCACACTAATTGTCTAAGACTGAGAACTACTAGACCAAGACTACACAAAGCTCTCTCATTGCTTTGGAGGGACCACCTCATGATACTAGCCTGTATAGAACTCGACCTCTTGGGTAGTGTGGCGAATCTCTCTGAAATAATCTGATGTCCCAGTAGCTACTGTAGCCTATTGTAGTCTCTTAGTGATGGCCTTGATCTGCTCCACCCACCATCTCAGGGTATCTCTCTCTGTAGTTAGCATGTAAACCTAACCCTTCACCTGATGCACCTATTGCCTAGTAGCATCCCTCTCAGCCATCAAAGTTTGTATCTATCCTTGGGCCTATGAGAGTTGTTCCAATACCTATGGAAACACCTATCTCTACACCTGCAATTGCCCCTGAACCTATGTCAGATGGCCCTAAAATTCATAGACCTAAGCCTAGAAGGCTAATATCCATGACTGTACTTGTTGAGAAAGCAAATGTATCTATACGCGTTGTGTTGCCACCACTAAAGATTGCCTCTTATGAGGCACTCTAACATCTAACATTGGATGGGAAACCCCTCCTCCATTACTACCACCACAATCATCCCCACTGTCATCCCCACCATCATCACCACCTCCTCCCTCCTCCATCTGGGAGGTCTATCCCCATCATCCTCTAGTGTCGAAACTGGCTCATCAGGCCTCAAGATCCATGAAAATGGATGCCCACTAAAATATTGTGAGTACTCCTCGGTATCCCTCCACAATATCTGGATGGTAGTCCCAAATCATTTGTTGTAATCTGCCATACTCATCACATGCAACATCATAATATAAGGTGGGTCCCCACTCAATAACATCATTTTGTCTCCATGCATACATAACCAATCCTTGGGGCATCCCCTACAATCTACCATATTGTTTAAGCACCCTCATCAATAGGAATCTCTCAATAATGAAGCATGTCCATCCAATATGATATCTATCTGTGCAAATATAGAGCATCTACAAAGTATCCTCAGCCCACTCCTCATAATATGCATATGCCCACCATGTAATGGAATCCAGATCATCCAACACATGTCTCCAATATTCAAATTCTCCCAGCTTATGTTGGACAACTGGGCTTACATAACCATAAACATACAGTCTCCCAATCGGCTGGAATTTGTCTATCTCTGGACATGTCATCACTATATGCTCCCAAGCCCATGTCTGTAATGAGGTCACTCCTATAGATAGACTGGTTCCTTCAAGGTAAACTACCTAATGTAAATCATGATACAACTATGTAAGCATACGCGAACCCCAGGAGAATCAAGTCCCAAACTTAATCATCTTCTCTAATGTCTGACCCTAATTGACAAACAATCCCTTTGCCCTCTTGTCGGGACATAGGAAGCCACGGAAAAATCTCACAAGAATGGAAGGAAAAGGGGCATACCTCTTAAACATCTCCTACCAAGGCATCTCATACTCGCAAATCTGATCATCATGGAATATACAACGTAAGGCATTTGTACCTCCCCGCTCGATGTGATCATATGTCACAATGTCACCCATCATGAGAATATACAAGATCCTATAGACATCCTCTAGCATTACAGTCATCTCTCTGGTGGCTAGATGAAAAGTGTTGTGGTCGCTATGTCACCTCCCTACCAGCATAGTCAACAATCCTTGATTAATCCTAATATGTGGCATGTCAATCAACGAAGATAATCTACATCACTCAATGATATCCCTATCAGCCTGTGATAGCTGTGGAATCAACTCCCAAGTCTATGGGAATTGCTCTCAGGATTGAAGATTATCTAAATCACTCTCCTATCATTATAACACATCACAATCAATACATCAATTAATCAATTAAATAAACAAAACAATCAAGCATCACACAATCACTTATCTTATCAATTCAAGTGAGATTTTCATCAAATCTCACACACATCTATTTTTGATCCTCACCTATCATGAGGTCAAAACAACATCATCATTGTTGAATCTCACCTATCATGAGATCAATAAATCATCTAATCTATCAACAATAACAAATCATTGGCTGACACGATTAAAAATCATCCAAATCAAGGAGAAAAATACACAATCTTCAAATTTTTCCTAGATGCACCAAAACATGAATGCACCATTACAGACTGTTGATGTGCTGAAAAATATATCCTATGCACTAAAATTCTAGGTCAATGCACCAAAGAATCTATTTTATGTTCCAAAACAAGTTTTGTATTTGTCAAAACTATGAAAAATTAAATTTCAAAATTAAAACATGGGAAAAATGATTTAAAATTCATGAGGAAAGTTTTTGAAATTTGTACCAGAGGTTCGTATGTCATTGTCAGGTTATGTCACCGCACCCGCTCGAATCGATGAGTCTCGTAGGGGATCACCATCTTTGCTCAAATTCTCAAAGTTGCTCTCTCACTCCAAAATTTTCAAAATCACAAGTGCACAAATGAATCCTTTTTTTTCACTTTTTACCTCTTAATAAGGGTAATTAAGAGTGTTATTTTTGGTGGGATATTTTAAATTTTTTTTAAGGATCAATTAATTCAAAGGGCAGCTCATTTCTTCCATATCAGGAGATAAATCGCTAGAATATCATCAAATCAAGATTTCATCATCGACATCATCACAAATCATCAAAAAAATTCAAAAATCATCAAATATCTTTAAATCATCAAAAATTCCCTAATTTATCTCTTGAGGTGCCATACATTCATTATCTCCTAAAAAATTGTCATCTGGGGCATTGTTGAAATTGTAACAACACTGGTAATTTTTTCTTTGAAGTAATGTGCAAACACATCACTTCAAAGAGGGGGAAAATGTATACATCCTAAATTGGTCTAGAGAAAATTAATTAAATACTAGTTATTTAATTAATAAAAATCTTTATTTCCTCTACTTTATAAATAGATTGCAAAGTTTATTTATATAGTTCATATTTCTTACTTCTTCCTATCGAAACCACTTTCTTCATGATTGGATTAAATAAACAAATTTAACTAATATTTTTTATTTGATTAATTCACTCTCACTAATTTTGAATTTTTAATTCAAATTTTGTCAGATTTCTCCATATTTTTCAAATCTCCTTCCACCTTATCTTCGATCTCACCATGTGTCACATGAAATTAATTATTATTAATTTCTAAAATGGGAATTTATCCTCAACAATCTCAACAAACTTAGAGACACATGGCTTCTCCTTTCCATTTATTATTTTCTACAATTGGCAAGCATGTTCTATTAAAGGGTAAAACTTCCTTATTTCTATCAAACCTCCTCATTTCTCACTGTTGATCTCTCTAGACTGAATCTTGATCGTCCATTTCTGCCAACTCACTTGATGCCTTGTTGGAATCTATAAATAGAGGCTCATTTACATATTTTAATATAAAGAACATTGCATACAATTACTCTGCAGAAATCATCTTAGCATTTGAGAACTTAGCATTAGCATTTTACTTTAGAGTTTAACATTTGCTTCCAAGTAGTGTTATAATGGCAATTTCATTTCTAGGAACTTAATTGTTGCATTAGCATTACATCATTTTAAAATAATCTTTGTTAGCTTAGCACTTTACCATTGCATATCATTTTGTATACAACAGCTTACCATTCAACATATCACTTAGTTAATCATCCAACAAATCCATTAAATCATGTAGGTGTAGGCATAGATTATGTATTCTAGATGTGTCAATGGGTTAATTTCCAAAGGTTAGATTATCAAATATTAAAGCATACAAACCCAAAGAAAGCTATCAAGCACAATGAAAGCCATAACAAATGAAATGACTATACTTGTCACTCGTTGAAACTTCCATAATTCATCTTCATAACACCTTCTAACTTGTTGATTGTTGCCCTCAGATCGAATGTGTGAGCAATTTGATAACAAAGACTATGCCAAAGTCCTAAACAAGCTTTGAAGGATTTGAATGAAAAAATGAAATCTAAATGTCTATGACAAAATGAGTATAATGCCTATGACTAGAATTAAGTATGCCAAAACAAATTAACAAAAATGCAAATATGCTTGTATGTGTGTGTGTAATCAAAAATGTGAGCAAAATTGGCATTTTATAGAAAATGCAATTTTGGACAGACAGACGAGATTGAAAGCTGACAAAAGCCTAAAATCAGAGATCAAGATTTCATGTGACAATCCCTAATCAGGGTTAGCGAAAAATCATTAAATGAGTGGTCAAGATGTCATATGAGAAAATCGAATCGGCAGTCGAGAATAAATGAGATAATTAGTCAAAAAGATAAAGATTTTCGAAAATCAAGAAGATAAAGATTGCTTGATTTGTGAGATTCAAAAAATCAAGAAGATAAGAGTTGAACTGAAAAGAAGATTTGGAAAATCAAGAATTTGCTCAATTACTTGATTTTTGGAAGAAGATTACCATTTTGAATTAAATTAATTCAAAATATGGATTTTGTGTGATAGTAAATAATCGATTTTCAGATTATTTACTAAAATGAGTCAAGAAAGTGATATCATTTTAAATAATTTCATTTATTTAAAATAAGGGAAATGTTAAATTTGGAAATTAAATAATTAAAGATAATTATTTAATATAGAGGATACGATCAATAATTAAATAAATTAATAAATTCATTTAATTATGAGAATTAGTGACATATTAAATAAATAAATAAAATTCATTTATTTAATAATCAGGAAGAATAAATGAACAAAGGTAATTAAAGAATTAACAAATTTATTTAATCGTAAGAGGACAATAGAGCATTAGTGACGTATTGAATAAATAAATATTATTTATTTATTTAATAATCATGGAGAATACAAGAAACATTAATTAATTAAATAATAATGTATTATTTAATTAATAGTTGAATGTGGACCAAGGACATAATTAAATGTCATAATTATGCTAGGATAAAAGTGGTAAAATAAAGCTTGCGGACCTAGGTCATTTTTATGTGTTTACATTTTGCCCCTCTTTGTCATAATGTACCATGTCGCATTGTGACAAAGAAAATAAGTCAAAGTCATTCCCCTAGTGAAGGTATAGAGTATCAATGCCCCCTTGGGAAATTTTTCAAATTTTGGGTCAGTGACAGAAAAATTTGGAAAGTTTCCTAATAAGTCAATTTAATGACCAGAAAGACAATGGTGCAAACGGTTTTAGATTCTGACATGTTTAAAGCAATCAAAAGAGTGGTCAAAGTTGGTCAAAAGGGCCTCCAGTAATAACCTAGTTGACAAATGTCATTTTATATTTATAAATAGGTTGACAAAAGGGTAAAAGTCAATTCATTTTTACTATTTACCTTTGTAATTTCGAGAGCTCAGAGCAAGAAGGACTTCGGCAAGGATGGTTATTCTAGTCATAGAGAATCGTGAGGAGATCGTGCAGACTTTCAGGCGGCCAAAGGGTTCAAAGCCAACAATATGCACCCCTAACCCTCTTTATCAATTTCTCGTTTTGTGTGCAAAAATTAAGGTTTTAGGGTGAACAAAAAATGCGCGATGACACATATCCATGCGCGTAAGCCACGTCTGCTATTGTGTTTGACGCATTTAATGTTTGGTGATGCAAGTGCAACAGATAATTAGGATACGCCAAGGATGTGTGACACATTTGCTGAAAATTGTGATGCATTCATCATATCGTGCCACATTCGAAAGACATAATGCTGCATATGACTTTTCACAACACATTCATGTGTTAGAGAGACGAATTTGAATGAAGTTACACATTTTCTAGAAACTAAGATGCAAGTTACCTGATGTGACACAAGTGCGGGATAAAATGATGCAATTGATCATTTGCAATGAAATTGAGGGGTATAGCGATGAAAATGCTTCCTCGAGTTGCATTTTTAGTTAACGCGACGAATTTGACTTTGACTTTGACTAGGGCCAATTTTGATAGGTGTTAAATTTTAAATGCTTTTGATGGTAATGACGTTTTTCCATAAAGTGCTAACATGGTATTTGACCTTGTGCAGAGACAACTAGTGCCTATCTATTCTCAAGAGAGTAGGCCATCGACCTTCAAGTTTAGTGATCAGCTGATTCAACGAGAGCGATGACGGTTGATGCAATTGGGCTTGTATTACATTGCCTATATGCCTGTTATTTGGGAAAATAGGGGATTGTTGACTGCATTGTGTGAGTGATGGCATTCCGAGATATGTTCATTCCACTTACTGATGGGAGAGGTCACAGTTACACTTGAGGACATGTATCATATTCTACGCCTATCGATCCGAGGAGAGTGGATCATGTACAACCCTCGGCATGGCTATCAAACATTTACAGCTTACTATCGGGATGAGGGTGTAGGACTTGGCATTGAGGGATATGAGATCTGTTGGGAGTTTATGGCAGAGCATTATGCCTGGTTTGATGCATTCTTGGCAACATTGATTAGCAGTATACTGATTCCTGACCATCGGGTACATGGGTTTCCCATTGGTTGGGGAGATGTGATAGTGGGCATGAGGTGGGACAGGATAGTATATGCTTAGGGGCCCTGTTTATTAGGCATGCTCTACCATCAGCTGTAGGAGGTGGCCTATAGGAGGGCATAGAGCATTAGGTGTGGCATGACACTGCTGATGATATGGGCCTGGGAGCACGTGCTGATATTCTGACCTCCTATTCAGAGATCGCAGCTAGCCGAGGGGATTCCCTACACCTATTACTATGTCGGTGCTTTATAACAGACTAGGATGGGAGAGATAGGTTGGTGGTGCCATCAGATTGACACCATAGTTACATTCATCTGGAGGCCCTATAGAGACTACCAGTAGTGTGATGATGAGGATGACCATCTCAACCTTTACAGACAGTACCATTACCTAATTGGTATGATAGTGTAGAGTCAGCTCATTATAGAGATGTACCTATCACAGCATGTACTGCAATAATTTGGGGAGCAGCAAGGTGTACCAATAGGCACAACTGAGTATGCCAGATATTCGAGGGAGTTAGCTTGGGGGCCACTGATTCTTGTAGCTTTTTTCAAGTAGTAGATTGATGGGCTAGTAGCCCAACAGTGGGGATGGAGAGGTGGAGTTCCAGATCCAGGGACTACTGTTGATTATGACTTATGGTGGTAGGCGCATCAACCAGTGGCACTGGTAGATCCAGATTAGCTAGTGTCAATTGATAGGTCAGTTATACTATGTGTGTCATGAGCCAGGAAAGGAGGCAAAGATGGTCACAGAGGTAGAGGCAGGGGGAGGGATGGTGGCATAGATGAAGGTAGGGATGGGGGTAGGGGGAGGGATGGAGGCTGGGGGAGGGAAGGAGGTTAGGTGGAGGGCGAGATGGGGGTATGGATGGAGGTCAGGGTGGAGATGATGGTGATGATGGGGATGATGGAGAGAATGGCTGGAGATGGAGGAGAGATGGCCAGAGGTAGGGCAGGAGGGTACGAAAATGTGTAGCTAGAGCAGCACTGGATGTTATTCCAGAGGTAGCCAAGGAGGAAGAGAGAGAGAGGAGGATGAGCCAAGGCAAGAGTAGGAGAAGGAGAGACAAGAGGAGTAGCCGAGGCAAGAGTAGGAGCCTCAGGTGGATGTGGATGTGGATGTGCCTCGGGATGAGGGAGTCATTGGGGAGGAGGATGATGATGGCGAAGATGATGATGCTATGGATGAGGCTGAAAGACTCTTGAGATGGAGGATGGTGGAGGGAGAGGAGGAGGTACCATCTAGCTCAACATTTCCCCAGGATGCCACGATAGACCAGAGGGTGGCAGACCTATAGAGGAGACTGGATGAGAGTGTTGTACAGGTCAGAGCACTGCACTCAGAGTTGGAGGTGGCTTGAGTAGAGCAGGATCAAGTAGTGGTGTGCAGAGTTTGCACGATTATGTACAAGACCATTAGCAAATTTTGCTTGGGAGTTTGGCAAGGTGAGTGTACATCTTGGGAGATATAGGTAGTTGTATGAGCAAGTCGTGCTAGTAGAGATGAGATATCCCTCTCTGACCAGGACACAGATGAGGACAGGTAGCAGCAACAAGTCAGGGAGTGGAAGTGGTAGCCGGAGTAGTGTAGGAGCCTCAACCTCTTCAGGGCATACTTTGAGTCATAGGTCTCATCACAAACAATCTTCTAGTCACAGACCATGGCATTCACATGAGTCATCAGGTTCAGGCCATGGATTAGTACCTCATCCACCTTCAGTGAAAAATCCTTCAGCTTCACAGAGTTAGGTTGCAGTGTCATCGCAGATGCTATCAGTGTCAATTCCATTCGGCTCATAGACAGAGGTTGTTACAATTCCACTTGTTACCTTAGTGCCAGTCACAGTTCCTCAATCACCACACTCTTTTCCATGAGGGGATGAGGAGAGCCTTTCTTAGGGACATGCTTATTTGATTTCATTTTTTTGACTTTTTGTTATGACACATTATGTATAGACCATTGAGCCTACGAGCTCTATTTTTTGGGATATCTCTTGACTCTATCCTATGAAATTATATTTTTGAGATGATGCTATATGTATATGATGCAGTTTTGATGTGGCCCACATGTGTGTTATGCAATGTTATTTGATTTATGCATTATGATATATGTGATGTGATGCCTATGTGAATTATGCATTTATGATGGATGACGGTATTACTTATATGTCTTGTCATGTGTGTCCTATGATGATTACTTATGATATGATGCCATGATAATTCCTTGTTTATTTATATGTTATGTCGATGTTGTGACATGGATGATGATGATATAATGATGCCTTGTTTATGATTATGTTAATACATGACCATGTATAATGCAATGTATATGATTTAATGCTATAAATAATGTATGTATGGACCTAATACAATGTAAATATGATTATGTATGCACTTATGTTTTTGTATGTCATAGGATATCATCAAGAGACAGATGAGAGAGGATGGCCAGAATGAAGGAGATGCATGTTAGTTCCTAGACCAAATCCTTTAAAACATTACCATAGGACTTTAATATTTATTTCTCTTAATCATCGTTGGGTAGATTGTTGTAATAGCCAACAAACACCATGATATGACATAGATCAAGGCATACAAGGTCGTACCATCACATAAGACAAGTAGTCACAAACAATGATGATTATTACTCATACTAAGAGCGCAGTTGCCCCAGTCTTTTTATCATAACCAACCGTAAGTAGAAAAGACAACAAGGACAAGTCATGAAACGTTGTTGCTTCTCTAAATCCTATTGCGATGACATCCTTGAGAAACTAGTAACATGATTTCCAAAAGGACTAAATAAAGCCATTATCTTGATACGTCGTTGTTTTTCTAAGTCTCAAAGTTAGAACATTGTTGAGAAACTAGTAACATGCGTGTCAAAAGACAAGACAAATGCCATGATACATTGTTGCTTTCCTAAATCCTATATTTGGGATCTCACTAAAAAACTAGTAACATGATGAAAAACCCAAAGACAAGATAAGACAATCATGATACATCGCTGATTTTCTAAATCTTGTTGTCAGGATCTCAATGAAAAAATAGTAACATGATGAAAAGCCAAAAGAAAAGTGCCAAGTGTTTTCCAAGTGTGTCTAGATGTCGAGTGTCTTAATGTCGAGATGTTAGGTCTAATGATGTTAAGATGCTAGGGTTTCAAGGTTTTAATGATGTCGAGATGACAAATGCCAAAGATTTCCAAATTCAGGAAGGACACATCCTGAATAATTTTGGTGTTGAGAGGATTGATCCCTAAATGTCAAAAAGGATTCCTCAAAGTGATAGGGATGGTGACAATTCCTAGGATAGACACATCCTAAGGCATGAATGACAAAGTTATTCTTCAGAAGGACACATCTGAAGGATACTAATGTCAAGAGAAGTGATGCTTAAATGTCAAGAGGATCCCTCAAAAATGTCGGTTGATAGTGACAACACCTAGGAAGGACACATCCTAAGGCATAAATGACTGAGGCTATTCTTCAGAAGGACTCATCTAAAAAATACCCAAGAGTTGACAGTTTGACTGATTACATGACGATGTAATTTTTTTTTACTAGATTTGATTGATGTTGACCAAATTGACTTGTTTGAAATCCTGATGTGATTGTCATGTTTGAATAAATAATTTACATACTTTGTTTTAATGATTTATTTTGACTTGTAGACTTTTGCATGTCTACCAGTGTAGTGCCATGAACCCTAATGGACTGACCTAGTGTGGCCTCGAGGGCTCATCGACAGATGGCCTTGCCAACATCATACACTCAGAGACCTCATAGTTCGACACAACCAATGACTTTGTCTTGATGACCAAAGATTGAATCATGATTTTATTTTGACACACCTAAAAGGACTGACCTAATGTCTCGGGGACTCAAAATTGAGTCTTGCCTACATAGCGAATGTGCAAAGACAAAGTAGTTTGACAATGACATGGATTGACTGATATGACCAACTTTGATTCTGATTTTGGGATTTTGACATTGATTTGAATGTTTTTGGATTTTTCCAGGACATTTTTCAATTTTTAGGTCTTTCTTCAGGACATTTTTATGATGTTTTTGGTCTTTCTTTTTATGACTTTTTGTGATGTTTTTGTCTTTTTTCAGGACTTTTTATGATGTTTTTGTCTTTGTTTAGGACTTTTTATGATGTTTTTGTCTTTTTTTAGGACTTTTTATGATGTTTTTTTCTCTTTTCAGGACTTTTACAATTGCCCAGACTATGCGTGATACCCACTGCAGTCACATGATCAAAATTTACCCCTAGTCGGGTCTAAGACTTAGCCAATTTTTAAGGGACGTGAAAGAGATATTCATGGGATTCTGGATGGATAAGAAACAAGACTTGATGTCAACTATTTGTCAACCATGAGAGGAAGGATATGATGTTATGGTAGATCTCATTATGGCGACAGTAAATGTATTTCATCTTAGGCCAAGACAGATAAAGTAACAATAGATGGCCGAGCAATGATTGATTACACATGGTGCCTGTTTGCCAGGTTTTCACCATTGGACGAATTATTTCTCTTTACTATTTTTTTCATTTTTTCAATTTTTTTTTTGTGCCACCAAGATGCCTGTTTTCCAGGTTTTCATCAAGGCAACAATTTTTTTTATCATTTTTCATATTTTTTTGTGTTTTTAAAGTTTTCGGCTCAACTTTCTAATGTTATGCATAGAACTTCTGAAGATGTAGACTATTAATAGGCTCTGCCAATTGTTTAACATCTAGAGTAGCTATTTAATATGCTCCAAAACCAAAAGAAGATACAATGACGTAAGGACCCAACCATTTTGGTTCAAACTTGCCTAGCTTTTCTCTGTCAACCTAATTCTTAGGGTTCTGCATGAGGATTAAGTCACTGATGTTGACCTTCCTGACCATGAATCTCTTGTTATAACTATGACAAAGCCAATTTTGATATGCTTGTAGATCGTTTAGGGAATTTTGTCTTCTTTCCTCTAACATCTCCAGCTCGTGTAGGCGCAATTGTCTATACTCTACATCATCGGTCAGACCCTTTAGGGAGACTCGTAAGGAAGGAATTCCAACCTTGATGGGCAAGATGGTCTCAGCTCCAAAGACCAGGGCAAATGGAGTGGCTCTTGTGGGTGTGCAAATGCTGGTGCGGTAAGCCCACATAGCAGGGTTGAGTTGAATATGCCAATCATGGCTAGCGTCATTGACAGTATTTTTTAGGATTTTAACAATGGTTTTATTTGACACCTCAGCTTGACTATTTCCTTGTGGGTAATATGGAGAGGAAAAATTATGTTGGATGTGAAATCACTCACATAACTCACGAACTTCTTAGGTTTTAAACGAATGTCCATTGTTAGTGATGATGGATTGCGAAAGACCATACCAGCAAATGATGTAGTGTAGAATGAATTTGGATATTTTTTACTAGTTATGCACATCAGGGGGATGGCTTTGATCCACTTTGTAAAATACTCAATGGCAGTTATGATGAATTTGTGGCCATTGGATGAGGTAGGATGGATCTTACCCATGAGGTTGATTCCCCATTGTGCGAAGGGCCAAGGAGAAGTGATCGACTGAAGTTCCTGCATTGGAGCATGAATCAAATCACAATGAATCTAGCATTGGTGACAAGTCCTAACATATTCTAGTGCATCTTTCTTGATGGTCGGCCAATAGTACCCAAGTCTCATTATCTTCTTGGCCAAAGTAGGACCACTCGAATGAGACCCACATATACCCTCATGTAATTCGTGTAAGGTTGTGTGTGCTTCGTTGGTGTCAAGACATCTAAGGAGGGTGTCATCAAAGCTACGACGGTAAAGGTTGTTGCTAACGATGGCATATCTTGCGGCTTTTTAGATAAAACACTTCCTCTGGTTATTGGAAAGATTAGGGGGAAGGGTTTGGGACTTAAGGTAGTCACGAATATCTTGGTACCAAGGAGAATCGGGACCAACAAGTTCATAGACCATTTCTAATTCTAGAATATCATAGGCCGGGACCAACAATTGTTCTATTAGGAATTCTAGTTGAGGCATATTGCTTGGAATGTCAAGGAGAGATCCAATTGTAGCCATGGCATCTGCCACCTTGTTCTATGCTCTCAAAACTTGTTCAAAAGTCACCATATGAAAATATGTTTGAAAATTGTCAACCATTCATTTGTAGCGCATTATTTTCTCATCCTTAGTGTCGTAATCATCATTAACTTGGTTGATGACCAGTTGAGAATCCCCATAGACATGCAGTGCTACGATTTTCCACTTTATTGCCATTCTAAGCCTTGTAACCAGTGTCTCATATTCTACCACATTATTTGTACATGGGAAAGCTATGTGGAAAGACTTAGGAATGGAATCTCCTTGAGGAGTGATGAACAGGATCACCGCCCTTGAGCCATGATTAGTACGAGATCCATCAAAGTAGAGTCTCCAAGGTGACTTTGGTTCCGTATGGAATATTGACTCATCTGGGAAATCTTCCACTAACGGGTGATCACTTTGTATAGGTGCATCCGCCAGTTGATCTACTATGAGTTTTCCCTTTATTGCCTTTCTCTCTACATATTGAATATCATATTCATTCATAATCATGACCCATTTTACAGATGTCCTATTAATGCTACCCGACTTAATAGATATTTGAGGGGGTCAATCTTTGCTACCAGTTATGTCTGATCGCTTAATATATAATGCCTTAACTTCTGGGCTGCAAAGACTACTACATGACAAGCCCATTCAATTGATGTGTAATTCAGCTCATACCCAACCAATGTCCGACTAATATAATATATGGCCCTTTCCTTTTCTTCTTGGTCATTTTGTGCTAGTAATGCCCCCAGTGATGAAGTAGTGGCAGAGATGTATAATATCAAAGGTTTTCCTTGAATGGGAGGAATAAGGACTGGCGGTGACAATAGGTAGTCTTTTATTTGTTGGAAGGCTTCTTGGCATTTATCTATCCACTGGTGTATGTACAACCTAAACTTGCTTGCACAACCTTTTAGAGACCCTTCAACTGTCTCCTTCCTAGAACCTGGCTCCAATGGTTCTGGTTGAGTTTGGAAAACCAACCAAACCCTGCCCCAACTCTGGTCTATGAGATTTCCACTTGTGCTTAGCTTATGAAGATCAACACCTTCTTAGTGACTGCTTACCCTTCCTTGGAATTAGAAGAATCTAAGTGCCAACCTCTTCAACTGGTGAGAACTGCTTGTAGGGGGATTGATGATACTATCTCCATGCTTTCTGCATTGAAATTGATCCATCTTGCTGGATGTTCAACCTTCCATCTACCCATTTTCTTGAAGTTGCTTTGAGGAGGCCTAATAGCTAGGGTTTTAGGAAATTTTTGCTGTCTCCTCACACTATTGGATTGTTCCAGTATCAACTCACTTTAACCTGTCAAAATATGAACAAAACCTTCCTGATACCGTGCTGGTACCATACAGTACCTTCTTCCCCTGCCCAAGTTCTCAACTTTTGCTGTTCCAAACTCCTAACTGGGTTGTCTACACTCGCCTAGGGTTTGGTATTGTGGTTTCTTGCTTGGTTCTCAAAGCTCCCTATCACTAAATATGTACAAAGGCATGGCTCCTCTCCCATATTCACCTACTCTCAGGAAACCCCGTGGACAGTGCTTATGGGGGAGCCATTTTTAAAACAAACTGTTCAGAAAAAAAATAATGAAGCCCTGCTAACTTCTGATTTCTGATCTAAGGATTCAACTGAATTTCTCCACTCCACTCACAATGTTTACACAATGAAAATTTGACTCCAAAATACTACATTAATAGGAATGTAGTGTTAAATCTGATCAAATAACGCCTATAACAATTCTGCTGCAAAACACACTGAGATTTCAGAAATAAAACCATACAACTCTAAACTAAGAATACCAACGCTAAATCTAATCTCCACTCTTATCTATCAAATGAAACTCATTGCACACTATTCAAAGAACCTAATAACAGTAAAAGAATGGTATAGACAAAGTCATTTTTAGTCACTTTTTCTCCATGTACGCGGGTAGCCCACAAAACACAGAAAACTAGTAATAAAAACTTTTTAATAACCTATTCTATGGACTCAAAATACTTTCAACACTCATAGGAAATTGTCTTTACACTTAAAAGTGTCCTATCTACTCTATGAACACGCGTATCAATTCCAAAACAACGCATTAACAAAGAAAACCACACTGTTCTGAAAACACATGATGTTTTCCAGAAAACACAGAAAATATCTAAAACTCTGAACTATCTTCCATTCACCACAAAAATTTATTTACAATCATGCGAACTAGCTCATCTACGAATCATTCCCCATATTTGGAATGCCATTACCTTCATTCAAGGGCAGTGGCACGCGAATTTTTCCAGATTTCAAGGGATTTTTAATGCCAAGTAACTTTGCATGTAACCAAAACCAGTTCTCATGCAATCACACCACTCCGCCTTTAACCTTAATTAGAGGACCTTGATCTCCTTAACTTATTCCAACAGCTCCTTAACTGATATTTATCATCTTTTAAACAATGAAGGTGTGGCTTTAATCCACTATGTGTTTTGTAACATGATGTATATGCTGTCCAAAGCTAAATAAAACAAAATTTAACAACTTAGACTACCTAATGGCAAAGATGAAGTTAATACTAGTGACTAACTCATCTCACACAACAACAAGACCATCTAAATCAAACATCTAAAACCCCTGACTTGGCTAAAGTCAGTACAAGCCAAAATGTTGCACAACAAAATTGAGGTCAGCCTAGGTGCTCCTGCACCATCCACATAAAGGGGATGACTTTGTGCAGAAGATATTAGAATGGTTGACACTTGTCGACCAATTGTGTTATGAAGTGTTGAATATATTGTACCCTCCCTTGTAAGGTTTTAAGTTCACTTATTCCTCTAGGTGGAGGCATGTCCATGATGGATTTTACTTTTGTTGGATTGACCTCAATGCCTCTTTGAGAAACTATGTATCCCAAAATATTTCTAGATGTTACGCCAAAGACACATTTCTTAGGATTTAGTCTGGCCTTATATTCTTCTAGCCTCTTAAAAATTGTGTCTAACACTTTTAAATGATCTTTTCTTGCCGTTGATTTAGCCAAAAGGTCATCCACATAATCCTCCATTGTGTTATGCATCATGTTATGAAAGATTGTGGTCATAGCCCTTTGATACATGGCACCTACATTTTTAAGACCAAACGGCATGACATTCCAATAGTATGTACCCCAAGGGAAAGTGAATGTTTTTTTATGTTGGTCTTTAGGGGCAATACGAATCTGATTATAGCCTAAGAAACCATCCATGAGGGACAACATCTTGTATCCTACCATGAGGTTGACTATGATATCAATATTCGGCAAAGGAAAGTCATCTTTTGGGCATGCCTTGTTTAAGTCTCTAAAATTTGTGTAGACTTGGATAATCCCATTTGGCTTTGTTACTAGCACCAGGTTAGATATCCATTCAACATAATCAATAGACCATATGAACCCAGCGTCTAGAAGTTTCTTCAACTCAGCCTTGACTAATAAAGCGACTTGAGGATGCATTTTGTGTAGCTTCTATTTAACTGGTTTGGAATTTGGCAATAATGGTAGATGGTGTAGAACCAATTATGGTTCTAGTCCCGGCATGTCCATATAGGACCATGTGAAGTTGATCTTACAGTCGATAAAGAAATTGTGAAATTCCAGTTTCTCTTCTTCAGTTAGGGACACAACAAAGAGGACCATTTTGGGATCTTCTGTGGTTGATATGTTGTCTTCTATAGTGTCCTCTATGAGCATATCTGATTTCTCTTGAGTTATGAGAAGAAAGTCTAGTCCTCCATCTTTGGGCACCTCAAAGAGGTTTTCACCTACAGATACATCCTTTGTTTTTACTTTTTTGTCATCAGAAGATTCCTTTCAGTTTTCACCTAAAGACCTTTCATTTTTTGCTTTATTTTTATTTTTAATTTTGCGACTAGAGGACGGAGCAGTCTTCCCGAAGTAAGCTGCACAATCTAAGTCAATGGCGAATCCGGCCTTGTGATCACCACTAGGTATTCCCTCATGTAATCCCATAAATTCTGCAATGGCCTCATCATTTTGAAAGGTGTCTAGGACTGGCGGGCCTTGTTGGTCCCAATCGATTAATTGAGGATGAACTAGGGAAATGCCATCGTCAGTGTTGGTGAATTGAGGAGAGGATGCAGAAAGCATGCAAATGGATTCAGAGACATTGTAGATGATATTATCATCATCCAATTCCACATCAGACTCTATCCAATATTCCCCTTCACTTGTCTCATATTCATTGTCAAAGTAGGGGATAAATGACTCAAAGTTATTATTGTCAGTGTCATCCAGAAATTCAGATTTATTCCACTGATGGTTATTAGATTTAGAGGTGGGGCTTGTATTTCATGGGGAAGGTAAATGGGACTGTGACTATTCGGTGCCTGATCAATTTTGAATGTTTTCTAAAAATTTTGTTTAGAGGTCAGCTCCCCATCTTCAAGGAACAAATCATCGAGGCAACAATCACTTAAGGATCATTGGGATCCAAATTCCCACTCTTGGGAGTCAGTTTTGGTAAAGGATTCCTTGATGGTCTTGACACTTTCTGAAGCATGCACTCCCTCACTCGAAATTCCATTGGTACGTCAGTCATCATTGTCGGGAAATCCATACCCTAGCCCAAGATAATTTGGTATTTTGAAAGGTTCTATAGGCTCTCTTCATCTAGTTTTATTTCTACCTAGGCCACTAGTGCCATTGTAGCCCTTAGCTTTCATTATGTCATATCCCCTTCCATATTTCTTAACTGGTAATGGGGGTAGGTCTTCCATTTCTTTATAGAGCCATCATGTAATATCAGCAAGGTTTTTGTTATTCATGTCTCCCCATTTGATGAAAATCATTTTTGGTGGAACTTTGAAAATTTCTTTGGGTTCCATTCTAAAACATGGCCGACCATAGACCTTCAGAGACTTGGGTATTGTTGTGATAGTATATGTAATATGCAATCTGAATTCTCCACAGCCGAGGTCCTAGATCTTGATATTGGACTCATCCTTAGGGAGTGTGGGAGATGGTGGTGTGGCGAAAGATGTAGACAGAGAAAACATGGAAGATGATGCGAGTATGGATGGGTCAATGTATTTAGAAGAAGAGGATCCAAGAGATTCTGAGTTGATGGGCACTCAGTTTTTAGAAATACCCCTTAGGTTGGTGCAATATTGAAAAGAGTTAGGGTCTCCATATATGGTAATTTTTGTGCCATCAAATGCTAATTTTAAGCATTGGTGATATGTAGAGGGAACGACTTTTAAGGCATGAATCCATGGGTAGTCGAGCAAGATGTTGTAAGGTAATTCTAGATCCAAGACCTGGCAAGTTGTATCTACAATGACTGGTCCCACTTTGATAGGAAGAGAAATAATGCCTCTAAAAGAACGTTCTTTGTCATCATATGCTTTTATAACTATACTCTTTGTAGGGTCTACACATGCATCAGAAAATCCTACAACCTTAACTAGTTTTAAGGAGCATATGTTCAATCCTACTCTGCCATCTACTAAAACTCTTCTGACCTTGTGCTTAAGGATGAAAGTTTCAATGTGTAATGCATTGTTATGGTTGGTCTTGGGTAATGAGTAATCCTGATAAGAAAATGTTGTGTGGTGAGGTGTAGTGAGGTATCCCACCATGGTTTCAAATTGGTTGACATCAATATCCTTAGGGAAAAATGACTCTTGCAAGGTTTTATCCAAGATAGCATTATGCATGGGAGAAATGCGAAGCAGCTCAAGTATGGAAATTTGCACAGGGGTTTTTCCTAACTAATCAATAAGGTTAAACTGACTCTTAGGTTGCCACTACTTTACCAATGATCTGATTTGTGATTGCTTAGGAGATGGACTAGGTATGGTGATTTTAGGTTCCCTAGCAGGAGATGGACCAGCTATGGTGATCTTTCCACTGTGAGTAGTAGCATTGCATTCGGGTGCTCTCTTGACTATGATGGTATTGACACATTCATTATCAATTTGGATATTGTTTATAGTAGTTCCACCGGAAGTCATACTTGGCGCTAGTGTAATTGGCTTGGTTGTTGTTTGTCTTAGGACCTAATGTGGAAGCGTTATTAGAACCATGGTCTTGCAGTGGGTTCTTTTGAATGGTATGATTCAAATTAGAGGCAAATTGTGGTCCACCTACCTCAATGATACGATTCTCAGTAAGGTCTTGTACAATATTTTTTAGTTGTCAATAGGAAGAAGTTTTATGTCCTTTTACCTGATGATAATTGCAAAATGCATTATTTTCCCACCATGCTAGTTTTAATTTCCCTGGATCATATGGTTTTGGTTCTTGAAGCATGATGACACCATTCTAAAGGAATTTCTTGAGGACTTCCTCAATGGGCTCACCCAAGGGAGTGTATGTGCAACCCCTGGGGAATTGTCTTATCTGATGGTATTGTCCTTCATTGTGACTATTTTGACCATTTTGGTTGTTTGGAGAGACATTGGTAGGGGGTGTCAATATCGTTGTTGGTTTATTTTGTGGTTGAACCCCTTTTAGAGCTAGTATAGGATCGATAGTGTTTACAACCTTGGCATTGACAACACAATCATTTGTAACATGTTTATGTTTGACCCAGTACTTGTTTTGTTAGTGGGAGGATTTTTGTTTGTGTTTTTAGGACCATGCTTTAGTTCCCCTTTTGCAACAAGATCCTTCTCAATCTAGATGCCCTTTTCGACTAGGTCTGTAAAATTTGTGCAACAATGAACTTGTAATCCATATTTTAGGGGGCCCATAAGTTTTTGAATGAACATGTCAACCTTTTCTTTTTTAGTTATATCGATATGGCAACAACTAGCTAGGCTTCTCCATCTTTGGAAGAATAGGATAAAAGTTTCACCTGCATCCTCTTATGTGAGAGTACATAGGTTAGTAATAGAGGTGTCCATGTCAATGTTATATGAGTAATTTTTTATGAACTTGTGTTTAAGTTTGTCCCATGTTTTGATATCCTTTTGAGTGGAGAACCATTCAAGGGCAGGACCTACGAGACTTTTAGAAAAGAGTCTCATCAAATACGTTTGTTCATAGGCCACATCCATATAGTTGGTTGTGAATTCTCGGACATGTTCGATAGGGTTTTTATTTCCTCTATATTTGGTAAAATTTGATGACACATATCCCAGAGGAAATGGCAGCATGTATAAGTTCATATCAAAGGGGTACACAGATAAATCATATGACACTTCTGATTTCTTGGCGGATATTTGAATTTTTTCTATGGTCTTCTCTAGACCCATCATCTTTTCTCTCAAGGCATTGATTATAGGGTCATTTGTGGCCCCATACATTGGATTGATTGGTACACCATGGGTCCCCATTTGTTGTGAGTGTATGTTGGTGTATTGTTGAGGGATGGGTTGTCGTGACATGTATGATGTGTTTTGGTTTGTGTGTTGGTATTGAAAGTTTGGATTGGGGACATGTTGATGGGTATGAATATGGGATGAATATGTCAGAATATGTCCCCCAATTATTTGGGTCAATATTTGGGGAATATGGTGACCATGAACATTTTGATGTGCGAACAATGCCATAGGTTCTTTGTTTTGATTGCCTTGTCCGAATTGTTGAGTTTGTACAAGGTGAATTTTCATATGTTGTCCTTGGGAGGTGATGGCATTAAGTTGTGTTGATGTTTTGACGTTTTGTTGTGATCCTTGAATTAAGATATGTCGTTTACTTCCTCCCAAAGGATTAAGTGAGGTACCAATGGGGGGATTTGATGAAGATGCACTCATGGTACTAGATGTGGTTGTCAGTGAAGGATTTGTATGGCTTGATGATGTCCCCATGGCATTTACCATAGTAGTAAAGAGAGGATTGGAATAACTTACCCATATTGCAAAGGACCCAAAAGTGGTTCCAGCCGATTGTGACGATATTGTAGATATTGTGGGCAATGAGACAGATTGTGCTCCTCGAATGGATGTAGCATTGATTGAATTGGAGTTGTGTGGAATGTTAGAGGTATTACTCATGTTAGTTGTGACATTTTGTGAGGTAGTGTCAAAAAAATTATTGCTTGTGGTGTTTGGAGGTTGACCACTATTGAACATGTTATGTGTGTTGTTGATGTTATGGTCAGGAGATGTTGATCTCAACATGTTAATGTCGAATCCATGGCGTAATTTAGCTCCTTGACTTAAGAGTATTGCCAAATATTTGTCTCTATCATATAAGACCATTTGTTCCATGAATTGGGACACCTCTGGATCTTATCTTGCTACCTCTAGGTTTTCCTCAAGTATTTTTCCATATTCATCCTTGTGTAAGAATGGTTCAAAGGGATTGTTTGATGAGGATGGTATGGTCATGAGAGGTTGAGTATTCATGTTGCTAAATGGGTTGTCAAAAGTCCAATTTGGGTCATACGTGTGATTGTTGACAATGGAAGTGGAGTCTTGTCCAAAGTTTGTCATTTGTCGTTTCTTTCTTTGGAGTCTAGTTTCCACCATAAAAGGAGATTGCTCAAATGAAAATGTGAGAATGACAACTAAATGTGAGGATGATGCTAGCCTATATTTTTGTATTTTTGATCAAGGATGAAAGTGCAAGACTATGTTTTTGGATTTTTGATAATAAGGGATAACAATGCAAGAATGTTTTCCAAAGGAAATGATGAATGTGAAATGAAGACCAAACTGACAAGTTATGGAAATGCAAGGTGATGATGACGTTTACCTAAGGAAATGATTGATGCAAGATGACAAGGTTGTCACATCCAAAGTGTCAAATGAGGAATAAGTTGATAATGTTGACTAAGGACAAAAATGATTGATACAAAGTCTAGGTTCAAAATGAGGACTAGAGATGGACAATGCAAAGTCTAAGATTAAAAAAAAATGAGGACTAAGTTTGGAAAATATTTGGAGAAATGTTTGCCTAACCACTCTATGCTTGACTTATGTTTCAATTTTGGTTATCAAAAGGACTTGCTAAGGGGACTAAATGAAAAGGTCCAAATGACGAGTGAGCCTACCTAACTAGACTATTGAGTTGGAGGTTCTCACAAAAAAGGATAATGACTGAAAAGAGGAATAGTGACTATGTCCCAAGATAACCTAGTTTTGAAACAATGGTTTTGCAAAGTGTGACAAGTTGGCCTAGTCCAAAGTTTTCCAAGATGAGACCTAAGGAAATTATTATGCTAAAAATGATGATTATGACACCTAAGGAATGCAACTGCAAATTTGGAAATTTTAAGCCTATGGTTAAGATGTGAGCTAATGAATGCAAATGATGAATGTTTTGAACAACTTTGATTCTGATTTCTAAAAGAGACCTTTGAAAAAGATGTTTTTTGACAGTAGGCTAAGATGTTTGGACTTGAATTATGGTTTGCAACAAGGTGTATTTTGTTTCCAGGAAAATGTGTCATTTTAAGTCACAAATGTGTTGCAGTTATCAAATGCGGTTTAGTGTTTTCAAATACAGCTTTACAGGTTTCCAATGTGGTTTAGTTTTTTGGATGCAGCTTTACAAAAGTCAAATGCAGTTCAGTTTAGGAAAATGTAGTGTTTTAAGTGGCAAATGTGGTTTAACAGAGTAGATGCATTGCAAAATCTAGAAAATGAGGTGCGACAGAGCGATTGCGGTTTGTCAAATGTGGTGCAGAATATAAAAAGGTCGAACTTTTGATGTTTGTGGTGAAAAAACTGAATTGTTGAAAGTTTGATGATTTGTTTTTAGATGTTTGGTTGTTTGTTTTGTTTAAGTAATCAACAAACACTTGGTAAGCATGATGTTTTGAAAAGTAAACAAGCACACAAGAGAACAAGCACGATCCTATGGCTAAGCCAGGATAGTATTCACTAGAATCCACATGGGTTTCCCCAACCGCATATCAGTAGCGTGTGAATCCAGAAGCTTGGCTGCATAGGCTCCCCCTTACAGTGCACTCTCTTCTTAGGCCAACCAAGCTTCCAACCCCCATGAAACTCCCATAGAAAATTGATCAACTCTACTAAAGACTACGAAGATGTGGAAGGCTTCACACTGACCAGTGTTGTACTAGAAAATAGAAGGTTTTGGGCCTACTACACAATATTTTTTTAATTTGGTACCCCTGTTCGAGTGGCCATACATGGGGCTTAAGCTCTATTTAGGAGGCACTCCATCCTGAAGAGGTTAACCTCAACAGGGTTTTGGGGAGTACTACTTGGTCTGTAGGACACATTCTCACTCGTAATCTTAGGTTTTCCCTTAAGATTCACATTTATATACCAGTTGGGGATAGCTTGGATTTAGCTCTGTTGCCAGTTTGAGTCACGTTGGGGTGATGAAATACCCAAGTAGGCCCAATTTCTAGAGGCAATAATTGTTTCTCTTACACCCAAGATCACATTACTACATAAGGGGAGAGGGTACTTCAGTTATTCCATCAGGGTTACACAAGGACAAAGTGGATCTAGATTTTTGATCACCTAGTTTCCACAAGGTGAGAGCATATTTTCCTACCACTTTCAAATACAATAAAAAATGAAAGACATGTTTATTTTATGTGCACCAAAAATCAATGTGTTGTAATCTAAAAAAAACTAAACACAATGTTTTAGAAATGATTCTTGGACACTCAAACCTACAAAAGCACAAGTTAGGATTTTTATCAACTAGTCTTGGACCCACGAAATATAACCACCACACACTGCAAACCAAGATAAGTAACATGAAAAACCTATGCTAGACAGAAGGAAAAAAAAACAAAAAATAGAAAAACCAAAATGCAAAGTAGAAAAGGACAGAAAACAAAAAAACCAAAATGCAAAAGGAAGAAAAATTTACCAGGAAAATGTGTCACAATACAACAAATGTGTCTCATTCTGACAGGAAGATGTGGCTCATTTATGTCAAATGCAGTGTTTCATACTTCTAATCCGGCACCTTACAACGATTGCATCATTTTATCCTTCAAATGTGTTGCAATGCATCAAATGCAGCATGATAAAAATCAAATGCGGCTTTACATACCTATACCTGCAAAAATGACAAAAAACCAAAAAAAAATGTACGAAACAAAAAAATAAAGCAGTCAGGTTCACCAATGTATCAATGGGCTAATTTCCAAAGGTTAGATTATCAAATATTAAAGCATACAAACCCAAAGAAAGCAATCAAGTACAATGAAATCCATAACAAATGAAATGATTATACCTTTCACTCGTTGAAAATTCCATGATTCATCTTCATAGCACCTTCTAACTTGTTGATTGTTTCCCTCAGATCGAATGTGTGAGCAGTTTGATAAGAAAATACTATGCCAAAGTCCTAAACAAGCTTCGAAGGATTTGAATGACAAAATGAAATCTAAATGTCTAAAAAAATGAGTATAATGCCTACGACAAGAATTAAGTATGCCAAAATAAATTAACAAAAATGAAAGTATGCTTGTATGTGTGTATGTAATAAAAAAATGTGAGAAAAATTGGCATTTTATAGAAAATATAATTTTTCACGGACGGACGAGATTGAAAGCTGACAAAAGCCTAAAATCAGAGGTCAAGATTTCATGTGACAATTCCTAATCAGGGTTAGGAAAAAATCATTAATTGAGTGGTCAAGATGTCATTTGAGAAAATTGAATCGGCGGTCAAGAATAAATGAGATAATTAGTCAAAAAGATAAAGATTTTTGAAAATCAAGAAGATAAAGACTGCTTGATTTGTGAGATTCGAAAAATCAAGAAGATAAGAATTGAACTGAAAAGCAGATTTGGAAAATCAAGAATTTTCTCAATTACTTGATTTTTGGAAGAATATTACCATTTTGAATTAAATTAATTTAAAATATAGATTTTGTGTGATAGTAAATAATCGATTTTCAAATTATTTACTAAAATGAACTGACAATCAAGAAAGTGATATCATTTTAAATAATTTCATTTATTTAAAATGAGGGAAATGTTAAATTTGGAAATTAAATAATTAAAGATAATTATTTAATTTAGAGGATATGATCAATAATTAAATAAATTAATAAAGTCATTTAATTATGAGAATTAATTACATATTAAATAAATAAATAAAATTCATTTATTTAATAATCAGGAAGAATAAATGAACAAAGGTAATTAAATAAATTAACAAATTTATTTAATCATAAGAGGACAATAGACCATTAGTGACGTATTGAATAAATAAATATAATTTATTTATTTAATAATCATGGAGAATACAAGAGACATTAATTAATTAAATAATAATGTATTATTTAATTGAGAGTTGAATGTGGACCAAGGACATAATTAAATGTCATAATTATGCTAGGACGAAAGTGGTAAAATAGAGCTTGCAAGCCTAGCTCATTTTTATGTGTCTACACTAGAATTAGTGGCTTCTCATTTCTTAGGTGTCATCCCAGTAATTCAATGCACCCTTAAAATATGAGAGCACTAATACAAGATCCTTAGGAATAGAGGAAGATAGAATGTCTTTAAGGAATCATTTTATCAGATTGTGTTGTAAATTTAGATTTCCTTAATATAATACATCGCATCTGTTTTGTGTTTTGATTATTCTAATTCACATATTTTCTCACACATAGGACTCATATGCCCTTCTAGGCTATTTAATCCCAGTGCAGATTCTAAATTGCATTTTTCAAAATTCAAAACTTTGTTTATGTGCTTCTATTTGTTGTTGATAACTTTCTATTTTAGTTTACAAAGTTTCTATTTCATTGCATTTAGCTTAATTTCATTTGAGTTGCATTTGCATCCATCTTTAATTTAGTATCTCTTGCATGAGATTTTCTACTTGGTGTCCTATTGCTAATACTATAGTGAGACAAAGTTTGAGACTCATGTCATCCCACGGTAGTACAATTGTCATAGACCTTGGGTTATATAGATCTTTTACTACTAGTGTTGACACTAGTCCACTAGGTATGGACCTTACCCTTAACAATTACTTGCCATCAAGAAGTGTGACACATGTTGAAACAATGGTTGCTAGTATTCTACAAGAAAACACAATCCAAATCCATTAAGACCTAGCAAACCTACAAAATCAAATAAGTATTGAGAACATTTCAACTACTGCTATCCCTACCATAGATAACATTCATCGCATGCTTGAAAGTGAAAATGAAGTATGTATGCTAATTATGTAATGACCAAATTTAAACATCTTGGTAAAAATAAATAACTATTTTATGCTTCTTCTTACTCAAAGGGGCTTCTAATGCTAGGTCAAACCTATTGTGTCCTTAGAAATTAATTGGTGAATATCTACGAGGGGGTTGGGATGACTCCTATAATAAAATATGATCAATTTAATTGATTCACTTTAAGGTAATGAGGGTAGCCTATTGGTAAAGTTATCTATTTAAGGTTTGAGATATGATAACATCTTAACTCATCGAACCAAAGTCTGTAATTATTTAACTGCGCCAAAGTAAAATAAACTAATAGATCAATATCTACTTACAAGAATCTAATATCCTTAGGAATCAATGACCATATAAAAATTATTAACATCTATTTAATTTAATATAAATTAATATTTTGTCAACCTTTGGTCTTAGACCTTAATCTTACAAGACTTATCCAAATGAAACCAAGACCTAGTTGACACTAGTAGAATGAAAGGTTGCAATGTTGCAAGTACAAACTAGTAGTGGACATTTAAATAATCCTTTAAAGTTAGCTTTCAACTTGAGTTAAGAGGTACAACTAATTTTTTTTATATATTTTGCATGATGACTATTGATGCATGTAGATTACTTGGGGGAGATAAATGCATGGATTAATGTTTCAAAAAAAAAAATTTGATTTTTCTTAGCAAAAAAAATTTAAGCATGAAACTTTATTTATTTTTATATTTTAACCAATAGTTTTAAAGTAGTTTTATAGCATCCATGATCATGAAACCTACACTCCAATGAAAATAAAAATTATGATGCAATGTACCAATGTTTTTTAATCGTGGTGTGTAATTCCCTAAGCCGAAATACCTAGGAAAAACTAACAAAACAACATATTTTTAAACCACAACAACAACCTAGATGCAACAAAAACATGTCATACTTGTACAAAAAGAGAACTCAAGTGTCATGTAAAAACAATGACACAAGGATGAAAAAATAAACATTGACCTTAGTATTCCTACAAGCAACATGGCACTAGAAAAGTACTTACCAATCATGGAATGAAACCACCATGATGAACCTACAAGAGGGGAAATGACATCCAAATAAAAATCAAGGACTAATCGACGATTTTGATCTCTCACAACACAACACAAGGTAGGATGATGGAATAATCAATCTCCAATCCTTACCAAGACAGACTCATAACTCAAACAACACCATAAAAATGTAACAAAATAGTAGAATTTCTAAGAGCTAACACCACTCGACTAGATGATGCAACCGTTTATTTTCACAAGTAGGATAAGAGTACAACCCCCTCTAATCCACTCAAAAAATAAACACAATCAATACCTAAAAATAGGTAAAATATTCACAAGAGGCTTCCTACTAGGAGATATAAATCCTCAATCGACTAGAATGATAATGGATTTCTCCCAAGAAAGAAAAAGCTTCCCATGAAAAATAACTACCATAAAATTTGAGGTATGAAACTTGTTGGAAAAACAATATGGGAATAATCTCTAAGCTAAGGGGAAAAACTCTCATAAATAAATATTTATCAATAAATAATCAAAAGACCCCAACAACTAATGAAATAGGCACCAAAGGACACTAGCATGAGTGCTCAAGTGTCCAAGTATGGAACTAGAGTCACAACATAGCATTGGAATCCCATTTTATGTTGTAGTCCTTACTAGGCATTAAATTCCTTCCTAGCATTGTAGTCCTCATTTGAGAACTACTATCATAACCATTGAGAAAACACAAAACTCAATTTTGATCCTCCAAAAAAGAAAAAACACCAAGGACTATAATGAAAAATAAAACTAGAAATGATGAAAGCAATCTAGGAACCAAGAAGCTCCTTGACAAATGATCTCACCTCAAACTAGTCCATGAAGGAGATAACCCATGTTGAACAAAAAACAAAGCTAACAAGGGGGTGAATCAACTTACATTAAAATTAAACTATTCCCATATGCAGATAACACATCACATCACATGAACTGAAAGAAAAATAGACAGGAAAACATGGACCACACCATAACACTAGGATTTATATGTGGAAAACCCAATAAGGGAAAAATCATGGTCAAAGTTAACTCATAATATAAAATCTCACTTCTCAAAAGGCTTTACAATGTAGTTTAAGGATCACTTCCTATAGACTTGCACACATTGAAGTAGAGACAACTTTAGGGGAAAGATACAAAGGCCCTGATGAGACTCGGTATCTCAAAGAAGGGTACATGAAAATTATGATAAGAGAACTAAGACTTGAACTATTATAGATGAAGCATCTAACTCATGCTAATATTGTAGTTCCTTTTTCACACATTTACATCTTCATACAAGTTTGCACACTTTAGCATTATGATTAAAACATATCTAGCACAAATATAACTCTTCATAAATGATTTTTCCTTCTATAAATATCCTTTGCAACAATACAAAAACCTCAAATTATGTCAACAAAAGGATGGCCCTCAGATATAACAAATGATATTACATAGGTCGTTATAAAAACATATCCAAAGTGAAAAAACTTTGATTGTGGATTAGAGCATGCTATGTTGAGGCCTAAGAGCACATCCACATATTCTCCAAATAATATTAACTGATAAAGATCAATCACAAATAAAGAAAACAAGTCTCATTGGCCTGATTAGAACAAGTACTATAAATAAATTGTTATTGCTTGACTTCAAACCACAAGGGAGATACCAAAAACACCATGCAGACCAAGATATTAACAATGTAGGTAATCTACAATATCTTTACAACCTTTTCTGCAAAGATTTCATCATTAAATATTGGCACATTAGAAGAAGTTTATTGAAAATGAAGAAACAAAGCATTTTGTATCAACTATAACACATTGTTAATTGAAGATTAAGCTTGTAGATCTCCAATATACTTGAGGGTATGTGCAAGATCATGATGGCCCAAAAAGTGGTGATATGATGGGTATGTGTAGGGTATGTGGCTGATGACTTTTTTATAACCCAAAATTGATGAAACGAAAAGGGTTTTTAAAGGATATTCTCATCTTTCCACCAATATAAGTTATTATTTACTTTGAATTTATTAAATAATTATTATTCATTTTCTATTTGAATTACGAATAAAGTCTTAATTGATAGGCTGATTGAAAAACATCTATAGCTTTCAAATGGTAACACATTTTTTGAATCTAAAACATGTGTCACATTCTATGCTTTGCATAAGATAGGATTAAAAAAAATGAATTTCATGAAGTTTTAACTAAGTTAAGGGTATGTGCAGGATCATGATGGGTGTGTGGCTAACAAATTTTTTTTTACCCAAAATTGATGAAACAAAAAGGGTTTTAAAGGAGATTAACAACTTTCCACCAATATAAATTATTCCTTACTTTGAATTTAATAAGTAATTATTATTCATTTTCTATTTGAATTACGACTAAAGTCCTGATTGATAGGTTGATTGAAAAACATCTATAGTTTTAAAATAGTATCACATTTTTTGAATCCAAAACATGCATCGCATTCTATGCTTCACATACTATAGGATTAAAAAATAAAAATGAATTTCATAAAGTTTTGACCAAGTTAAGGTGGTCGACATAAGATTTTATATATTTTAAAAGTTGTAATACAAAAATTCATAATTAATTATTTACTTGGAAAAAAATTACAAAAAATATGCATCACATAGGGACATGAGTCCTCTACTTATATCTAAAATCTTATAAAAAATATTATCATTTTATTGTGGTTAGGTTGGTCGATAGACACCTACTTCTTATTTTTCCACTGAAATTTAAGTATTCTGCATTGAAATTTCAAATTTTCACCAAATAGATTTTTTTAAAAAAAACCTAGTAGTTTAGAAACTACATTCAATTTTCTACAAATTCTATTCTTACATTTTTTTAAATAATATAGATAACTTATTCAAATTTTTACGTCAAGTTGCCTAACTCTGATTTTTCTAAATTTTTTGCCACTTAAGGGCTTGTTTTTTCCATGATGATCTTGCACATACCCTTAAGGTGGTCAGACATACATGTTTTTATATTTTTAAAAAAAATTAATAAAAAATTCATAATTAATTATTTACTTGGAAAAAAATTACAAAAAAAATATATATCACATAAGGATAGGAGTCCTCTACTTATATCTAAAATCTTATAAAAAAATATTATCATTTTATTGTGGTTAGGGTGGTTAGACAGACACCTACTTCTTATTTTATCCCTAAAATTTAAGTACAACTACATTGAAATTTCAAATTTTCACCAAATAGATTTTTTTTTAAATAAACTTAGTAGTTTAGAAACTACATTCAATTTACTGCAGATTATATTCTTACATATTTTTGAAATAATATAGATAACTTATTCAATTTTTTAGATCAAGGTGCCTAACTTTAATTTTTCTAAATTTTTTGTCACTTAAGGGCTTTTTTTTTCCATGATGATATTGCACATACCCTTGATACTATTAGATAATGTATATTTATCACTATTGATCATGTCCTTAAAGCTGCAAGACTAAACCAACACCTTCAGAGGAATGCAAAGCATTCCATCCAACCTTTATCATTGCATTGCACTGTTAGGAGATTGTCTGGAACACTATTAACTATAACTTTGACTATGGAAAGTATGACAAATTTGTTGTCTAGATATAATATCTCCATAGCATGGCCATCATTTCATTTAAACCGCAAGAAAAAATATTTCATAGTTGACAGATGTTGACCAAAAGGATATGATACTACCTTAAGGTATAAATAGTTGGTCCCCTAGCCAGTCTTCTGCAACATATAGAAATATGTTGTACATGAATCTAGAATGATATCAAGGTAGAAATATTTTAGAAACATTAGGACATGAGTACCATCCTCTCCAACATACTTAGACCATAATTATTCTGTATACTTCCCTACAGATCTACCTCAACTTATATCCACTTATGCAACAACTAACTCTGGAATATGTACATACTTCAATAACTCATCTTTGACATCAATGATAGCCTAGGTAGGGTTGGCATCAATTAAAACACTTATTTCCAACAATATCCCCTTTTTTCATTGATGGCAACACACATATACTTATCTCCCCCTTTGACATCAAGGGAAAAGGTATGACATCTTCTATTTACATCATCCCAAAATTGAATAGACAGCCCCTTACTATATACTCCCCCTTAGATGGAGATTACTCAAAATTAGATAAGAGAAATTACATTTAACACATGGATTATTATCTATGCAAAGAAAAAAAAAAACTTTATAAGAGAAAAAAATATCTTACTTATACCTTTGCAACACCCTTAGAAGGTAATATTTTCTTGTGATTTTCTTTGAGTTTCACTAGAGTTGTAGACCCAATTTTCTTTTGCAAAGACAAGGATGTGATTTTGACATTCAAGTTTTATGGAAAAATCCTCTACCTCATCTATGCTTCATGGATCCTTCATCATTTCCACAACCTTTTCTACTTTCACAAGTATTCCAAAAAGTGAAGCCAATCTCATGGTGACTACTTCCCTGAACTAACTAAATTGTATCTCTAATTGATTTCTTTGATCTTGAAGCAATAACAACTAAACATGAATATTTTCTAAATTTTCTCTAGCAAAACCATCCTTATCTTTCTAAATATCATACATTCTAGCCATATGAGTGATTTGTAACTCTATGGAGTCAATCTGATCCTTGATACCCTTAATGAAAACAATCCATCTAAAAAAAAACTAATATAAGGTAGTGGCTTCCTCCATAGTATTTTTAAACATTTCAAAATTATCTTGCAATTTATTATGTGCATAGTCACACCTATTATATACTTTAGGAATTCCTTTATCATTCATTTTTCTCAAAGATTATTTCCTTGATTTTTATTCAATTTTAGAGGAGTGATATTTAAAGGAATCCATTAACAGTTTCAACTTCTATTCCAGAGGTAGGGATGACTCTAGGTTAACCTCAAGTAAACCTTCTTGAATGATCTTTACAATGTCCTCAATTAGTTAATTTTTCTTCATGTGCTCTTGTAGAATCTTCATGATATATCTATGAATCAATTCCATGGCTTACATATCTTAGGAAATGTTCTCTAATGATGTTGGTGAGTCTTGGTCACTTGAATCATGATCATGTATAATGTAGGATGTGGATGGAAATGGATTCTCCATGGGGACTTTATGGACTACCTCATCAAAGAATTTATCATGAGATGATGAGGGGAACTCTTGGGAGGCTATAATTTTATTTCTTACTTGGGACCTTATGATAGGCATCCAAGAGAGAGACCTAGGAATGAAGATGATTGGATAGACCTTGTATTGGAGATAAGTGGGATAAAAAAATGTATGGAAAGGGGATACTGATAAAAATGAAGATACAAGACCTTGATATTTTCTCAAGCTAAACTAGATCCTTGATTGATAATTATGGGGTTTTTCTTACACTAGAATTTGATAATCTCCTAAGCAAGGCTTGTATTTTCTCACTCGATCTTGGATAATCACTTAAGGCTTGGATAGAGGATGATTTTTCTTACCTAATCTTGGATAATCATTTATAAATTCATGGATATTCTTTCTTTAGCTTGGATAATCACCTAAGAAAGGATTTGATGAGGATTTTGATAGCAAGATTAGGATCTATATAGACTCTTGACAAGATTGATTTTGATAGGATATGATATGGATTATAATTGGGTGATCAGATAGGATCAAAGATGATAAGTATTTGTTAATATTGATATTGGATAGGAAAATAAAGAGGACGGATGATGAAAGAAATGATGAAGGATGATAAAGATAGGAAGATGGATAATAGGACCAAGGTCTAGGGATGATGGTTGTGATGACTAGGTTATGAAAATGATAAGATGAGGGAAAAATGATAGATTTTAGATGGAAATGATTCAAATGACTAATTTTTTTAGGTGAAATTATGATTGAAGATGGGTATTCCAAGTGTGTTCTAAGGCTGCAAAGGTCAAGTTTGAAAATTGTGTTCTCATGATGGTCAAATGATAGTGAAATGGCATAGGCATAGCTTTAGGTCTTAGAGGTGACACCCAATGGAGTGAAAGTGTAAATATATGAAATAGAGATATAGCTCTATGAAATAAAGGTATAGATCTATGAAACAAAGGTGTCCTTTTTTGGAAAAGAGGCACAATTTCATAAAAATTTATGTAGATGCACCTTAGGATGATGTACAAGGACGATGAAAGAAAAATGCAGTTTGAGAGTCTAAGGTGGATTTTGATGATTTTTGACAATAGATGACCAAAAAAGAAGACACAGTAGTTGACTTGACTTTCAAGGTGACAAGGATAAGTGGCTTCACTAGTTTTACATATGAAATTATGTCATGAATAATAAAAAACCCTATATTTGGTCAAGTATGTGTTTTAAATTAATATGGGACCACCAAAAAAAGGCTAATACCTTCAAATAAATGGGAAACTATGGTATGCAAATTTCATATGTCACCTTTACACCCCTTACATTGGAACGACAGGGTCCAAGAAAGGGGTAATTGTCACCTCAACAAGAGAAAGTAAATGGTACGTAACTTTGTGCATGATATTATACACCCAAAACAAAACTAATCAATAACTAAAATTTATTAAAGTCTTATAGAAACAAGTTTCTTAGTGGATCTTTGAATGGTGCTATTATCTCATAGTGCCCAAAATTAGGAGGGTCTCTCCTTTTCTCATCACCAAACAAGTCTTGATGGATCGAGGTCTTAGGCTTGGCTCAAACAATGTTAGCTATACTATGAGGTACAACTTTGGTTCTAAAAAATTTATATATACCCTTATAGAAAACATGGTTTAGGTTTTCATTGAGGTGATCAAACCCCCAATCAGGACTCCTAATGGGAAAGACTATATCAAGTGTTTTTGGTCGCCCAAGATCACCTTAAGTGCAAGGAGATATCATACAAGCAAGCTTGTAACCCTTGGGATAACACTTAGAACACAAAATAAGTGAAGAAATGTGAGATTTATGATCTCTAAGATCTCATTGAGTGTAAGGAGAGAGAATACATATACACACACTTCCAAACACAACAAATAATGTTCATTAATCTACTAAGGTACTTATGCCTATATTAGTCAAAAATAAATCCTTGGATGAAAAAATATGTATCAAACCATTATTAATACTAATTCTAATAATATTTCACAAGTGATAGACAACTACACCAATTGTTAGTTGCTCAAAAATGAAGGTTAGATGAGGAAAATAAGCTAAAAACTCTAGAAATTATAACTTAAAATAAAAGTAGAACTTTACTTGATAGAGGCACCACTTTATGAAATAGAAGCACAAATTGGTGATGAAGAGGTGAAACTCTATAAATTAGAGGCATACATCTATGAAACAAAGGAACAATTTTATAGACAAAACCTCAAAACAACCTTTGGGAGACAAAACAAATGTGAATTTTCACCAACCCACTTAGGAAAATTTCTAGATAAATCCATCTAGGAAACTTTATAAAATAAATAAATAACCAAAATATTTTATGTTATATGCTCAAAATATCTCAAAATAAATCAAAGTCCTATATCTCTTATAAATCTTACAAGAAACCCATTTTACAAAACCCTAGAAACCCTAATTTTGGCAAGAAAATAATGAATAAACCTTAAAAAATAGAGTGTTATAATGATGTAATATTTTTAAAAAAAATGTCTTAAAGCCTAGTAAAACTATATATTTATCTCAAATTGATCAAATGCAGGGCATAAAATTAAAGCACAATTTTAGGTGATGAAGGCGTCAATTCATAGAATATAGATGCCATGTTATGAAGCAAAGGTGTAGATCTTTGGCATAGAGGTGCCACTTCATAGTTTGGAACCAAAAAATTATATATAAATCACAAAAAACTCATAAAAATGTTATTATAGGGATGTAGGTTCCAATGGGAATACCAAATGAAGAGGTGAGAAAATATTGAGGGAAAACAAAGGAAGATAAAATAAATAAAAGGAACATTAAAACTTCACCTAGAAAGTTTTCTTCTCTCCTTCATGAGCATAAATAGAGTGCACACTTATTCCATTTAATTTTCTCCTTGATGTTGATATGCGAATTTCTCAATGTACTAGCAAAACCTTGATATGATTTGATAATGATAATGATAATATTGATTCAATATATATTTTGATAGCATGTAGCTATGACAGCATGATAGGACTTGAAAAATGAAGGAGAGTCTCTAGAGATAGATTCTTGAAGATGCAAAATGAATGGCTAGATCTATTAATGATGATGTATGGCCCAAATTGATTGAGGATTAGGGTTTGGATCAAATATGCAATCATATAAAAAGTGTCACATGATGGATATGATCTAGGTTTATAATCAAGATGAGAAAAAAATCCTTCTGGAAATGGCTAGGATTAAGAGGTTAAATGAGATGAGTAGATAATTTGAAAAGATAGTTTGACTTTTGGATAGGTTTCTAGGTTTAAAATGAATTGAGACAATGAGTTATTTAGACATGTGAAGAGGAAATTTTTCACATGAGGAAAAAATTAGATTATGATCCATGTAAAATATATGAAGGGATAGGATTAGATATAGAAGGATAAAGGATAAAGGGAAATTAATTAAATAAATAAAGTATTTTTTTAATTAATGTGATCATGATGAAGGGATAATAATTAAACAAATGGAAAATTTTTATTTAATTAAAGGATTAGGATAAGGATGGGAAAGGATAGGAATAAATTAATAAATATTAAATATTTATTTAGTTTATGCATTAGGATAGGGTGAAATGAGGTGCGGATGGGTAAGGCCAGATTTTAGGCATCTACATTTTTCCCTCTTTGATATGACATCACAAAGTGACATTATAGAAAAGAAGTTTAAACTATAGTGGATGAGAGGATAAGGATCAAAGATGAGAGAGGATAAGGATGAATAAGGAAATACTAAGATTAATAAGGAAAGATTGATGATTTGGTGATGGGATTCCCACTTGAGATGGCATGAAGGTTAAGAGAACATGGGTGTGATCTCCAAATGGAAGGGAACAATGAGGTATTAGGAGAAAGAAGTAGATGAATTGGAAGATTAAAGAGGATGGAGGAGATGAAAAGGAATGAGAATTTGATGATTATGGATAGGTTATGCCAATATGTATTGAGAAATCCTAAGATTTGATATAACAAAGGTAATTATGCACCAAGGTATGAAGAACAAGGGTTACAAAGTAACATTTCCCTGGACTTGATGCTCAAGAAATGAAAATTATGATATAAAAGATAAAATGATGCCTCATTATAAACAAGTTGTAACACACCAATATATAGATAGATCAAGGTGGCTATAAGTAGGTGTAGTTATGGGTTATAAAGCTAATGATCGAAAGGTAAATCAACACAAAAAAATCACTACAAACATGTCATGCAACCAACATATCTCTTGTCAAAGGTAAGGTGATGATGATGATAATTTTATTTTTCTTGCATTCAGCTTATATAATCACCTAAGAAAGGATTTGATTTGTTTACTTAAGTTTGGATAATCACTTAAGAAAGGATTTGATAATATGGTGATGATTGATTGATCAATTTAAAAAGGATAAGATAATTGATTAGTGTTTGACATCTAGTCTTATGATATGATTTCAATTATGGATTGATTTATTGGATATCATTAATGTCAAGTTTGAGGAGCAAAAGATTTTTCCTGTTTTGATTTTTTATGTTTTATATGGGTTGGAAGGATGATGATTTTTTTTAGAGCTTGAGATGGGCTAGATATGATAAGATGGGATGGGCGTTATATTTATTATGGGTGAATATTAGATTTCAAATACATGAGACTTGAAGACCAAAGTGAAAGGAAACTAAGGATATGCAAGATCAAATCCTTAATATAATATAAATGTGGCCTTCATATCTAATGCATGGGGAAGGGTGGTTAATGATGGATGATGGGATGCTAATATGACACTAATAAAGGAATAAAGATAGGTCATTATAGGTTTATTATGGATGGATGGATGGAGATGGTAGTTTATTATGATATGAAACAATGGAAATGATAGCATATGAGGTGGCATCCTAAGAGATGATGGATAAGAGACTACTACAGATGGAGCTTGTTTCCATGTTTCCACCATGGTACTTATCCAAGGCACCACCATAGTGGTTTTCACCTTTGGAAAAATTATTTATCATTACTATTTTTTATTTTTTTACTTTTTTAATTTTAAAGATTCTCTTTTGGATTTTTTTATTTTCTAACTTTTTTTGGATTTTTTTTGGATAAATCAGAGTTGATGATGTTGTGATCATGGTGGACACTTCTTATTAGATGGATGATGATGTGATGGATGGATATGGATTTTATGAGAGGGATGATGGAGGATGCTTTATTTTATGGATGTGGGGAGATCAAGTATGAGCCCTAACATGAACACTACAAGGGTTTCCATGCTTCACACATAAAGGAGTTTGGGTAACCCTCAAATTAAAGAACATCAAGGGGTTTCCATCAAAGGTTTGTTGAGAGAGATCATCATCGGGGGTAGAATAATGAGATGTATGTATGGATATGGTTTGATTAGGTAAACTATATGGATTTCACAAAGATTACATGAGGACAAATAATTAAGATCAAAAAGCTCATTTCTTGAAATTTTTCTTTGATAGATGCCCCCAAATATTTTAGAAGTGGCATGATAGGACATCAATTTTTTATCTTTTGTTTTTTACTTTTATTTTTATGTTGTCCAATATCTTTTTATTTTTATTTTTACTTTAATGGTAAAGGTACGGTTGAGCCAACACCATAGACCAATTTGAAGGAGACATATCGATTTCTCTCTTGGGTGTAGCTTTTTCTTCCCATAGAGCTTCATATAATTTCTTATACCAGTTCCTTTGATTCTTGTCCATAAGTTTCTTCATGATTAACATTAATTTCTTGTTGCTAGATTCAACTTGGCCATTACCCTAGGGGTAATAATAAAATGATTAGGCCAAGGATATGTTGGATGTTGTGGTTGTGTTTTTGATATGTGGTTTTCATTAATATCAACACTATTAGCATTATTGTATTGAAGGTTGTATATGTCAAGGATATTGAGAAAATTGTTAAAGGAAGAGTTGCAGGTTGTGAATGGAACAGTGAAGATCATGAAGGTGTCTTGAAGACAATTTTTTTTGGACTAAATGGTTTATTGTTGAGAGTATCTAGTTCACCTACCGAAAGTTTCAGAGGTCCAAGTGAAGATTTTATTGTACTATGAATAGTTGTGTTCTAATAGTATTTCTATGGGTTTTGTTAGTGTTCCTGATTGAAGTTTATGTGATTCTAGTAATTTTTGTTGTTGCGGATGATTCTCTATTATCCCTTGTTGTTTTTTGGATGCTTCTAGATCATTCTCTATTCTTGTTGTACATTTGTGTTGATCGGTGTGTTCGTGGTTGAAGATTTTTCTCATGTGTGTTTGGGTTTTCATGTTCTTGGCCGACATGATGGTTGTAATGTGTTGTGAATGCTTGAAGATTAAAATTTAAATGTTTTGCATGCTCAAAGATATTGTTTTGGGTCTCATCATAATATTAGTTGACGGTGTTTGATTCGCAATAAAATTTATTTGTAAATTTGGGCCAACATTGTAAATATGTTTTATATTTCTGGCTAGCTAAGTTGTTGATGTATTTCATGTTGCGGATATATAAGAGTGGTTTTTTGAGAAAATTTAGTGTGTGTTAGTGTGTGTGTGTGAAAGAAAAGGAAAGCCAAAGAAAGATAAAGTGCACAAACATTGATCTAATCATTCGATTGCAAAGCAGAGTGAGAAGAAGGTTGAGCAAAGTGTGAAGGAGGTTTACTGTAATCAGGCTTGTGTATAAGCTATTTTATCAGTTCACACCTTGTGGGTCTAATCCAAATTACTATGTATTGTTGGGAAGTGAGACCTCTTGTATTTGAGTAGTGAGCTCTAGGTAGTGTGCTTGAATACATGTGCATTCCCATTATTATTCTCATTATACTTTTAATAGGGTATAATATCATGGACTAACATCCACCATGGTTTTTCCCCTAACAGGTTTTCCATGTAAAAAAAATCTTAGTGTTCTTTGTGTTTCTGATGTGTTGATTATTTATGGTTTATTGTCCATTCTTCAAATTTGAGATTAAGTCTGAAAATTTTAATATTTAGTGACAACTGATTCACCCCACCTCTCAGTTGTTTGTCCCTATTTTTCCAACAATTGGTATTAGAGCAGGTTCCTCTAAAGAATTTTAAAAGCTTGAGGTGATCTGAGATGGCATCATACAAGAAGGACGGTCCTAGATTCATGGAACAAACTACTCATTATGGAAAGCCAGGATGGAATGTCATTTGAGGTGCATTGGAGAATCCTTCTAGAAGATTACAAAGAATCCATATGTTATTCCTCAAAATGGTCCTTCCACTACTGATGAGATTAAATAAGTTGAGAATAATGTCAAGGCTATGGAAGCTTTGTTGAGCACTCTAACAGATTAAAAAATGACAAATGTGATAGGTCTAAAGATAGCTCACGAGATTTGGATGAAGGTAGAAAATTTGTATGAAGGAGATGTACATGTGAAGATGGCTAAGCTACAGAGTTTGAAAGGAAAGTATGAAAACTTGAAGATGGTTGAAGATGAAAATATTTCTTCTTTTATGCAAAGAGTAAATGAACTAGTGATGGGTATTAGATGTGTCGGTGGTACCCTAGAAGAGGGAGAAATTGTAGCTAAAGTGCTCAGATCATTGCCTCCCTCTTACAAAGAAAATGCTAGTGCTATTGAAGTAACTAGATCATTGACAAATATGACAAAAGATACACTGATTGGAAAACTTGTTGCCTTTGACTTGAGTGCATTTGGTGAATTTTTCCCCAAGATTGAATTTGCATTCAAGGCTATTGTATTCAGAAGAAACAAGCAAAGATATGATCCAAGAGAGTGTTCCAAAAAGTCATCCAAGTATGATGAAGAATTGAAATAGCTTGATGATGAAGAAAGAGAGGTAGAAGAATTGGAAGCATTGATTGTGAAGAAAGAAGGTAGAGGACAAGGTAAGTATAAAAGAGTGTTTCCTATTAAATGATTTTCTTGCAGTAAAATAGGTCATTTTGTATTAAGGTGTCCTAAAAGAGTTCCTAGATCCAAGCCAAATCTAGATTCCAAAAGAAATGTTACTATGTTGAAGAAGGAGTGACTGATGATGAGTCTAATAAAGATAATGGAAATGAAGATGAATGGCATGAATGGGTGTTCCTTGCTATCAAGGAAAATGGTTTGATGGCTATTGAATCTACTAAAGTTGAGAAAGAACTTGCAGCCCAAATTGAAGAAAAGGATGAGTGGATTATTGACAATGGATGCTCACATCATATGACTGGTGACAAAAGAAAATTTGTAATTCTTGAGAAGTATGATGGTGGGGTTGTAAGATTTGGAGATAAAAATGTTGGTGTGATTCATGGCAAAGGATCTATTTGTATTGGTGGTAAGCATAACACTGATGATGTTCTTTATGTTGAAGGCTTGAAGCATAACTTGTTGAATGTTGGAAAAATGGTGGACAAGGGTTAAGATCTTTAGTTCAAAGATGGAAGATGCAGGATACTTCAAAGATCTAGAAAATTAATTGCTTCAAGTAAAAAGGTAGAAAGTAATATTTTTCACCTGAATGCTGCTAGTAAAAGTTGTTTAATTGCTCAAGTACATGAAAGCTGGTTATGGTATAGGAGGCTGTGTCATGTGAATTTTGATAACATTGTCAAAGTAAGTTCCACTCAAGCAGTAAGAGATCTACCTAAGCTAGTAAATCCTACTAATACAATTTGCAAGGAATGTCAGATTGGAAAACAGACTAGAGTTTATTTTCGAAGCAAACAACATCATACAAATGGATTTCTAGAGCTAGAACACACTGAACTATGTGGTCCCTCTAGAGTCAGAAGCCTTCATGGAGAAAGGTACTTTATGCTTCTTATTGATGATTATTCTAGGATGATATGGGTTGCTTGCTTAAAAGAAAAATATGAAGCATTAGAGAATTTCAAATGTTTCAAAGCTATGGTAGAGAATGAGAAAGGCCTAAAAATAAAATGCTTAAGGTCAGACAGAGGTGGTGAGTTCACCTCCAGGGAGTTCAATTTTTTTTGTGAAGAGAATGGAATCATAAGATAGTTATCTACTCCCCAAACCTCTCAACAGAATGGAGTTGCAAAGAGAAAGAACAAAACAATTATGGATGTTGCTAGAACAATGATGATAGAAGGAAATGTGCCTCACATTTATTGGTGTGAAGCTTTAAGCACTGTTGTGTACACTTTGAATCGGGTAAATGTCAATGGTAATTTTGGTAAGACTCCTTCTGAACTATGGTTTGGTTATAAGCCTACTGTTAGATAGTTCAATATCTTTGGAAGCAAGTGTTATATCAAGAGAGATGAGGATATAGGAAAGTTTGATGCAAAAAGTGACGAAGGAATCTTTCTAGGTTACTCTTCTAAAAGCAAGGCCTACCAGTGCTATAACTATTGGATGTTGTGGATATGGTTGTTGATATGTTCTTGTCATTGATGTCAACACTATTATCATTTAGTGCATTGAAGACTGTATATGTCAAGGATATTGAGAAAATTGTTAAAGAAAGTATCTCTGGTTCCCAGTGGAACTGTGCAATTTAAGAAGGAATTGTGCTTTGTACATTGAAGATTAGATGATATGGATTAAAGGGTTTATTTTTGAATGCTTCTAGATCATCTACCAGAAGCTTTAGAGGTCCATGTGAAGTTTTGAGTACGTTGTGGTCTGACAGTGTGTTGTTGGTCTCTGTTAGTGTTCCTAAATGAAGTTTGTGCAATTCTTGTTCTCTAAGTTGTTGCAGATGCTTCCCTGTTGTTTCTTAGTGTTCTATGGTGTCTCTAGATAATTCTCTATCTTTGTGGTGTGTCCACATTATTCAAAGAGTTCGTGGTTGAAGATCTTTGTGTGCATGTTTGGTTTCTCTTATTTCTACCCTACATGTTGGTGGTAGTGTGTTGTGGATCTTTGAGGTGTAATTATTTAAATTATTTTTGTGTTGGAGATGTTAGTTTGGGTCTCTGCTATGTTGTGTCCAACCTTTGTGGATTCGCATTAAAATTTTATTTGTAAATCTAAGCCGACATTACAAATATATTTTATTCTTCTTTGGTCGACAAAGTAGTGATAGAATTTTGCGTAGCGGGTATATAAGGGTGACTAGTTCATTGTTGGTGATGATGCTTTGTGTGCTCCAGTGTGTGTATGTGCTAATATCATTTGATTGCTAAGAAGAGTGTGAAGAAGAAAGTGTGAAGTGTGAAGAAGTATTGAGATTAATTGGAACTATAATTAGGCTTGTGAAGAAGTTATTTTCTCAGTTCACAAATCTTGGATAGTTTTAATCCAAACCCTATTGTTGGACAGTGAGTCCTCTTTTGTAATTGAGTAGTGAGCTCTAGGAAATTTTCCTGAGTGCATTTCCATTCCCCTTATTGTTTCTTTTATACTTCTAGTGGAGTATAATCTTGTGGACTAACATCCACCATGGTTTTTCCCCAATAGGGTTTCCATGCAAAAAAATCTTTGTGTTATTTGTCTCTCTGATGTGTTGATTTTTTTTGGTTAATTGCTTATTCTTCAAATCTGAGATCAAGTTAAAATTAAAAGGGAAATTTTTAGTTACTTTCACAACTGATTCACCCCCCTCTCAGTTGTGTCTCCTTGTTTTTCCAACAATAACATAAGATTGAGAAAAATGGTTGAGAGTGAAAATGTCAGAGTTGATGAGGACTCTGCTAGATCATCCAAATATTGTGGATATGATTCAAATGACCAAGAATATAGCACAAACAAAGGGAAGAATGCTCAGACACAAAATCAACTTCAAATTGTGCCATATGTTAGGTAAAATAACTTCAATTTGTTCTTTTAAATAAAGTTAGGAAGGATAGACAAGTGCAAGTGAAGAAGAAAGAATAGAAGAACCAAAAGCTTGAGAGAGTCCCAAAATTCCAAGGTATGTGAAGCTAAGTCATTTTGAAAATCAAATTATAGGAGACAAGAATAAATATGTGCAAACTAGGAGAAAAATTGCAGAAGAATATTGCTTGATATCCAATAGTGAGCCTAAAGATGTCAATGAAGGTTGCAATGATGAACATTGGATGGAAGCTATGAAAGAAGAACTAATGCAAATTGAAAAGAATGATAAATGGATACTTGTTCCCAAACCTAAAGACAAAAATGTGATTGGTACTAAATGGGTATTTCAAAATAAGCTAAATGAACAAGGTGAAGTGGTCCAAAATAAAGCAAGACTGGTATGTAAAGGGTATTCACAAATGGAAGGTATTTATTTTGAAGAAACCTTTTCCCTTGTTGCCAGAATTAAAGTTGTTAGATTATTTCTTGCTTATGCTGCATATAAGAACTATAAAGTATATCAAATGGATGTAAAGTCATCTTTTCTAAACAGTGAGCTAGAAGAAGAAATATATACTGAACAATCGAATGGATTTCAACTAACTGACAAGGAGGACATGGTTTGATGATTAAAGAAAGCTCTATATGGATTCAAGCAAGCCCCTAGAGCCTGGTATGCTAGAATGGATAAATATTTACTAAAGCTTTGATTCAATAAAGGTACTACTGACAGCAACTTGTATTTTAAGTTGGATCATGAAAAAGAGTTGGTTATTGAGGTCTTTGTTGATGACATTATTTTTTGAGGAGATGATAATCTATGTATGAAGTTTGTTGATGAAATGAAGAATGATTTTGAGATGAGAATGATAGGAGAGATGAATTTCTTTCTGGGATTACAAGTTACTCAGATAGACAAGGGAATTTTCATATCTCAGTCCAAATATGTGAAAGAACTGCAGAAGAAGTTTGGCATGGAAGACTCAAAGCTTCTTGGTACTCCCATGGTGACCAAATGAAAGTTAACTCAAAATGATGATTCTCCTAAGGAAAATCAAACAAGATATATGTCAATAATTGGTGGATTTCTCTATTTAACTCAGACCAAACCAAACATTATGAATGTGTATGTATGGTTGCTAGATTCTAGGTTGATCCAAAAGAATCTCATGTAACTATTGTAAAGAGAATCTTCAAATATCTAAAAGGAACAATTTATTTTGTACTTTGGTATCCTAAGGATGATATTCTTACTTTAAGTGCATATACTAATGTGGATTGGGAAGGAGATGTTGATGACAGGAACAGTACTAGTGGTGGTGCCTTCTTCCTAGGGAAGAAGCTGGTGTCTTGGTTGAGAAAAAAGAAAATTTTCATTTCTCTATCTACTCCTAAGGCAGAGTATATTGTTGCTGCAAATAACTATACTCAAGTGATGTGGATGAAACATATGCTAAAAGATATCAGAGTAGTATATGATGAGCCTATTTCCATATACTATGACAACTCAAGTGCAATTAACATATCAAATACTCTGGTGCTACACTCTAAGACCAAGCATATATCAATCAAGTTTCACTTCTTGAGGGAGAAAATGAATGAGAAAGAAGTTAGACTGAAGTATGTGCCTACCAAAGAATGGGTTGCAAACATTTTCACTAAGGCGATGTCGAAGGATACTTTTGAGTATCTCAGAGGGATGCTAGGGGTGATTACCCCTCCTTATATGAACTAGAGATGCATTTATTTGCATCAATCTATAGGCTTCATAGATATTTCCTAATCTAGATTGATGTCTTTGTGGCTGCTACTTAGGGGGAGTAGTCAGATGTGCAGATATGTAGTTTATAGATTGTATGTGGGAAGGAAATTCTTATCTTTTCCATTGATGTCAAAGGGGGAGAAGAGAAATGTGAAAAATCCTTTAGGGGGAGAAGAGCAGTGTGAAAAATCATTTTAGGGGGAGAAGAGCAATTAAGGAGAAGAGTCATAACCAAAGGGGGAGTAAGTGTAGCTTTGTTGATGGTATTTTTCACATCATGTGTTTCCATCAATGCCAAAGGGGGAGATTGTTGGATGTTTTGGTTGTGTTGCTGATATGTGGTTGTCATTGATGTCAATACTATTAGCATTATTGTATTGAAGGTTGTATATGTTGAGGATATTGAGAAAATTGTAGAGTTACAGGTTGCCAGTGGAGCAATGAAGGTCATGAAGGTGTCTTGAAGATCAATTATTGTGGACTAACGGGTTTATTGTTGAGAGTATCTAGTTCATCTACCAAAATTTTCAAAGTTCCGCGTGAAGATTTGATCGTGCTATGAATAGTTGTGTTCTGACAGTATTTATGTGGGTTTTTTTAGTGTTCTTGACTGAATTTTATGTGATTCTAGTAATTTTTTTTGCTTTGCATGATTCTCAATTAGTTCTTGGTGTTTGTGGATGCTTCTAGTTCATTCTTTATTCTTGTTGTACGTTCGTGTTGATCAGTGTTTTCGTGGTCGAATATTTTTTGCATTTGTGTCTGGGTTTTCATGTTCTTCACCGACATGATCATTGTAACATGTGTGGATGCTTGAAGATTAAAATTTGAATGTTTGGCGCACTCGAAGATATTTTTTAGGGTCTCATCATAATATTAACCAATGGCGTTTGATTCACATTAAAATTTATTTGTAAATTTGGGCCGACATTGTAAATATGTTTTATATTTTTCGCCGACTAAGTTGTTGATGTATTTCATGTTGCGGATATATAAGAGTGGTTGTTTGAGTGAAGTTAGTGTGTGTTAGTTTGTGTGTGAAAGAAAAGGAAATCCAGAGAAAAATAAAAGTGTGCAAACATTGATCTAATCATTTGATTGTAAAGCAGAGTGAGAAGAAGGTTGAGAAAAGTGTGAAGAAGGTCTTTTGTGCTTAACTAGAACTATAATCAGGATTGTGTAGAAGATATTTTCTCATTTCACACCCGGTGGATCTAATCCAAATTATTGTGTATTGCTGGGCAATGAGCCCTCTTGTGTTTTAGCAGTGAGCTCTAGGCAATGTGCCTGAATGCATACATGCATTCCCATTATTATTCTCATTATACTTTTAACAGGGTATAATATTGTGGACTAACATCCACCGTGGTTTTCCCCTAACAAGGTTTCCACGTAAAAAAAATCTTGGTGTTCTTTGTGTTTCTGATGTGTTGATTGTTTATGGTTTATTGTTCATTCATCAGATCTGAGATTAAGTTAAGTCTGAAAAGTTTAATATTATGTGACAAATGATTCACCCCCCCTCTCAGTTGTCTTTCCTTGTTTTTCCAACAGGATATACCTTGCTCATAATAGAAAAGAACAACCTTAGAAGAATAAAATTTGGTTGCATTATTTGTCACTAATTTTTGTGTAACTCCAAACGTTCCAAAATATTTTCCTTAATGAAATCACAAGCAAACTTTGAAGTCCTACATGTCACAAGTATCACTTCAACCCACTTAGTAAAGTAGTATGTATCTATTAAGATATGAGTGTGACCAATACTTAAATTTGGGTTGATTAGACCCAGAAAATCTAACCCCCACTATTTTAAGGGCTCCTCAATCGATATTGGCTTCATGGGAAGAGAAACTAACTAAGGTTTACTAGCAAATTGCTAACACTTATTGCACTTAGCTACCTAGTGATTTGTATCTTTAAACATACCTGACCAATAGTGATGTTTACTTTAAATTTAGAAGTAGTTACAATGGATGAGAAATAACCACCCCATGCTTCATTATGGAAGGACTCCAAAATATTCTATTATTGATCCTTATCTACATATCTCAAGAAAGTCCCATCTAAGGCTCTTTTGTACAAAGTATCATTCTAGATTGCATATTTAGACACCTTCAGTTTTAGATTTATCCTTTCTCTAAGAGACAATCATGAGGGGCATTCTCCATAGGTAAGATAATATGCAATATCAAAAAACCATGGGTCTTGCAAACTTATGAACAAATCCATTGTATATTCTTCTTTTGATTTAGGTTCATTCTCAGTAATGAGCTAGCAAAGACCTTTGCCTCACACTATTTTATTAGGTTTGACATCCAATTCATACTCTTGTGAGCCTTCACCACCTAGGATCCCCACTTATTGCAACCAATATCCTATTGGGTAAGAATTCTCTTGATTGGAAGATTAGGCCATACACCAAAGAGTGAGAATATAGAATTTAAAATCCGAATTGTTTAATAAATTTAACCATAAAAAATATGTGTTTCTCAATTTGTATGTAGTTCAATTTGATTTTTTTTTTAAGTGGAACACTCATGAAAGTGATAGGGGCTTCAATAATTTGTTCATTCTCTTGAAATAGTATGGAAGACATGGTATGTGAAGAAATGTAGCAATAAATGATGCAATCTTTGCTAAAATCAGGGTGAATTAGAACTAGGGCATGAGAAGTAGCTTATTTTATGTCCTTAAATGCATGTTTTCTATACTCATTCCACTTAAATTCTTTCTTATATTTCATTATTTTAACTATATGTTTAGTGATTTCTTAGAATTTTAGAATAAGTTTCCTCAAGAATTTTACTTGCCTAAAAAAAGATTTTACACCTATCTTGTTTGAAGGGAGGCTTAACTATTGAATAGTTCTAAATATTTGGATCAATTATAATTCCTTCTTTGGATGAAATGTGTCCCATGAATTTCCCTTCAGTAATACAGAAAATAGATTTCTTTAGATTGAGAGAAATACCATGCTCACTAAATCTTTGTAAGATTGTTTCTAGATCTTTCAAGAGATTCTCTCTTGTTTAAGAGAGCACAGTTAAATCATCCGGGTATATCAATATAATTAAGGTATTGATGACCATTCTACTCATTAAAATTATGTGTGATATGATCCTAGGCTATAAGAAAAAACTATTAGTTTAATAATTTTAAATATTTTTCTTTGACATGTGGTATAGTATAAAATAGATTAATAGTTTTAGATATAATCTTGGAAAAGAAATTTTTCTACAAGAAATGGATTGGAAATGAAAATAAAAATCTTACAAAAATTAGTAAATAATGTTATTAAATAGGAAAAAAAAATTATTTAAAATATATGATCATCACAAGATTGGATAGTCTATTAAATTTGTAGTTTCTAGATTTCTACCACATGTTAAAACTCAATCTAACTATTTTATAGTATTTTGGATTCAAAACTAAAAGAACAACAAATCCATGATAAATTTTGAAAATATCTCTATAAATGTAAATATATTAGAAATGTTCATTGATTTGTAGCATAGAAACTAGATTTATCAAAAATAATAAAATTGACACAACTTAATTTTAATGATCAAAATATGATTTTTGGATATTAGCATTCTAGAATTATCACACATATTTAATAAAAAAAAAGAAAGAGAAAATTTTCAATCCATTTGTAAGATATAACTAAATATTTAAAAATTTAATAAAACTAAAATAAATCACCCTACATCAATTATACGAACTTTTTTTTCTATAGTAGCTTCCTTGAATGATCCTAGAAAACTACAATAAAAAAATTGTAAAAATATTCAACACTATTTAAAAGATATTACAAAATAAATATTAGAAACTAGGGTTTTCTGCTCTTGTTTTTCAAAAATGTAGATTCCTGTAAAAAACTTACCTTCAAATTTCTCCACAAAATCATTAAAATATAGAAGATTGGGTTAGGAAAACATACAAAAAATATAGATTAAAGAGGGACAAGAGCCCCATCAAGTGTGCTAAAAATGTCTAAAAACTTAGACACCCTCAATTCAAATGTAAATAAAAAACCCTTTAATCTACATTTAATGCAACCTCGGTTAGAGTAAAGAAATTAACAATAAATAAATAAAAATCATAATTTCAACCATATTAATTATTATTTCACCTTGAACGTTGTTGTGTTCATAATGATGAATGTGGTTGGCCGAACGAACAACATGAAATTTTAGTGAGGGTGTTTGATTATAAAAAGGCAGCATAATACATAAAATATTTATCTCAAAACGGTTCATAGATGGTGTATTTATATGTTTCCTACCATGGATATTAAATTTGGATATTTGATGAGAGATGGATTTCTTAGATCAAGTTGGTTATGTAGTGGAGGAATGGAGTATGGGGAATAATGCAGAATAATTAAATTTAAAATTGATTTTTGGGAGATGGTTAGAAGTTAGTTATGAGATGGGTGGAAAAGATGAAAATATTTTATTTTATTTTTAATTGATTTTATGTGGACAGAAACATGGAATAGGAAATTTAAGAATTAGGAAGGTGGGTTAGAACCTAGGGAAAAAAGGATATATGTATATTCACATTGATAAAAGGACTAAGCTATAGTATAAATCAATAATATATAAATTTATCTAAATCTATCAGATGTAGGTTTTGTTTTAAAGGATATAAATTAATGTCATAAGAAATATTTTTAGAGAATATAAGAAGATTCTAAAATAAGAAATTTGACAAAAGGAAGAACCTAAAGGAAGAACCTCAATGATTTGATATTGACTTAGAAGGAGTTGAATCTATATCCAAATTTGAAGCAACTATAAAAGATGAATTAGAGACTAAGTTAGAATAAGTGATTGTGCAATAAGATTTATAGAGTTAGAGGATTTTGAACTACAAAATATAGTTTTTAAGAGATTATAGTGCGTAAGAATCATACCATTAAGGTATGAGGACCTTGATTTTTATCCTACATTTATTTTATTCACTTTATCGATTATGATTTAGGCTAGTCATTCAAGATAATAATTTAACGAAAAATAATCATAAAATCCCTAAGTTAAATTACCAAATAAAACATATTAATTATATACTTAAAAGAATCCCAAGTGGATTTTTTGACTCCCCAACGCTTTAGGATAAATTTTAAAGTGGGACTCAAGACTATATTTTATAAATATATATTTAAAAATACTTCTAAAATATAATGACCTTAGTGCACAACCAATTGGGGAGTGCAAACTTTAGTGAGTGGCTTAGGACCCATATGGTCCAAATTTTTCTAAGACTCTAACTAGAGAATATACCTATCCTTATGGATAGATTCCTATCTCATCTAGATAGAGGAATACCTATCTCATATGGGTAGTCTCTTAACCTATAAGTATAGAAGATGAATTAGATACCAAGTTGGAAGAAGAGAATGTGGAACAAAAGTTATAGAATTAGACGATGTTGAACCCAAAAAAATAGTTTTGAGAAAATAAGATTGAGTAAGAAGCATACCATCACACTATAAGGATTTTGATTTCAGTTTTGATTTTATTTTCTCTAGATTTATCTATTATTAATGAAGACCCCATGATTGTTAAGGAGGCACTTGTATCAAGTGAAAATAATTTTAGGAAGAAAGCTATGATGGAAGAAATAGATTCCTTACATAAATATCTAGATTGGGACTTGGTTAAATTACATCCTAGACGAAAACTTATTGGTTGCATATAGGTGTTTAAGAAGAATTATAATAGAGAAGGAAAAATAGAGAAATATAAATCTCACCTAGTTAAAAAATATATTCTCTCATCAGTGAATGGATTTTTCAAAATATTATCTCTTCAATTAATAAACTAAATTCAATGGAAAATTTGTTGGTTTTTAGTGTTACACTTTTGATCTTCAAATAAAAATAGATATATGCAAAGGAAAAATTTTTGTATCATAAGATTGAAGAAGAATTTTAAATGGCACAATCGAAATGTTTTGAGGTGAAATATAATGAATTAGTGTACAAGATAAAAAAAAAATCTCCTTTATCATTTAAATCAATCACCAACGATGTGGAATATATATATATATGGGCTTGGGATTAATCATAGAAAAGTTCTCCTGGTGTATATTTTAAATGAGAAGGTAAAAATATTTTTATATTTACTTTGTATGTAGATAATGTTGTTAATTGGTAACAAGGAAATGATCAATTTATTTCTCTTAAAATTATCATCTTCCGATGACATGAGAGATCTTAGTGCACTACAAAATTTATTTTTGGTATAAAAATTAAAAGAGAGTACAAACAAGGAATTATAGTTTCATCAAAGGAAGTTGCATCAAAGGGAATGTGTTGAGATGATATATAGTAGAGTTTTGTGAAGTAAGATAGTAAACAAGTGTAAGTACTCTATTTAAACTTACTAAAAAATTATCTTTTGAATGTTTTTTTTGAAGATAAAAGAGGATAACCCTATTATTCATAGGGGGAATCAATACTATATAAATTATTTGACCCTCCATTCTACTACTATAGTAATTATAATAGGGCATATATGTCAAGTTACTTATGCTAATACTCCCGGTAGCATTGTATATGCAACGATATGTACCAAACCTAATATTATGAATATAATGATAGTTGTGCATGGATACATATACAAACCATGAACCAATAATTTTTCCAATGTTAAAATATTTTTTAAGTATTTACATATCCCCTTAGTTTATAAAACTACTAAGGAATATTTGATGAAAATAAAACTTAAATACATTTGCATGAGTTTGTGGATTCTAACTAGGCTAGAGATCTTGAATTTTAAATATCTACCAATGGATATATATTCAATATGTTTGGATTACCAATTGCAAATTATAAGAAGTGTACATGGAAGTAACTCACTCATGTAAAGAATTAAAGTTTCTATGGAGGTTGTTCTCAATTATTGGTGTGTCATAAAAGGTTTCAAGGATTGATAGAGAGATTCAAAGTGTAATATATTTGACCAAGAATCCTACTTATCATAATTTCTCAAAATAAATAGTATACAATATCATTTTGTGAGATAAATAGTTGGAGGGAAGTGGTTGTTGTTGGAAAATCATGATACAAATAAGAATATTATTGGTTCATCAATAATATTTAGGACTATTGAGAATTTTTCTTGGTGTAGAAAATTAATGGGAATGGTTTCTTGTAGATAATAATAGCAATAGTGTACGAATCCTATGTAAATAGTTCTAAAAATGAGATATTGTTGATTTTTTTTTAATTTTTCATGCTTTGTAGTCAATTGAGGATATGAGAACTAGTGATGGAAATAGTTTTAGGTACTTTATTTATTTTTCTATTTTAAATAATAGTATTAAATTAGTTTAAGATAATTCATCATCATACAACCTACACCCCCATAAAAATTAAAATTGTGATTTCATGTACCAATTTATTCAATTATCATGTGTAATGCCCCAAAACAACATACCTAAGAAAAACTAATAGAATAAAAAAATTTAAACCACAACAACAACCTAGATGCAACAAAAACATGTCACCCTTCCACAAAAAATATAACTCAAGGGTCATGTGAAAAACAATGTCGCAAGGATGAGAAAAGCTTGAATCAACTCAACATTGCTACAATAAAGGTGACACCAACAAAATACTTACCAATCACGAGATGAAACCACCATCGTGAACATACAAGATGGGAAATAACACCTAAAAAAGAATCAAGAGTACACTAACCCATCATTTTTATCTATCAAAAAACAAAAAAGTGTAGGATTCAAGACAATTATCAATCTCTGATCCTTAACAAGATAGTCTCATAACTCAAAAAACACCACAAAAATGCACACAATCAATGGAATTACTAGGAGCTAATACCACTTGACTAGATGAAATAGTTTCATTAACTTACACAACAAGCTATAAGATGAGGGTATAACCCCCTCCAATCAACTGAAAAAAAAAAACTTAAAAAACACCTAAATATAATGGAAAACCTTCACAATGGGTTTCCTTACTAGGAGTTCTAAATTCTCCACCAACTAGAATGATGATGTGTTTCTCCCAAGAAATAAAAAGCTTCAAAAGAAAAATGATTCCCATTATAATTGAGGTGTGACACTTGCTGATAAAAAAACATGGGAAGAATCGAGCTAAGAAAAAGGAAATAACTCTCATATACTTTACTTCCTCAAGAAACACTCGAAAGACCCCAATAAATGATGAAATGATGAAATAGGGAAAAAAGGACACTAGCATGAGTGATCAATTGTCCAATTGTGAAAATAGAGCCCCAATCTAGTGTTGGAGTCCCTACTAGGCACTAAATTCCTTCCTAGCATTATATTCAAAGTTCAAGCACTACTATCCTAACCAATGGGAAAACCCAAGCTCAATTTTAGTCCTCCAAAAAAGAAAACCCTCAAGGACTACAAGTAAGGATCCCGAATGAAAAAAGACATCTAGAAAAATGAAAATGTAATTGAAGAACCAAGAAGCTCCTTCAAAAACTATCTTGTCTTAAACTAGTCCATGTAGGAAATAATTCCCAAGATCCAAGGAAACAACAAGCAATTTCAACATGTGTGCAATGAAGAAGGGGTGAAATAAAAATGTGTCCAACACCTTCGAACCCTACCAAGACCACTCAAAAAACCCTAAAAACCACTCAAAGATGTGGTTCTCAACAGAACACTATGCATACAAAAGAAAGCTAAAGGCTTCAAGATAAATATCATGTTTTCTAACATAGGATTCATTTTAAATACCAAATTAAAGTGTGTTCTACATTTATTTTTCATCTACATTGTAATAAAACAAGAAATAATATAAAATGACATGTGTGTTTGACTCTAAAACTAAAACACATAAAATAATACATGATATTGATACAACCAATCCACTTAAAAAGGTTCAAATAACATAATTACAATTAGATAGAGAAATCAAAGGTCCTCCAAATTATATTTACAAGATATTGTAATAATGAATAGATGAAGCAAATCCTTACCAACTAGATGACAATCCTAGAGATCTTCCCAACATCCTTTAACCCCAATGGTGTTTTGCACACCAAAAAACCTCATGGTACCCTTAGTTCCACTCTTGTAATTCTAGGAGTGGGTGAGTGCAAGATCATGGGGGTCTAAAAAGTGGTGATATGACAAAAAATGGCTAAACATTTTTTTTATCCAAATTTGATGAAATGAAAAGGGTTTATTGAGAAAATTGTTAGCTTTCCACTAATATAAGATATGCCTTTTAATTTAATAGATTTAATTATTATCAATTTTTTGCATGCATTATGACTAAAGTTTTGATTGATAGGTTGAGTGAAAAACATTTGTAATTCACAAATGTTTCACATTTTTGAATTCAAAAGATGTGGCACATCTATGCTTCTCATACTATAGGATAAAAATAAAATTAAAAAAAATCATAAATTTTTGACCAAGTTATGATGGTTAGAAAAACAAGTTTTAATATTTTTAAAAATTTCTAATAAAAAATCATAACTAATTATTTACTTGCAAAAAAAATACAAAAAAAATGTGGCACATCTAGGCATGTGTCTATTCTACTTATATTGAAAGTTTCAAAAAAAATAAAAAATTCTTGTAGTTAGGTTGGTTAGACATACATTTGCTTTTATTTTTTTCCTAAATTTTGACCAAATAGATTTACTTTTTTCCAAGAAAGGAGTAATATCATGTAGAAACTACATTCAATTTTATATAAATTATATTCTTACATATTTCTCAAATTATGTTAAGAACCTATTAAATTTTTTATGTCAAGTTTCCTAACTCCTTTTTTCAAAATTTTCATTGCCAATTAAGGGCCTAGTTTGGACCCCATGATCTTGCACTGACCTAAGATAGTCACACGAGCTACAAGAACACTCATTCCAAACACATGGAGGAAGGATTACACACATTTCATACATGGATCATACACACAACATATTTACATCATGCAAAATCACTCAATCAACACCACAAGATGGATCCAATAATATAACACTCATTAAGAACAAAAACCAATGGTCCAAACATAATATATTCATTAGGAAAAAACACCAATGACATAAAAACCATCATTTATGCTCATACTAGTCCTATATGAGTGATTTGTCTATACTGTAGGGACCATTATCTTAATTAATTTAGTTTACCCAAATATCATTAATATCACTTATTATATGTCCATATTGGAAAAGTGTGTTGGTTTAGTGGTTGTGTTGTTGTTCTTGCCACCAAGGTTTAAAACCCATTGGATTATTAGTGTTGATTGTTTATGCTGCGGATGGCATCCCCCATTTGCGACCTCATCCATTCATATCTCTAGGAAAAATAATTTACCCCTCTTTTAAGAAAATTTTATATCACTCGAGTGTGTACAAGAAGTTGAGTCCACTTTTTGGCCAAAAAGGGGAAGTGTTTCCTAATCTCCATAATTTTTCAAAATTGACCTAAAAATTTGAAGCACTTAAATACTGAATCTTTAAAAAAATTAGGAATATGAAATATAGTACTCAGAGTCTAATTTTCAAATATGTATTTTATTTTAATACCCAGATGACACAAATTGATTTTCAGTAGGTGTTTCTAAAACACATTGTTTAAAAGTCACTTTTTTTTACCATACCATGCACGTTTACATCATCCATATTTTGACCTAAACAATTGTATTTTTCTAAATCCTTTTGGTAAATGATCTCTAACATATTGAAGAATGTTCATGACACTTTTTTGTAAGTTTTTTCTTAACATATTTTCTTTGTTAATTTTTTATTGGTTGTAATTGTTCTTTTGAAAATCTCGCGTATACATCACGCATAAGATGACCTAAACTTATCATTTTTAAATTTTTTAAAAAAAAATTGAAAATAATTGCCTGAATATTGTTAAAACACAAATTTTGAAATTATTTTAATAAAAAGTTATTAAAAAATAAAAAACCTGATATTTAGAATCTACACAATCTCATCTTAAATGGGTTTTAATTTCATAGAATAATTATGAAAAAAACTCGTCAGCCATATTGACATAGTCAATTTTTTCTCTTGATATTATCATGACCTTGTACTTGTAGGCCCAAGGCTAAGGGTTGGGTTACCATGCCTTTTCTAAGCCTAAATCCAAATGAGAAATATGGATTATGATTTTCAAACCTTTTGGAATAAGCACCCACTTTAAAATGGGTACCTATTTTAAAAAATGAATGAGCACCTATTTTAAAGCTGAAAAATGACACTTCCACTAGAAGTGGACTCAACTTCTTGCACTTACCCACTCATTAAGAAAATTATTTTCCCATCATATTCTTGGGCCCCTTTGTGCCTAGACCAATGCCAAGATCCACTCCACTATGATTCTCTAGTACCTTCATACTAGGTTCATCATGACCCATCACAATTGAGTGTGGCAAGGAAAAATAGGCTTAAAATTTTAGCTCAAAAAATTTAAACAAGGTCTCAAGATGATCCTTATGAATATCAGTGAAGGAGACTCAAATTCCCCCAATCTAAATCATCTAAATTCAATTTTAAAATTCATATTTGCTTAAATATGTTTAATACAAAAAACTAAATTTAATGAAGAATCAATTTATGGAGCTTAAATTTTTTCCATTTTTTAAAACTCAAAATTTTAAAAAGTGAAAGGTTTCCTTTTGGTTCAAATATGAACAACACTCAATTCATGCAATAAAATTTAAATTCTATTTTTTTCTAAAGAAATGGGATTATGAAGGAAAAACATGGCCAAAATGAAAATTCCAATTTAAAATTTACATATACTATAATTTTACAAATTGGAAAATATTGTGGAATTCCTATGCTCCCTTAAGAGTGAGCGTGGAATCCAATTGAATAAAAACAAGAAAAATGAGAAGGGATGAATGATTTACCTTAAAATTGGAAGCATACAAAAATAATTGAAACTTACAGATTTTACCAATTTGGAGAGGGGAAGATCACACTTGCACACAATCACAATCCCTTTCCTATCCCAATCCATCCATCTCCTAGGCCATTCAAATTCAAAACCACCTAATTTCACCTAATTTCAAATTTTCTAGAATGGGGTTTTGAAATAAAAATTTAAATAATGTGAAAAAAAAAAAAAATGACTTCCATTTTTCTATTAACCCTTTTTCCTATTTTATTTTCTTTGTTTTATCCAAATTTCCATTTAACATAAATAAAAACTTAGCATTCATTCATTTTCAAATGATTTAATCAAGACAATTAAATCAAATATAGACAAGCACTCCCTACCCAATGAATTTCTCATAAACAATGACTCATAATATGAATAGAATTTGGAATTGCATCTATTTTAGATCTAGGTTAGTATGGGGTCAAACATGACACACAATATGCTCAATTTGAGAATGATCAAAGAATATAATACGGAGGCCAAATGTGACATCTTTGAAATAACCATCATTTGGGAATAACTCATACCTATCTAGTTGGGTGGAGAAATAACCATGTACTTTTATCTACTTAATATGGATGCCAAGCGTAGCTACTCAATATATGTATATATAGTCAAGGAATAGAATAATCATGCAACATGTAGAACATCATATAAAATATTAAAAAATGCATCTACATGACATAAAATCATGATAAAATTCATTCAAAATATGAAACATAAAATGCATATCCATGAACTAAGGAATAATGATAAACTAAACATTTAAGAATTACACATGCATCTCAAGAAATATTGTGCAACAAAAAAATACATCAATTCATCACAAGGAACTTAACACAATATCATACATGTATCTTAATGAAAACATCACCAACAATCAACATGTTGAGGAACCTCATCTTGAAACATGGAAGTGGTCAAAACACACCATGAATAGCAAGAACCAAATCTACAACCAAATCTCAGAATAAAAATGGTGAAGCTAAACCATTGATAAAAACACAAAGCAACAAGCACAAACACAACCTATGCATCCCTTGATACATAGTTAGAATGATGCTAAGATCTAGAAATCTCTAGACTACAAATGAGAAGTGTAAATTAAATGGTGTCACTCCTCCACTACATCAAGGTTTGTAGGCTCTTTCTTCATAGTGGAATAGTATTTCTCTACTTGGGATAAAAGCAAAGAAAACATAAAACTTTAATTATCTAAGAATAAAAAATAAAATAGTTTTAAGTCCAATCTCCTAATGCATACTAATCATCATGTGTTGATATATATCTATCTTTTGGAATAGAGAAAACTCGGCATATATTCATTAATTTTACTACTCTCTTCAACTTCACATTTGGAATCACAAAGAGATTTTAGAGAAATTTTAATATTTAATGATACTAGTTGTTTAATTCTAGCAAATTCAACTACTAGCAAGTAGCAAATGAGGTTTTTTGGAGAAAAATATATACAAGAAATTTTTGAATAGAGTGAGCAATAAACTAAGTAAAAATGTGATCCATATGATGGAATAGCAATATATCAATAAAAAAATTATTCAAAACCTCTTCCCTTTTTCCATTATGGCTCTAACAATCTATAACACTTTGATAACATATTGAAATTTTGTCAAAAACATACAATTGAAAGTTAGATTCTAATTGTATTTAGAGTAACAAAGATGTTATATGAGAATATTCTTTGACATGATAACAATCCAAACTAATAACACATTTTGATATATATTTTTTCAAATCTCTTCCCATATAACAAACTTCTCCACACACCCATAGTAAATTAACTATTAATATATTTTTATTTCAAAATTATTTACTAATTTAAAATATGGATAATATTTATTTTAGCTATAAATTTACTACATAGTGACATAATATTTCAATTTTTTCTTCTATAATGTAATATCTTTACTTTTTCAAAAAATTATATGGTTTCATGAGATTCAAATCTATCACATCCACATGACTCCATCTCTCTAAAAACAACTCCTATCTCCCCTTTGTTACTATTTATAGTTGTATAGGAGTGAATTTGCACCCCTTATGCAAATTCCCCTTTTTCCCTCTTCCACTTTAGAAAAACAAGTTCAAAGGCTTAATTCCACCTAAGCCTGCTAATTTTGTTACACTTGGCCCCTGTTTTGAGTGTCGGTGGAGGCTTTTTTGTCGGGGATGCTCGTGCGACACGCAAATTTCCACATGGCACGCTTACATCCATGGAAGATTCATGCGACTAAACCTACGAAGGCATTACACTTCTCATTGGGAGTCAAGTTGTAATGCCCTCTTCAGCTGACCGACCTGAATATGGTTGTTTCTTTCACTCTCTCCTTCCAATTCACTCCAACAAGCATTCCATCTTCTACTACATCTTCTTCACAGCTTCAAGCATTCAACTTCATCTCTTAGCATACTCTTCAAGCATTTGAGCAACATTCTTGCACCCCATTGCAGCAAATATATCACTCCATCACTTTGATAGAGCAAGTTGGGGACAGCACCATTGCAATAGAGGCTCGATTACTCTCATTTTCTCCCCCAAGCAACCTTAAGTGTTCTTGGTGGAGGTGGTAAGCTTCCCTTTTCTCTCCTATATGACTTGGTTGAGTAAGCACACTCACTATTTTGTAGCGCTTTAGTGCTCTTTACTACATTATTTTCTTTATCTCACTTTCTTTGTTGTTCGTGGAGGTAGAAACCCCTAAACAGGGGTCTGACTGAGGTAGGACCCTATACAGCCACCCAACATTTTCCTCTCTCTTGTGTGTAGGTGAACATGCTTTCGAGGAGCTAGCTAGTGAACAAGTTTCTTTGTGAGATCCTTCTTGCCACCTTGACTCTCATATTTTTACTTTATCACATTAGAGAGTACATTGTTTACTTGATCACGTTATTTTGGCCCTTTAGTAGTAGTTAGCGAGGCTGTTAGCTTGTTTTCTTAGGTTTGAACTTGTCTTTGTAGATGTCTGGTCATATAGATACCAGCACACTTCAGAGAGGCTAGTGCACCATGTTGTAATCCTAGGACTGTGCTTCTGTCCTCAGCCAGAGAGCTTCCTAAGGCATAGTGTTGAACCTGAAAACTAGCTCACCTAGCCCCATTTAGCATTTTGGGTCTATAGAGTGATTGAAGGACCTTACAATCCTCATCATTCTCATCCCACATATCCTAACATCCCATTAAGCTGAGGTAAGTTAGGGCAGCCTTCCACATGTTGGCCCTCCATGACCTGGGGCCTTGCGCATGGTGGTCCTCCTCTCTTACATTTTTGATGAACCCAATGTGAACCAACGTCTATTCATCTATTGGTCTTGAGACCCCTCCCATGTACTTGTGTGACTATTGTGTTTCTGAATGTTGTGAAAGTTTATGAGCATCATAACCCAATCCACAACTTCTAGGTATTTTATTAGGAGAAGTGTACAACACCTCCCAATGGAAAGGACAAAGGTCTCTATTGGGTTATCTATAGGCTTTTTCTCTAGTCCCATCATTGGTCTAGCAATGTAGGAGCAGTTTTTGAGGAACGAGATGGGATTCGTTGACGAAATCGATCACATTCCCACTCCTCATGTGTCTCCTACACCATCGTCGATAGATGAGCATGAGGTCATTCAGATCCCTGTAGAATATGTCTCCACCCTTGCTAAAATACTAGGCGACTTAGAAAATCACTTGGAAAGAAATCTGAAGATGACTAGAGCCACTCAGGTTGTTAGCGAGTTAAAACATATGATGGGTAAAGATTGAATAGGCATAGAGCTTCTGACTAGCCTCCTCGGTCTTGTTGAAGCATGCACTCCTTCGAACAATCTTAGCTTTGCACAAGGAGTCACTTTCAAAGAGCATGAAGGATAGTTAGGAGTATCGATGCCTCCCATGTCCATTTACATTTCCAACATAGTCCCTTCTATCAATATCCATGTTGTCTCTGAACAACCTAAAACTATTAAAGTAAACAAGGTTCCCTTAGGCTTTAGTGTCACCCCCCTCTCACCTCTAGTAATGGAGGCTTTGGAGGGATGAGCAGTGGAGGCTTTGGTGGTGGCAATGGATTTGGTATCAGAAGTGGTGCTGGTGGAGGTGGTTCCAACAAAGGTCATGGCGGTGGCTTCAAAAGCAGAGGTGGCTCTAGAAGAGGCCCCACTAGTGGTGGTGGCTTTGGTTGTGCTTTTGACGATGGTCACACCAGTGGTTCTAGAGGAGGTTCCTCTGACCCTGTATCTTCTAATGACCCCATTCTAAAAACCCTTCTTTAGAATATGGGTAAAATGCAAAGCCAGTTAGCGAGTCTCTCCCAAGCCTCTACCCAGCCTATCTTCCAACCTTTCTTCTGGAATACCTTGTTGTCAGTTGTGATCTTAAACAATCCCTTCCCCTAAGGAATGGAGATCCCTAAATTTGAAAAGTATGGTAGTAAAGTAGATCCACAGACACACATGTCCACCTTTAATGCCCTATGCACGAAATTTTTCCATCATGATGCGTTGATGGCCAAACTATTTCCCCAATCTCTCAAGGACACAATGCTCAAGTGGTACTCTTCCTTGCTTGACAATTCCATTTTCTTCTTTGACCAACTTGTAAACCAATTCCTTAGAAAATTTCAAGCAAACATTGGGCCAAAGATGACCTTTTCGAATCTCGTCCGATGTAAACAAGGAGATAACAAAAACAACACTGATTTCATAGCATGCTATCAAGCACTCCTTTCACAAATATCATATTAGCTGCCCAATTATAATGTGTAGAAGGTATTCATAGGGAACTTACAAAGGCCTTGGAAAGAGAAGTTCACCCTTATGAAATACCCTTCTTTTGAGCACTTTTGTGTAGCCTTACAAGAGTATCAACAGACGGTTGTTTAGTTCGAGAGATCCTCCTCACGCTCCCATTCTAAGGGAAATTCCATCGTATCAATCTCTGGGAAAGGTAAGGCTGTTATGAATGTAGTACCTATTGTTGATAACAACAGCCTCAGCCATAACCAAAAGTTCACAAAGTTATCATAATCTTATTCTTCTATCTTGTAGAAGATGTTGAAGGATAAGATTATAACCTTGCTGAATCTATATCCTATTAAGGAGCCTTACCCTAATTGGTATAATCAGAGCATTTATTTTCAATACCATAGAGTTAATGGATATGATACCAAGTGTTGTATACAACTGTGTCATGAGATACAGGACCGCATTGAGGATGGTACCATTTGTCTCGATGAGAGTAAACAAAATGTGAACAAATTAGTGGAAAAAGTTAATAGTGAATTGCAGATATACAGAGACCCATTTCCGTCACATTCTGCTAACATGATTATCAATTCCACTGATTTTGTTACTCAACCTGAGGCCTATGTTAACATGGTCACAATGACGTCTACCACTCTACCTACACCTAGTTTTTTGGACATAACATTCACATCACAAGATTTTCCCTTAAATAATAAACCCTTTCCTCTTTGCATTCCCACTCATATCAATGGTAACATTATGACAGGAAATTCTTGGTAGACCTCGTGAGCCATGTGAATGTTATCATAGAAGAAACATTAGTGTTAAATTCATTACAGAGGGAAGAATATGAAGAAACAAAATCAACCATTTGTACGCACAATGGTATGTGTCTTAAACCTTGCGACTTGATAACTTTGTTTGTCCTAGTTGGACCCAGAGGTGTTGACATGATTTTTGATGTTATCCTAGAGTCAGATCTATTCAGGATGAAGCTAGGAATACCTTGGTTGCCTTCCATGAATGGAATCACCTTTGTTATTCACAAGTGTTTAAAATTCTCCCATGAAGGTGTTACGCATGTAGTGCATGACACTAGATATCAACCCTTGGTGCCCTGTGGTGAACATCCGTTGGATCACTTTTGGCCCTCCCCAGTTGCTCCACTTCCTCCCAGAATGGACCTGCTTTACAAAAAATATGTAAAGTATAAGACTGGGGGAAAGGGACAACCGAAATGGACCCTTCCTGTGATACAGAAGTTGGTTGCTTCCTCCTCCCAAGGGGAGAAAGAGAAGGTTGTACTGACTACTCCCTCTTCTCAAAATAGAGAGGAGAAGTCCATGCCAGCTCCCTCTCCTTCCTATAAAGGTAAAGAAAAGGTTTCCTTTCCCCCAGACTGCCTTTTCTTCTCCCCTTTCTTAGGAAGAGTATTGGATGAGTTGACTTGACGGCTACCAACTAAGTCTGATGATACCTCCTTGGCGTAGGCCCAAGCTTAGGATTGTAGATGATCTCCCTAATGAGTACCTCGTACCATGGTACTACTTATATGATAGAAATAAAGGTTCCCAAAGGGAATTCGATCCATAGACCCCTACCACTCCTCTTCCTAAAGCAGTGAATAGGAAGAGGCCCATTACCAAGGCTCTTAAGCCGACTCCTCCCACTACTCCTCAACCTATTCCTCCTACTCCCATTCAAGAATCAGTTCCTCTATCAGAAATGGCTATAGTGGATGTCCCCATGGTTGAGCAAGAACCTTTTGTTCCTTCGCAGCCTCCAACCTCTAGCTCAAATAGTCGTAGAAACCACCTCGCGCGTGAGTGCAAGCATTCATGAAAGGCTCTCTTAGCTAAGTAGGCCGCCTTGTAAAGGAAGGAGGAATAAATGACTACCCCTGCTTCAGGGCCTCCTATAGTTTTGTCATCTTCCCTTCCTTCTACCTCTTGTCAGTCTAGTTTTGTGTTGCTTCCAACTTTGACTGTGAGTGTGAATGCACCTAACCCCAAGGGGATACAAATTTTCATCACCCCTTTTGTGGAGCTGCCTTTGCTGATGTCTGTTTTGGATATCCAGCCTTTCCCAAAACATATAGATATGATTAATACCTCAATTGTATCCATTTTGGTCCTTTCCTCCTCTTCCTCCACACCTCTAGCCTTGTCTGTGGGGAGTTTGTCTCTCCCCACAAAGAAAAAGGTGGAGTGTGGTCCTTCTAGCAGTGAAGGACATGAGAGGAGCCCACCTTCTTCACAAGGTTGTCCTGTGATGACTTGTTATGTCCTATTAATAGAACCAATCTTGGCCTCTCCTGAGTTCTTCACTGCCCTCGAGTCATTCGATGAGCCTAGCAGTGAATCTCAGGCGTAGCCTACCCTATCCACTGAAGTTAAACACAACATCCTTATGGGGTGCATGTTTAAATTTGTGGATGAGGTACAAGCCTTGCTAGTGATCTTCACGAAATAATTGACCCTAGCTCCCCAAGAGCTCGACAAAGAAGACCTTGTAGGGCATTCTTCCTTATCCCTTGTTGTGGGAGGGCTAGATGCTCCTCCTCTTAACATCCCACCACTGTAGCCTCATCCTCCTTCCCCCTATCATGACCTAGAGTGGCAAGCGAATGACCTCTTGGTCGATCAATTTTAGGAAGAGGCCTCTTCTTGATCTCATTTGCATGTTTTTTTTTCATGATGTGTTCCCTTGTGATCATGTTATGTGTGCCTAGATGACCCTCGTCACCCTTGTTCATGCTTGCATATAGGCTTGGTTTTTGTGTCATAAACCTTCTTCTATTTTTATTATCATTCTTCCATGTTTGTGCTTGATTTTCAATAAATTGGGGATGATGCATTTGAAGCATTGGGGTCATTTAGCCTTCCCTTCCATGTTGACCCAATTTTTTATTTTAATTTTTCTTCTCATGCATTTTTCACATGGTCTGATATAGTAGGGGGTTGATGATAGTTCATTTATATACTATTACTATACATACATATATATTTATGAGCAGATCTGACCTCAAAATATTAGGCTATCCCTGTGCCATTTTCTTTTGTTTTTCTCTTTTGATTTCTCTTTATCTTTCTCTCTTTTGTTATTGAGTTGTCCCTCTCATGTGTGACAATGTTCTTTCTTCAACATTTCAATTTACAGAAAATGCATTCATTACTAATGAATCTTTTCTCGAAAATCCTCGTAAACCTTTATTCAAAATCGTATTCTGAACTTGGAACCCTAACGAAACATGTTTCCTTCATCATGGGTTAATAAAGAAAGGACCTGAAACCCTTCCTCCGAAGTGGGAACAACATTGAACTTCCCCTCACATGGGGGAATATTCTTCCTTTCAAATTCCTTAATGAAGTGAACATCTTTCGAAAGGATCCCTTAGTGATGGATCAATTCAAAAAAGAAAATATCTACTTTTGAACTGCATATCCCTTGATTGGACCCCTTTTCTTTTGAAGGATTCGCAAGGGATCCCTTTGAAATCCTTTCAAACTATCGATGGTCTACATGACTATTTGCTTACTTGCCTATGTGGCCGCTTCCTGACTCTATAGAGTCTGCTTTCCTAGGTTTCCTCCATGTGAGAGATCTTGGGGGATACCTCCCTATAGGACTCAGAGCCTGTAGGGTGCTTCCTTTGAGCTTCCTCCATGCGAGAGATCTTGGGGGTGGCTCCCCTACAGGTCTGAGAGCCTATAGGGTTCTTTCTTGGGTTTCCTCCATGTGAAAGATCCTAGGGGTTACCTTCCCTATTGAGCTGGAGATCTGTAGGGTGCTTCCTTGGGTATTCTCCATGTGAGAGATCTTGGAGAATACATTCCCTATAGGTCTGTGGGTCTATAGGGTGCTTTCCTTGCTTCCTCCATGTGAGAGATCTTGGGGGACGCTTCTTGGGTATCTTCCATGTGAGAGTTCTTGGGGGAAACCTTCCTTGCAGGTTTGTGGGCCTGTAAGGCGCTTGCTTCATGGGGCTTCCTTCATGCAATAGATCTTGGGGGTTGCCTCCTTACAGGTCTGCAGACCTATAAGACACTTTCTTTCTTCAACTTCATAGTTCCAAGAAGCTATGGAGTCCTTTGCTTGCCCTGCACCTTCAAGTATGCCAGATAGTGATCTGCTTCCTCAACAGTTCAAGTATATATTTCTAACCTTACTCCTTCCTTGATTTACTTTACCGAGCACTCATCAGTACTCATGCTCACTAAAGTGGGGGAAAAATGTATAGGATTTAATTTTCACCCCTTATGCAACTTCCCCTTTTTCCCTCTTCCACTTTAGAAAACCAATTTCAGAGGCTTAATTCTACCTAAGCTTGTTACTTTTGTTACACTTCGTACATTTTTTTAGTGTAGGTGGAGGCATTTCTATCAAAGACACCTACATGGTGTGTAGACATCCCTAGAAAATTCATGCGACTGAACCTACAGAGGCGTTACACTTCTCATTGGGAGTCAAGTTGTAATGCCCTCTTTAGCCGACCAACCCAAATATGGTCATTTCTTTCACTCTCTCCTTCAAATTCACTCCAACAAGCATTTCATCTTCTACCACATCTTCTTCACAGCTTCAAGCATTCAACTTCATCTCTTATCATACTCTTCAAGCATTCAAGTAGCATTCTTGCACCCCATTGCAACAAATATATCACTCCATCACCTCGATATAGCAAGTTGAGGACAAAACCATTGTAGCAGAGGCTTGATTACTCTCATTGCCTCCCCCAAGCAACCTTAAGTGCTCTTGTTGGAGGTGGTAAGCTTCCCTTTTGTCTCCTCTATCACTTGGTTGAGTAAGCACACTTACTATTTTGTAGTGCTTTAGTGCTTTTTACTACATTGTTTTCTTTATCTCACTTTCTTGGTTGTTCGTGGAGGTGGAAACACCTAAATGGGGGTCTAACTGAGCAAGCCCCTATACAGCCACCCAAAATTTTCCTCTCTTGTGTGTAGGTGGACGTGCTTTCGAGGAGCTAGTTGGCGAACGAGTTTCTTTGTGAGATCCTTCTTGCCACCTTAACTCTTGTATTTTTACTTTATCACATTAGAGAGTACTTTGTTTAGTTAATCACATTATTTTGGCCATTTAGTAGTAGTTAGCTAGGTCATTAGCTTGTTTTCTTAGGTTTTACTTTGTCTCTGTAGTTGTTTGGTTTTACAGACGCTAGCGCACTTGAGAGATGTCAGCACGTCGCACCATCGTCCTAGGATCGTGCTTCCATCCTTGAGCAGAGAGTTTCCTAAGGTGTAGTGTTGAACCTGAAAGCCAACTCGCCTAGCCCCATTTAGCATTTTGGGTTTGTAGAGTGATTGAAGGGCCTTACAGTCCTCATCATTCTTGTCTCTCATATCCTAACATCCTGCTAAGCTGAGGTAAGTTAGGGCAGTCTTCCATATCTTGGCCCTCTGTGACCTAAGGCCTTACACGTGATGGTCCCCCTCTCTTACAATAGTTAAAATATTATGATGTGGATGTTACTAATTCTTTTTTTTTGTGCATGTGTGTAAGACAAAGGTGTGACTCTAACATAGAGAAGAAGAATGAGGCATCGTCCAATTTGAATATCCTTTTGTAGTTGCCTATTATTTTGATTACTTTATTATTTATGTTAGAGTGTACAATTTAATATGTAGTTCACACAAACCAAAGTGGGGGTAAAATGGACTAATCAAATCCCTTAGGGCCTTCCCCAACTTGAACTCAACTATAGCTAAAATCTTGCTCCTTGATGGAAATCACACACACTAGCATCCATCAAGTTTCTCAATACAAATTTTATTATTCATAAAACTAACATTCCTTGAAACCAATTGTTATCTATTGATTTGTATAGAAAATAATTTGAATTGAGTATTTAGGGTTGTTTATTTAACAAGGTATGAGTCATCAGTAATAATTAATGGAATGAATTAAAGGTATATAAGAATTAAAGGAATTGTCAATACATCATTAGCTCACATTATCATTTCATGGACAAATACTACAACTCCTCATCATAAACATTTTGTATTTTTGTCTTTTGTGTTTTTTATTTTATCAAATCAACATCAAGGTTTAACTAGCTTAAGGAATTTCCATACTCCTATCCTAGCACAACAAACTCACAAATATTTTCATAACACCACATTAGTGTAATATCCAATATTGTTTGTAACTGTGTGGGGTTCATTATTTCATAAATTAGAGAAAGTACTATGAAAAGCTGAATAGAATCATGTGACATCAATTAAAATTGTGTGAAATTGTATCTTGATGTAAAGCAAAGAAAATAGATGAAAATCTCATATGATTCTTAACAAATATTTCATTTTCAAAAATGAAACTTGTTATTGAATACATTGCACAATAATATGTTCAACATTAACTATTCATCATCAACAAACAAAGAACAAAACAATTTAACATCCCTTTTTCTAATTGGTAAGTTTAGGCATAAGGGAGTTGTACCCTATATATTTAAAAAGAAAGGCAATAAAATGCATGCCCTATAAAATAGGGGTACAATAGCACAGATATGTCATTCTAACTAGCTTATTGACACCAAAATACTTTTAATCATAAACAAAATTTCTAAGAGTGCACTATCCCACACACAAGAGGGGCAGATTTTTTTCCCAAACTATCCATGTTTGTCTCTTTTGATGAAAATTATTAGATGGTTTTTTTTTTATAGTGTTTTTTTTTTGCTTTACTTATGTCCAACCTTGATTTGCTTGTGAATTTGTGATGCTTGCAGCTTGCAGAGAAGTTTGAAGCTCCTAGGAATTTTTAGGAGTTGTTGGTGTTGTGACTAAGGGGGCAACAGGATCTCCCACCTCAATTTTTTCAAAAGGAGCCTCCCCCCTACAAGAAAAAATGTGTCCAAAGCAAGAGGGGTAACAAGCTTTGGAAAAATTTCTAGGGGATCTTGAGTCGAATGCAAACCTATTTGTGAACTCGAAGAAATAACATAATGTTGAGGCTCAAACTCAATCCACCAAGTGGGCTTGACCCTTGGATCCTTATTACTATGTTTGTGGGGTATAATCTTTAGACATTGAGAAGTAGAATATAGTAATAGAAACTAATCAAAATTATACCTTATTTTTATGTGAAAATTTAAATAAGACTTGACTTATACAAAACAACCTATGTGCATGATCATAATGGAATTTTACTTTTAAACTCTAGTCACTTCTAGGAGGAAGTCCAAACCAAGGGGCAGAGGATGTGAGACCTACCTTCCACTGATAATGATTATGTGTGTAATATCAATCCTTTTGTGATTCTCATGGATGGTTTTATCATGGATTTGGACCTTTGCATACTTTGATGTTACCATAAATACATTATACTCATGCATGCATGTTTATTCTTAAATTGATATAGTTGTATGGTATTATCCAGCTAATCGAACTAACCTTTAATGATTTTCTTAATTGTTATTTATGATTGAGTTATTATATGATTAAATGGATTATGATAGATACCACATGTAGTGCATTCATGTTCAATTATCTTTGAATTTGATTATATTAATGTTCTAATATTAGTGACATGGGATGAATGAATGTAATGAGATGCTTAATTTTGAAATGCTATTATAGAGATATCATGTCGTAAATTTCATCCTTCGATTTTTCATTATTGATGATGGATTAACTATTGCAATTTAAGTGTGTAGGTGTTGTCCATAACTAGTGGACCTAGGGAAATTCCAAGGTGACAAATGTGCATTTCTTGTGAAGCCGACCTAACCTATTTGGAGAGGTTAAGGTCTTATATGTTATGATTTTTATGTAATGTGGATATTATGCATCATGTGCTAGTAGGATTGTTGTTTACAATGTTAAGACTTAAGTGAAACGTCGGTGTGAATCAATTGTAGTTGCATGATAAGCCCAAGTATAAAGTGTGATTTGATGTGTTTTATTTATGTATTAATTGGTTTTCATGATCCTAAGCCATAGAGCTAGGACTTGGGATAACTTTATAGGTCAAAAAGTTAATTTTAGAGTCTTATGGCTCTCTTTATGGAGCCTCTTTTAATGGTGATGAAATTCAAAGTTGGTCAATGCAACCTTCAAGAATGCTTGGGGAAGATCAATTGTGAAAGCAACACCTGTCACCTCACCTGTCATCTTCACAATTAAAGATGAGAGATTAGGGAAATTTTGTGGGGATTTTTTTTTTGAAAGATGGGAGGTATTAGGAAAAATTATTCGAAGGAAGCCTGTAAGGATCTGTAGAAGGGTGTTGCTGCCTTGTGACTTCTATAACCAATTTTGAAGATTTCTTAGGTAGGGTCTTTACCCACTTGCTATAAAATTTTAATTGTGTGTGTATACTTCCTAGAAGATATCATTTGTGTTGGTATGACTATTAGAATGAGTTGTCTCTACCCTCTTGTAAAATTTTAAAAGTGTATACTTTTTGGCAGATATCTTTTTGTTGATATGACTGTTACAATGAGCTTGTATGTTTGTCAAGTGGATCTTTAGGATTTCTTTGGGGTCCATTTTGTGTGGGATATATGAGTGGGAGAGATGTCCAAGGGAGAGGATTTGTATAGGGGTATAAGTACCCTTGGTGAGATGCCTGGGCTGTGAAAAGTATTGACTACCATTATGTGTATTGAGGGGTGAAGGTGAATGGGAGTTGATTTGACGCTGGAAATGGGAGTAAGGAGGTTGTTTTGTGTTGTGGAGATAGTTTTGTGATGTGCATTTGGGATTCAATGACTATGTAAGTTTTAAACTATGTGCTCCTCTCCCTCTTGTAGATGTCCCCACTCCCCCTGATTGGGGCTCTTGAAGGAGATTCATCTTGTGTTGTGTGTAGTGCTATGTTGTAATCTATGTTGTGGCTATTGGGGAAAAACAAATTTCACTTTTTCATAGCCACCTGGCTCCACCTAGCAATGACCACCACCTTCAACGAGATCTCAAAATGGAGCCCATTGAATAGGTCCATTTCCATGCAAATTCATGCACAAGTGGAGCTTTGGTAATTAATTGTTTCTTGTCTAACAATGATATCTCCCTAAGCCATTGCCAATAGCTTGCAAATAGTCTATTTCCCAAAACTAAAAGTGAATATAGGGAAAACGTACCCAAAAATAGGTGGAGGTGAAGGTCTGAAAGTGTGGATCGAAAGAAGGATACCAAGACTTCATGCATATGAAGTCACCTTGGAAAATCCAAGGGCAATTTTTTAGTACCCAATTGTTGTCTACTAAAGAATCAAATTCAAGGATGAAAAACCCCTTGGAATAGAGGAAATTGTAAATTTCTTTCTTCCAAAAATTCTTTCCAACATGCTGAAATGCAGACATGCAATTCATTTAGCTTCAACCATAGTTTGCTAAATCTGCAAATTAATGCATGTTGTTATAGGAACTCCTCCCTAATGCGTAAAAAACAACTTCTAGGATTGTGGCTGAGCGACTAATTGGAATTGTAGGGTCACACAAATCAGGAACACTATAGCCATAGTAATATTTCTTTGGTGGAGGAGAGGGAGGCGATGCCATCTTCTGCCCTTGAACTGGCCCCTCCAAACCCCAGCTTGGGTTCCACCATGCTTGATGGTGCAGGCTAGGGCAATGGCTATGTGAATGTTTTACGAGAGAATATTCATGTGCCATAGTACCACATAGAACATCTTTAAAGGAGTATTTTTCAACCATATGAGAATCTAAGGCCACACGAGAGGCTGCCAATACACCATGTACCCCAACGCCATGAGAGGAATATCGTTGGCCAAAGCAGCCATTCGCAAGTGGAGCGAGTGATGAAGGCGCAAAAGCGGTGTGGAACATTTCAAAGTCAAATAATCAGCTTCTTTTAACTTTAATATCCCTTTTACTATATCTAAATTATCATTTTTTTTTACTTATATCTGATTTAAATTAATTGTTATATTAATAGTAGACCTAGATAGGTTTATAGGCTAGTGTGTCCATTTGTTTTCCTCGACAAGTTGAGATGTTTTAAATAAAAAAAATATACCATATGGTTAGAAAGTAGGGACAAAGACTTTTAAAAATACAGGCAGAACAAAATCTTCGCCGCTGATTTTGGTGACTAACATATTAATAATACATACTGATGTGCAATCAACTGACTTCTACATGCATTTTGTGTTAGAATATTGCCAATTAAACGGAGGTAACCCACAGATCCTGGATATCATTTTACAATGAAATGTGATACCAAGAAAAAAGTCCAAAACAAGTAATATCAAGATGCCCGCGCAATGTTGGCGGCAATCATTTCATGCTGAAGTTATGGAATATTCAACAAACTAATCAATGTTGCCTGGATATCAGTTGAGTTATACAAGATTTCTCTCTAAAAAAACAAATGCCAGTCTATGTTGTATTATATATAGCAGAGCTATTTAAAAGATAAGGTGGTATAGTTGTATGTTTTCAATTTAGAAGTTGAAGCATAATTTGGATGACAATGGCCTGCTTTCACCCCCCTCCTCCCATGTTCGTTTTTCTCACCCTGCTGTTCATAATGCAGGTAACAACTTTTCTACTGTAAATTGCTTTGAGTTTTTTTAATCTTTTCTTTTGATTTAAGTTGGAATTATATGGTGTTAATGCACAGGCTTGGAAAGTATCCACACATGCAGCTGAGGATGATGTGAAGTATGTAGAGGTAATAATAATTAATTGGCTATCTAACTTCTGCTTCTATCTGTTTCATTAATTTGATTTTATGAAGAAAACTGAAACTAAGTTGTGTTGTGAATTAATGGTGCAGCTGCAGACTGATGTGGGTGAAAACAGTTATGAAAGAGTGAAGGTTCAGATCGGTATGTGTATGTGAAAGGCCTCTGCTTAAAGATCATCTGGTTTGATTTTTTTAAACTTCTACAGTAAAAGATAATTCATTAAGTACAAGATATTGTATAGTAATTGTAAGATTTTTGATCTCATGATGTGTACAAGTGCAGACTGTGATAAGGAATGCAATAGGAGATGCTCCAAGGCTTCAGCTCATGATAGGTGTCTCAAGTACTGTGGAATATGCTGTGAGAAATGTAACTGCGTTCCACCGGGTACATCTGGCAACAAAGATGTTTGCCCTTGCTATGCCAATATGAGGAACTCCAAGGGTGGAGACAAATGCCCTTAGCACATTATCATACTGATACTATAATCCCCATTGCTTCCTCAGAATAATGGATTACGTATTATGTTTAAAAGCAATTCTATACTCCCCATTCTTTCGAAGAGAATGGATGATACATCATTGAATTTTTCTTGAATATGTTCATTCATATCTTTATATATTAGTTGTTTTTATTTTTGTTGTATGTGTCGAAGTTGGTTGTTTAAAAAATATTATTCAAATTTCAGATCTATCTTTATTAATAATCTTTATATATTTATTTTTCTTAATAAAGAAAATATTGATTGTTTGATTGATGATTTTAGTTATTTTTAACAGTTTTTAATATACATCATACATTACAAATGATATTATTGGTTATGTTAATGGCTTGCAGTAAGTGTAATAACATTTCAGTGGTTTGAAATATACTAGTGCACCTTCTAGATGTATGCAATAACACAAAGGTCAGCAGTCCATTTCCACAAAATGCCACACATACTTCAACATACAACACTTTGTATAAGATCCAACACTCCATTGTTAAACATACCTCTTCCAAACCTCCTATAGTTTCTGCCATGACTTTAATGGGGCCCAATACACCTCCAAGCCAAACCACAAAGTTCAACTCTCATTACAACTCATTACATTGTTATGACATCATTATATAGACTTCAAATAATGTGATCAATGTGGCAATTCAGGTGGCACTCTTGAGACATACACTATACCAATTTTCCACTATCACATCAAGGACCTACCAACAAATAATTACTCTTCACAAATATCACGAGATCAGAAGTCATACAAGGAAATGATTCAACTTCCTAATAACTCTTGGTCTACATGGCATGAGACCTATGTAATATGTGTCTATATAACATAATTGAGAATAGAATCAATGTAGACAATAGATAGGTAGATAGTAGGTATACATCCTTCTTACGAGTATGCCATATATAGAACAAACAAATATAAAATGTTCTATATCCTTTTGTCTTCACACATGTATATCTCATAAAGCTTCTATATATGCTAATAATCTCATCTATATCTTTATTTCGAGAGTTGTCTACCAAGATTCAATCTAACCCCTAGATTAGTAAACATAATCATTTGTAAAAATCAATTGAACTAACTAGATGGCTGTGATGGAACCAAAGCCAAGAATCTTACAATGTAATATAGTTTATTTAGATCAAACGACAAATGAGGAGATTTTTTATTCTTGGCAATAATTTTGTTCAATAATAGACTTTCAAGATAATGGACCTCAAATTACATATCAACTTAGGCTTCCCATCTTCAAGTATGAATGTTTCGGAATTTGTAGGGAAAATCATTGAACTATCTGCTTTATCCTTAGTTGTTGCAGCACATCATAATGAAAACCAACACAAGGGTTGGACTCAAACAAACATGCTTAGACCTTGTTTGTTCATAAATTGTTGTCACGTCCCCTGTATTATGCCCCCACATACGCTGAATATTATGGACGTCTTCCACGATATTATGGAGGAAATTGTGGAAACCTCCTCTCCTTATTTAATCGCGCGTGGAGGAAGGAAGAAAGGAGGATGTGCGATTCAGCCAGAAAAAAAACGATTATTGTGGCCATAAGCTTTCCATGGGAGTGTTTTATTTATGTTGGTAGCTTGTTCTACATTATGGCATAAAATCTGGCTCTTCTCTCACGCAATGATGTACCCTAATCTTGTGGAAGGAATTATTAGAAGACCTTGGAGAATGGCCAGCAATATGTTTTAATTATTTGATTGCCTAGCATAGCCTTATATTTCTTTTTGACATTTTTCTTTAAAAATTGGGTACCACCTACCTACTCCTATAGTTATGGGAGAATTTTGTCAAAGTAGTTTACATGTTTGGTCCAAGTTTAGATAATGTTATCATAAAAGTTTCCTCAAACATTTTTGTGCTAGTCAAAATTTGGTAGCATGTCTCCTTACTCCACATAGTGATTATGTATGTTAACACCTTATTATGTAACACAATATTCACAAGATGTATACTAGTATCTCTATGATGATTTATTATTGTGATAGATTATAGAAAATTTGGTAAATTGTGAACATGGTTGGGTTTTTCTACTCATTGTTAAGAATTATTAGCTGATGGGAATAGTTAAGAGGAAGCATGTTTTGATTATACAAGAAAAATAGGTTTTGAAGAGACTTCAAACCCTTTACAACTATAGGCGCAAAATGATACTCAAAAGATACTAAACTAAAACATCAATAGCATCCTAAAATCCAAAACACCAGAGTTACAAAATGCTACTCTAAAGATATAACACTAAACTATCAGCAACAACCAACAACAATAAAACAACAAAACAACAGGAAAGAAATTGAGACCCAGTAGCAAAAAAATAGACAGAAAATAAACATGACACTGCTTCACACTACTTAAGTTGTTGGCCACCCCAAGCTCCTGGTTCCTATGCAGCCCAATCATGTCCAACAATTATTTTTTATTAACTTCAAACTTGGACTTCTTCCAATCAGTTAGCCCTCTAGCAGTAGGTCCTTTACCATCATCCTTCGCTCCTTTTTTACCTTTACCTTTGGCCAATTGTTCCTTCTCCATTAACTCAGAAAAATATAGTTGGTCCTCTCTCATCTCACTAATCTTGCGAAACAGGACCTCCAAAGAGTCTGCACTATTCTTCACTGAAATGTGACAGGCATGAAGAAGTTTCTTGATATCTACATTGGTGTCCAATATCTTGGATTTTAAACCAACCAAGAACTGCTCACAAAGGGACTTGAAATCATTGAATGAAAACTCAAGATCAACAATTCTGACAATCAGAATATCTGAGGTCAAACCTTTCAAAATATTATACAAATTCTACTTCAATCCCCTTATTTTAATGTTGACCCTATTGAATACTTGGAGAGTCCATTTTTCCAATTTGAAATTTCCCATAGCCCCCACCCTCGCCATGTCAAGAAGCTCAAACATAGAGGTGGAATCATCATAAAGATAGGAGAAGTCCTCCTATAGGGGATTAACCTTTAGAGGCTTCAATTTCGCTTGCTTCTGCTCAACATCCTCCTCCTCTTGAACCTTTTTCTCACCCTCAGGTTCCACATTAGAAGAGTTTCATACCAGGGAATCATCAATTTCCACCACCTTCTCCTATAGAGCCTTCTCCTTCCAGAGCTCTGTGGAATCCTTAAAAAAAATTGAAGCCTGGTTCTTCATCTTGGCAATGTGCTTAGAAACCCTTTTAGGCTTATCCATGGCCTCTGTTGTCATCACATTCTCCTGAAGCCCTTCCTCCTTACCACCCACCTCAGTATCAACCTGACCAATATCCATAGCTTCATCCTTGGGCATAGAATCCCCAAAGCTCACCTTTGTCTCATCACCATCAAATTGGGACTCTGACTCATGTAGAATAGGATGCTTGGCTTCTCGTTTTCCTTTAGGGTTACCCTTCTTCCTCTTTCTTGAGGGAGCAACCATAGGAGACGAGGTCCCTTCCTCACCTTCTTCATTCAACTCCTCATCCTCATTAACACCGGTGTTTGAGCTAGAAGAGCAAGAATCCTCACTCAAAATTTTCTCCTTGCCCTTGATTGAAGAGGCAGGGACAAGGGCTTTTACATGCTCCATAATTAATAGAATAAGGCCCTCATGTACAACCGAAGCCCTCCTATTTTTTAAGTGTGCATACACAGATACCTCCATGGAAGACAATAGAAAGAACAGGAAGGAAATAAATAGCCCATGCCTAAAATGATTTAAAAGAGTAAAATGATGGGCAAGGATAGCAGTGAACCTGCCTTCTAGAGTCACATACTGCATTATTACTTCTACAATATTTGCCCATATCTTCTTGAGAGACTTTCTCTCATAGCCCCAAGCCTCCATCTTGATGAATTTTTTTCCATTTGTCATCTTTAAAAAATTGATCCATTGCCTCCTCGTTACTCTTCTTGTCTTTGAAGAACTTACGGCCAACCATAGACAACCCAGTCACAATAGAAATCAACTCCTCATTGATATCAACAACCAAGCCCTTAATCTAGATTTTATGATTGTGTCAACAAGAAACAAACTCCTTCAAAGCATTTAGGTCATGTCCATGCAGTCTTTCCAACAATAGTGTAAAATTCCCATGTTGAAGAAACCTCCAAATTTTCTTCTTCTTTCTCAAGATCGCACAAGAATGAGGCTCAATTCTACTTTTGTCACCTCACATATTCAAAAGAACCAATAGTAGAAAACCCTAGCAAGTAGAGTTCTTCTGATCTAGCCAACAAGCTGAACGATACCCACAAAGCGTGAGTCGAGAGTTGGTACTAATGGTTAAATAGTGCCACCTCATAAACTCAACCAAAACCATCATTTCTCATTAAGATCATATCTACCTCAAGGGAAGGAGAGATCCCTCCTCCCACACTCTATACTCATTTTAAGCCTGACAACTTCATTGGAAAAAAAAATTGCCAATGAATTACCTGCTCGATATATGTGAGAAACATAGGTTTCTTCACAAGATCTCAACATAATTATAGAATCCTTTTAATTAATTGATCAACATTCCAACTAGACTTAAGAGGAACCATGTTGGGGTGTGAAATAGTAATCATTAAATTGGATTTTTTTTATTAATCAATAAATTTGTGAGATGTTGCTTCATTTTAGAATAGGTATATAGGTAAATAATGACTTGTTACATAGTTTGGTCTCAAACTCTTATAGGATTTTCTTTATATAGCATTCTTTCTATTCCACCTCCTAGAGAAAAACTACTAGAGTGATTATGAACTCTAGGGATAGTAACTTTTGTATATGTTCCTTGAGAGATTAAGATGAGGAGAACTACAAGGGACTTCAATCATGTCTGGAATTGAGTGTGTAAGTAGTCCTTGGGAAAAGGATGCCCATACGACCCAATTTTATAGGTAGGTTTTAAGGAATAGATTTAGGGTTTGAGGCTTTCCCCAAACTTGATTACCTAGTATTCTTCAACTTGAGTCTGAAATTGGTATTAGATGCCTATGAACTCATAATTTCAATTTAGAAGTCACATTATATAGGTGTAAGACAATAAAGGAAATCTAAGATCATCAATCTTACTTTCTTTGAGGTTTGTGATGTTTAGCTTTCCAAAATCTACTTCAATCTTGGATGAAATTTTAGAGTTGTTAGTGTTGTGTTTTATCTTGATGTGAATGTGTGAGAATTCCTCTAAAATTATGTGGACTAAAATAATGGATGTTTTTGTGTTGATTCCTATGACCCTATGTCTTAAATCAATGAGTATAGGTAGATATAAGCTAGACTCAAGACTTAGTGAGGACTATAATTCCAATAAATTAAGGCATGATATTACTGACCCAACATGGATATGTATGAATTAAGGGAACATACTAACCTTACATTTAATGATTATGTTAAATTAATCCATTATGATAGAAGGATGTGAACAACTCATAAGGTATGCATGGTCTACCTAATCTTAATATACATTTAGATATATGTTGAGTTAGGGTAGAATTCCTTATGACTACCTTCACCAACTATGGGAAATTAATGGTAGTTATTTCCAAACATGGTGTATTTTTTCCCTTACATATGAACCATGAATAACAATTAAACCAATCATAAAGATTAGCACCTAATTATCAAATAAATAAAGTTTTTTTGAATAGCCATTGAATGAAGTAAATAACCTTGATAGTGCATTATGTGTTTATATTTATATATACATGTCTAGATAGAGGCCAACCCAAGTAGTTCAATGTGTTACTTGTAAATTAAATTTTGACCCCAAGACCTATAGGATAATTATAAAGTTTAATGAATTCATTTTCCAAGGTAATATAATTGGATTAACTAGACTAGGTTGTAAACCCTTCAGATGGTATTTTTTAGATTAATGTTCCTATACCCTCTAATGTAAAAATGTTGAACTTTGATACAAAATAAAACTTATTGGTATCACAACTATGGTTGAGCAAGGGATTCTATAATGGCATAGGTATATGATAATTATTCTCTTATCCCAGCTTGTCCCACTCGTGATAATGTGATCACTAAAAATTTTAAACCTATGAGCCATTTAAAAATAATCTTATCATTGGTCTAGCATGATAAGAGTGAAGGAATGTGCTCTACTAAAATAAGTATTTGATCATATCATAGGGTTAGTAATATTTCACTAGTAGCATACAAGTGATAGATGCTAGAAGCTACCTAATTTTACAAGGTTTAGATAGGATTTCAACAATAGCATTCAAGTGATAGATGCCAAGATCTACCTATCTCAATATTTTAGTATTGGAATTGTTGTGTCAAAAGGAATGTGTGTGCCTCCTATGTTTTTTCTAGATCAAGTGTGATACTCAAGGTTTTACCTAGTTCAATCTAGGTGATTGATCTAGTATATGTGCTATTCTTGGGTAAGACCATATGACATCCTATTTACATAAATTATATCCGTTACATGATTATAATGATTAATTGGCTTAGAAATACTACTAATATCCTCTTGTGAAATATCTTGTTACACTTGTGACCTTGTTAGTGAAGACAAGTAGTATGGGATACTTTCTCATCATCATAGATAGTAGTGATCTAGGAGAAAGGATGGGATCCACAATATAGTTTGGGATCCACTATCATTCCTCCTTCATCTTAGATATAAAATATTTAATATAATAGAATTATGCATAAAGGAGAATATCCTTGCAATAAGGTTTCTAACACTTCTCTATTTTCCACCTTGTCATTGTTTGTGCATGTATACATGATTTAATTACTATTTTCCTTCACTCAAATATCATGCTTAGAGATAAACCATGTAAACATCAACATGCTTAGTACAAGCATATACATAAGATTTTTGGCTAAACATGTGGCTCTTTGACTGTCACATCTAATCCTCACTATCATGAAATCAAAACCAATACCATTACTAAGTCTTTGTAACCAAACTACCTCATTAGAGGCATGTGTAGCAGCCATTTGGTGGTGTACAAAGCAATTGAATGCTTCCCCTTACTCATCCAACTCACTACACCTTCAAACAAAGTAAAAACATAGCCTCTTATGGACCTTTGATTGTCCAAGACACCTACCTAATCTACATCAACAAGACCTTGTATGTCCAATGACTTACCCACATATCTAAACACTCCAAACTCCCAATGTTTAGTAATATGAAGTACCACACAAATATCTAAACACACTCTTAACAAAATTCCAATGATCTCTACTAAGGTTAGACATAAACCTACTCAAAACTCCCAATGCTTGGGTTATATCTAATCTAGTGCAAACCATTGCATACATAAAACTACCAATGATACTAGAATAAGGAACATTAGACATCTCTTCAAAATCATCATCAAAATTAGGACACATGTCTAAACTCAATTTAGTACTAGAACTAGAAATGGAATATTTACTGGTTTACAATCATGCAACATTAAACCTCTACAAAATGGTATCAACATAATTACTTTGACTTAACCAAAGCTTTATGTGAACCTGATCTCTACTAATCTCCATCCCAAGAATATATTTTATAGCCCCCAAATCCTTCATCTCAAATATGTTAGAAAGTTGATTCTTAAGATCCCTAATCATCACCTTGTTGTTGTAACCCATAAACAACATGCCATCAACATACAAGAAAATAATTAGAATCTGATCATCAATAACCTTATTATAAACACAATGACCCTCTTCACTTCTACAAAACCCAACTTCAATGAAAAGGCATCAAAATTTTGGTAACATGTATCCTAGGTGACTATTTCAAACCATATAAAGATATTTTTAACCTACAAACTAAGTGTTCTTTTCCTTTCACATCAAAATTGTCAGGGTGTCGCATATAAATATCTTCCTCAAGATCCCCATGCAAGAAAATAGTTTTAACATGATCCATTTCTTAAGGTTATATTCATCTATTAATTAAATAATTTTTAATTATTTAATTAATTCATTTTATATTTATTCATCTTTTGATTAATTTAAATAAATGTCAATTTATTTAAATTACATCACTAATCATCCTTTTTTCCCTTCGTAATTAAATAAATTCTTATTTATTTAATTATTCATTTTCATTTTCCCTCCCCTTCTTTTATAATTAAATAATTATTTTAATTATTTAATTATTCATTTTTATTTTCCCTCCATAATTAAATAAATCGTTATTTATTTAATTATTTATCATTGTCTTTTCTTTATAATTAAATAATTATTTTTAATTATTTAATTATTCATTTTCCTCTCCTAAAACTAAATAATTGTTGTAATTATTTAATTTATTTCTTATCTAAGCCCTAAATCGCAACTAATTTCTTGATTTTTGGTCCATCCTTCCCATCCTTATCTCTTTTCTTTTCAATTAATCTCACCATTGATCATCATACATCATCACTCAATCTTCACCCTTAATTTGAATTGGGATTTCTATAAAAGCCGCATGTCTATTTCATTTCAAGGTTAAAACCACAATCTTTGAAGCTTTTTTTATCTTGAGATCTTGCTACTACTACATCAATCTTATCAAATACATTTCATACTACAAATTTGAGCACAAACAAAGAAAAATGGAGAAGAGCAATGGAGGAGAATCCAACTATGGCATAGGAATTGAAGTATTATTGTTTATTATTTGGATTTCTATTGTAATTTGTGGTTCATTGTTAGATTAGGTTCTTTATGGTTTGAATTTAGGTAGTTTTTTGGTTGCTATCATTGATTCATTCTTTCCCACAAATTTCCCCTATCAACACCTATATTTGGATGAATCAATAAGTTAGTTGAATTGGAAACACAAAATCAGTTTATGGACCTCTTCTAAGCTAAGCAACACAATTAAACATGGTAAATAAAATAATTTAAAATAAATAACTAAATGTAATCATGATTCTATAGATACAAATATGTAAGCAAGGATATAGAGGAAGGAATTCTATGGAGTTAGGTCAATACACATAGAAACTTAGAATTTTTCATATTAATAGCAATTAGGATTTGATAATCTTATAAGAGAGACAAGTGATTGTGTGTTCATAACATAGAGTTATTAAACCTTACATATATTTAGTTATTATGGGCTTATTGAATAGGATCATATTAATGTACACATAGAACATGAACTAATAAAATATTACATTAAAGATGATACATCTACCTTACCATCTTAACTAGAGAATTTAATAGAATAAAGTGTGTGAAATATTTTTTTGATGTATTCAAGTCCAATAATATTATTTAAAAAAATCACATAACAATTAAAAGACCTTATAATTATTATTTCTTAATAGATGATTCATATACACTTATATAAACATTTCATAAAAAGAATAAAAAAAAATTAACCTTTAAAACTATATTTTAAAAAATTATAATTTTTCAATAGTCATATAAGAAAATTTTTAAATAATATTATAACTAAATTATTTCTGCAACCTCGATTCAAATATATTATTGTAGCCTATTTTTCTAATCATTCCTAGATATGTATAGTATCATATTAAAGTAAATTATACCTTAGATTATAGTAGCATGAAAAAAGTGCAATGAATTCACTCATATAAGAATGAAAATGAAATTGATATTTAAATAATTAAATTTTAATATATATAAAATATAATTGATATCCTTTCCAAAAAAAATTCATATGTAGATGACATGGTAATTGATAAAAATAAGGAAATGATGGGATTAGTAAAGCCTCAATTTGACATGAAATATCCAAGTAAAAGAAATATGTTTTAGGTGTAGAATTAAAAGAGACCGTGCAAATAAAAAAATATGATTACCTCAAAGGTTAAGATGACATTATGAATATTAAAGATGCAAGATAATAAGTATGTAATTACCGTATTTCTAGATAATTAAAAATTATATGTTGAACAATGTCTAAGACAAAAGAGGAAATTTAGGAAATGTGTAAAGTTTCTTATGCTACATTAGTTAGCAACCTTCTAGGTCTATTCTAGAACTAATATTTCACATGCAATGGGATTTGTGTATAGACATGTAAAAACTAGAATAGGAGCTTCATGTTGTAATGAAAAGAAATATAATAGATATTTATATGGCACCTTAGTTTAGGAAATATATTACCACGGAAAAATTGTAAACATGGATTTTTGGATTTTAATTGAGTTGACGATCTTGACTATTAAAGATGATCTATTAATGTTTATATATTTAGTCTTATCAGAATAGTAAGTTAGATGAGTAAAAGGTATGTGGAGATTGCATTATTAATAGTCGTAGAGTATATGGTAGTAACGCATGCATGTAAGGAAGCAATGTGGCTACAAAGATTATGTTTGATTATTGGTCTATTATAGAAATTAATAAGAAATGTTTGTGACATTATGAATACAATATGCTTTTTAGCAAGAATCCCTATTATCATGCTTAATTAAAATATATTGGTTTAGAATATTATTATTTGAGAAAAATGATTGAAATAAAATATATTTTATTGGAAAATTTATATATCTATCTATATATATATATATATATATAAGAATATTGTTTATTGGGTGATAGAATCTATGAGTACTAGGAAATTTTATTAGTTCAAAAAATTAATGAGCATGGTTGCCCTTAGCAATTGGTGGTGGTAGTGTGTGGCCCCTTATAGAAAGTATTCAACAAATAGGATATTATTTGAAGTGTGTTATATTCCTTTCATGTTTTATAGTCAATTGAAGCTCGACTAAATATTAGTGATGGGCATTTTTCTTGATGCTTTAATGAAACTTCTATTTTATCCATTATTTTAAATAACTCATGAGTTATACAACCTACACTCTAATGCAAAATAATATCAATGACATCCACCAATGTTGTTGAATCATGCTATCACTCCTCTAAAACAAAATTTACAAGCTCTTTCTTTGTGACAAAATGGTGTTTCTCTTCTTACAATAGAAACAAAAAACATAAACCTTCAAATATCTATAAATAAAAACAAAATAATTTCAACTCCAATCTCCTAATGCATTTTAATCATGTTTAGTTAAATATAACCATCTATTGTTCCATGTTGGCATCTATTCATTAATTTTACTAATTTTTGAGCTAACATGTAGTGTCACAAAGAGATTCTAAATAAAAATTGATGCAATGGTAATAATTGTTTGATTCTTAGAAAACTTAACGGGTGACAAGGAATATTTGAGGATGGTTTTAAGAGGGAAAATTCCACAAGAAAATTTTTAAGGAACAAGTAGTGAACTTAGTACAATTGAACCCAAAAAATATAATAACAATATATTGATAAAAAAATATTATTCAAAAAATTTCCATTTTCTCATGGTTGCTTCAACAATTTACAACACTCTATTACCAAATTATATTTTTTTTAAAAAAAATTGACACTTGAAATTTATAGATGAAATCATATCCTTGGTAAAATTATTCTTGTACATGATTATAGTGGATTGGTGAGATTGATATTATTCCTGTACATGATTATAGTGGATTGACAATACATTTTGATATATAGCTTTTATTAAAAAAATCATATAATTAAATTAATAACCTCTACATGCCTAAAAAAAATTAACTATTAATTTAATATATTTGTTTAAGTTGTAAGGTTGATATTATTCTTGCAATTGACAGTACATTTTGATATATAGCTTTTATTAAAAAAAATCATATAATTAACTTATTAACCTCCACATGCCTAAAAAAAATTAACTATTAATTTAATATATTTATTTACTGTAAGGCCCCACCTTGCCTGTGATTAGTAAAACTCTAATCTATGTTATTTGTTCCTAAATAGATGGTAAGATGTATTGTGGATGACAAATAGTGTGATTATTTTATAATATTCTTGCTTTTCATTCTCACATTTTAATTATGCTACCGTGAAGGAGTTAGGAATCATAAATTGTGAATATGAGGAAATTGTAAATGAAATGGTTGCAAAATTAAATCTTATTCCAGCTATCAGATTAATGTGATATACAATTGTTGCTTGTGGCTTCATTGGTAATGTGTAGGAAAGGAAGAGTCAGTACGAGAAGGGAAGACCATTGAGTAGATCAAAAGACATCTTCTTGTGGTGATGAATTTGACCCCCTTTTGAGGCTTAAAAAGAAATAAAGTTAACAATTTGATAGAGTAAGGTGGTAAGGGTTGATATAAAAGGGATGGTTTTATATTTTGGGTTGAGAGGGTATTTATTTGTGTGTCAAGTGAGTTGTAAGTTGGGGGATAAGGTTTAGAAACCATTATCCAAGTTGAAATTCGTATAGGTCCTTAAATGTGTCTTTAAAGAAGGTTGTTGGTCAATTTCATTAGTTGGGATGCAAAAATAAACCCTCAAGGGTCTATACCATAGTGGTAGGGGTCAAGTAGGCATACAATAGTGCCCCGAGGACATGATTTGACCCCTGAAAAGTCCTCATTATGGAGAGTGACGAGTTTTGAAGAGAGGATGAGATGGAAAGATGGAGGGGTTGTCCAAGTGCATGTTTCTTCTTCAATAAGGAAAAGACTCTCATTGATGGAAGTAGGTATACTCCACATCTCCCCATCCAAAGATTGCAAATTGAAACTCCTATATATTTTGGAGAGAAAGAATGAGTGGGGTGTTACCCACTCCTTTTCGAGAACTTTAGTGAAGATGGAAAGAAGAATGAGAAGATAAGAGGAGTCCTTTTGGAGAGATAGTCATCAAGATGACTTGGCTTGGAGAGAAAGAAAGTGTGAATGGTGGATCTAGACCTGCATAAACATGAACAATAAACACAATATTAGTCACTTATACCAATCTAAACCATCATTCCCCATGCAATTCATTCAAATGTCAAGAACAAGAAACAAAGCAAATAAACCAAATGAAAGCTATCTAATCTTGCTCAAACATTCAAACCATCAATCCCATGGGGGAATTGGTGTTATTTTGATGTGGAAAATAGCCCTTTCACAATTCCTTGCAAGCTTTGAAGATGATCAATGGTGCTCCTTGATGAAATTTTCCATAACCTAGCTATGGTGGATGAAAATTATGAAAACCTTGATGAACAATGGATGAACCTGCATAAAATGTGTAGATAATGACTTTGCATAAGTTGTGGATGCAAAATTAGTAAAAGAGCTCTCCATTTATAGGAGAGAAGGATGGAAGAATGAGCAAAAAGGATGAATGTGGGACTAAAGATCAACCAATAACACAATGCCACTTGTCAACATGCTAGTGAAGAGAGGTGGAGCACATTTTGATGAATGTGCAAATAAATGCCATTAGGTGAATATTTGAAATTCAAAAGTTAGCTTGTGGAGAGAGATGTGGAAGAGGAGTTAATGCTACTTGGCTCAAGAAAAATGACTTGTAAGAGATATAAATGCCAAGTTGGAGGATAAGACATTTAGGAGGGAGAATTCAAATTTGAAGAATATTCCAACTTGATGCCCTTTTGAATGAAAATATATGAATTTATAAATCAATTAAATTGATTTACTTGCACAAGTTGCAAAATCTAGAGGATTTGAGGGATTAGTGTTAGGATTAATCATGATTTGATTAACTTAAATGGAGATTAGCTTATTTGACACTTTGACTTAGATTTTTGGGTTTATTTAAATCAAAATGAGATGAATATGAATATTTGTCTTAATTAAATAAAGTTTGATTTATTTAATTAAAGGATGAAAGACTTAAATCAAATAAATATTAGTTTATTTAATTTAAAAGAGGTGATCTTAGAACTTAATTAAATAAAATGAATTATTTAATTAAAAGAGGGACATTAGGATTAATTAAACAAAATGATATATTTAATTAATAGAAAATAATAATTTAATCAAATAAAATGGATTTATTTAATTAAAAGATGAAATATGGTGAATTTAATCAAATAAAGATTATTCGATTAAATGGTTAGTAAAGGAGATGATTTAAGATGAACTGGTGTTAGTAAATCAGGATCAAGTGCACAAGATCAATATATTTTACGTGTCTATAGAAGGATAAAAGATTTAATTTCCTCACCTAAAGAAAAGAGATAAGTTCTCCTTCACTTCCATTTTCCCTTTTGTTTATTTGTTGTAAGAAAGTGGTATGTTGCATGGATCACGGTTGAAACAAAGAGTAGAAAACCTAGATACATGAAATTTGGTGTTGTTATTCTTATTCCTTTGTAAAAAATTGAAAAAGCTTCATGCATCATCTTGGAGCTAAGAGACTTCCTTGCTCAGGGGTATGGCTAGAGCCCACAAGACTCCATGAGGCCATTGCGGTAGGGAGGAGAGCAAGCCTTATTTATTTGCATGTTTTTCATTATTGGAAGATTAGTATTTTCTTGTAAAATGATGATGAAAATAGCATGTCATTGACATTTGGCATGAAAATCATTTATTTTTTCTCCATCTAATTTGTAATATTGCAACTTGAAAGGTGAGTTTCATACTTTGTGTAATGAAAAATGAAAAGAGCAAGTTCTTGTATGTTGGTATGTTATTTGTTTCATTGATATATATCATTTGTTATATGGAAAGTTGGAAGAAATTATACCTTGTTGAAAAGAAGTGTAGTCTTTCTATAAACATGTATTAAGAGAAATGTTTCAAGTAGAATTATTTTTAGTTGTTCTTGGGAATAATTATTGTGTAAGTTTAATTATATTTCTTTTGTGTTGTTTAAACAAGTTGCTATGAAAAAGAAAAAAAAGAAAAAAAAAGAAAATTAAATAATTTTTTTTAAAAAAAAGTATTTCTTATAGCCTTTTAATTAGACACTTGAATGTGATAATTTCTTATGCTTGAGATGATAGAAATTTTCATTTATATGAAGGAATATATTATTTAAAAATTGTAATTAATTAAGCAAGCATTTTCCATTCAAAACTCAAAATATATTGTTTAAAATCTACAATTAAATAAGTAAGCATTTGTCGTTCAAAACTCAAAATATATTGTTTAAAATCTGTAATTAAATAAGTAAGCATTTGTTGTTCAAAACTCAGAATATATTGTGGGCAGTTGGGTGGGGCCCCCCTCTCTCCTCTACCCATTGGCACGATAGGGTGGTTAGGTGGATGACATGGTGGCGGAGTGAGAGGACACAGGGGTCAGTGATGGGGGTGTCTAGGATGACAAGCACGTGGTATTGCCACATCTCTTCTTCCTTCTTTCTCGAGGTTGTCTAAGGCATAATTAGCTAGAGATCATCCAGTACGGATTTGCTTGGACACGTTTGGAAGGTACTTATTAGCTAGGATGGCAGTGGCCAGGTACCTAGCAGTAAATTGGCTTAATATTTTAAGTTGGCAAGTTAATGATTTTTTTCACCTTTACTTTGTGGAGTTTGAGTCAGTTGGTGGTGGAGTTGAACGCAACCTCTGTGAGTGCGAGGTGGAGAGTATGGAAAAGCGGCTGCATTTTGTCATCAAGGTCTCTATTGAGGGGGTGGAAAAATTTGGTGTAGACACTTCTATTTCTTTGAGGTCGAAGGCTAGACAAGCCTCTTTCAAAGAGATTAAGGATCAGTGCTTGAAGTGTGTTCTCAAAAATGGGGATTCTCTAGTTTTGGTGGCAACGAAAATGATTTTGGGGGCTGGTCATTTGGCAAACAAGGAATTCGAAAGAGATAATCTCCACATTTCTCCTCGATTCCTGGCCTCTCTCCTAGACAATGAAGTAGCTAAGGTTGAGGCTAAACTATTATTGGTGAAGATGTTCCACAAAGATCTAGTGGGTGGTGTTGATGAAGTGTTGGGTTTTGTTGTTGAGGGAAAAGGGGTTCTGAGACCATGCGACCTCGAAAATCTCCAGAAATCAGATGAAGGTGTGAAGTTATTTTCATTCCTACTTGATTTGAGTGGTCCAGCTCTGGTAAAGCACAAAATGGTGGCAACAATGGCAATTGTGTTTCTGAAGAAGTTATTTGGTTTGATGGCTACGAGCAACGTTGAATGGGTAAAGGAATTTGAAGAATTTGAATTTTTTAAACAATTTATGTGATAATTTCTTTTTCTATGGGTGACCTGGTGTTGGTTGCTTTTAGGGTTTTGTTTTCTGTGAATTCTAGTGTCTCCTCTCGAGGGGTTTGGTGGCTCGGCCTGTTCATGGCCTTTTGTGGTGCTCTTGTTGGCTAGAGTTCTATTAGTTTTTGGTTGGGGTTGATTCCTCATGGCCATTTTTGGAGTTGATGTTGGTTGGTTTGTTGGTCAAGTTAATTGCAATGAATGTATGGGTTTCTAGTTTTGTAGGTCTTGGGCTCATTTTTTTGGTGATGGTGGTTAGGTCAGGTTTTGATAATGAAGGATGGTTGTTTGTTACTTGCACAATAGACGTTTGTATATATTTCTACTTATTTAATATAAATCTCAAACTTGTGTATCAAAAAAAAAAACTCAAAATATATTGATTAAAATCTGCAATTAAATAAGTAAGCATTTGTTGTTCAAAACGCATAATATATCGTTTAAAATATGTAATTAATTAAGTAAACATTTGTTGTTTGAAATTCAGAATATATTATTTTAAATAATTGATTAATTAAGTAAATAGTTACTTATCAAAACTCAAAGTATATTATTGAAAATCTATAATTAATTAAATAAGCATTTGTTGTTTAAAAACTCATAATATATTATTGAAAATCTGCAATTTTAGGCTTTAATAACTGTCAATTTGAGAGTAGATAAAATAAAAGGAAAACAATTCTAGTTTTGAGAATCTATAAACATTAAAGAAAACAAAATACAATGTTTGGTGAGTATACATTGGCTTGTGATTTATCAATAAGAAAATGAAACACTACATGTTCTTGTATTATGCAGCCTTATATTTGGGGTTAAGTGTATTTAAATAAATAAATAAATAATAGATTAAAAATACATTTTCCAATATCATGACAAGCACACAGTATATATAATATTGGATTAAAATAAATTAAATTTGTAAAACTTGATGATCTTTGTTTGTGCTTAAGATGATCCTCTGTTCCAAAGAGGTTAAACGCAGTTGTATGTAAAGTGAACACATAAAAAAGGAAGAAAGTTAAATTGATGTTTTCCTCACAATCTCTATAAATTTAAATGTGCCTTTAGAATAGCAACCTGCAATAATAATCAAAACAAAATTTAAATAAATAAGCACCAAAAGAAGGAAGAAGCTATCATCATAGCATTATCTAGCATAGCCATAAATAGCTCTGAAATAAACTATTATGTGCTCTTTCCTTGCTACTTGGTTTTTCCTGGGACAGAGTGGAGGGCAAATGAATAAAACAAATTACTAAGGAAGAAGAAAATGTACTGTGAGATTTGAGTTGTTGTGATCACCGCGTTTTCCCTAAACTATGAAAGGGCAAGGTGTGGAACAATGCTTCCAACACTAATCTATCTTAAGAGAGATTTTGGTAAATTCATACAAATCATTAAACTCATACAGAAAGAAACGATTCAAGCACGCATTACAAAAGATTAATACCATAACGCACAAATTTACTTGGGAAAACCTTTCCAAGTAAAAAAACCCCACACCAAAAGCATGATACTTTGTATTATCAGTAACAAAGAATTACAATACAATAGCAGCACTATGCTTCTCCAAGTGTTCACCAATCTTCGACAAAAAACAGGAATTATTCTGGCAGCATAACGTCTCAGAAATTATCAAGTCACTCAATCTGCACTCAATACACTATTTTATAGTATATTATCTACAACAGCAAACTAGATTTTTATCTCTCATGCAATATTCGTAACACATTGAAAGTGTAAACTGAACTTCACAACTGATCGCACCCAATTGTGGAGAAATAAAAATCTTCACCGAAGTAGCAAGCTCGCATGAATGTGTTAACTGTTGTCTACGGTAGTTCCAAGACCATGCAACCACCTTCGTAAATAGCTCCACCGCTAATTTGTTTCATGCATTCTGTTCTAACAGTTAGCTCAAAGTCTCCACCGACTTAACTCATCCATTGCTAATTGTATTCATCTTATTGCATTCATCGCTGACTGTTTTCATCTTATCTCCTTATGCATGATCGATAGTTTCAATTAACTCCACTGTCACCATCTCATGCACCGTTGGAAATAGATTGACTCCATGCACTCACGTGTTTTAGTCATCCACCATTCATGCAAACAGGTTGAGACAAACAGTTATCTCTAACAAACCATTCCCATTGCAGCAACACTTCAGCATGAGTTCTTGGTGAAAAGCTAAGAAAATATCATGCAACAAACAGATAGAATCAAACTAAAACCTAAACCAGATCTATAACTGAGAAAATTTAAGCGATTAGGGATGGGTACATTAAACTGCATAAAAGATTAGATCTAAAAAAAAAACTTAGCATACAGGGTTCGATTCCTTGTTGGTTTAGTAATAAATTTCTTGGTGTTGAAATTGTGCAGCAGCTGAAAGAAAGAATATTGTAAAATTCGTGCCAAATTTTGTGAGAAGTTAATAATTACACCGTACTAATTGAGGCCTTAATCAAATGAGTCTCTTTTTATTTTGGTCCTACATGATAAATAACCATTAATTCCCTTCTGTGTATCTTTGATGGTGACCTGCACCCCATGCC
>VDFB02271358.1:710854370-711003706 GCA_007258455.2 Sequoia sempervirens | reverse complement strand
TTTGGTTAACCACTTTGACTGATAGCATTTAGGATCTCACACATCATATCCTCAAGTGGTTGAAGGCAGCAGAAGAATCTCAAACTACTGATCAAGCGAATCAATGTGTGCTTAAAGTGAATTGCATAGAGATCTATTTAACCCCTCTGACTGATAGCATTTAGAATCTCATCTATCATATCTGTCAAGTGGTTGAGAGCAGTAGAAGAACCTCAAACTACTGATCAAGCGAATCAGTATGTTCATGTAGTAAATTGTATAGAGATCTATTTAACCGACATTTTCCGGTCTTAGATCTCTAATGGACATTGCTCTGAATAGAGATACAGGGGATTATATGCTAAATGCTTCTATTATTCCACATCAGCCAACGGCTGAAAGGTGAGTCAGGCAAGGCCAACTGCCTCACAAACCAGAACTAAGGCTGAACAACATTAAAAAAATAAATAAAAACCTTAAAAAAGCAACCTGAAACACTTTCCAAAATATATTGTCACATTTTAAGGAATAAGATGCCTTAATCTTCAGAAATCATATTCCATGAGTTGCAGTTTACAAGAACCCATCTCTCATGAAGGTGAATGATTTAGTCGGACTCAACACAGCCACAAGATGACCACAGCTTGAGACTTGATTTTCAAAGAAATCACCTATCACAACAATAGTCCTACTCAAAACCAACTTATAGAGTTTCTCTGACATTCACAAAATGGGGTAGCAAATTAAGTGGACTTGTTTGCATGAAAATATAGTGTTAGGACAGAGAACCTGTCCAGGAAATTCTAGTACTCCAACCCTGCAAAAATTTTCTAGATGTAATTAGTGCCAATTGAACCATTCATTGTCCATGAGAGTTAGAATATTGTGAACTGCTACTTAATCAAATAGATGAAGATTGGGTTAAATAAAAGCCTATAAACCATTTAAAAAAGAAGAAAAACAAAAAATTATTAACAATTTATGTACTATAAAAGGGAAAACCTTGAAAACTATAAATTGAAACTTAAACCTTAGCTCACTTCATCCAATAAGAACACCAAAAAAAACAAAAAACACATTAAAGATTGTAAAGCCATTCCATTAAGTCAGGGAAAAAGAACCTGAAATATAGTGAAAAGAAAGCAAAGATCTTTACTCCAAGACCACCAGAACGCTTGAAAATCAGTAGCGTTAACAGAAAAGCAAACAACAAAATTTACCTCAAAATACGCAGAAACAGTTCCCGTAACTCATCCAAATCGATCTCTCTTCTTCTGATGGAACGATATAAAAGTTGACATCATTTTAAATGAGATTTGAAAAATATATATAAAAAATAATTGAGATAATTCACGGATTTTAAAAGCCAACGTGCAGAATAGGCGACGAATAACATAACAAATGACAGCTGTTCGATTATCTTGCCACGAAACCCTACGCGTAAATGCCGTGTATGTTTACGAGGTGGACAGAGAGTATTGAGTGTTATATTTAATCAGATCATAAGCATCAGTCTCGCCGTTGGGAAAGATCTCCAGCCATAAACGTAACCAGTCAAATGTTAAATAGAGCGACTTAAAACGTGAGCACGTTCGGAGACAAGCTATTTCTTTTGATTGGATGATGTTTGTTCATCCAGTCAGCAATAGAATCTTCCTAGTTGTTCATGTCGTCAGATTTTTTCTAAATAAAATTTCGAGGTGTACTTTTCCCAGATGATTATATTAACGGCCACAAATGCAAAATGTGTGAGAATGTTTATTTTTAATAATGGGATGTTTATCTTCCAACAAAATATATATAACTATTTACCCTGTAGATTTTTATTTTTTTTTGAATTGTGAATATATAAGTTAGAAAATTGTTTCATGTTTAGGTTAAAATATTTAATGTCACTAGCATATCTATCTTTACAAAAATCTGTATAAAAGACGTTGAGAGATATCACTTTAGAAAATGTTCATTTGTTTGAATAAAAATCTAAGAAAAATAGACACAATCTAAAAGAAATAAATATAAATAGTAACTATCTTAATACAACTTATTAAAATATAAATAATAATAACAATAAATAATGAAAAAAGTAAAATAAATTTCAAAAATAATAAAAAAAATAGTGAATAAAACAAATAATGAAAAAGTCAATAGAGAAATAGTGTGATGGTTAAGTTGTGTTGTTATTCTTGTCATCAAAGTTCAAACCCCATTAAGGTGTAATTGTTGAGAGTTTATAACTGCCTCCATAAAGAGACTACCTACTTTCATATTGTTACGCCTCCTTCATTCACAACCTCTCATTGTTCAAGATGCCTTTTCTTAGAATTTTGTCTTTCTTTATGTCTAATCCAATTGAAATCAAAGCAAGACTTTTTTTGAAAAACTAATAAAAAGCTATTACTAAAATATTGCTCCAAAACAAATTGAAATCTCTTCTATAAGTTTTTAATATATCAAATTATATAAATAATTGTGTTGAGTTTAACCACTCATTTTTCTTTAGTATTTATTAAAGAAATCATCGAAAATGAAGAAGGTAAGCAACCTCAACATATGAACATCATTACTAAGCCATCGCTATCAAACCTTTCAAAACTAATTCATATTCATTATTAAATTTATTATATTTAAAATAAAAAATATCATTTATTTCTAAATAAAAATATATTGCTTTTTAAATGCAAAAAATTGAAGCTAACAACTACACAAACGGTAGATTAAGCCATGTGAGAGAATAATTCTTAAACAAACAAAAGAAAAAAGAATCTAATGTGTTTGTGAAATACCTCCAACATGAAGAAGATGGAGCGTGGGTTGAAAAAAAATGTTACAAAAATGAAGACCCTCTTAAATTTGAAGCATCTAAATCTACATACACAAAATGATGTAAATCAATTTGCATCAATAATGAATGGATGAATCACAACCTCCACAAAACAAAAACAACAAACCCTTGTTCCCACTAAAGAAATAAATATTGTAGGTCCTATAATACAAATTACAATGCTCCTTCCCCTTCAAAACAGAGTACATGAAAATGTATTTATAAGACGAATCAAATATATGCAATAAAAATGCCATAAACATTACCACATAAGTTATGCCCTAATAAATAGAAGTCCCTACAATAGACAAAACCAATTGATATCATTGTTATTTTTCTTTTTTTTAACCCTATGGTATCCCCACAACCCAATCTAATGGCCCAACAACCCTTGCTTTGGGCTTACTTTTATGCTAGGTTTTCGGGTGCTAAAGAGGAAAGTTGGGGCAAGACTAGTCCAACAGGAATGACTATGCGGGCTCGAACAACACAATCAACACTTAAACTCAACTAGAAAGAGTCAAACCTTGGACCTACATGGCATGAACCCAAAGCCTTAGCACAACCAAACCAATCGTTCAAGCTAGCAGGTTTCCCCCATTATTATTTTTCTTATTATCACTTATTAAAAAATTATAAATAATATCTACTGGCATAAAATCTACAAAACCAATTGATTATAAAAATTCAAAGCAATAGCTACTCCTGTAAAATTCATAAAACCCTTGGTTATTAAAGGCTCCAAAAAAATTTAAGAGCAACCATTAAAAAAATTTAGATTAAGGCTCCAAATGTACTACTACTAGGTTGAAAAGTAAAAATAGTAGCTCATTGTTTTATGTGTGGGACTCTAGATGTTGCAAATATTGTGCTCGAATAGGTCTATGGTCATTTACAAATGTAATTGGAATATACTAATAAAATCTTGACTAGAAGAAGAAATCCCTAATCTTCAAAATCGTTAACTAACCTGGGAAAATTTTACTTGTGACCCAAAAATTAATTTAATGTTCAATGCAAAATACATGATCAAAGATGGTTGCTAACCATACGATGAATCCACCAAGCCCTTTTTGAGGGCTTCTTGTGCTCTATACTTGAGGTCATTGAACGTAACTTCTATCAAATGACATGAATCAACTTTGTCTTTTATGACAGACATGATCGACAAGTGAAACCATCGTTATGGAAAGTTTTATCTCTTAGCGGTGTGGGTGCCCTAGACTAAGAAATGAGGGTTTATGGAATCTATGAACAGGATCTGATGTGTTACAATCTATAGGTTCTTCCCTATCAAACTCAACTTTGAAACTTCATATATTCATGAATAATTGTTCTTGTCCTAATTTGATGAAGGAATGTACTTGAACGCTTGATCTTAATGTTGAATCTTCAATCTTCTCTAAATCCACTTCAGATCTACCACTTGCAAGAAAGAGAGGAGAGGAAGGGTTGTGTTAAATAGGGGTATACCTAAGTAAAACCCCATTTTGGTGTTTCCACCTCCACAACAATTATGATGGTGTTGATAAAGAGAGCTTAACCTAGGTCGAGTAAAGGTAAATGTATAAAACAAATGATAAATCACAAGTACCTCAACTTACCACTCAAATCCAGTTTTCTTGATGGACTGAAGTCATGTCACTCATCTCATGCATGGAGAATTGGTTGCTTGATTAAAGGTCTTGCAAGTGTTAGTACCCACAAAACAATGAACATAAAACATGAAATAAATCTTGCATGATGCATTGCTCACATGAATCTTGACTAATAAAAATATTGTAAAATAATGTTTATTCTTCTCTTGAATTGCTTGACTACTTTCCAGGATCCTTAATGGATATTCAAATTACCTTCTAGTTTCAAATGGTGAAAAAGATATATTTATATACATTTCTTGATTTCCTGCAATAATTACTTTGAAAAGATTAATTACTTTGAATGCCGACAAATGAATTTAAATTTATAAATATAAAAATATTGATAATAAATTATTAAAAAAATTGGTCCAAAATAGGGTGGCACCCTAGACCAGACCTATTTTGGGGCTTTAATTATCATTAAATAAATAATTAATTTTAATTTCCAATTTTATCTTTATTTTTTGAAAACGATAATAAAACAAACAAATAAAAAAGCATAATTAGGTCCAAGCATTAGAGGGGAGCCAAACATAGTGTGAAATTGTTAGGGTCAATAATTTACAATGCTACATTTAGCCCCCACTTTAGTGAGAGTATGAATTTACACTCATTCTCACACTAAAGTAAGGAAAAGTCAAAAAGGGTTCTTTCATCAAAATATTCGAGAAGTAAGATGACATTGAATCTAGGGGATGTGCTAGCCCTGGGCTCAAGATCCTACTAAAAAATAGTGTAATGGCAAAGGAACATACACACATGAGGTGTAATGTAACAAAAGAGACATAAAACATAATGAATACATAAAGCATACACAATGAACACAAAGCATACAAGAAAATACACGAGCAACATGTAGCATACTTGATGTGGAAAAATGGATCTAACGTCTAAATCACACCTTTCTCAACATTACATTAGAGAGGAACCAAAAATTGATCACACAAGATCACTTGGATGATATCCTCAATGGAAGAGCCATAATGGTAGATCAAGGTTTTGGTCCTCTTTTTTGAGGTTTGTCTTGATTGATTGGGAATTGAATTAATTTGATTGTGAAAATCTAAAACTAGTTCAACTATGGATCTACAAAAAACTAATGTAATTTCAAAAAAGTACATAATTGCAACACAAAAATTGATGAAAAAAAAGTAGAGTGCAAAGACTAAGGAACTTGGCATGAAAATTAGGACTAAAACTATCTAGTCTAGGGTGGTGGTGCCATAGACTAGATGAAATGGAGTGAAAAGGGATCCCTTTCAAAAGGGGTTTATGATGATGATGTTTTGCAAAACCTTTTAGGGATTTTAATAGGTGCCTTTCCCCACAATTTTCATTAGGAAAGAGATCACAAGGTCTAAAGATTGTCTTTCAAGCTTAATGGTGAACCAATCAAACCTGGATCTCAATCCTTAGGAAAATAGGACAGATCTAAAACCAAATTGAAATGATTTGCAATGCTCAAACTAAATAAATGACAAGACCTAATACCTGAAATGTAACTTTTAGAATGTACAAAAATAAAAACAATAATTTGCAAGCAGATCTGAGATGGGTCTAATGGCATGTACCTATCACCAAAAGTTATTTTTGAGAGCTACTGATGGATTGATTCACCCCTAGGCGAATGGGTCCTTGTTAGGGCTTACAAAATAACTTTTGGCAGTCCTCTAAGGTTGGATCTTAGCTTCTATTTGGCATAGGTCCCACTATCGAAAAGTCAAAAATAAAGCTTGTAACTTAGTTTTTGTGGGTTGACAACAATGATGATAACTTGTGCAATAATTTAGAATTGCTTCTTCAAAATTTCTTCAATCCTTCTTCAACCTATAATATGCACATACACAAAGAGGAAAAATTGTTTTGTTTTCTATGAGGGTTTGCCTTGGTCAAACCTCAAGTTTGGTAATTAAACCAAGTGACAGAAATATAATTAAAAAGGAGAAGGAATTGATGAATGAACACTTGCTTGCTACAACTCACCACCCTTCAATGGCTTCCCTTAGAGGACTGAAGACAAACATGTCTCTCCAAGGAACTTGAGCTTTCTTTTCTTGATGGATTTGGATACTTGAAATGCTTGGATGCTTTAGGATCAACAATGTATATTAGCCTTCACAAGATGATATGAACACACATAGACTTGAACATGATGATAGGACCTTGATTACTGCAACAAATGATTGATAAATCTTCTCTTGAATGCTCTTGACAATAATATTTTCTCATAGGAAGTCTTGATAATGTATGTTATTATGCCCATTAGATTTCAAATGATAAAAATACTATGTATTTATAGGTGTTTATCTAATTTCTCAAAAATTAGATTCCAAAAACTGACAAATGCAAATTGAATTTGAATCATTAAAATATTGCCAAAAATATTTTTTAAAATGGGTGTTAGGACTTAAAGGGGACCCATTTGCTCATGGGTAAATGGGTCCTAGCATATAAGTCCAGGACACATATATTCTATGGTAGTTAAAATATTAAATGCATTAAGTAAATGTCAGTTCTCCTTTTAGAAAATGGGAAAATAAGGCTTTAGAATGCATAATGTGGAAAATTAGAAGCTTAATTAAGTCCAATATATTAAGGGACCCAAACATAGTGTGAAATTATAAACGCATGCAATTTCCTACACTACATTGGATAATGTTACTTTTTGGAATGTATGAATAGGTCTTAGTAGGTTACAGTCTATAAATTATTTCTTCTTGTACTCAACTTCAAAACTTTGTATGTTGATGAATAATTCTTCTTCCCCCAACTTTTTGAAGTAGGAGTCTTAAATGCTTGATCTTGCTATTAGGTCTTCAATCTTCTCCCAAATCCACTTCATATCTGCCACATGTAAACAAGAGAGGGGAGAAAGGGTTGTGCCATATAAGGGCTTACCTAAGTCAACCCTTTTATTGGTGTTTCCACCTCCACAATGGTAATGATGATATAAAAACAATGCTTACCCTCGATCGAGTAGAGGCAAATGAATGAAAACAAGTGATGAATAACAAGTGTTGAAACTTACTACTCAAATTTGATCTCCTTAATGGACTGAAATCGTGGTGCACATCTCATGTAAGGAATATTTTATTGTTGATGGTAATTCCTACAAGTGTTAGTACTTACAAAACACATGAACACAAAACATGAACAATCATACTCATAAACTTGATGCATTGCCAACATAGATCTTGAATTATGAAAAATGTTATTAATTTTTCTCTTGACTGCTCTTGACTACTTTTTAGGATGCCCAATTGATATTAAAACTGCCTTCTTGATTGTTTTCTATTTTCAAATGGTGAAAAGGACTTGTATTTATATGCATTTCTTCATTTCCCACAAAATTAATTATGAAAAGTCAACAAATGAATTTGAATTTACAAACATAAAAAATTTGACAATAACATATTCAAAATTGGGCCAAAATATGCTAATAATTAATATTAGTTTCCAATTATATCCCGATTTTTTGAAAATAGTAACAAAATGGGAAAATTATTAGCATATTTAGGTCCAAGCACATAAGGAGGAGATAAACCTAGTGTGAAATTGTCAAGGTCGACAATTTGTGATGCTACATTTATCCCCCACTTTAGTGAGAGTATGAACTTACGTTCATGCTCACACTAAAGGAAAATCCATGAAGGGTTCTTTCATCAAAGTATTGGAGAAGTAAGATGACATTGAATCTAGGGGATGCACTAACCCCCAAGCTCAAGATCCTACTAAACAACAATATAATGACAAAGGAACACACACACACATGAGGTGAAATGCAACAAAAGAAACATAAAACATAATGAATACACAAACCATATGTACAATGAACACAAAGCATACAAGAAAGTAGATGAGGCAACACGTGGTATATTGTGATGTGGAAAAATGGATCTAAGCTCTAAATTGCAAATTTCTCATTATTACATTAGAGAGAACTAAAATTTGATCACAAAAGATCACTTGGCTACTATCCTCAATGGAGGAGTTAGAATGGTAGATTAGGGTTTTGGTCCTCTTTTTGGGGGTTTATCTTGATTAATTAGGAACTGAATTAATTTGATTGTACAAATGTAAAACTAGGTCAACTATGGATCTACAACAAACTGAAGTAATTTCAAAAGAGTATAGAATTACAACATAGAAATTGATGACAAAAAATAAAAGTGTAGACTAAGGAACCTGACATGAAAATTAAGATTGGAAGTATCTAGTCTAGGGTGATGGTGCCCTAGATTGGATAATGTTGATTTTTGGAATATGTGAACAAGACTCAATAGGTTACTATCTATAGGTTCTTCCATCTTGGACTCAACTTCAGAACTTCGTATGTTGATGAATAATTCTTGTCCTAACTTGTTGAAGTAGGAGACTTGAATGCTTGATCTTGATATTAGGTCTTTAATCTTCTCCCATATCCACTTCAGATTGGTCACCTGCAAACAAGAGAGGGAAGAAAGGGTTGTGCCATATAGGGGCTTGCCTAATTCAAACCTTGTTTTGGTGTTTCCACCCCCATAATGGTAATGATGATATAAAAATAGTGCTTACCCTCAGTCAGGTAGAGGAAAATGGATGAGAACAAGTGATAAATAACAAGTGTTGCAACTTACCACTCAAATTTGATCAAGCCTTGATGGACTACAGTTATGATACACATCTCATGTAGGGAATATTTTCTTGTTGATAGGAAGTACTGCAAGTGTTAGTACTCACAAAACACATAAACACAAAACATGAACAATCTTACTCATAAACTTGATGCATTACTAACATATATCTTGATTGATGAAAAATATTGTTAATTTTTCTCTTGAATTATCTTGACTAGTACTTTTTAGGATGCCCAATTGATATTAAAATTTCCTTCTTTCAATTGTTTTCTAGTTTCAAATGGTGAAAAAGACTTCTATTTATATGCATTTCTTCGTTTCCCACAAAATTAATTGTGAAAAGCCTACAAATGCATTTGAATTTACAAACATAAAAATGCCAGCAATAACATATTCAAAATTGGGCCAAAATAGGTTGGTCAAGGGTGATGGCTCCCTAGAACAAACCTATTTTGGGGCTTTTATTACTATTGAATAAATAATTAATATGTTTCCAATTATATCTTTATTTTTTGAAAATGATAATAAAACGGGAAAATTATTAGCATAATTGTGTCCAAGCATATAAGGAGAAGCTAAACCTAGTGTGAAATTGTCAAGGTCAACAATTTATGATGCTGCATTTAGCTCCCACTTTAGTGAGAGTGTGAACTTACACTCACGCTCACACTAAAATAAGGAAAATCCAAGAAGGGTTCTTTCATCAAAATATTGAAGATGACACTGAATCTAGGGGATGTGCTAGTCCCTAGGCTCAAGATCAGGCTAAACAATAATTTAATGAGAAAGGAACACACACATGAGGTCAATGCAACAAAAGAGACATAAAACATAATGAATACACAAAAGCATACAAAAAAATACACCAGGCAACATGTGGCATATTGTGATGTGGAAAAATGGATCTAAGGTCTAAATCACACCTTTCCCAACATTACATAATAGAGGAACCACAAATTGATCACACAAGGCCACTTGGATACTATCCTCAATGGAAGAGCTAGAATGATAGATCATGGTTTTGGTCCTCTTTTGGGGGGTTTGTCTTGATTAATTAGGAATTAAATTGATTTGATTGTGCAAATATAAAATTAGATCAACTATGGATCTACAAAAAACTAATGTAATTTCAGAAAAGTACAGAATTACAACACAAAAATTGATGACAAAAAGAAGAGTACAAAAACTAAGGAACCTAACATGAAAATTAGGACTGAAACTTTCTGGTCTAGGGTGGTGGCACCCTAGACTAGATAATGTTTCTTTTTGGAATATGTGAATAGGTCTCAGTAGGTTACAATTTGTAGGTTCTTCCTTCTTGGACTCAATCCTAGTCATAATAGACACAAACTAATAAAAATAAATATAAATAGTAACTATCTTAATACCGCTATGGGAGAGGTCAAATTTAAGTGTCTACAATAATAATAACAATACATAATTATAAAACGAAAATGAATTAAAAATAATGATGAAAAAAAAAGTGTAAAAAAAATAATGAAAGAAAGGCCTTCAAATCCTAGTAATGACTACCTCCATGGAGAAACTACCTACTTCCATATTGCAATACCTCCTTCATTCACAACCCCTCATTGCTCAAGATTCCTTTTCATGGAATCTTATCTTCCTTTATGTCTAATCCAATTGAATCGCTCATAAATAATTCATTAAAAATCAAAACAAGACTTTTTTGAAAAACTAATAAAAAGCTATTACTAAAAATGTTGTTCCAAAACAGATTGAAACCTCTTCCATAAATATTTAACCTATATTAAATTATATAAATAATTATGTTGAGTTTAACCACTCATTTTCCTTTAGTATTTATAAAAAAGTTGATCTAAAATGAGGAAGGCATGCAACCTTGACATATGAACGTCATTACTAAGCCATTGCTATTGAACCTTTCAAAACTAATTCATATTCATTATTAAATAATTATATTTAAAAGAAAAAATAGCATTCATTTCTAAATAAAATTATTGCTTTTAAAATGCAAAAAATTGAAGCTAACAACAACACAAATGGTAGATTACAGCCATGCAAGAGAATAATTCTTAAACAAGCAAAAGAAGAAATAATTTAATGTTTGTACAAAATACAACCTCTGAAAAGAAGATGGAGCATTGGCTGCTCAATATTTACGACAAATAATATTACAAAAATGAAGATCCTCTTAAATTTGAAGCATCTACATCTACATACATAAAATCATGTAAATCAATTTGCATAAAAAATGAATGGATGAATCACAGCCTCCACAAAACAAAAAACAACAAACCCTTGTTCCCACTAAAGAAATAAATAAATAGCAATGTTCGTTCCCCTTAAAAATGTAGTACACGAAAATATATTTTTAAGATGAATCAAATATATGTCAATAGTAATACCACAAACATCAACATATAAGTTATGCCCTAATCAATAGAAGTCCCTACAACAAACAAAACCAATTGATATCATTAAATTAATTTTCTTAATATCACTTATTAAAAAATTATAAATAATAACTATTGCCATAAAATATACAAATCTAATTGATTATAAAATTTAAAGAAGTAGTTACTCGTGTAAAATTCATAAAACCCTTGGTTATTAAAGGCTCTAAAAAATTGCCAATAGTGGCATGGTGCGATGTCTAATTTGTTGTGTTGTTATTCTTGCCATCAAGGTTCAAACCCCATTGGGGTATAATTATTGAGAATTTACATTGGGGATGAGGTCCCCTATTTGTGACCTCACTGGCTCATAGCTTTCGGTCAAAAGCGTTTACCCCTCTTAAAAAAGGCTCCAAATTTTTTTAAGAGCAACCATTAAAAATTTCTAGATTAAGGCCCCAAATGCACTTATACTAGGTTGAAAAGTAAAAATAGTAGGTCATTGCTTGATGTTTGGGACATTGGATGTTGCAAATATTATACTTGAATAGATATATGACCATTTACAAATGGAATTGGAATATAGTAATAAAATCTTGACTAGAAGAAGAAATCCCTAATCTTTGAAATCTTTAATAGACCTGGGAATTTTTTTCTTGTGACCAAAAAATTAATTTAATAATCAATACAAAATATGATCAAAGATGGTCGATAACCATATGATGAATCCATCGATCCCTTTTCGAGGGCCTCTTGTGCTCTATACTTGAGGCTGTTGAGCATAACTTAGATATCAAATGATGTGAATCAACTTTGTTTTTTTATGAAAAAAATGATTGATAGATGAAACCATTATCATATCATCATAAAAAAATTATCTCTTAGAAGTGTGTGTGCCCTCAACTAAGAAATGAGGGTTTCTAGAATCTATGAACATGATCTGATGTGTTATAATCTGTGGGTTCTTCCTTGTCAAACATAGCTTTGAAACTTCATTTATTGATGAATAATTGCTCTTGCCCTAATTTGATGGAGGAATGTACTCAAATGTTTGATCTTAATGTTGAATCTTCAATCTTCTCCAAATCCACTTCAGATCTACCACCTGTAAGAAAGAGAGGAGAGGAAGGGTTAGTGTCATATAAGAGCTTGCCTAAGTAAAACACCATTTTGGTTTTTCCACCTCTGTAACAACTATGATGATGTTGATAAAGAGTGCTTACCCTAGGTCAAGTAGAGGAAAATGTATAAAACAAATGATAAATCACAAGTACTATGACTTATCACTCAGATATGATTTTCTTGATAGACTAAAGTCATGCCAATCATCTCATGCAAGGAGAATTGGTTTCTTGATTGAAGGTCTTGCAAGTGTTAGTACTCACAAAATGAACATAAATCATGAAATAAATCTTACATGATGCATTGCTAACATGAATCTTGACTGATAAAAATGTTGTAAAATAATATTTATTTTGCTCTTGAATTACCTTGACTTCTTTTCAGGATCCTCAATTGATATTCAAGTTACCTTCTAGTTTCAAATGGTGAAAAAGACTTATATTCATTTCTTGATTTCTTGCAATAATTACTTTGAAAAGATGATAAATAAAATTGAATTTATAAATATAAAAATGTTGACAATAAAATATTAGAAATTAGGCCAAAATAGGGTGGTCTAGGGTGAGGGAACCCTAGACCAAACCTATTTTGGGGCTTTGATTATTGTTAAATAAATAATTATTTTTTGATTCCCAATTTTATCTTGATTTTCTAAAAACAATAATAAAATAGGCAAATAATAAGCATAATTAGGTCCAAGCATTAGAGGGGAGCAAAACATAGTGTGAAATTGTCAAGGTCGATAATTTAAAATGCTACATTTAGCCCCCACTTTAGTGAGAGTATGAACTTACGTTCATGATCAAACTAAAGGAAAATCCAAGAAGGGTTATTTCATCAAAATATTGGAGAAGTAAGATGACACTGAATCTAGGGGATGCGCTAGTCCTCAGGCTCAAGATCTTACTAAACAATAATGTAATGACAAATGAACACACACATATGAGGTGCAATGTAACAAAAGAGACATAAAACATAATGAATACATAAGGCATACACAATGAACACAAAGCATAAAATAAAATACATGAGACAACATGTGGCATCCTATGATGTGGAAAAATGGATCTAAGGTCTAAATCACACCTTTCTAACATTACATTAGAGAGGAACCAAAAATTGATCACACAAAACCTCTTGGCTACTATCCTCAAAGGAAGATCTAGAATGGTAGATCAAGGTTTTGGTCCTCTTTTCAGGGGTTTTTCTTGATTGATTAGGAACCGAATTGATTTGATTGTGCAAATGTAAAACTAGGTCAACTATGGATCTACAATAAACTAATGTAATTTAAAAAAAGTATAGAATTGAAACACAAAAATTGATGAAAAATAAGTAGAGTGCAAAGAATAAGGAACCTGACATGAAAATTAGAACTAAAACTATCTGGTCTAGGGAAATGATGCCCTAGATTGGATAATGTTGCTTTTTGGAATATGTGAATAGGTCTTACTAGGTTGCAGCTTGCAGGTTCTTCCTTCTTGGACTCAACTTTAGAACTTCATCCATTGATGAATAATTTTTCTTGCCCCATCTTGTTGAAGTAAGAGACTTCAATGCTTGATCTTGCCATTAGGTCTTCAATATTTTCCCAAATCCACTTTAGATCTACCACTTGCAAAAAAGAGAGGGGAGAAATGGTTGTGCCATATAGGGGCTTTCCTAAGTAAAACCTTGTTTTTGTGTTTCTACCTCCACCATGGTAATGATGATGTAAAAAGAGTGATTACCCTTAGTCAATTAGAGGCAAATAGATGAAAACAAGTGATAAATAAAAAGTTCTCCAACTTACCACTCAAATTTGATCTTCTTGATGGACTAAATTCATGATACACATTTCATGTAAGGAATTTTTTCTTGTTGATAGGAATTTATTCAAGTGTTAGTACTCATAAAACACATAAACACAAAACATAAATAATCTTACTCATAAACTTGATGCATTGCTAACATAGATCTTGACCAATGAAAAATGTTGTTAATTTTGTTCTTGACTACTTGTTAGGATGCCCAATTGATATTAAAATTGCCTTCTTGATTTTTTCCTAGTTTCAAATGGTGAAAAAGACTTGTATTTATATGCATTTCTTCATTTCCCATAAAATTAATTGTGAAAAGCCAACAAATAAATTTGAATTTAAACAAACATAAAAAAATGTTGACAATAACATATTCAAAATTGGACCAAAATAGGCTAGACAAGGGTGATGGTACCCTAGACCAAACCTATTTTTGGTCTTTTATTACCATTAAATAAATAATTAATACTAGTTTCCTATTATATCTTGGTTTTTTGAAAATGATAATAAAATGAGCAAATTATTAGCATAATTAGGTCCAAGCACATAAGGATGAGCTAAACCTAGTGTGAAATTGGCAAGGTCAACAATTTGTGATGCTACATTTAGCCCCCACTTTAGTGATAGTATGAACTTAAACTCATGCTCACACTAAATTAAGCAAAATCCAAGAAGTTTTCTTTCATAAAAATATTGGAGAAGTAAGATGACACTGAATCTAGGGGATGTGCTAACCCCCTGGCTCAAGATCCTACTAAACAACAATGTAATGACAAAGGAACACACACACATGAGGTAAATGCAACAAAAGAGATATAAAACATAATAAATACACAAAGCATACACAATGAACACAAAGCATACAAGAAAATACATGAGACAACATGTGGCATACTGTGATATGGAAAAATGGATCTAAGGTATAAATCACACATTTCCCGACATTACATTAGAGAGGAATCAAAAATTAATCACACAAGACCACTTGGCTACCATCCTCAATGGAAGATCTAGAATAGTAGATTAGGGTTTTGGTCCTCTTTTCAGGGGTTTATCTTGATTAATTAGGAATTGAATTGAATTGATTATGCAAATGTAAAACTTGGTCAACTATGGATCTACAACAAACAGATGTAATTTAAAAAAAGTATAGAATTGCAACACAAAAAATTGATGACAAAAAAGAAGAATGCATATACTAAGGAACCTGACACGAAAATTAGGACTAAAACTATCTGGTCTAGGGTAGTGGCACCCTAGACTGGATAATGTTACTTTTTGGAATATGTGAATAGATCTCAGTAGGTTACAATCTATAGGTTCTTCTTTCTTGGACTCAACTTCAAAATTTTGGTTGTTGATGAATAATTCTTCTTTCCCTAACTTGTTGAATTAGGAGACTTGAATGCTTGATCTTTCTATTAGGTCTTCAATATTCTCCCAAATCCACTTTAGATCCACCACCTACAAACAAGAGAGGGGAGAAAGGGTTGTTCTATATAGGTACTTTCCTAAGTCAAGCCTTGTTTTGGTGTTTCCGCCTCCACAATGGTAATGATGATGTAAAAAGAGTGCTTACCCTCAGTCTAGTAGAGGAAAATGGATGAAAACAAGTGTTGCAACTTACCACTCAAATTTGATCTCTTTGATGGACTAAAGTCACAATACACATCTCATGTAAGGAATATTTTCTTGTTGATAGGAAGTCTTACAAGTGTTAGTACTCACAAAACACATGAACAAAAACATAGTGGAAAAGACTTGTATTTATATGCATTTCTTCATTTCTTGCAAAATTAATTATGAAAACCTGACAAATGAATTGAATTTACAAACATAAAAATGTTGAGAATAACATATTCAAAATTGGGCCAAAATAGGTTGGTCAAGGGTGATGGCACCCTAGACCAAACCTAATTCCTAATTTTTGGATTTTGTTACCATTAGATAATAATTAATATTAGTTTTCAATTATATCCTGATTTTCTAAAAATGATAATAGAAAAGGTAAATTATTAGCATAATTATATCCAAGCACATAAGGAGGGGTTGAAACTAGTGTGAAATTGTCAATGTTGAAAATTTATGATGCTACTTTTAACTCATATGTTAGTGAGAGCGTGAAATTACACTCATTCTCACACTAAAGTAAGGATAAGCCAAAAAGGGCCCTTTTATCAGAACATTGGAGAAGTAAGATGACACTAAATCTAGGGGATTTGCTAGCCCCCAGGCTTAGGATCCTACTACACAACAATGTAAAGACAAAGGAACATGCACACATGAGGTGTAATGCAACATGAAAAATACTAAGCATAAACAATGAAGGCACAAACATAATGCAAAATGAATTATGATGCAAACCTAATGCAAACAGGATGCAAAAACAATGCAAACACAATGTAAACATAATGCAAACCCACAAAAGGGGGTATTACATCATGTAATAGCAAGATGTGTAGATTCTTACTAGGATCCATACCCAAGATATTCATGAATCATAGGCTAAAAAACTTTGATATTTGCTAGGTGGCCCATGAAAGGCATCACATGCTAGTGAAGTCTGATATTCACTAGGTGAGTTTCCACAAAGGATATCAAATGAAAACACACAAGGTCTAGTGAAGTCCAATATTCATTGGGAGAGTTCTCATGTCAACCATACCAAGAATCATAAGAAAATCTTGTTGTTTGTAAAATAACTCTAATAAGGTGCTACAAAATATGATCAATATGCCATAAACACATCACAAAGTTCTAATTGTGTGAAAACAAAGTGAAGCATAAAATATAATGTATGCCCCCACCTTAAAGTAATTGCTAACACCAACCGAGAGAAATTACCTTTACGATAAAAAAATGTGATATTTATAAAATGATAAGACATGAAAGCTTGTTGGGAAACCCTATGCCAAGTGATATGTTCCCAACAAAGCTTACTCATGACAAGGAGCTTCCCCCAAAATAATGGGTTTCTCTAGCTAAATATTTGGTGCTTAAGTATTGTTGAAGGATCTCTAAGTCTTGTCCAATTGTTTAAGTTTATCATTAGGGACATGGAACTAGTAGCCTCCAAATCCACATGAATGTTAGGTGACAAAGTAAATATAGACCATGTATGAGTAGGAAGAGAATCAAAGATAGATTGTTGAGATATAACTCCTTGAGTGAAAGAGTTATAAGACTTAGGCTCAACACCATATGTGATTGCAACATAGGAAGCTCCATAAATCTGTAACTATATTTCACAGGGGTATTGGATATGGGACACCAAATCATGAAGCTAATAAATTTATTACTAAATTTGTGATGCTTGAGTGCTCATATAATGAAGAGAAAAATAGATGAACAAGATAAAAAAAAAGAAATATCAAAAATAGGAAGTGGGCTTGCATAGAGATCACAAAGACAAAACAATGATTGAAATTGGGACAAAAATTAGTTGGATAGGGGCAATGACACCCTAGAATAGGGATGCAAAATTTTATAATTTAATAATCTAGAAAGCACCTACAGTGTTTGAGGATCTAAGGTTGCACAGGTTTAGGTTTGAAAGCAAACAAATTTCTAGAAATGTACTAAAACCTAATTTGTTTATGTGAAGCACATACATGTATGGAATTTTATGTTGTTGAAGCAATGCAATATGTTCAAATTATAATTTCTAGGGTTTAAAATGCTTTAACTAATTAAATTTTCCTTGAAAATGTTGAAAGATAACACTTTTTGAACTTTTGAAATGAAAAAGATACAAAAATATATGCTTTTCACTAAAATGTGCATGTAATTTTGACAAACGCAAACAACCTAAGATTACACTCAAATTTCACAATGAAAGATTTATGATTTTAGAAGGTTCTGTAAATGTAAAAAGTGTCGAGTTCACAAAAATGTGATGTGGAAAAATGGATCTAGGGTCTATATTGCACCTTTCCTAACATCACATTAGAGAGGAACCAAAAATTGATCACACAAGACCACAGGTGGGTTCTATCCTCAATGGAAGAGCCAAAATAGTAGATCGGGGTTTTGGTCCTTTTTTTGAAGGTTTGTCTTGATTGATTATGAATTGAATTGATTTGATTGTGCAAATGTAAAACTAGGTCAACTATGGATCTACATCAAACTGATGTAATTTTAGATAAGTACAGAATTGCAACACAAAAATTGATGAGAAAAAAGAAGAGTGTAGAGATTGAGGAACTTGAAATGAAAATTGGGACTAAAATATTCTAGTCTAGGGTAGTGGCACAATAGACTAGAGAATTTTTCTTTTTATAATCTATGAATAGGTCTCAGTAGGTTACAATATATAGGTTCTTCCTTCTTGGACCCGGCTTCAAAACTTCGCATGTTGATGAATAATTCTTCTTTCCCTAACTTGCTAAAGTAGGAGACTTGAATGCTTGATCTTGCTATTAGGTCTTCAATATTCTTCCAAATCCATTTTAGATCTACCACTTACAAACAAGAGAGGGGAGAAAGAGTTGTGCCATATAGGTTATTTCCTAAGTTAAACACCATTTTTGTGTTTCCACCTCCATAATGTTAATGATGATGTAAAGATTGCTTTCCCTTGGTCGGGCAGAGGAAAATGGTTAAAATAAGTGATAAATAACAAGTGCTACAACTTACCACTTAGATATAATCTCCTTGATGGACTGAAGTCATGATACATATCTCATGCAAGGAATATTTTCTTGTTGATAGGAAGTCATGTACGTGTTAGTACTCATAAAACACATGAACACAAAACAAGAACAATCTTACTCATAAACTTGATGCATTGCTAACATAGATTTTGACTGATGAAAAATGTTTCCAATTTTTCTCTTAAATGATTTTTAGGATGCTTAGTTGATATTCAAATTTCCTTCTCAAGTGATTACTTTCTAATTTCAAATGGTGAAAAAGACTTGCATTTATTCATTTCTTGCAAAATTAATTGTGAAAAGTTTACAAATGAATTTAAAATTATAAACATAAAAATATCAACAATAACATATTCAAAATTGGGCCAAAATAGATTGGTCACTTAGGTAGTGGCGCCCTAGACCAAACCTATTTTGGGGCTTTTGTTACCATTAAATAAATAATTAATATTAATTTCCAATTATATCCCAATTTTTTGAAAATGATAATAAAACGGGAAAACTATTAGCAAAATTAGGTCTAAGCACATAAGGGGGAGCTAAACCCAGTGTGAAATTATCAAGGTAAAAAATTTACGATGCTAGACACATACAAGGAATAAATGAAGCAAACACACAAAAGAAACAAGACAAACACATATAAAACATAACTCAAACAATAATATAAACACTAAAACATAAAACACAAAGGTTAGTAAGCTAAAAGGATTCGAGTTAGTAAGGTAAAGAGACCTTAGTCTAAAAGTTCATCTCAAATACCAAACGACAACCATCAAATATAGGATGTTAGGCATGGTGGTGCTCTTACAAGGCTAGCAAGTTGTGTTATGCTAGATCACCTATGAGCTACATAGATCCAATGTCTCAAAAGTTGTGTTATACTAGGTGCCCATGCATTATGATGGGTCCTACAATGCTAGCAAGTTGTGTTATGCTAGGTATCCATGCAATATGATGGGTCCTACAAGGATATAAAGTTGTATTACGCTAGCTTACTCATAAGACACATGGATCTATTGGCTAGAAAGTTGTGTTATAATAGGTATCCATATAAAAATGCTCAAGTTCACAGAACAATAAATTCTATTATGCTAGATCTATGTACTATTTTTCCATTCATGCCTCAGGGAACACATAAAATTTTAATGTCACGGGGGGAAATTTAACGTCACAAGGGACAAATCACCTTAGGGGGTGTACAAAAGTTTAACATCACAGGGGACAAGTCACCTCAAGGGGTGTATAAAATTTTAACATCATGGGGGATAAATCACCTCAAGAGTTGTACAAAATTCTAACATTAGGGGGGAAGAATTGGTAACCACACCTTAGGGGGTGTTATAAACAACACCACCACAAAGGAGGTACATAAATAAAGTGACAACCATACCTTAGGGGGTATTATGCATAATACCACCACTAAAGGGGCATGTGAATGAATTGCAAGGCCACCCCTTAGGGGTATTATACACAGTACCGCCACTAAAGGGGCACATGAATACATTGAAAGGATACACCTTAGGTGGTACCATACATAATAGGGTGATCCCACAATATTGGTTTACAATTTCTAGGAGATCTTGTTTTTTGCTGAAATCACATATTTTTAGAAAATATAATGATTTGAGCCTTGAAAAGTTCCATTTAAAGGATTCCAATTAAAGAGGGTTTGATCAAACCAGCTTAGATCAAACCCCCTTGGATAGAACCTTGCCAGTTTTAAACCATACCAATAACGAAGTCTCCTTTACACCTATCAAAATGATAATAAAAAACCACTTTTGATTTACCTTTTGGGGGATCAAATTCATTTAAAATTTATTTTTGTAAGTATGTAGTCCTTATTATAAGCTTCCCAAAAGTATAATTTTAAATAAATTTTTAATTTTATTATTATATTTTATTTTTTATTTCTTGTGAATGTAGGTTTTTCACTGAAAATCAAACTCTTTGTTCTGCACATATGGAAAAATAGTATATTATCAATTTTTTTTTGAAAAATATCAGTGCACTAGATATTGAAGTCCTTGATCGAACAAAAAAAATGAATTTTGATACATACATAAAAAATTATGTTGTATACAGTCTACATATGTCTGAATTGTAATTGGTTTGACTTCGAAACTTGATTAAGGAAAAAATATTCAATAAAACACTATGAAACCAAATGAAAGTTCTAGATATTGTAGTTAAAAATCTAAATTCAAAAAAATTAGAATTTTATCCTTCATGGAAAAAAAGTTATGTTGTATACAATGAGCATCACTCCTTAAAAATGGTGTTTACTGAAAAAAACTAGTTTTCGAAGGAGATGGAAAAAGAAGCGCAATCTGATTCCAATTTTTTAAAAAATTATATATTTAGAATCTACAAAAAAAAATTCACAAATCACTAGTTTGCATCATCTTCAAATTCCTCACGGTTTAGCCGCTATAGGTGCCCGAAAGTTAATATTTAGTTAGAAAAAATCAGTTCAGTGTCCAGTTTGGCCAAAAATTGTAAACTAGTATTATGGGATCACCCAATACCACCACTAAAGGGGCACATGAATAAATTTTAAGGACACACATTATGGGGTATCCTAAATAGTACCACCACTAAAGGAGCACAAACAAGAATTTAATCTTCACTAGATACCAAATGTATGAAAATAGATGAGGGATATGCCCCCTTTAAAATGTTAGTGTAATTTTTAAGCTAATATTTTAATGAAATAAAGGATGAATATGGGATCCTTAGAAATAATACACACCTCAAAAAAATAATTATCCTTGCCCCTCAAGTGTATAGACAAGGACAATCATTGTGGATACTATTATGTTGCTCCTTGTTGGTGAAATATGGTTGCACAAAATATTGTGCCACCATGCATGACAATGAGCAATATATGATGTTATGAATATCACATAACAAAGATCAACACAATAATAACTAATATATTATATTATATGGATCCATAAGGATGCCATATATTTGAATATTTAGTCATTGTATTTTCTTCTTTAAGGCACAACACTCATTAGTAGAATGCCCAAACATTGGATGATATGTACAAAAAGACAAACCCTATTTTATTTGTTTGGTAGAATTTATCTCACAAGGAGATGGAAGGGTGATTGTGCCCATCTCCAGAAATGTACATAGTGTATGATCTATATCATATAAGGGGTGTAGAGCAAGGAGTGATCTTTTTTTATATAAATAATGATTTGATTGTTGGGTAGAGGCTGACATGAATTTTTAATGCAAAGGTGGAGGGAAAGGATGTTGGTATCATATTCTTGTTGTGGTAAGATGTGTTGCTGGTTCTACAGGAATTTGAAATAATTGTTCATTGTTTGTATTAAAGCCTTGTTTAGAGAGGATTCAAAAACCATGAACATAATGCATCTCCCAATAAAAATATGTGTTGTCAATTTGTTTTGAATTGGATGAGTGAATATTTTGGGAAAAGGAAGCATCATGCTTGATATGGGAAGGTGCATCAACATGAGCTCTAGGGGGGTCATTTGTATTCAAGTGTAATGGTCAAGGGATGAATTGCAAAGGGGTCTCTTTATGAGATGAGGAAAACATGTCAAGTGAAGGTATGATATGTTTTGTGAATTATAGGTAGAGATGTGGAATGTGAGGTGTATTGTAGCTTGTAGGTAAGTTTTACGAAGGAGGTTGGTGTATGGATGTTTCTTGCATAGGTGTTATATTGTCAAGATGAATGTTTGAATGAATGGTAGGTAAAGTAGTGTTTAGGAAGCTATCAGTGATCTCATCTTCTTGCTCCAAGATACCCTCTTTAGGAGGACATACATTGGGAGAGGAGAAAACATAAGATTCATCTTTAGTTGGAGGAATATCACCAAATGAACAAAATGAACATTGACGAGGGATTTTAGAGAAGAAATTACCTCTCTAAGACAATCAGACATTTTGAAAGTATTTTCAAAAATAATTTAGAAATGTTGAACTTAATTCTATTTAAATAATGATAAAATATGGCAATTTTCATAGAGATACAAAGAAAATTTAGATAGAACTCTAAGAGACAATGTTGTCACTACAATCTGAATAGAAAAAGCCAAGATAAGGGTGAGGGCGCCCTAGACCAGGGAAGTAATATTTTGGAAATTGAACAATCTAGAAATGTAATACAGTGTTTAAAGGTCTATGTTTGTGCAAGTTTGGGCCTGACACCAAATAGAATGTTGGAAATACAACAAAACCTAATTTTCTTACATAAATCATGTGCATGTATGAAATTTTTATGTTTCAAAGCAATGAAATGAATGCAATAAGTCTCAATTTCCTAATAAATGACAATTTCTAGAATACAAGATGTGATATCTAACTAAATTTTTCTTTGAAATGTTGAAAATATAACACATTTGAGCTTTTGAAAAGGAAAATGACATGCAAATCTTAGCTTTTGTATATGCACTTTGAATGATAACACTTTGAAAACAACTTAAGATTGCACTCAAATTTCACAATGTAATAAATGTGATTTCAAAAGTTTTTGCAAATGTAAAAAGTGTCGGGATCACTAAAATGTGGTGTAGAAAAAGGGATATAGGGCCTAAATCACACCTTTCCATACATCACATTTGAGTGGACACAAAAATTATCATAAAAGACCACTTGCTACTATCCTCAAGGAAGAACTAGAAGGTTGATCAAGATTTTGGTCCTCTTTTTGTTGGGGGATTGATTAGGGATTGAATTTGTTTGATTATGTAAACTAGGTTAATTATCCAATTACAACACACTGATGAAAATAAAAAACTTACATAACTGATGAACAAAAAATGAAAACATAAGAGCTGAGAGTAGAGACAGGGGAACCTAACTTTCAAATTTAGGCTAAAACTATCCAGTCAAGTGTGTGGGCACCCTAGACTAAGAAATAAGGGTTTTTAGAATCTTTAAACAAGATATGATGTGTTATAGTTTGTAGGTGCTTCCCTATCAAACTCAACTTCAAAATTTTTTCCATTGATGAATTATTACTCTTGCCCTAATTTGATGAAGGAATGTACTCAAATGCTAGATCCTGGTGTTGAATCTTCAATCTTCTTCAAATCCACTTTAGATTTGCCACCTATAAGAAAGAGAGGATAGGAAGGGTTGTGTCGTATAGGGGTTTTCCTAAGTCAAACCCCATTTTGGTGTTTCCACCTCCACAATGGCTATGATGATGTTGATAAATATTGGTTACCCTAGGTTAGGAAGAGGAAAATGCATAAAACAAATGATAAATTGCAAGTGCTACAACTTACCAATTAGATATGCTTTTCTTGATGGAATAAAGTCATGTCACTCATCTCATGCAAGGAGAATTGGCTGCTTGATTGAAGGTCCTACAATTGTTAGTACTCATAAAACAATGAACATAAAACATGAAATAAATCCTACATGGTGCATTGCTAACATGAATCTTGACTGATGAAAATACTGTAAAATAATGCTTATTTTGCTCTTGAATTGCCTTGACTACTTTATAGGATCCTTAATTGATATTCAAATTGCCTTCTAGTTTCAAATGGTGAAAAAGACATATTTATATGAATTTCTTGATTTTTCACAATAATTACTTTGAAAAGCTAACAAATGAATTGAAATTTGTAAATATAAAAATGCCGAAAATAAAATATTAAAAATTGGGCCAAAATAGGGTGGTTTAGGGCGAGGGCACCCTAGACCAAACCTATTTTGGGGCTTTGATTGTCGTTAAATAAATAATTAATTTTATTTCACAAATTTATCTTGATTTTCAAAAATATGATAATAAAATAGGTAGATAATAAGAATAACTAGGTCCAAGCATTAGGAGGAGCCAAACATAGTGTGAAATTGTCAAGGCCGACAATTTATGATGCTACACCTTGCTTTAAAACAAAAGTTTCTTTTGAATTTTTTTGAGCAATAGGATGATGGCATAAAAAATACCTTCAAAGGTATTACCTTCATTCAAAGGTCCCTTGAATAAAGGATTTTGAACATGAAATAATTAAGAATGAAAAAAGAGGCCTTCATTTTAAAGGTGCCCATCTTTATTCAAACCCTCCATTTAAAGGTTATGATGACATCACTTTTGACGGAAAGTCCTTCATTCAATGTTACTTTTATAATTTTTGGCACCTTGGACTCATTTTTTGGCCTCATCCCACAATTGGGACACACTATAGTGGGACCAACCCAAACATACATTCAATAATAGTTTCATAAACTAATAGATTTGCACAATCAATTAAAACATCGAGCAAATTTTCTTGATCAAACAACTCAACTTGTTCAAAGTTCTCATTTTCAAGATTTCTCTTGTGCACCCTTCAATTGTTGATCTTGAGTCTCCTCTTCAAAATATTGATTGACCCCAACAATTTACTCTAGCATAAACTCAAGAAGCCATGTACATATCCTCTTTGGTGCTATGCAATTATTTTGGTTTGCATACATTTAAGATTATATTGACCCAATTTTCCAATATCAAATTTAATCGTTGGCCAAAGTTACCTTATTTATCAAATTCCAAATTTCTTTTTCTTGAGGCTAACACTTTCCAACAAAAATATTCTAGTTCTTCCCTTTGAACACAATAGTTCCCCTAATGTGCTTTTATTTATTTATTGAGAGTTAAACTCGTGACCTTATAGATCACTACTACAACGACACAACCATTACACTAGATGCCCATTGGCCCTAATGTGCTTTTTAGCACTACTGTTAGCTACAACCACATTTATTAGTTAAAAGGTATAAATGACTAGTAGTAAAGGATAAATTTCCTTGATAAACACCCTCCAAAATTTCCTCATTGAGAATTGGACTGTCACCATCATGGAACCACTTCCTTATTTGTTCTAGACCTTATGAAGTTAGCATCGTATACGTAAAATCTTCATAAGAAAATGCTTACCAAGAAATATGTGTTTCCTATGGTCTTTGTCGTCTCTTTTAAGTAGACTTCTCTACGTTAACATTATCAATGTATATCCAAGTGGGTGCGTGGTATCTTTATCTTCTCCTAATTTGTATGGTGTTTTTTTGGTCTGCTTGCCCTTATCACAAGTAGTACTTAGTACATATTGGAAGAAGAAGTCAATTATAATAAGAAAACAATGTGAGCTGTACAACACCAACCAAAACTAAAGTAGGGGAGAGGGCCCAATAGTCGTGCGGGGTCCAATAGTCGTGCACCCAATCGTACATATAATACCCAATAGTCGTTTATATAATGTCCAATAGTTGTGATTTGACTACCCATAATTAAACAAAATGTATGCTTTTGATCTAAAAAGCAACCAATCATGTGATACCACATCAGTGCTCAACTACTCATGATGTAATGCACGAGATTGGTCTCACTATTTTTTGGGGCCTTTTTCGACACCTTGACAAAAACGCATGCTGATGTGGCATCATATTTGATGATGTGGCCCTGAAACCTTAGTTATAAGCAGAGAACTTTCCAAGTAAGCCGCTGTAAAAAATTGGGAGTGATTTGAAATTTTGATGTAGGATAATTAGAAGCGCGAAGTTAGGGTGCACGACTACTGGGCCCTCTCCCCTAGTAGTACAATAAAATTATCTTTATTTTTGTTTTAAGGTGCTGTAATGGTTGCGTTTACTTTAAATTCTCTAAAATATTTTGTTAAGAACATACATAGAAGATATATTATTTCATTTATATAAAGAATATAGTTTACAAATAGATGTACAATATGTTTGTATTATATATTTGTTTAATACTTCAGTTTTATTTGAAATTGACTACCATTTATCTTTATAACTTTTAGTTGAGTTTGAATTTTTGTATCATGAGTCTCACATGTTCTACTTTGTAATTATTTGTGTTATTATGTATAAAAATAGAATATTATTCAACTTAAAACATAAATTTCTGGTTATTCTTATTGTAAAGCTATATAGTGTAAACAAGAAGAAGTTAGTTTATATTAAGTAATGTAAATGAAGTAAAATATATATTTTTTGGATAGGGAGGATAATTCTCTTTCTATAATAGTTTATGATTGGCAAGTATCCACATATACGCCGCACAAGTTTCAATGAAATAACTTAAAATGTATGTTTTGTAAATTATATATTACAAAAAGGAGAATGTCAGAATAAATTGAAATGTTATTTGGAAGAGGTTGGATTGAAATTTGCATACTTCAATTTGTTATAGAGAGAATAATTATAGGTGAATTCTAGATTAGCAATTGAAGGAGAATGTTGGTAAAGTCATTTATTAACTCTATATATAGTTGTAAATGTTCAAGCCCATCTTTCTATTTTACCAATATCAACTACCATCTTATTTAGTCTTAGGGCTTAGGATTTATCTATATTAATTGCCTATGCCATGGATAGTGGTATTTGTCTATGACTACCTAGTGATATAGGTATAGTTTTTGGGTTGTTTTGGTTTCATAGTATGTCATTATAGTTATCATCCAGATTGTAACAAACAAAGGTATTATAATGATATAGGTATTGCAATTTAGAGCCAAATTTGTAAATAATATATATGACTTGTCTAATGGATTCATTTACACGGCTTGCTTGGTTTGACAAAAATATAATAATTATCAATATTAAAACTGAAAATTACTTGGAAATAAAAAAAAAATTGAACATTATCCATAAAAGACATAATAGTAAATTTTTTATTGAACCATAAAATATCATAACTCAAAAAATATATGCCATGCATTTATTGGTTACATAGTACATAATAATACATGGTGCACACAATATATTAAGCTTTAAATTAGCATTAAGAATACTACATGGCCCTATCAATCTGTCAGCGTTCATCAATTATATATAATTTTTTTTTTTTTAAAAAAAAATTATTGTAAATAGACGACCAATGGTCATAGTCATCTCATTTGAGTGCAAGAAGTATGGTTGTCAAGCTATATAGAAGGAGAGCATCACCCAAATGCTTTACCTCAGTCCCCTACTCATCTTCTAATTGGAAGAACCACATATATGTAAGTACAATCATTATCACATGAAATTAGTCATGCATTCCCTAAATACCCTCTAGCTAAGTTAATGACTTTTTAATACCATTAAATCCTAAGAGTACATTGAATTGATGATGCATACAAACATAACAACACTTTGGTCAAAGCATTTAATTATAAATTACATATAGATGTGAGTAATTTTTTCACAACACTACTATCTCTTTCTTGACGAGCATCCAAAATAACCTTAAAATGTTGAAACACAAAGTATAGACTAGTTCACACCATTTCTATTATAAATGATCATATTAATTGCCAAATCCCCAACATACCATGTCCCTGAGTTGGTCTTAATAAATTTTAATATTTTAAACATCATCTAACAACTTTATTTGAAACAGGCGATTTCACCATGTAATAAATCAAATACATATTCCTATAAGCATTTAATTGTGCATATATACTTATTTTTCTTACTTATGCTTATATTCTTTGTAAAGTTGACTACTTCTATTTATTTAAATTATTGAATAGCTATAGGGAATAATAACTATTACAACAAATTATCATGTGTCCTTCATGCATTCATTATACCAAAGTAGGGATAACTGATACATATACCATTTTCTTTTCTATTTGGAGTACATGATGTAGACAAGTAAAAATGACCTATTGCATATCACACATCTTGAATGAAATTTTTCCATCTACCGACATCAATATCATTAATATCACTGTATTTCACATAATTTACATCAAAAACCCTATGTTCCTATATTAATTGAATAATCTTTAATTATTTAACTAATTCACTATATATCACCATTGATCTAACTTTTATTCCTTTTGATTAATTAAATAAACACAAATTATTTAATTATGTCACTAATGTACCTTATTCACCTAAATCAATTAAATTATTATCATTTAATAATTTAATTAAATCACTTTCCCCTCTCTAAACTTGAATGATTAAATCAATTATTCGAAATCATTTAGCATAGTCAACAAACAAATACACCTTTATTTGTTAAAGTCAAACATGACTTGCATGTTCAAATCAAAATATTAATTAATTATTCAATTAATTAATTATTTTTACCCCTTTTATGATTGAGAAAATCATGACCACTAATTTCTCACTATAAACAATTGATTAATTCATCTATTCTGCAATCCCACTAACCACTCAATTTGATTCTTCAATCCCCCTAACTTCTCAAATAATTTCTTCAATCACACAGATTATGCAATCTAAATCTATTAATCATTCCAATCTATTTCCTCTCAACAATTTTGAACCATTGATCAGGATATTTGTCTATGAAATCTTGATCGTTCATCTCAAAACAGGAAATCTATAAAACACTCTTCTACCCTCTCATAGATCATCTAGAATTTACATAGCAAAGTGTTGCACAACCGATTCTTGAGGACATTTGAGAATTGTTATCCTCACATTCTAGTTCATCATTATCAACACGAATCGAAGCTTTTGCAACAACAACAATGGAGGAAAGTTGTATTGAATTGAGTAATCCAACATCCAAACATCAATACAAACATAACTCTAACATGGGATGGTATCGCTTTTAAGGTTTTGAATTCAATTTATGTTATCTTTAGGATTACATTGTTTGATTTCGTTATTTTAGAACTTCATTTCATGAGTATGTGTTTGGGATTTGATCTTGTTTGAATTAAGTTTTTTTAATTCATTTGCTTGTTTTCCTATTGCTTTATTCCCCCCTTACGATATTTGGCACGTCCGGTGGGATTTAGGTCCTTAACGCTAATGTTTTCGTAAGTTTATTTGAGCAGTTGTAGGATCCAAAATGTTGATGCTCTTTTTTGAAATGCTATTGATAATTTTCGCGCAAAAGCTACAAGATTTTCATGTGGTCATTTCCATGTTCCTACCACAGTTGCACTTTTTCCAACTGCTACTGCACTAATCAAGACCGATGTTGACGTTTTAACTGTTGTTGTCTAAAACAAGTCCGCAGTTGCACTTTTTTGGACCACTATTGACTAACTCAATCGATATTGCCTCAGATAGGAAGTTTGCTACTACCTTGAATATTATTGCTATTGCTCTACCTTTAAGTTTTTTTTAATTTCTTTAGTTTACCTAATGCTAACATTTGACTGTTTAGTGTTTTTGGAAGTTTTTAACATTGTTTGTGAAACCATTGTAGAAGTATGACATGTGTTTTCATGAAAACAACTAAAGGTTTCATTATAGGGTTGGTGAAAAGTCCAAGGCCACTTCAGTTTTAAAATATTTCTTAGTTAAAGACACTTCAATTGGTGTTTTAAAACTGAACCCACAACTCTCATATTTCACTTTGGTGTTTTAATATTGAACCCACAACTCTCATATTTCACTTTGATGCTTAAGAATTGAACAAGGAAAAATTTCACATTTCATTTGGTGTTGTTAAAATTGAACAAGGCAACTCACACATTTCATTTGGAGTTGTTAAAACTAAACAAGGAAAATATCACATTTCATGTTTGGTGCTTCTAAAAATTGAATGTTTTCATTTTGACCAATTCCTTTTATTTTGTTGACACATGAATTCCTTTATTTTGTTAACAATTAAACGCATTTCATTTTTGTTGACCATATTAAGATGGACAAGGAAATTAGAAACACTTAACTTTGGTGCTTAAAATTGAACAAATCCATTTTTATTTGCACATTGCTATATTTTTCCTGAAGTCTCAAATGCTCTGAATTTGGTGCATGTAAAAAATGAATTGATATCTTCACACATTTCAAATTTTGGGACTTAAAAAGAAACTACGATGAATTGTATATTGTGTTCACTATGCTTGGTAAACTAAGTGTGTATCCTCTCCCCTCACATCTTTTGATGATCTTGGGTGATGAAAACCACTTTGGGTTTTGCAATTGTTTATTTTTAGCATCAAATTTTATTAAGTTTTCTTAGAATTTAATAAAGTGAGTTTATTATTTAATAACTAGGAGATAAGTGATGTGGTCTCCCCTTCCTTTAAGGGTGGAACACTTTCCACTTTTGGTGGTATCCTCCACTTTTAGTGGTTGACTCCTTGGTTAGATTTGTCACCTCCATCCTCTCCTTAGTTCTATATAAATTCACTACCTAGCTTGTATTTATATATTCATGCATACTTTTCCATACATTAATCTTGGAAGCTCTTAATGCAATTCTATCATCCTGACATTGCATAATCTCTCAAAGTTTTGGTTTGCATTCTTTATGTTTCTCCAGTTTATGTAACTTTGATTTTCTCTTAAAAAGTTCCTTTGATTATTCAATCTATTTCAGATTTCTAACAACCCCTATACAACACAACCCCTTCCCCTCTCTTATGTGTGCAGGTTACAAATCTGAAGTGAATTGGATGGATATTAAAGACCTAATTGCTCATTCATGTATTCAAACCCTACAAGTTATCAAATCAAGGAAAGTGGATCTTATCAGTGATAGACGAGGTTTTGATAGTGAGTCCAAAAGAGAAGAGCACATAGACTAAGAGCAACAAGAGAGTGAAATAAGATCTTGAGTATTTGTTACCTAGCCTAGGGCACCCAACACCCCTGTCCAGCTATTTCAGGCCCAATTTATATGCCAGGTTCCTTTGTGTCTACCCTCTATTGTTCTAAACTTTGTTTCTATTTTTTTTTCTATATTTTCCAATAATCCCAATAGTTTTCTATATTTTCATAATTGACCTAGGAACATCATTGCATCATCAAATTCAGTCAATTCATAATCAATTAATCACAACACATAATCCCCCAACAAAGGGATTTAAACCTTGATCCACCATTTTAGCTCTTCCATTGAGGTTTGTAGCCAAGTGGATGTTGAGGTCAATTTTAATCCCTCATTCCATTTTTTCGTAATGAAACTACTATTATTTAGGCTTTAGATCTCTTTTTACAATATCACAATTAGTAACTCACAAAAAATATCACAATAGGCTAATAATGGGCCAAACATGACATATATTGTATTCAATTTGAGTACAATGAAAGAATAACAAAAGGAAGGCCCAACACGACATCTATAAAATAATCACCATTAGGGAATAACTTAGACTTGTATAACTAGGTGGAGAAATAACCAAGTGTACCTATAACCACTCAACACACATGTCAATTTCACTTTCTTAATATATATAATATTTTGAGCATAACATAATCACCCAATGGGGTACAACATCATATAAAATATACATCAATGCATCCACATGTCATATAATCACATGATACATTTATTTAGAACATGAAAATTAATATCCATATCCATGACTAAACCATTATGATAAAATGGACATATAAGAATCAATTATGCATCTCAAGAAATACCATAGCAACAAAATATATCAAGTCCTTGAAAAGAACTTGGTACACTACCAAACACACATCTCAATACATATTGAACACCAACAACTGGAATGTTGAGGAACCTCATCTCAAAAAATGTGGGTGGTCCAAAAACACCATATAAAGCAAGAATAGAAGCCACAAACAAAAATCACAATGAAAATGGCGAAGTTGAAGCACTAATCAATACCAAAAGAAACAAGTACAAACACAACCTATGCATCCCTTGATATGTAGTCAAAAAATAATATTGAGATCAAGAAATCTCTAGGCCACGAATGGGAGGGAATTACATCCTCCCCCATTAGGATTAGGCTTACTCCATGAAGCCTACACAAAGAAAGGATAAAGTACACTTGATATTTGATCCTTCAACCACACTAGTTCTAACAAGATCCATCGATTGGCAATAAGTGTTGTCATTGATGTTAACCAAATATGGGGTGTCATTAATGTTAGATGAGATGATGAAGAATGTGCATACTCCAAAGATAACTATTATGATGTTATATCAGTTAGTGCAAGTTTGCATAATAGAATATAGAAGAATGGTACTCTAAGTGTGATGTGAAGGATGATACACATGTCTTGATAAGTCTACAACATGTCTACATTGATATTATTCATGTTTGGTGTACCACACATTGAGATAAGTTGTAGTAATTTGGCTAAGGCATTTACAATGCATACCTTATGATAGAGTCATGATAGTTTGGTTTGTATCCCTTCTCCATTCAAGCCTTTATCTTGTAGTTCAAAAGTTAAAATGGTTGAGATGTGAAGGTCTTATATCCAAGGTTTCAAGTCATCACACCTTCTATAGTGAAAGTTACAAGTAACAGTGTGTAGACGTTAAAGTTATACTGATTGCTCTCGTGCACCTGATCTTGATTTACTAACACTAATTCTTCCTAAATCATCTCTCTGCTAACTATTTAATCGGATAATCTTTATTTGATTAAATTCATCATAATTCCCTTATTAATTAATTAAATCAAATTTATTTGATTAAATCATTATCTTCTATTAATTAAATAAATCATTTTATTTGATTAATCCTAATGTCCCTTTTTTAATTAAATAAATCCCTCTATTTGATTAAATCATATTTTTTCCTTGTTAACACTAGGATTTTGCACCCTGTTGAATGTAAAATTCAACAATCCACTGTAACATGCGAATGACCGTAAAAGTATAAAACTTATACAAGATCAAACCTCCAGAAAAAGGCTGGCTTCCTATGTTGGCAGTATCACCTAAACTACTAATTTTTTAAGGTAAAGGGAGAAAATTACTAAAGTTAAACAAAAATGGTAGAAACTAATCCCTATGGTGATACACCGAATTGATAGGAATCATGAAATAAAATAGATGAACATACACTAAAAAACTAATGATAGTTATTTCATTTACTTAGCATAAATTTTGTGAACTTATGCATAATTCATGAAAAGGCTTAATCTGCATATATATTTTAAGAAGGAAAGATGAATTTCACAACTTTAAAGTTCAAATGTAGACTTAGAAAAAGCACAGTTCAAAACTTGCATAATCTGAAAGAAAAATGAAAGTAGTATGAATACTAACACTGGTTTCCAAGGTAATCTCTGTATTTCATATTCCAAATTCCAAATGAGTTACAAAGCATACATCAGCTGAGAAAGGATTTGAGAAAAAATCACTAACTCTCCAGAATGCATAATCAGAACTAACTCAAAATGAGTTACAAATGATAGTTATATCCAACTTCCAACAAGGGTCCACTAAAATAGCATCTAGAAGCATCAATTTCGTATGCTTTTATAAACCCTAAAATCCAGCAACCGATTCTTCTTCAAAGAAGTTCCAAATGGGTGAAAAAGTCAGAATTGACCAAGTCTATCAAGATGACACATAAAACCACCCTCAAAAATCTCACAAAGGAAATAAAACCTTCCTAAATACCCTCCTAATGTTTGCAAACAACAAATAACTTCCCTATATACCCTCTTCTTGTTTGACAAACCTCCTTAGATGCTTGTGAAAGTATTAAGTCTCTAACAATACTCATAAAGGCCCGAAAACACAAGGCATATAAGCACGTATCTTACCTTTGCATTTTAAATAACATTATGACTTAAATGATTTATAAAGGTATCATTAAGTCAGAATGTTTTACATTTCAATTTAAATGCAAAGATGAAAGAGGCTACAGTTTTGGTTTTTTTACATGATTAAAGGCAAACAAAAGTCATAAGACTTAATTTTCTTAATAGCACATAAAGAATAAAGGCATAGAAAAGTTTATTTAAAACCTAAGGTGTGCATAAGACTAAGGTCTTAAACTTCGATGCATATTAGTCTTTATGTATTTTCTTAAAACAACATGCCAAAAGAAATACCATAGCAAGTCTAGGGAAAATAAACCCTAAAACAAAATGATGTAAAAGAAATGCAAAGCATTTCATTTGAGACTAGCGAGCCTTTTGGAGACTTTCTAGCGCTGCCATAGAGTTTTTCTGTGCATCTAAAGGTTTCAGCCAGAGAACTTTGACACCGAGCTAGGGTAAGTCATTTCTTGTGCAAATAATACCATTTTTCCTCCATTTCCTGTAGAAATCATACTGTCATGGGCTCCACTTTTCTGTATATTTAATGCATTTTGCTGAAGGTTGTTTGTTTCTGTTTTAAAATGAAGATTTTATACATTATATGTATAAAAATGACATTCCAGCCATGATTATACAATCAGGTGCCTCCATGATATAAAGACATCTCTTCATTTTTCTTCCTCTGTTATTTCAAGTTATGTGCATAGCTATGGCTTGGCCCTGATGATTCTTTGTATTTCTACTTCATTTTGTAGATAATACGCTTTACTATACAGAATATAGTGAAAACATTTCAATTTATGTACTCCTCTTTACTATAGACGATGAAACTTGGAAGAAAATTATATGCAAATCGTGCTTTCATTTTCTATTTTTCCTCCTGTTGATGATATTGCATCATGGAATTGTTATTATGACTCCTCCATGGTTCTACCTCTCATTAGAAAACCCTCATGCCGTTGCCTCATTTCTGGATTGTCACCAAATATTTCATTGTGCTCCTAGTTTATGTTTTGTTCTTGCTATTTATGTGGCCATCACTCTTTTCTTCGTATTTTGAGTCTTATTCCTGTAGAAATAAAGGAAATATCCCTTCACAGCTCGACCCCTGAAGATACAAAGCCTGCCATTGTCTAGTTGTAACAAGAGCCATCTCCATTAATTGTTTCACCAGAAAATGCTGCCCTTTCTGTATGATTGCATTGACTATCCTTTTAGTGCAAAATCCTCTTTCTATATCCTGCATGTTGATCTTTTATTTATGCACCAGTCGAACAAGCTTATTTATACCCTCATTATCCAGGCCTATACCATGTTGAAAGGCATCTTACTGACAAAAATGAGGATGTTACCAAGATAGCCAGCACGGTCAAGAAGGTTGACCATACACACATAATGATCAACTGTAGATGAGATACAATAAGGGTTAGCCATGTGATTGAACTATGAACCTCCACGGCTACATGTAAATAGAACACAAGCAAAGCTTAAAATTCCAAGATATGTTCTAAAGTGCTTCATTAATTCAAAGATTTAGAGAGCATCTTTGTAAAACTTATTTTGGCTACTCCTGCAATCTTTGCATTCCATGATATAACATCTCTTTTAGGCATTCCTATAGCATATACTTTCTAGCATGGCTTCATATTCTCTATTCTTTTTCTATAGCTTATCATTTTTTATATCCTATAGCTACTTATTTATTAAGCACACCGGCGATTATGATAGAGGTATTCCTATCAACTGCTCTAATAGCTATTTTTTTATATTTGACTTAATTTTATCCATTAACAGTATATGCATTATGATGTTATACTGAAAGCTCAAATTGTTAGATAATACTGCTTGCTCTCCTCATGACAACACATTGTAAGACTGATTGCTCAGTTAGTTACTATTGTACTATCTTGAAACTAATCAAAAGATTGTACCTTAATCATGATAATGTTGTCTTTCCTTATAACAAAAGACTTGAAAAACTCCCCTTGTGAAGTATCTATTGATCAAAGGACAACTTGAACATAAAATTTTACTCTCCCTGCCTCTGCTCTTACACCTCATATATTACTGTCATTATTGTGCTTTATGCACTGTGATTTTCCTTTGGATTTGTATTTGAACTACACTTTTGACAAAGATATTCACCACAATACGACATGACTATTTCCTACTACTGTAATGAGGTCTGTCAGTATTATGCTAAAACTAAGATCTTTATATGTGACTTGAAGTTCCATTGAGCAGTGGCTTGTTACTTAAACTAGTGAATTTGATCAATTCACTGTCGTGAATGATAAATATTTTCTTAATTGGACTAGCATAAAATGAGGAAGGTACTCAGTCTCTGTTCCTCTGCAAGCTTACTGTAAATTTTTCCTTATGCTTTGCACTAGCACTATAGCTTCATTTAAATTTCAATACTTACTATTTTAAATGGGAAAATATTGATATTGAAATCTACATTAAATGCACTGAAATGCACCTGAAAAATTGTGATGAGCTGGGCTCAACCCTCGTGGGAGCCACATTTATCTCCACTCATTTAATATGAAAATAACTGTACCTATAATTGCACATGAAACAAACAAGCTAGGAAAAATGACTGTCTTTTGTGTGTATGTTGACCTAATGGTTTTCCTAGACATCCAAGGCATTCATTGATCTTTTGATGCACATGGAGATAAATTGATGCATGTATAGGTGGATAATATAAATGATCATGTATGGTTATAAATTTTCATTGCTTAGAGTATAACTTTAACACATTGCTTGACTATTGCAGGAACAAGAGCCCATGGAAACCAAGAAGGACAAGCAACGAGGACAACACTAAAGCGAGAAAAACATCAACTAGTCATTTGGGAAATGACTGGTCATCCCTTCTACATGCTTATTTATTTCCTTCATCTATTCATGTATTAATTTATCTTTATTTGTATCAAAGAAAAGTCAGTCTCACGGCTGCTTGTGTGAGACACATGTACCTTATGACATTCAATAAAGATTACATTCTTAGAAATATGTAAATCTTTCTCTATTGCATGCATGTGTATGAATGTAATGGTATGTGGTTGCAATCTTTTTCAGATTTTCATTTATACATTTGAATGTGATGAAGGAAGACAATAAAATGTACCTTATATTTCTCAGTTTAAAACAAATTCTACCCCTTTTGAACAGATGAATGAAAAATGGGTAACATTTCTGGCGACCTTTGCTGGATGTTTGCCTGCTAAACATGAAAACCAATAGCCTAAAATTGTCCATTGGGCATGGAGTCATTAGGAAAAACTCTGAAATAGACCTAGAGCAGTTTTGTACATGGTTGTAACTCACTTGAGACTCATAGAATATAACAGGTTGGAACACTTGGAAACTTATTGAAAATAGGAAAACTGAAGTGAAACTATTTACTGTGCTGGAACAACACTTAGGGAATGAAACAACAACTAAAGTAAAGTGCGGAAACACTTATTGAAAGCATGAAATCTAACCTAAAGCATGTACAATGATAAATCATACCTCAAAACAACATTTGAGGTGAATCCCATTAACTGGGATTGGTAACTTTTCTCCATCCACATTTGATAACTGGAATGCATTATGCTCCTTGCATTCAGTAATAACAAACGGACCTGCCCATAAATGATCAAACTTTGTATGCTTGCCTGGTCCACTCTTTAGCACATCCCACTTGAGAACAATATCACCTTCTTTAAAAATTTGGTTGTAGATTTCTTATCAAATATTCTCTTTGTTTGGAGCTGATGATACTCCAAAGTTTTCATTGCTTTATCTCTTGATTCTTCGAGCTCCATGAGCTCTGCATATCTCATGAACATTGGGTCCTGTTCTTCATACCTCTCCAACTGGTGAACAATGTCTAGAGCTGGAAGCTCTATAGATAGAGGTAATCTGGCCTCTTTACCATAGACGAGTACATATGGAGAATTACCAACTAATCTCTTAGGGGTTATCCTATCTACCCAAAGTGAAAAATTCAATATGGTATGCCAAACCCTTTGATTCTCCTCCATGGTTCTCTTAATGATCTTGATCAGATTTTTATTCATACTTTCAGCTAAACCATTACCCTGTGGGTAATAATTGGAGGAAGTATTCAAATGAATTCCGTATTTAACAACCCAATCTGTGACTCTTAACCCAACAAATGCAAGAGCATTATCTGAAATGATGGAATTAGGAACTCCAAACTTGGTGACTATATCTTCATAAAAAATCAAAAATGAAGATTCATTTGCTTCTTTCAAAGCTACTGCCTCTGAACATTGTGTAAAATAATCGGTGGTTGTAAGCACCCACTTGTGACCAACATTGGAGGGTGGATTAATTGGCTTGATAAAGTCAATGCCCCATCTCATGAAGGGATGCTCTACCTGAATTGGATGTAAAAGCATAGCAGACAACTTTTCCTTTCCTACAAATAAAGCACATTTAACACACTTTCTTGACCATGCATATGCATCTTTAAACAAGCTGGGCCAGTAGTAACCAGCTCTCACGATTTTCCAAGAAGTTGTCTTTGGATAAAAATGACCTCCTGAAACTCCGTCATGAAACTCATGAAGTACCTTTTTTGTTTGATCAACATCAATACACCTTAATAAGACACCATTTAGATCTTTCTTGAAAAAGAATATTATCAACGAGGACATAAGGAATTGCTTGTAATCTGAAGTATCTTCATTTTTCTCTATCTAGACCTGGTGGACATTCACCAGTACAAAGAAAGTGGGTCATCTCTTGAACCCAACCTGCAACTAATGTAGGTACAACAACTTGAACATTTTGAGGCTCATTTGTATTAGCTAAAACAACATCAGTTTCTGATTTATCTGCATCTTCAGGGGTTGAGGCAAGTTGCTCACAAAGTCCTCTACCTCTGACAAGTTTTGTGATGTTGATGTCGACATCAAATTCCATTACTTTCATGATCCACCCCGCTCTTTTCTCACTCAGATCTTTGTTCAACAAAAATTCCTTCACACTTAGGTGTGCAACCAAAATATGAATTTTATTGTTTGAAACTAGAGGTTTAAAATTCTTTAGACTTCTGATCATAGCAAGAACATGTTTCTCAACAAACGTATATTTCTTTTCATAATCAATAAGTCCTTGACTAAAGAAAGCTATTGGTTGCTCTAAATTATCACTATTTTTCTGAACCAGTATAGCAAAAATTGAACTAACGTTGCCAAAAGCATATAAAAAGAAGTCTTTAGAGAAATCTGGATTTACCAATGTTGGGGCTGATGCTAAAGCTTCCTTGATTTCTTCAAAGCTACATTTTGCTTCTCTTGACCAACTGAAAACTGCATTCTTTTTAAGCATGGCAGTCAAAGGATGTAGTAAATTCACAACATTTGGAATGAATCTTCTTAAAAATATTTGCAATCCTTTCTTGTGATTGGGTAATAGCAGTTCGAGTATAGCTTTAACTCTTTCAGGATCAATGGTAACTCCATCTTTTGATACTATGTGACCTAACAGTTTACCTTCATGAACTACAAAAATACTCTTTTTCGGATTGAGAGATTTCATATTCTCTGCATTTTTCAAAAACTTGCTTGAGATATGACAAGTGCTCATCTGCATTCTTTGAATATACAATTATGTCATCTAAGTAAACCAACAAATTTTTTTGAATTAAACTCTAAAATGCCATATCCATGGCAGACTGAAAAGTGGCACCAGCGTTAGATAAACCAAAAAGAATTCTCTTGTAGGCCATAGTGCCCCATTTTGTTGTAAATGATGTTTTATACTGATCCTCCTCTTTGACTATAATCTGGTTATAACCAGAATATCCATCCAGAAGAGAAAATCTCTCTGAACTAGCAACAGCTTGGAGAATTTGTTCCATAGATGGTAAGGAATAATGATCTTTCAGAGATGCTTTGTTAAGGTCTCTAAAATCTACACATAATCTTATCTCATCGTTCTTCTTTCTAACCGAAACAAGGTTATAAACCCAGGATGTGTGTTTTATTGGAAATACAATACCCCCCTCAACTAACTTGGTCAACTCTTTGATCATTAAAGGTTCAAGTTTGGGGTTCAAGGGTCTCTGTTTTTGTCTAACAGGCTTAGCACTAGGTTCTAACTCAATTGTATGCTGTGAAATATGAGGATCAAACCCTTTTAAATCAGAATATTTCCAAGCAAAAACATCATGATACTCTTGGCATAAAGTAATGAAAGCTTTCTTATCTTCAACTGAACAGATTTTGCCTAATTTGAGAAGCTTACCTTTAAAGATTTCCACTTCTTCATAATGATCTTTCACTTGAATGCCGACTTTGTTATTCTTAAGCTGATCATCAGAATTGAATATGGATTACAAGGTAACCAACCCTTTGGGAAGTTTATTTGTCTTCAGTTGTATCACTTGATCACCATACCGTTGTTTAATCTTTTCTTGGTTCACTATAGAAAATTGATCTTCTTGGAGCAGAAAGGTTAAAATCTGCTCATCACTTTCAAATACCCACCAGTTAATGTTGTTATCAGGAATTGATGGCCTGATAACCACCTTAACATACTGCTGTATTTTGTCTTTTTTAATATCACCTGGGATATCAAACTATGCTCCAATTGCTGCAAGTCTATCAGCATGCTTATTCTAATTTCGTGGAATAGAAGTCAGATTGAAGGCATTAAATTCTTCAATTATGTTCCATACTCTGTTTCTGTAAGACTTCAAAGCATCATTCTTGGCAACATTTAGCCCCCTAACCTAATTAACTATCAATTCACTGTCTCCATAGACTTTCAAACAGTCAATTCATCTTTTCCTTGCCCACTCAAGGATTTGAATGAGTCCTTCATACTCATCACTATTGTTAGAACATGCAAAAGAAAAATGAAAAGCTGAAAAGTACTTATCACCCTATGGAGAAACCAACATTGCACCTCCACCTACTCCATTCTTGCTTCTGGAACCATCAAAAAATATTTCCCAAAGTTTCTCTTTGCTGTTGCAACAACTGATCTGTCCCCTTTTTAAGGTTTGGAACCTCTGCATTAGGTTCAAGCATCACATAATTACCCATACCGACATCTTGAATGAAATATTTAGGACTATCCAACACATTTTCAGCTGCCCATTCATGTAACAACACATCAGGAACAACTTCTGCTTGAAGTTCTTGAGCGGCAACCAACTCACTATCAGTAAAAATGACATAATTTGTGTCTGTAGAAATATGAACAACATTGATAGGACTTGGGTTATACGGCTCAATGTGATCTTTAGCCAATTTTTCAGATTTAATGGTAACTTTGGTTCCATATCTTGTTCTAAACAACATATGTGACCAATCAACTGACACATAACCACCTATCTTAGCTGTAAAGTCTCTTGAGAGGCACAAAGCAAAGAAAGGTGGGAGATCTATGACGCATATGTCCTAAGGAACTGGAAAGTTTGGACAGGCATGAAGAGTAAGACTCAAACCTTTAATAAGACCCAATGTATTAACAAAAGTACCATCCAATTGAATCACTCCTTTCTCTAAAGGCTGATACTTTAGTCCAAGTTTATCAGCAATTTGCTTTGGCATTACAGAGCTACTAGCTCCACTATCTACCATACAGTTATGAACTAACTTATCACCTATGATTACAGACACATAAAATGGAGGTGGCTTGACCTCTTTTCCTACCTCTTTGCTGGGCTGTATATCACTTTCTTGGGGATTATTTGTCAACACAGTTCTGACTTGATCTATTGGAGACTCAAATTCATCAGACACTTTAAAATTTGACAAGGCTAACTATAACATATCTTTTTGACCTAGGATAGCTAATGAATCCCACATAGACATCATTACGTTCATATTTTTCATACTATAAATAATATTATAGGGTATAGCTGAGTTTACTTTATGATGTACCTTTATGCTAGCATGATCAGCTTGCAAGTGTGGCTGCTCCTTAACTGGGAGTTGCTGATTTCTTTGCAAAACACGAGTCACTTGAGATGTAGATGGTTCTGCAGCTGTTGCTTTTACTTTATCAGCTGCTTGATCAAAATCAAAAGATCTTTTATTTTCCCTTGTGTTAGCTGCAACTGGAGAATTATCTACATTCAATCAACATAATTCTTCACCTTTCCAGTTATGTAGAGTAGTTTCATTGGTAAGCTGATCTTGGTGTTGTGGAGATGCATCATTGAGTGCATTCTGCTATGAACTTGAAGCATTCTGAACCATAAGTGCCTGATTAATGAGTCCATTTGAGCAAGTGGCCTGATTGTGAGGTTGGTTGCAAGGGTAGCACCACTCATAATCTGCTGCTAAATTGTTTTGAATAGGGACAAGATCCTTAACTACATTAACAAGTGTTGGAGCATAAGCCTGAAAAGGTCTTGTGTTTACATTCTATCTTGGGCCCTGGTAGTTGCCTTGATAACCCTATCTATTACCTTGATATTGTTGTTGCTGACCTGAATTCTGCTATTGATAAGGCCTGTTATATGCTTGTTGCTTTTCCAAGCTCACAAGCTTATTACCAAAATTCTATAATAAAATTTTGATCTCCTGTAACTCATTTGAAGAACTTGAGACAACAACTTATTTTGTTACAGCAGCTAGAACAACAACTGATACTGTTGGAACAGGTGGCAAAGGTGCAAAAGGTGGTATCTACAAAGGGATATTCGAATGAATATCTGGAAATATAGGCATTGGTGGCCTAGGAGAAAGTTTACAAGCTTGTATTAGGTTGTTTTCAGCTCTGATTGCTACTTCATAAGCATCTGGCAAGGACACTCCTCCCATTGACTATATTAAAACTGAAATATTGCTATTTATAGCTCTAAGATAATACAGAAAGGCATATTCAGGTGAAGGCCTCACCGTAGTAGGAATCCTATCCCATGTTCTTTGAAAATGGAAATTGAAATCCATCATTTTCTCCTGAGGGGCTCTCTTTATAGTTGTAAGCTATTCTACCAAAGACAAGTTATCTGACTTATCTTGAAACTGTTTATGCAACTTGTCTCCAAATTCATACCAAGTTGAGATTAAGCCTACTGCCAAACCCCTATACCATTGCAACGCTTTTCCTTTCAATGAAGCAGCTAGCAATCTCACAGCAACATCCTCTTGAGTTATATGATGAACTCTGCATAACGAAGCCACATCTCGTATATGTTCAATCAGAGTAGTTTGATCTTCACCTGTGAAAATTGGCAAACTCTTCAAAGCTGCCACTGGAATGTCATTATGTTGTGCCAAATTTAATGGATTGCCTCCATTAAATGGCACAAAAGGCTAATTTCTAGGAGTAGCCATTAGAGGTGGCTGAGGTGGATTTAAATTTGTAAAAACAACAGTTGATGAACTTGCTGTAACAGCAGAATTTGAAAATATATGACTAGCAAATGCAGTTGGACTGCTTAAAGGAGACCTTTCTGTTCTAAGGCTAGGTGAGGCTGAACGATTCTTAGTTTGTTTTTTAGACGGTCTTCCTCTCCTCCTTGATGGTGAAAATGCAATTTCTAGTCTAACACCAGGTGGTGTAGACTGTACTCTCTTAGAAGGAGGTACTCTTTTTGCTACTTTTCCTTATCTTTTAGGTGGTGATAGCTGCAAAAAATTAAATTCTTTAGAACTTCGTGTTTGTACTCTTCTCATAAGCTGTGACAACACTAACTCTGTTGTTCTTTCACTTCACGGAGTCGCCAAGTATGCTAAAAAAAACTTCTACAAAGTCTGAAACTTGCTGGTTGCATACCAAACCAGCAATATAACGTGGAACTTGTCCCATCGGGCATGCCAAAATTGTTAACACTAGGATTTTGCACCTTGTTGAATGTAAAATTCAACAATCCAGTGTAACATGGGAATGACCTTAAAAGTATAAAACTTATACAAGATCAAACCTCCGGAAAAAGGCTAGCTTCCTATGCTGGTAGTATCACCTAAACTACTGATTTTGTAAGGTAAAGGGAGAAAATTACAAAAGTAAAACAAAAATGGTAGAAACTAATCCCTATGGTGATACACCGAACTAACAGGAATCATGAAATAAAATAGATGAACATACACTGAAAAACTAATGATAGTTATTTCATTTACTTAGCATAAATTTTGTGAACTTATGCATAATTCATGAAAATGCTTAATCTGCATACATATTTTAAGAAGAAAAGATGAATTTCACAACTTTAAAGTTCAAATGTAGACTTAGAAAAAGCACAGTTCAAAACTTGCATAATCTGAAAGAAAAATGAAAGTAGTATGAATACTAACACTAGTTTCCAAGGTAATCTCTGTATTTCATATTCCAAATTCCAAATGAGTTACAAAGCATACATCAGCTGAGAAAGGATTTGAGAAAAAATCAATAACTCTTCAGAATGCATAATCAGAACTAACTCAAAATGAGTTACAAATGATAGTTATATCCAACTTCCAACAAGGGTCCACTAAAATAGCATCTAGAAGCATCAATTTCGTATGCTTTTATAAACCCTAAAATCTAGCAACCGATTCTTCTTCAAAGAAGTTCCAAATGGGTGAAAAAGTCAGAATTGACCAAGTCTATCAAGATGACACATAAAACCACCCTCAAAAAGCTCACAACGGTAATAAAACCTTCCTAAATACACTCCTAATGTTTGCAAACAACAAATAACTTCCCTATATACCCTCTCCTTGTTTGACAAACCTCCTTAGATGCTTGTGAAAGTATTAAGCGTCTAACAATACTCATAAAGGCCCAAAAACACAAGGCATATAAGCATGTATCTTACATTTGCATTTTAAATAGAATTATGACTTAAATGATTTATAAAAGTATCATTAAGTCAGAATGTTTTACACTAAAATGCAAAGGTAAGATACATGATTATATGCCTTGTGTTTTTGGGCCTTTATGAGTATTGTTAGAGACTTAATACTTTCACAAGCATCTAAGGAGGTTTGTCAAACAAGGAGAGGGTATATAGGGAAGTTATTTGCTATTTGTAAACATTAGGAGGGTATTTAGGAATGTTTTATTACCTTTGTGAGCTTTTGAGGGTGGTTTTATGTGTCATCTTAATAGACTTGGACAATTCTGACTTTTTCACCCATTTGGAACTTCTTTGAAGAAGAATCGGTTGCTGGATTTTAGGGTTTATAGAAGCATACAAAAATTGATGCTTCTAGATGCTATTTTAGTGGACCCTTGTTGGAAGTTGGATATAACTATCATTTTTAACTCATTTTGAGTTAGTTCTGATTATGTATTCTGGAGAGTTAGTGATTTTTTCTCAAATCCTTTCTTAGCTGATGTATGCTTTATAACTCATTTGGAATTTGGAATATGAAATACATAGATTAGCTTGGAAACTAGTGTTAGTATTCATACTAATTTCATTTTTCTTTCAGATTATGCAAGTTTTGAACTGTGCTTTTTCTAAGTCTACATTTGAACTTTAAAGTTGTGAAATTCATCTTTCCTTCTTAAAATATATATGTAGATTAAGCCTTTTCATGAATTATGCATAAGTTCACAAAATTTATGCTGAGTAAATGAAATAACTATCATTAGTTTTCTAGTGTATGTTCATCTATTTTATTTCATGATTCCTGTCAGTTCGGTGTATCACCATAGGGATTAGTTTGTACCATTTCTGTTTTACTTTAGTAATTTTATCCCTTTACCTTACAAAATCAGTAGTTTAGGTGATACTGCCAGCATAGGAAGCCAACCTTTTTCCAGAGGTTTGATCTTGTATAAGTTTTATACTTTTAAGGTCATTCCCATGTTACACTGGATTGTTGAATTTTACATTCAATAGGGTGCAAAATCCTAGTGTTAACATTCCTTTAATTAAATAAATTAACCTTTATTTGATTAAATTTAACATCATCCCTTTTAATTAAATAAATCAAACTTTATTTAATTAAATCTAATATTCATTATTCCTCCCATTTGATTTAAATAAATCCAAAAATCTAAGTCAAATGCCAAATCAACTAATCTTCATCTAAGTTAATCAAATCTTGATTAACTCTAACTCTAATCCATCAAATCCTCTAGATTTTGCAACTTGCACAAGTAAATCAGTTTAATTGATTTATAAATTCTTCTATTTTCATTCAAAAAGGCATCTCATTGGAATATTCCTCCAATTTTAAATCTCCCTCCCAAAAGGGACTTGTCCTCCAACTTGGCATTTATAACTCTTACAAGTCCTTTTTCTTGAGCCAAGTGGCATTAACTCCTCTTCCATCTCTTCCTCCACAATCCAACTTTCAAATTTCAAATTTCCACCTAATTGCATTTATTTGCACATTGATCAAGATGTGCTCCACCTCTCTCCTCTAGCATGTTTACAAGTGGCACAATGCCATTGGCTTATGTTTAGTCCCACATTCTTCAAATCTTTCATTCCTCCATCATTGTTTCCTATAAATGGAGAGCTCTTCTATTGATTTTGGATCCACAACTTTATGCAAGGTTATTATCTACAGGTTTTGAGAAAATTCATCAACACTTCATCCAAGTTCTCATACTTTTCATGCATCTTAGCTAGGTTATGGTCAAATTTCATCAAGGAGCATCGATCTTCATCAAGTTCATCATAAAAGCTTGTAAGGAATTAGGAAAGGGCTATTTTCCACATCAAAATAGCACCAATTCCCCCATGGGATTGAGGGTTTGAATGTTTTGGATAAGATTACTTAGCTTTCAATAGATTTTATTTGATATTCTCTCTTGTTTTCTTGTTCATTTCATTTCAATGAATTGCATGGGGAATGATTGTTTTAGATGTGTTTGATGACTAACATTGTGTTGTTTGTCTATGTTTGAACATGTCTAAAGCTACCATTCACATTTGGCACTAGGAGGGTGAATCTTGAGAAATCAACACATTTTTTGGTCAAAATTATGCTATTTTTTGAAATTTTTGTGTGTCTACAGGAAACAACGCCACTACAAAAGTCAAATAGCGATGCTATCAATCTAGCGTCACTATTTAGCGATGCTATCTATGCTCTAAATCATGATGCTTCTATCATTTTCCTAAGGACCGGTCTTCCAAACTCCAAAGAGCGACGCTTTGTGAAACAACAACACAATCATAGTCTCTATTTTTCCATAGAGTGCCACTGGTTTCACTAGAGCGCCATTGACCTACTCCAAACAATGACGCCTTTGTGGATTGCACCGCTGGGGTGGGGTAAAAGTCATCCTTCAAGTTATTTTTAACATGTGCTTTTTGTCTTTGATCAATTTGAACTTTTAACCTATTTCAAGTCTCTGTTTTCAGTGGATTAACTAGTCTTTGTAGGTTGAAGTGATCAAGAGTAATAGAAGGAAGCAAGGAGAACATTTCTTATGGCATATTCTTTCTATTGTAACAAGTTTTTTTAAACACTTTGGAAACTTTTATAATTCCATCCTAAGGATTTTGTCATCTTCAGTTTTAGGACTCAATATATTTCATTTGGGTTTTAAAAAAGCACAATCAAAGGAATTAAAAAGAACTTTAGGAACTTACTAGAGTTGGTTTTGGGATTTCAAAATTGAACAAGCAAACTTCACACTTCATCTTGGTGCTATAAAAAAAATCCATTATTGCTTTTTGAAGTTAAAATGAGCATGTGTTTTTCATGTTTTGTAATCTTTTTTACAAAGTAGTATCTTTTAAAAGGCGTATTCACTTCTCTTGCGCTTCATGGTGATCTTGAGAATCAAAAGTATTTTGGTGATATTAAGTTGTATAAAATATTTCCTCCACACTTCAATTTGGGCTTCTTAAAATTGAACAAAATCTTGCTAGTGTGAGTTAGGTATATCGTGTGTGTTCTCTCTTTGTTCATGCAAACAAAGATTGATCGAACTACAGATGTGCTTGCTTGCTTTTGTTTAACTTTAGAGGGATTGCCTAAGACTAATTCGAAGGTGACTCCAATCAGTTTTTCACTCAGGCCGATATACAAATGGATAAGACTAAACTGTCAAGTCCTCATGGTATGTGGGCCTTAGCCGTACAATGTCTTTCAGAATGGGGCACTACCTTAAAAAGTATAATCACACCTAGTAGGATTGATTAAAGCCTTTAGTGGCTTGCTAGACTCTTGCAAGGTGCCATGTCCTTGATCACCCTGACTAAGAACCAATTTGTTTAGAGGCCAAAATCCTTACTATTTGTTGGTGCAAGAATGGTCGTTTTGAAGCCATCCCATATTTTTGCAATTTTTGGTAGAGATGAAAAATTCATCATAGGAGATTCATGAGAACTGAAGCTTGGATGAACCGTAGAAGTGAGTGTCCTGGAGGGGAGCCAGTGTGGTCAAGCTTCTAATCATCTGCCAAGAATAGGCACAGCTGGATTTATCCAAGTGGGAATTCAACAAATATTGTCTCTTTCTATCCTAGGGTTGTGCATAATTTTGGAATCAAAACACTTTGCTTGGATCTAAAACATTGGAAAAAAAACACTCAACAAAATCCTCAAAATTTCAAACCCTTTAGGAGGAGAAAATACCTTTGAAAAAAATCCAAGTGCTATTTGTTGCCCTAGGGATGCCATCCTTAGAGGCTTCTAAGTATTTGGATTTGTATCTCAATTTTCTCTCACTAAAGTCAACATTAGGGAAATAGTGCCTTGATTTCCTTGATTTCCACATGATGGACCTTGTGGGATGAAAATAAATTGGGACATTAGACATTTAGTTTGAAAAGATAAGGCAAGAAAAGTGTTTGTGGTAAAAGGAACTCATTAAGCAAAGATAAGAAACAATTAAACCCCACACATGTTTTGTTCCAAATGATTTCTTGAAAGATCAAAATCCAAAAACCAAAGTCTAAAAGTCTTAGTCCAAGAGCTCTCAAGAAATGTTTGTCTATGCTTTATGAATTTAGAGAGAGATTGGTCTTCAAATTTTACAAACATGCATCAAAGAACAATCCCAATTTGTATTCATTTTAATATTGTCAAAATCCAAGAATTTTTCAAAGGTTTGAGTATCTTACATAGGAATTATATCATGTTCTTCAATATCGAGGTCTTTTAAACAAAATCCTCTCTAGGTTAACTTAGGATCAAAATCAACACTCTCATCCATCCCTCAAACATCAATCAAAACCCATCTCAGAAACAACTCTTGGAAATCTTGAAAAAAATCCTTCATATTGGAATTTTGGAAAATCCTCTTGAATCAAATCAAAATCATCTTTGTTTAACTAAGTGTGTGTGGATGCATCCTTCTTCATACACTTAGTTAGATTATCACCTTGTGGAAAAAATTATTCCAAGACAACATCTAACCTCTTGGAGTTTATGAGTTCATTATCAAATCCAAACCAAATCAAAGTCAAAATCAAAAATCAAAAATTTCCAAAAGTCCTAAAGTCTAGTATCTCCTTCAAGATTCCTAAGATTTCAATCATTCACATCACCCATCTTTCACTATCTCATCATCATCCTTTGATCCTTAATATCTTAGACTTTCTTTTTTGTACCTAAAATTTAGATCAATCCAATGGGTTAGAGGCCCACCTCCCACATTCCTAAAAATTGATCCTTATTTTATGGTCCAAACTAGATCTCAACACAAGAAGAACATGGAAATGAACAAAGAAACATCCACTTCAAGTGACTTGAGTCAAACCACACTTGAAATCAATCCCATTGGGTCCAGCAATCCCCCACCCAATCTTCCTCCACTTCCACAAGATCCTCAAGAAGAAGGTGGCCAAGTGGAGGACATCACCAACAATATTATAGGGATGACTCAAGATGAAATCTTAGAAATGATCCAAAATCCTGAGACTCACAAGATTGTCAATGCCATGATGAGGCTCAATCCTTCACAATACATGCTAGAATTGGAAAAAGAAGGGGCTAAACTCCCTTCCAACTATGATGTAAGCACCATTGTGGAGAAACCTCTTGGGATTATGCCACCGGTCTCATTCACACCCTCCTTTGAAAGCATCACTCAAGCCATCCCACAAACCATATCATCCATTGCTCCAACTCAACCTATTGTCAAAAAGGGAAGGTCATTGCTTCATGCTCTTCAAACACATCCCCTTGTGAACAACTAATACTTGAATGCAAACACCATCTTGGGTCAATCCATTCTTCAAAATTTGAAACACCCATACATTCCACTTGTCTTTCATGACCCCAATGACCCATCTTCTTTCCACGCAACCCTGATATACCCTCTTAACACACAAGTCTCTCTCCCCATGACTTCACAAGGAGAAGGTGGACTATTTGGACAAGGGGGAATCTTTGAGCCCTTATCATCATCATTTCCTCAAGGGAATACACCACTCATCTTCCCATCATTTCCACCTCTACCATTAACATCCACACCAATTCTTGGTTTAGGGCTACCCCCTTTATCAACCAATCAACAAAATAAAAAAATCCCCTAATCATAAATCAAACCATCATACCGAATCCTCCGATCATGCCATTGATATCACAACAATAGGTGGAAACAATCCAAACAACACAAGAAATCAACACATTATCTACGATACCCAAAAATGTGGTCTCCTAAGGACTTATCATATCAACCACACCATACACTGCACAAATCAATCCAATAACACCTCTCATCACAAAATCTCACACATATTTTGAATCCTCCACCACCACCACCAAAACCAAACATGGAAAACCAATATAGTATCACATTGCAAGCCGTCTAACAAGCCTATCAAAAGACACTTCATTAATTTCAAAATCAACAAGCTATGCAAGCTACACAACAAGCTGCTCAACAAGCACAGGCACAACAAGCCACACAACAGGCACAACAAGCTGCCCAAGCTCAAGCTTTATTGCAACAACAAGCCACCCAAGCTACCTAGGATGCACAAGCAACTCAAGCTGCACTAGCCACATAGGCTGTCCAGGCTGCACAAGTTGTCCAACAAGCTCAAGCTTAGGAACAAGCCCAATATCTAGCCCAACAAGCTCAAGTGTAAGCACAATACCAAGCACAACAACAAGCAACTCAACAACAAGCATATTAGCAAGCCCTACAACAGTACCAAGTACAACAAGAAATAGCCCAACTATTAGCCCAACAACAACAAGACCAACAACAAGCATTGTTGGCACAAAAATAGCAAGACCAACAACAAGCATTGTTGGCACAAAAATAGCAAGACCAACAACATGTGTTGTTGGCACAAAAACAATTGCAGGCATATCAACAAGCATTGATAGCACATCAAAGCTTGCAACAAACTCCCCCAAACATGCAAAACACTCCACCCATCACTCAAACGATCAAACCATCTCAAAACATATTCACTCCACCTCTCGATCCACAAAATGATGTGATGATTACAAATCAAATTGATCTCACAACAAGTTCTAAACCTCCAATTTTGGAAAATGATGAAAACACCAAGCAATTTGTGCCCTTATCCGTTCAACAAAATTCTTGGGATGGTACCATTCCCAAAAGGGTTTGAAATCCCTAAATTTGACAAATATCATGGGATGGGTAACCCTAAAAATCACATCAAGGAATTCCAGGTACATTGCATGGAAGTTGCATATGATAACACATATCTAATGTGATTATTCCCTCAAAGTTTGGTAGGACCAACAATGGAATGGTTCTCTCGCCTTCCTCCTGGAATGAAAAAGTTCCAAGAAATCGTGGACGCACTCATAAAAAACTACGCATTCAACATTGGCATGGATGTGAGTCTAGAGGAACTATCTGCTCTTAAACAAGCTAAGGGGGAAACATTTTCATCCTTCTTGCAATGATGGCGATCCAAGGCCAACAAGAGCAAATAGGCCATGCTAGAGGAACAACAAATCTGCACCATCATTTCCAATCTTGAGAAGACCTTGTCTTTCCATCTAAAAATGTAACGCATCACCACATACGACTAGTTGATCTCCAAGGTGCTCAACATCGAAAGAGCCCTTATTGCACAAGGGGGGAAACCCACATATCAGGAATATCAAGATAATTTCCCTTCCACCAATTATAACGAAAAAACCTCACACATGGGCAAAAAATAAAAATGTTACTAATGATGGTGTGGTTGATGCCAAAGTCATAATTAGGGCCCAAAAAAAAAACATGCAACCATACCAACAATCGCAAGGGAACAATCAAAACAACACACAAGCTTAGACAGTATCACAACAACCACCCAATAATCAAGTCAACAATCTAAATAATCAAGGGGGACCACCCCCACGGAACAAACAATATCCCCCAAAAAAAACAACCCTTGGGGAATCAATCAAATCCATCATGAAGAAATTGGTAAATGAGAATCTCATCAAAATTATCGTTTATGAGAATTATCAAGAGCCCCAAGTAAAACCACCATAGTACAATGAAAACCACCTTTGCGATTTTCATAAAATCAAGGGACACACAATGACTAGTTGCATGAGGCTGAAAAATCTAATCTAAGACCTTATCAATGACAAAGTTATTTGAACAACCTACAGGAAATCAAGACCTTAAGATATACATGAATCCGATGCTCGATCATAATAAAGGGAATAACCATGGAAAGAAAAAATATAGCAATGTAAACCATGTGTATGATCATGTTGTCACATCCCTAGATTAATGGGTCACTATTGTTAATGTCAAGGGAGCCAAAGCCAATTGTGGAGTCACCACATGTGGTGGAAAAGTTACCATTGCTAGATCATCACATCCACCTAGGGAATCCACCCCAAATCCGAAATCCATTCCCAATGGCTACAATGTCTTGGACCAGCTGAAAAGAACCCCCGCTCAAATCTCCATCATGGAGTTGCTGAAGATTTCACTTGCCCATAGGAAAATCCTAGAGGAAGCATTGGCTTCATCCACCATTTCCATAGATCTTGATGTTGACGAGTTCCAAGCTATGGTTAGACACCTCACCACCTCGCATCTCCTAACATTTTTTGATTAGGACTTTCCCACTCAACCATCTCACAACCACACACTCCATCTTGAAGTCCTGGTTCATAAAAAAAAAGTCAAAAGGGTCTTGGTGGATGGAGGTGCAGGTCTAAACATCTGTTCACTCAAGCTATTAAAGAATCCGGGATTCTCCAAGGATGCCATTGAAAAAGGTAAAGGTATAACAATCAGAGCATATGATGATCAGGAAAGAGTGTTTCAAGGCACTATTCAACTCCCTATTCAAGTAGGGTCAACCATCATGAAACCACATGCTAGGTCCTTAACCTTGATTTACCTTATAATATTCTCCTGGGGTGCCCATGGATCCATGGGATGTAGGTCATCACATCCACATTTCATCAGTGTGTCAAATTTCCCTATCAAAATCAAGAGGTCACGACCCATGGTGATCTCGAGCCCTTTTATTACTGTAAGAACTTGGAAGCAAAGTACTAAAAAATCCCTCAAGTCGCAAAGAATGATGAAATCCCTACAACTCCATATGTAGACCTAGCTACTTTAGCCTCCACTTCTAAGACAAAGAAACATGCCATTCGGGAGATCTCTGAAATCAAAGTCATTATCCAAGACAATGGGTGTGGGGATTACAAAATGAAGAAAAGTGCTTTCATAATAGGATAGTTACCTCAATCTCCTAGGTCTCACGGGCAACCCCAATCGATTAAAACATCATCCCAAAACTTCAAAGCAAACCCATCTAGATTCAGATGTTGGGGGTGCCTAAGTTAGGAAGTGGTAGATGAAAAATACATGTCAAGTCTACTATACCAAGATGAAAGGCCCATGCCTGATCTTCCAATGGATGAGAGCAGTAAAGGACTACAAATGATGCTTGGTATGGGCTATAATTAAAACAAGAAACTTGGGTAGAATGACAATGGTATTCTAGTACTGCTCATTCCTGAGAAGCGTATAAGAAATCTTGGCCTCGAATGTACCCTTTTGAAGGTAACCATACTTGGCAAAGGTGCCTCGGTTAGAAAATTCAAAGCTCCCCCTCAGTTTTTGGTATCCACAAGTTTTCCCTTAGACAACTATACCTTTGACATAACCAATGTGTGTAGTGATGAAGATCCCATAATTGATTTACCCATGCTATTCAAGGATTCCTACCTTCTCATGATGAGTACCCTACCTTTTGAGTCAAACAACCAAACCCATGAGTTAAACTTAGTCTATCCCCAACTCATTGATTACGACCAACGAGGACCACCAATTCTAGACACGTTCGAAAATGATGAGGCACTCTCAAAATTCATGGGATTATAGGATACTATAGCATATGGAGATCACAAAGCTAGGTTCAACTTCGTGCTAGACACACATGCCTATTATGGGGAAATGATTGAATCCTTCAGTAGCAAAAGTGAAAATTTGAGAATAATCTCTAGGTCTTTGAGTGAAAACCACACTATGGCACTCTCTGACCCAAAAATAGTAAAAATAAAGGACGCATCCAATGGTGAAAACCTCTCTGAGGCACCAGAGGATGAGGGATTCAATATTCCCCTTAGTGCTATTCATCAAGAGAAGTCATCAGTTTTAGCAGAGAAGTGCAATACGGTCAACTTGGGAACATAAAAAATGCCACATATCACCTTCTATGTAGAATCACTCTTGATAGAAGAACAAGAAATCCTAGCTGTGTTTCTAAGAGAAATAAAGGTAAAATTTGCATGGACCTATACTGACATTCTTGGGATTGATCTAGAAGTTGTGGTTCACCACCTATATATCTTGAAGCAAAACCAATAAGACAAAAGTTGAGAAAGATGCATCTACAAATAGCATTATTGGTAAAGATGGAATTGTAGAAGCTCCATGATGTTTCTTTCATATGACTGATTGATTATCCAGAGTGGATTTCAAATTTTGTACCTATTTCAAAGCCCACTGGGGGCCTCCACATCTACACTAACTTCAGAGATTTGAACAAAGCATGTCCCAAGGATGAATTTCCTCTCCCAAACATTGATATGATTGAGGATATGATAGCGGGACATGAAATGTTATCACTAATGGACAAATTCTCAAGGTATAATAAGATCGTGATAGCTAAGGAAGACCAACACAAGACAACTTTCACTTGTCCATGGGGGACATATTGCTGGAATATGATGCCATTTGGGTTGAAAAATGTAGGAGCTACCTATCAAAGGGCCATGAAACTAATATGTCATGATATGATTCACAAAACTATGGAAGATTATGTGGATGACATATTGGCCAAGTCAAAGAAACATTGAGATCACATACTAGCTCTAAGCTCCATCTTTGATAGACTAGAAGAATATAAGTTCAAGCTCAATCCAAAAAAGTGTTTCTTCAAGGTACAATCAGGAAAGCTACTAGGGTACATTTTATCTATAAGAGGAATTAAGATAGACCCCACCAAGGTCAAGGAAATTCTTGAAATGGGGGCACCAAAAACATTGAAACAAGTACAAAGGCTTACAAGGAAGACTCCAGCCCATCCACTGATTCATTATGCAACTAGTAGACAAGGCTATCCCATATTCTCATCTACTCCACAAGGGGGTAGCATACAAGTGGGATGAGAAATGTGACTAGGCTTTCAATAAGATCAAGGAGTACTTGCTCACACCACCAGTTCTCATGCCACTAATTCCAGGAAAGCTCTTGATCTTGTATATATCAACAACAACAACTCTTGGTGCTCTCTTAGCAAAACATGATGAGAATGGGAAAGAGAGAGCTATTTAGTACATTAGCAGAACCATGGTGGGACATGAGCTGAATTACACATCCATCAAGACGGCTTGCTTAGCAGTGGTGTTCGCGACACAAAAGTTTAGACATTATATGCTAGCACATCAGATAAAACTCATTGCAAAGATAGACCCTCTCAAGTATCTGCTTTCTAAAGCAATGCTCACGGGGTGAACAAATAAATGGGTTATGATCCTGACAGAACACAACATTGACTATGTGGAATGCAAGGCCATTAAAGGACAAGAAATTGCATAATATCTAGCAGAAGCACTGATATATTCAGAGAATCCACTCATATCAGAGTTCCTCAATGAGTCGATCTTTAACATAAGTGTAGCAGATCACTGGAAAATGTATTTTGATGGATCCTACACACAACACGGGTTAAGAGCTAGAGTATTCTTAATTACACCACAAGGAGATTGCATACCTAAATCATATAAGTTGTCATTTCCTTGCAAAAATAACATTGCAAAATATGAGGCTCTTGTCAAAGGGATGAGAATTGCAATACAATGGTAGATCATGACACTCAAAGTCTATGGAGACTCACAGCTCATCATCAACCAAATAAATGATGAATATCAAATGAAGGACAACAAGTTGACTCCATACAAGAAATTTGTGGAAAGCCTTAAAGAGTTCTTCATTGATATCACATTTGAGTAGATACCTAGAGAAAATAACAAAGTGGCAGATGCTATGGAAACAATTGGATTGCTATTGGATTTCCCACGCAATGCCCCTAAGCAAGAATTCCTTGTGGAGAAATTTCTCATACCGACATTCGAGGTACCAGAGTCTGAATTTGTGTGCAAAATCGTTGGTCCCGATCATCCCTGGTATCATGATATATACACCTACTTGAGAATAGGAGTCCTCCTTGCTGATATAACCCCGAACCTTAAAAGAATGTTTGTCAAGAATTCATCCCATTTTGTCATCTTAGGATACACCCTATACTGTAGGAGCATTGAAGGAACCCTTTTATGATGCCTAAATGCTGAGGAAGCTTTGACTATGTTAACTGAGGTACACAATGGAATTTGTGGGTCACATTCGAGTGGTATGACCTTGGATAAGAAACTACTGAGGACGGGGTATTATTGGCCCACAATGGAGAAGGAAGCTAAAAACTATGTCTGAAGGTGTTTGCAGTGTCAACAACATGGGGATCCCATCCATTAACCAACTCAAGAGCTCCACCTGATCATAACACCTTGGCCCTTTTCACAATGGGGGCTCAATCTTGTTGGAAAAAATCACCCCCACCTCATCCAATGGACATAAGTTCATCACCACCACCACAGAGTACTTCACAAAGTGGGTGGAGGCCATTCCCATAACCTATATCATAGGAAATAAGATATCAAAGTTCATCCTAAACTACATAATTTTTCGCTATGGTTTCCCTCAAGCCATTATCTCAGATAACGAGACACCTTTCAAAAACTAAGATGTTTGAGACTTATGCCAAAATTTTAATATCCAACATCATTTTTCCACCCCATACTACCCCCAAGGAAATGACCAAGCTGAAGCTACCAATAAGACCATCTTAAAATTCCTCAAGAAAATAGTTAATGACGCTGGTCATGACTAGCACCTACAACTGAATCCTGCCTTATGGGCTTACCGAACAAGCATCTACACACTAACGGTTGCCACCCCTTTCTCCATGGTCTATGGATCAGAAGCCATCCTCCCTATTGAGATCTAGCTCCCATCCCTAAGAATATCATTGTAGAATCTCATTACAGATGAAGAATATTGGGTATCATGATTGAACAAGCAAGAACTACTGGATGAGCGATGCATAGATGCCTTAAATCATTTGCAAGTCTATCAAAACCGTTTCAAGAGGAGCTACAAAAAGAAGATCAGGAGTCAAACCTTTCAAGTCAGAGAGGTTGTGTTGAAGGAGAATCAGAAAAATGTACTGCATCCAGACAGTAAGGGCAAGTTTGAACCCAGTTGGTTGGAACCCTTCATTGTCACAACAAGCTACAAGTCAGGGGCATATAAGTTATCAACACTCGAAGGCGAACCTTTGCAGGAGCCCATGAAAAAATCCCATCTCAAAATTTTTTATGCCTAAATCTTACAAGGTGTAAATCTAAAAATAAAAAAAAATAAAAAAAACATAAAAATCCAAAAAAATCAGAAAAAGGATTGAAAACAAAAAAGAGAGATTTTTTTTCCTCTAGTGAAAACCACTTTGGTGCCACTTTAGGAAAGTACCTTGGTGAAAACTTGGAAAATAGGTGCCTTGTGTAAATAAGCACTTTCCATCCACCATGATCCCTATGACTTGTTCTGTATCATCCATCCATCACGCTTCCATCATTCATCCATCGTATTCCATATTTCCATCTATCACCCATCTGCATCCGCATCATAGCTTGGTCCCGTGTTCATATGATCCCTCTTAGTACTACTCGACCCATTCTTAAGGTCAATTTGTCCTGCCTATATCAAAGTAGTCTATTGCATCACGTTGGGGGCATGTTCTCATCAGGTCAGATTTGTGTATATTCTTGAAGTCTTCCCCAAAATAAAAAAATACAAAAACATTCATAAAATAAAATAAAATCCAGAAACATTCAAAATATATCAAAATCTAAAAAATAGGTCAAAAGTTAGTTGAAAAGTCAAAAATAGAGTCATCTTGTCAAACTACAGGTCTCTGAGCTCTGAACGTAGGCAAGGTTGATATTTGATCATCCCTCGAGACACTTAGGTCAGTCCTTTAGGAGTCTGTCATAATAAACTGGCAATCCATCTATTCATATCTCATCAATAAGCAAGTCTGTGTTAGTTGAACTACATAGTCTCTGCATGTATAATGTAGGCAAGGATAATATTTGATCAGCCCCCAAGATCCCTAGGATAGGTCTTTAGGTTAGATTCTTGGTCAAAATCTCAGAAAACAACAAAAACATTGGAAAAATTAAAAATCAAAACATTTGCAAAACATCTCAAAAATACCAAAAATAGCCTCAAAACATTTCAAAACATCAAAAACATCCAAATATTTGAAAAAATCAATCCATCCCATCTCACAATCACTTGAAATAAACATCCACTCATAATAAATCATCGTCATCCTCAACCTTTGGTGAAACAATCAGAAACAAGTCTAGTAAGTTAAAAGTGAAAACTCAAATGTCAAGGTCTTAAGTCCAGGTTACTAAGTAAACAAGTTGGTCAACTTTTGGTACTAATAGCCCATCATCCAGTTTGTCCCAAATCATCTAATAACATCATGTCCTAGGATGCATCCTTCCTACAATTGACATCAACATCAGGCATCACCGTAGTTTAGTCTTGGCTAGTGGTGCGAAGAACATTAGCTTGTTTGTTTACTTGATCTTATTATTTTGATCTATCTTATTGAGCTCATTCCAATGAACTCTTGATGATGTTTAAACAAAGGGATTTAGAGAGAAAGGAATGGGGCAACAATCATTATCATTTTATCTGTTGTACTTGTTGGATGTTCTTGTAATATAACCTTGGTCATGCATGATTTGTTTGGTTTGTAGGGAGGGTGTTTTAGGTGTCTTGTTGACCACATAGGAAGGATTTCCTTTCTATGTTTTGGTTCAAGATGTTTGGAATATCTGAACTGCATTTTAAATGAGGTTTCGTATGTCAGGTGTGAACAGGAGTACTCCTATCTAATTGTCAAGTCAAAGTCCATCACATTGGTACACCATCATCCTAGTTCTGTATACCTTGATGCATCGTGCCCATGTGTGTTATCAAACATAAGGTAAGTAATCCATTTTAAAATCCCAATTCCTAATAAGCATCATCATCATCATCTCTAATAAAGTCTTGTAAATCATGGACTTGTTGGATCCTCTTGTCATCATCTCATTTCTTCTTTCTTCTCTCTGTGCTAACATGGTACCATGACAGTTAATCAAAAAAATATCACCAATTCATCCATCTTGCATCCACAAACCATTAGCATGCTGCATATAATCCATACCATATCATAAAGGAAACACTGATCATCTCACATGCATTTCATTTCATCATTGTATAGTATAGATTGGCTATTCTAAGAATCTCATAAACCATACATTTGCATCCATTGCATAATCATAAAAACATCATCATATCATCCATATACGCATCATCATATCATACATGAAAAAGATACTAAAAAAGAAAAGAGCATGCCATAATATCCCATACATCTCATGATCATAACATACATCATCATCTATTAGGGGCATAATATAAATCTGTTAGTCTAAGCATATCAAAATCATTTGCATATCATTTTAATTTGCATCCATATCATCCATACATCATCATCATAAAAATGCATAGAAAATATAATACAAAAATAAATACATCCATGACATCTGCATAAACATACATCACATAATATAGAGTCACATCGCATATACATCCATCCATAATGCATAAATAAAATAGGACACATCTCATAATGAATCATATCATATCATATATATATCATGTAACTGTCATGGTACAAAATTAGGATCATGTATGTATCAATCAAATTTATACAATGCCCATGGGGCTATAAAAAATAAAGCCCGTGGATCTCAAAAAGAATCAGGTGTCACTAATCAAAATTGTGTGAGCTAGCCCTAGTGGTTGCTCTCCTCACCAGCCTGCCTCTCTGGCTGGTCCTGCCTGTATCTTGTCTGCTAAGAAAACTTTGACACCCGAGCCGACGAAGGCACTACCTATTGATAATGAAACCAATAATACTTAGCCTCTCACACTGCCTCATGGTACATCTATGTGGGGACTGTCCTGCCTTATGATGCAATAACCATGCTCTCTAACTACTGCCTCCTGCCAACCTCCTGTGCCACCTACAACTTTGTCGCCTGTCGATACTGTCTCTCATGGTCTTGCTCAGTGGTGAGGGCCTGGACCTTCTATTTGGCCTAGTACCTGTTAGCTGTAAGTGTCTATACCTACCCCTGTAACTGTTGTATCTTCCCTTGAAGTTGTTGTATCAAGGAATCTCTCTGATCGGGCTGAGGTGGCAGGGGTGGTGGTGGTAGTTGTTGGTCCCTCTGCGGTGGTTGTTGGTCCCTGGGATGATCCCTCTGCTGTTTCCCATCTCCCTGATCCCTCTGGTTTGGCTGGTGTGGAGTGATCCTCCTCCTCCTACTAGGACCTATCCTACCCATCCTCACCTTGCTGTCTGGCCTCGAGGTCTTCGTCATGGAAGTGATGCCCTTGGAACTATCAAGTGGACTGGAGGCTTGAACCAATCATCATAGGCATGTGTAGTGCCTAGATCTTTCTATCCCTGATCGTAGGCCCATGGCCTAGCCACCAACTACCTAAGAGAATTGACTGCATCTAATGTTGGGACCATCTCACCCAATGTGGTCTCCTTGGTAGACCAAGCAAAGATGGCCATGTATTGATCATTGGGGTGGTCCTGCACATCCCCAAACTATCTCGCTACCCTATCAGGTAGGTAGTGCTTGATCATGGTGTGCTCCCGCCCTTGCATAAGTCAATCTTGGCGGGCGTAGAAGAGCTGCTACATGTCATCATACCACGTGGGCATCTGAAACCAAGGTCTCTAGGTAAAAACTATCATCTCATACAAAACCCTTCACTAGTGAGGTAGAACTGTCTATCCTATATGTCTAAAAGTGAGGCTGCCCCTATACCTCCAAATTGCTAGGTTTTCGAGCTTGACGTCAACCACTGTAACCCTTAGATGAAGCACGATAATGTGCTCCCAAGCCCAGATGTGCAATAATGTGACCCCGATAACAATCACTCTGCTATCATAATAGGAAAATTCGTGCAAATCATGATATAATGAGGCCAGCATCACTGGTCCCCAAGCAAAAAACACCTCCTGAATAACATCCGCTCCTAGGCCAAACCCCATCCCAGACTAAAATATCAACCTTGTTGGTTTGGAGCCACTAATCCTAAAATAATCGCAACCACAATCATTCAAAAAGTTGACACCTAACCTCTAGAATACTCAAGATCAATCTGTCCCTCGATAAATAAAATCTCATTTGTCCCCATGATCTCATAGCATGCATCCGTACTGACATCCATGTCATATATAACTCTCTTGCCGTGGATGGGCAATCACAAAATATGCCAGACATCCTCCAATGTGATGATTGCCTTGTTGGTGGGAAGATGAAAGGATGATGTCTTGCTGTGCCATCGCTTAGCTAGTGCAATCATCATCACCAAATGGGTCCTAATAGTAGGTGCGTAAGCAACGTACCAGAGGTCGATCGTGCCAAGGTGCTCATGTAATAAGTTGTGCAGTCCACTCAATCTGCTAAGCACCGATGGTTGGTGCTTACGTGAATGCGTAGGCTCTTTTTCCTCCTACACCTGTGAAGCCACAACATTAGGTTTTGTAAAAATACTGGACCCCATTTAAAGTTTTCAACACTAAAACAACAAATGCATCGCTATTTGCAAAGGCATCACTCTTTGAAAACTCCAAACTGTGATGCTAGGACTCCCCAAAGTGCAAACGAAGCCGTGACATCGCTATTTGTTTCGTGGGCCTATTTGACGAAAAAACCCTAAAGACCTAATAGAAGCACGACATTGCCCTTGGCAATGGCGTCGCCCTTCAGAGTTTGAACCCCTAAACCTAAACTACGATGAGGCATCACAAGTCATAGTAGTGACACAGTTTGAAGTTGAGTGTCACTGATTATGCACTTCTATCATCACTATATAGTGACGTTGGACAAGTTGACCCTTCAAATTGTAATAAATACACACAAAAATAAAAATTAAAGGTCGGGTTAGGATAACATACCATTGGTCCTATGCCTGGAGGTCTATGGTAGACTCGAACTCGCTTGGAAATATGTCGGGGAAGCACTCTTTGCACCATTCTACATGAGGGTTAGAGCTCAAAATGAAGGAATCTCAAAGCTTGAATGTGCAAATGAATTGAAAGTGACCCCTTGAAGGCTATTTAAGCATGAAAAATTAGGGTTTTTTGCCCCGTTTTAGTCGTCAAGCTAGGGTTTTGTGCCCCCGACCCCATTTTTACCTAATCGAGGCTTGTTTTGCATCCTTTTTCTGCATTTTGACACGCTTTCAACATCTTGGAGCCTTTCTGGACCTGTTAGGTAGCTTGTCCTCTTCTTTCGTGAGATAACCCAAAAATCCAAATTCTCATCCAATCTCTCAAGGGGGTAGTATACCAGCGTAATTCTTCCACTAGGGCAGTAGTGGGGCATTCAAAAAAATCAGAAAATTTTGAATTATGATCTCAGTAGTGTTATTCTTTGAACCAATGGAGCAGGTACATTGCTTCAAAGAGGGGAAAAATGTAGACGTTCAAATTATATTGATTGATCTCGTGCAAGTGATCCTAATTTACTAACACCAATTCTGCCTAAATCATCTCTCTGCTAACCATTTAATTGAACAATCTTTATTTGATTAAATTCATCATAATTCCTCTATTAATTAAATAAATCAACTTTATTTGATTAAATCGTTATCTTCTATTAATTAAATAAATCATTTTATTTGATCAATCCTAATGTCCCTCTTTTAATTAAATAAATCCCTCTATTTGATTAAACCATATTTCTTCCTTTAATTACATAAATTAACCTTTATTTGATTAAATCTAACATCATCCCTTTTAATTAAATAAATCAAACTTTATTTAATTAAATCTAATATTCATTATTCCTCTCATTTGATTTAAATAAATACAAAAATCTAAGTCAAATGTCAAATCAAACTAATCTTCATCTAAGTTAATCAAATATTGATTAACTCTAACTCTAATCCATTAAATCCTTTGGATTTTGCAATCTGCACAAGTAAATCAATTTAATTGATTTATAAATTCTTCTATTTTCATTCAAAAAGGCATCTCATTGGAATATTCCTCCAATTTTAAATCTCCCTCCCAAAAGGGACTTGTCCTCCAACTTGGCATTTATAACTCTTACAAGTCCTTTTTCTTGAGCCAAGTGGCATTAACTCTTCTTCCATCTCTTCCTCCACAAGCCAACTTTCAAATTTCAAATTTCCACCTAATTGCATTTATTTGCACATTAATCAAAATGTGCTCCACCTCTCTCCAATAGCATGTTGACAAGTGACACAATGCCATTGGCTTATGTTTAGTCCCACATTCTTCATATCTTTCAAATGTACTCCATCATTCTTTCCTATAAATGGAGAGCTCTTCTATTGATTTTGAATCCACAACTTTATGCAAGGTTATTATCTATAGGTTTTGAGAAAATTCATCAACACTTCATCCAAGTTTTCATACTTTTAATCGATCTTAGCTAGGTTATGGTCAAATTTCATTAAGAAGCATCAATATTCATTAAGTTCATCATCAAAGCTTGCAAGGAATTGGGAAAGGACTATTTTCCACATCAAAATAGCACCAATTCCACCATGGGATTGAGGGTTTGAATGTTTTGGATAAGATTGCTTAGCTTTCAATAGTTTTTATTTGATATTCTCTCTTGTTTTCTTGCTCATTTAATTTCAATGAATTGCATGGGGAATGATTGTTTTAGATGTGTTTGATGACTAACATTGTGTTTTTTGTCTATGTTTGAATAGGTCTAGAGCTACCATTCACATAATGTTTTGGTTTGTTATTTGGAAGTTTAAAATGTTGACAAAGGACTATTGGAATGCTCTGCATTCCTTCAGTGAGATAGAAGTGTTTGTGCAAACTTGGGGATATGTTCATAGAGATATATGAATTATTCCTTGTAAGTATTAGGTGTTTGGTAGTCTGCAAGATCAGTTGTGAAATAATAGTTTGCTGTAGTTTGTTTGGAATGATCTATTCTTGTATATTCAGTGGGTTTCTCCTCTTGCAATAGCATATGATGATTAGTTTCCTCATGGGAAGGTTGCAGATATATTGTGCATGGACTATAATTCTTTCACCTTGATTTGCATGATGGTTTTGATCTCTCCTTGGTAGTGTAAAGTTGTACAGATTGTAGTTTTGGTGGTGTTGTCATTATTTGGGCCAAAAAACATCTTTTCTCCATTAGCAGTTGATCCTGATTAATTAATTTCATTTTGGAGGATATATTATGATATGTTTAGGTCTTATAATGTCATGTGTCAATTCACAATTATTTTTCCTGCAATATTATATATGTTTGGAGCCGACTAGTGTGGTATCATACATTTCCTCTAAAAGGTTATATTAGAGCCAACCTAATTGAGGTTTTTTTTGGTTGCAGAGGATATATAGAATATCAAACTCATTTATAAAGGTCTTGTTGTTCAGAGAGGTGTGATCGAGCAATATGTTTAGAATGAAGTGTGTGAAGTCTATATGAAGGGTTAATTATTTGAAAAAGGGACTGTAACATCAATATATAAGTTGGATGCTTCTTCATAGCAGTTCATATTTGTATTTATCATTATAATTTTCATGTATCCTACTTTGAGACAATGAGTCTCATTAGGTTCTTGTTATCTTACCCTAAGGTTGTACAAATTAGTCTGTAAGTCCATAGATAGTGAGCCTTAAATAACATTGTAATTATTGTTAGCAATGACCTACATATATTATGAGTTAATCGTCACCATGGTTTTCCCATCATTGGGTTTTCCAAATAAAAAATCTTGGTGTATAATATATACGATGCATGATTTATTTTCTTCCTTTCTTTTAATTTATGATGAGATGTTTAATCGACAAATGAGAATGATTAGTTTTAATATATGCTAATTCACCCCCTCTCAACACTACGTTATGTTCAACAATTGGTATCAAAGCTAATTACCTTTGAGAAGCTTAATAATTGAGGTAGATCCTACATTTGAACACATGGGGTCAGCAGTAGAGATCAATGATATGTTACTAGATCTAGAAGCAATGGAACCCAAAGGATGGGACATCAATCCAGATGATTGTGAAGTTGATTTTGAAGGAGAAATTTGGTCTACTCTTGAAGATTTAGATGAATTGAGATTGCAAAATATCAAATATGAGTGTATTTTGGAAAAATTAAAAGAGAATTAAAAAATTGAAGGAAAAAGCTAAAGAATCAAAAGAAGAGATTAGAAAAATTAAATCTCAAATAGGAGGAAATGGATGTGAGACTAAAACCAATGAAGATAAAGTTGTGATATCTGATTGAGAGTTAAGGTTGAAGAAGGAAAGATGATTGAATATTTTTTGAATACCAAGCTAAGTGACAAAAATGTTGAATGTTCAAAGCTGGAGGAAGAGATTGTATCTTTGAGAAAAGAACTTGAAAAAAGAAAAAGAGTAAATTGATAAGGGTCTAAAACTAAAAGGAGGATTTGAAATTATTAATGGATTGATTAACTCTCAAAAAATATCAAAAGAGAAATTTGGTCTTGGTTTTGAAAAGAGGAAAAATCCTATATCTAGTGCCTCTATAAATTTGTATGATAACTTCAAAGTAGAAGGGAAGTTTGAAACAAGGGAGGAGAAAGCCTACACTGAAAGTACTAAGGAGACATTCTCCTGAGATGCAAAGATAAATCATGATAGCAAGAAAGAAAATAGATTCATTACTATTCGAAAATAAGAAGAAGAACTTCAGGGTGCCTAGTCCTAAACAAACTTCTCCTACCAAGTTCAATGGTAACTGTTATGCTTGTAGCAAGTTTGATCATAAGGTAGTTGAATGCAAAAGCAAGATGAGTCAAAAATCTTTTAGTCCTTCAAGGTACAATGCTATGAATACTCAATAATTTCATGGTAAGTGCTATGCTTGCAAAAAAATTAGTCACAAGTATAATGAATGCATAAGTAAAATGATAAGAAAAAGTAATGCTATGACCTTCCAATCCTTCTATGGTTACTGTTACACATGCAACAAGTTTGGTCATAGGGTTGTTGATTGCAGATCTAATGTGAGAAGTAATTCTTCTCCATAGGCTAGTATCATCTGCTACAATTGTAATAAGCCATGGCACATTGCAAGATTTTGTAAGGGAAAGAATGTAAGATATTCTTCTCAAAAGAATCTTTTCATTAGTTAGCAAAAGGAGATGAACAAAATTTGGTAGAAGAAGGAAGAAGGTGAAGTGAAGAATGAAATTATACCTCAGCATGGTGTAAATGAGTCCTCTAGTAACTAAAGAGAGATTATTGACTCAGGGGGAGTCACAATTATAGATCTTGTCAAACCCCTGAAGTGCATGAGATGTTGAAGTCTTCAACATAATGGTAAATAGTGAAGTGAATTTAGTTGGTCATGATTCCAAAGAAAATACACCTTTTGTGGAGGTGTTCTGAAGGATTATGGGTTTTTGTAATATCGCAAATCGTAAAAGATGCTAAGTGTCAAATGTATTTATTGTGGTGCAACTAGGGTTGGTGTGAGGCATATTTAGTTCCTTTTAATCAAATTGACTTCATTCAAGTGTGAACAAGAGCTAAGGAAGTCAAGAAGGTCTCCAACAAGTTATACGTAAACCCTAACAATAAAACTCTTAAGTATTTCTTTATTTTCTTACAAAACCCTAGTTTTTGAAGGAATTATCATGGATATGCCAAGGGTTATTAATTTTTTGGAGAATCCAAGACCTAAATTTAAGAGTTTCTCATACAAATCTATGGATAATGATAAGAACATAGTATTTTCTTGTGTTCCAATCAATGTGATGCATTTAGAGGATGTCCACATGTACATTCACTCACATATAATTGAGTATACTAATTTGAAGATGGAGGAGTTCAAGAGCAATTATTTTTTGGGTGACAAATTCCTGCTAAAACTAAAATATAGGAATGTGTACTTGTAAAGAGATTAGATACATGAAAGAGTTTTCCAAATTTTAGTCTTGAAGATGAATGGATAAGAATTGTGTTGAGTTGGATTCATGAAGAGTTCATCTACCTAGATAAGCCCTATATGATCACAAAGGATGCCATTAGAATTATGACTGGTTTGTGCTCCTCTGGACCTATACTTGTATTTAAATTTGTTAAGAATGAAGAATTTATGAGGCTCATCAAAGCCAAATTTGATAAAAGGGCACTCATTGTGGATGACATATCAAACCTAGGGGTCTGTTATGCAACAATGGGAATTGCATACAAGATATAATACTCAAATAGAGAAGGATCTACTACCACCAATGCATTCATACAACACATTTGATTGTGAAGGAAGGAAAATACTTTAATATTTGTGAGCTTATGCAACAATAGCTATTGGAGAATCTGCACAAAACAAAGGAAACAAGATATAACTTTCAATATGGTCCCTTAATCATCTATCTTATATTTTCTTTCTTGAAGGAATTGTCTGGTTTGAGGAATGTGGTCTAGCAAGGACATATTCCAGTTGCACATCAAATTAGGTATCAATGTTTACGTTTAGGAATGTGAAATAACAATATATTATGTATAATGTATTCTTTAAAACCTTCTAGAGTGAAATGCAGAGGATGGATAGGATACCCTCTCAAGTTGTAGAAAGGTACAGGGATGTGATCACTTTCATGGTTGATAAAGAAAATTGTTACATGGAAGTGGTTGAACTAAGGAATTCATGGATTACAAGGTTTCTATATGAACTTCCCAAAGAAAAATGGATTGTATATGCTGACATATTGTTCAGTAAACTTAATGATACCATAGTTGAGAGATTTTGAACATATGATGAAATAACCAAGAAGAAAGTGGAGAAGAATGTAGAGGAAAAGGCGAAGAAGATAGAAGGAAAGATGACGTCAGATTTGAAAAAGGTGATTGACATTTGGAAGGGCTTTGCAGACGTGTCAAACGATCCTACCACCACTTCACAAACTTCACAAGGACCAAGGAGATCAAGTAGGTCTACCCCTACCATTGTTAAAACTTTTGGACCTACCAAAACTCCTTTTGGTACTAGAAGGATTGCCACTATTTAAAACTTTGGTGGAAATTAAGACTACAAAAAAGAAGAAACCAAGACCCAAACAAAAGGATAGCAAGGAAAATATCACTCTTGTGAATGTGGATGATGATGAAGAAGATGAAGAAGAAGAAATGAAAGGATACATTCTAAAGAGAAGAGAGAAGAGAACAAGAAAAGGTGAAGAAAAATAAACATCTAAAGAGGAGGGAAAGAAAAAGAAAAAAAAGAAAAATCCTTTGGAGACAAAAGAACATGAGCCTATATAGCTTGAGGCTACTATCAATGCAATTGTAAATTATTATGCACTGAAAGAAATTGCTAAAATTTATGATGTAATGTCCCATACTGATAAGACCATAATTGAGAAAGAAATAATTATGTAGATTCAAGCAACTTAATTATGGCTCTAAATGAAATCATTGATCAAATTTTGAAAATCCTTGTAGATGTACTCAACAACAAGAGGAATGAAGCTATTTTAGAAGAAGCTAAGATGAGACAACAAGCATTAGAAAAATTTGGTGTATCAATCTCTCATGAATAAAGGGTAAAGTTGTCTCAATATCAAGGTCAAGAATTTAGAACCAAACAAAGAATAAATACCCTGATGACAAAGGATAAAGAAGAAATAAAGAAGATGACGAAAGACATAGAAGAGATAATAAAAAAAATATTAGAATTGAAGAATTCTGAAATAATTAGAGATGGATCTCCTCTAGATACTTCAAAATTATAGGATATACCTGATGTATCTGATCAAGACATAGATTTATCAATCTTTGAAGAAAATGTGATTGAATTTGGTGAGACAAATAAAAATGCCAAATAGGATGAGGAGACTACTCCTCTAGAGAATACAAGTGCACATAATGTAGGAGATGAAAGTAAAATAAGTGTCTCTCCTCCGAAAATTACTATCTCTGGTGAAAAAAATAATATTCCTCCACCAAAAAAAAAAGGAAATAATGAGTAGAAGGTAGAGGTAAATCCTAAGAAAGTTTAGGATTCTACAAAAAAGAAGCAAGATGCTTCTATGAACAAAGGTCAAGGTTCTTCAATTATATTTCATTTAGGCATTAAATAAGCCTTGTTATTGTTGTTTTAAATATCTAATTGTTTGGAAAATAGTACATAATAATTATCATTTATCAAATGATAATAAGAATTTGACAACCCTTACACAAAAAAAAAATATTTAACAATATTTTCATAAATATATTTTTTCATTTAATTGAAACGTTGAGTGAATTTTCTTGGTCAAACAACCTACCTTGTTGAGGGTTCTTGTTTTTGGTATTTCTCTTACATACTATTTATAGAAAAAATACAAGTTTAATCAAACCATTTCCTAAATAACCTTATGAGAAAAAAATATGCAAAATATTATAGAAAAATTTGTTGTAAGTATGATGGTGTTGTCATTTATGTCAACTATGTGTTAAGGAATTTGTTACATCGTGAGAAAGAGGGAAATAGGTTGATGCACATTGCACATATATAGTTGAGATATTGAGGAAGTGTTGTGACTACACGAAGCTATCTTTTTTTTTGTAATGTTTGAAGATGATTTGGAATGATGAAATGAGCTGAGATGTTGTCTTTAGTACTTGGTTTTTAACCATATATTTTAAGGTGGTTGGAATGCTATGTCTCTTTTGCTTAATTAGGGTCTTTCACCTAATGGAAAGAGATAGATCCCACACCTAAAATCTAGGTGGTCCACTCAATCTAAGTTATGTATGATAAAATTATGACTAAATGCAATGATCTAGATGCTACTAATTGACAAATTGGATTGATTATTAAGTGAAAACTATTGAAATGTAACTTGTTTGAAAACACATTGTGATATGAAGAAAACACCTAGAAATGAATGCAATTTGCAACAAAATTTGAAAAAACTGAAAGTGTGCACCTAGAATATGGATGGAGACTAGGAATGGCTTATGGAATGTTGTTGATGCTGATTTTCAATCCTAGTGGGATTCATTCACCATTCTGGGTGAATCAGTACCAGTTCTACAAAACTGTTCCAGAACATGTTTCAGATAAAAGGGTATCTAAAAAATGTAGAAAACCAAAAATTGACCTAGAAATGGGCCTCATTCACCACTAATTGTGAATGAGTCCACTTTTGAATTTCTAAATATTCAAAGGTGGAATCCAGAGATTTTGGTCTACACTTTGCCTTTCTATAGGTGTCCGCTTCCGAAACTCTAATTTCCAAACCTAAAAATGATTTTTTGTTGATATTTTGACTTGGAAAATGAAGAGAAGACCTAAAAATATTTGCAACTTGATTATTAATGATTTCCAAGCTTCCAAGATGTCTAAATCTGCAAACGCACAAGACAAGAGAGAGAAATGGTGAATGTTAGGGTAGGGGGGTTTGCCTTGGTCAAACCCCCTTTAGGTAATTAAACCAGAATGATGAAAGAATGTCATGAAGCATGTAAAAATGGAGTTGATTAACTTTCCATGAAGATTTATCTTGAATGTCTGTAGAAAAACATGAAGAATCTACTCTTGAACGTTTGAAAATTGCTATCTTAATGACTTGGAATGACAAAACCCTAACATGCTTGTCTTGAGATGGAAGAATGATGGGTGAATAATGTAAAATGGTTGTGATTTAGGGTTTTGAGAGGTGATTTAATAGGAAATCCACCTCATTAGCCTGAAAATTGGATCCCTAAGGCTGACATGTGAAAATAATAAACTTAAATTTCAAATTTTCCTGCTCAAAGGTAAAAAATGGGCCAAATGGGACTCATTTGCCACCCATGGTGAATGGGTCCCACCTGGATGGGACTGATTCACCATGGATGGCGAATTGGTCCCACAGGGGCCATTTTGATAGCTAAGATGCTAGGAGATAAGGAAATAAGGTTTAAATGGTGACTATGTCAGGTATTTCATGAAATTAAGCCTTAGGATGCACAATATGGGTTAATAGGGGCCTATTAGTGATGATGCAAAGGTAAATTAGGGCTTGGGACACAAAATATAATTTGAAAGTGTGAGTAAATACAATTTACAACACTAAAATGAGGTCCACTTAGCCTAGGAAGGCACAGGAACCAATGTGAATGCACAAGACACATTACAACACTAGTTTAACATTAAGTTTAATTCAAAAACCTTCTAGATTGATGTGATAATGCATTTGAATACATTTTATAATGTTGAATTAGGGAGAAATGGGTTCATTAAGTCTAGAAAAGCGTGAAAGTCTTTTTACAACGCTTTACAACACCTTTACAAGACATTGTTAAATGCATTTTAAAGGGCCCAAGACCTAGTGTGGATGTGAAAAACACTTCACAACACCAAATCAAGGCCTTATTAAGTCTAATCTATCATCAATTATTCCCTAAATCAAGCAAGTTTCCTTTTTTCTATGGTACATGGAGCCCCCACTTTAGTGAGAGCATGAACTTCCTTCAAACTCACATTAAAGTAGACATTCAAGTGAGATCCAAGTGTATAGATGTAGATGACAAGGAATAAAAAAGATCAAAGGAGGTTGCGCAAGTCCCCAGGATCCAAGATCCTAAGTGAAACCATCAAGATACACAATCTCGAATGGCAAGAACTAGGAGGAGGAGAAAGATGAAAATGAAAAAGGTGGATCAAGCTCTTCAATTGTTTGTCCAACTAGTTGTGGATTAGATCTAGGATGTTTGTGAGAAAAAGAGAATGCATACTCACTTTGGGGCGATGAAACTCTTGGCTGTCTAGTGTGTGAGAAAGCCCAAAAAGTGAGAAACATACACTAATTGGTATGCACTCACAAACACATAGGTGGCTATGGGGAAAGTCATGCCTCAGAATGGGCTTCCCGCTCAACCATACCAAAGTTATACCTCTTGATAAGTTTAATAAGGTGCCACAAAGGAAAATGTTGGTTTGAGCTCTATGAGGTAAGAAAAACTTCGTATGCTTGACAATCATAGACATTGTAAATGCATGATAGTGCAATGATTATTCAAAGGAATTTTTCTTTGTTTATGTAATGTCTCATCTTAGGGAACATCATGCTTAATGTTTCCAAGAGAGGATAAGTGAAAATGGTCTCATCTTGTTTCCAAGAGAGGGAAAGTGCAAGGTCTCATCTAGGGCAACATTGTACCTAATGTTTCCAAGAGAGGAAATCACAAGAAAAATAAAATAACTCAATGAAATGTGAGTGGTTATGTATTCCCCCCACTTTAAAGCAGTTGCGAACACCAGTACTGTGAGCAATTTCTTTGAAGTAGAAGAGGTCATGAGAGCTTACTCGAAAAGCCCTATGCCAAGTCATATGTTTTTGATAAGCTACGCCATGAATAAGGGTAGTATGCCATATGTGAGCCAACTTAAGGCATGCCGTCCACATCCCAAGCTTGCTCTTATGTATTCATGAAAGGTTAATGACTAGCCAAAGAGGCAACCTCAAGTGACATATGAGGATAAGGCTACATAACCCCTTGCCCCCATTGATTGTAGGACAAGGGTGAGCCAAAATGATAAATGAAATGCATGCTAGAGTGAAAATCTGTATCAATTAGAGGAACTAGGTGTGCCCCACAGAGGGAAGCATACCAAACTCAAGATTTTGGATTATGGGTGAGCCCATAAAATTGGTTTACAATTTTTGGACAAACTGGACACTGAACTGATTTTTTCTAACTAAATCTTCACTTTCGGACACCTATAGCGGCTAAACCGTGAGGAATTTGAGGATGATACAAACCAGTGATTTGTGAAATTTTGTCTTTAGATTCTAAATATATTTTTTTCAAAATTTTTGGAATTAGATTGCACTTCTTTTTTCATCTCCTTTGAAAACTAGTTTTTTTTCAGTAAACACCATTTTTAGGGAGTGACGCTCATCGTATAAAACACAACTTTTCTTCCATGAAGGATAATATTCTATTTTTTTTGAATTTAGATTTGTAACTATGATATCTAGTGCTTCTAATTGGTTCCATAGTGTTTTATTGAATATTTTTTCCTTAATCAAGTTTCAAAGTCAAACCAATTACAATTTAGACATAGGCCAACCGTATAATGTACATAACGTTTTTTATATGTATTGAAATTCAAATTATTTTTTTGTAGGATCAAGGACTTCAATATCTGGTGCACTCATATTTTTCAATTTTTTTTATTGATAATCTTCTATTGAAGTCCTTGATCCAAAATTATACTTTTCTGGAAGCTTGTAATAAGGACTACATAATTAAAAAAAATAAATTTTAAATGAATTTGTTTGATCCCCCAAAAGGTAAATCAAAAGTGGTTTTTCATCAACATTTTGATAGGTGTAAATGAGACTCTATTATAGGTATGGTTTAAAACTAGCAGGGTTCTATCCAAGGGGGCTTGGTCTAAGGTGGTTTGATCAAACCCTCTTCAATTGGAATCCTTTAAATGGAACTTTTCAAGGCTTAAATCATTATATTTTCTAAAAATATGTGATTTCAGTAAAAATTAGGATCTCCCAAAAAGTGTAAACCACTATTGTGGAAGCACCCTTATACAACTCAAATCATGACATTCATTAGTGAAGTGACCATGAACTCTATGACAGGTGCAGAATGAAGTCTTGTAAGAGCATTTATTTTGAGTTCTAGGAGGAAGGGTGATCAAGTGATCTTGGAGGATTCTTGACAAAATGTCCTCTTGATCAATGGTAGAAGGTGGTCATGTAGTTTGTGACAAAGATACTCTTTGCTTAGTATTAGTTATCATATCTACGCAAGACTTTTTAGATTGCAAGATTTTATTCACTCCATTATAGGAGGGTATAAAATCTAACGAATTCAAATCATGAATGTTTTGCGAGATGACATTGACATTAAGCGAAGGTGTATTTGTTTGTTTCATGTTTTGTAAAGGATGATGCTCAAGGAAACTAGTGTTAAGGAGTTCAAGATGGACGATTGTTAAGAATGATTTAGGAGTATGTTTATCTTGATCAAAGGACAATAACCAAGACCATGAGTCATTTGTTGTGTGTTAGGCTCTATAGGGTTACATATACCTTGTTCTCGAGCACCACATCCTTTTCCACTATATCCAAGTTGTTTCATGAGTTCATAACCTTTTCCATAAAGTTTCTTCATTTATTTTTGATCAGTTGGTGGTTGTTCATAAGCACTATCAAAGGTGACTATGTAGTTTGCTTCTTTGTCTAAAGTGGTTTAGGTAGATGCTTTCGAAATGTCATCCGAATTTTGTGTTGACATTATTATTGTGTATTTTCCCTTATTTGAGTCTTTGTGGATGATCTTGTATTCGCCCATGAAGTCATGCTCAAAATCCAAGGAACCTCAATCATCTTCTAATAGCATCGTGACTTTTTCATTATGTTGTTTATCTTTTTGTTGAATGGGTTCCACTTGTGTGGTTGGTGTTAATGTGTTCAAGGGGTTCTCTTTGGTTTTCTCAAGTTGTAAGACACTATAAAGCTCATCATCAGCATCGAGTATGTAAAATTTGTTGTTGTGGATGCATTTCATTTTTTGGTGAAGAGTGGAAGGCACACCATTCATTGCATGAATCCATGACTTACCTAGAAGAAGGATATATGAAAAGATCATGAGGCATAACCTGGATTGTTGTGTTTAATGTGACTTCTCCAACTGTAATAGGTAAAGTGATCACACCAAGTGGTGTCTTTTCAACATTCTCAAAGCTCTTAATAGATAAAGATTCAGGTTGAATTTGTGACTTATCCACACAAAACCTATCCAAAAGGTTGACACTACACACATTAAGGGTTGAGCCATTGTCAATAAGGGTTTGCTTTATCCCTATCTGATTGTATCGAGCAATGATCATGAAAGCTTCATTTTGTTTTTGCACTTCCAAAGGGGGAGTTCACTTTGGTGGAAAATAATGCCAGTATTTATTCCTTAGATCATGGCTGCTATGTCAGTTGGTTGTGAGTTATAAGGGATAGGAACTTGTTGTAAGGCTGATTGGATCATGTTGTGATAGTGAGGGGAAGCTTGAATAAGGTCCCATAATGAGATTTTAGTAGGAGTATTCTTTAGTTTTTCAACAAGGTTGTACTCCTTTCGACTAGGAAGACCTGGTAAGATAGGTTTAGGCGGGATATGATTAGGAAAAGGTAAGGGTGTTGGGGTTGGTTTTGGCGGTTGTGGATTATTTCAAGTGTTATATGTATGAGCAACGATATTATAACTCCTGCTGTGATACATTATTCTTAGGTGGGTAAAAGACCAGTTCAAGTTTGTTTTGAGGTGAAGATTTATGTGAAGGGGGGTAAAGGATGAGTTGAGGTTGAATAATGTTAAAATCCCTTATCAAGTGAGAGTCTATATCATTTTTGTGGTTCTTGTCATGCATCATGATATCCTTCCTAGGAGGAGGGTTTTTAGAACAACTACAAACCGAAATTTCCTGACATTCTAAGGTTGGTTCTTCTAAAAGTACTTCATCACAAGTAGGAGAATGGCCAATGGGTGAATTGTGTTGTCCAAGAAGGGTTTTTTTAGGTGAAGGGGGACAAACAAGATTCTCATGACCTTCAAAAAATAGGTTTTCTAACATCAAAGTATCATCGTCACAAGGAGAGATACTAGGAGAGAAACAAATGTTAGTGTCACGGTTACCTATGGTTGTGTTATCTCGTTTATTAATGTCTTGTCCAAAAAAAGAGGTAAGAGGAGAGAAACAACTTGAATTCTCAAAACTCTCATTAATTGGTTCTTGTATCACCAAAATATCTTCTTTTCCAATGGGAGAGATATTAGGAGAAGAACACATATGATCGTTAGGAATGTTCAAACTTGTATTCTCTGTCACAAAAACACTCTTAGAGGGATAAGATAGGGAATGTGTCTTAATATGTTTACATATGTAAGGTAATAGGACTATTTATATAAGAATGAAAAGAACATATAACCATTTCATGCAATGTTTCAACAATATGAACAATGTATATGCAAAGATACAAAACACTCTTATCCAATGTATGCAACACCTTAACAATGTAAACAATGTATATGCAAGAATGAAAAGTACTTTTACCAAACTAATGAATTTTTTTATGAATAGAAATATTGTATATGCAAAAGTGAAAAGTGTACTTTTATCAATGTTATGCAAAATTACAGAAATGTGAGCATTTTCAGATCTAAGGATGCTTGTTATTGAAATGATTTAAAAAATGACAACCCTAAATTGATGTTTTTGAGCTAGATGCATAAAAAAAATCTTGTAGAAACTTTCCAGACTTAAACTATATGATACTAGGAGGCTTAGGAAGCACAAAAATGAGGTTTTTGATGCTATAATAGTCAATAAAAAATTTAGACAGGGACTGATTCGCCCAACACGGCGAATGAGTCCTAGTACTGGTTTTTTGCAAATTTTTTAGAAATTTTGAATTGTTTTTGATGTGTTCAATGTTGTATGATACAAACCTAAGATGGAGATGCAAAATTTCACAAATTTTTAAGGAAATTATATGCAAAAATGTAAGATAAATGACCTTTTCTCTAATGCAAAATTTTTGAAACCCTAGATGCAAATTAACCAATGCAACTCTAATGAAAATTCAATGTAAGCTAGGATTAGGATGAAAATGGACTCCAAATTAGAAAATAAGATGTTCAAAAAGCAAGTTCACCAAAATGAACAATATATTTTAAGGTGGTTGGAATGCTATGTCTCTTTTGCTCAATTAGGGTCTTTCACCTAATGGAAAGAGATAGATCCCACACCTAGAATCTAAGTGGTTAACTCAATCTAAGATATGTATGATGAAATTATGAATAAATGAAATGATCTAGATGCTGCTAATCAAAAAATTGGATTGATTATTAAGTGAAAACTATTGAAATGTAACTTGTTTGAAAACAGATTGTGATATGCAGAAAACACCTAGAAATGAATGCAATTTGCAACAGAATTTGACGAAAATGAAAGTGTGCACTTGGAATATGGATGGAGACTAGAAATGGATTTTGGAATGCTGCTAATGCTAATTTTCAGGCTTGGTGGGACTCATTCACCATTCTTGGCAAATCAGTCCCAGTTCTACAAAACTGTTCCAGAACCTGTTTCAGACAAAAGGGTATCTAAAAATGTAGAAAACCAAAAGCTATCCTAGAAGTGGAAATCATTCGCCACTCATGGAGAATGAGTCCACTTTTGAATTTTTGAATATTCAAAGGTGGAATCCAAAGGTTTTGGTCTACACTTTGGCTTTCTACAGGTGTCCACTTCTAAAACTCTAATCTTCGAACCTGAAAATGAGTTTTTGTTGATATTTTGACTTGGACAATGAAGAGAAGACCTAAACAACTTTTCAACTTGATTCTTAATAATTTCCAAGCTTCTGAGATGTCTAAATCTGCAAACACACAAGACAAGAGAGAGAAATGGTGAATGTTAGGGCATGGGGGTTTGCCTTGGTCAAACCCCTTTTAGGTAATTAAACCAAAATAATGAAAGAATGTAATGAAGCATGTAACAATGGAGTTGATTACCTTTCCATGAAGATTGATCTTGAATGTCTGCAACAAAACATGAAGAATCTACTCTTGAATGTCTAAAAATTGCTATCTTAATGACTTGGAATGATAAAACCCTAACTTGCTTGTCTTGAGATGGAATAATGATGGGTGAATAATGTAAAATGGTTGTGATTTAGGGTTTTGAGAGGTTATTTTATAGGAAATTCACCTTATTAGCCCAAAAATTGGATCCCTAAGGCTGACATGTGAAAATAATAAACTTAAATTTCAATTTTTCCTACTCAAAGGTCAAAAATAGGCCAAATGGGACTGATTCACCATGGATGGCGAATGGGTCCCACATGGTCCATTTTGAATGCTAAGATGCCATGAGATAATGAAATAAGGTTTAAATGGTGACTATGCTAGGTATTTCATCAAATTAAGCCTTAGGATGCACAATATGGGTTAATAAGGGCCTATTAGTGATGATGCAAAGGTCAATTAGGGCTTGGGACACATAATCCAATGTGAAAGTGTGATTCAATACTCTTTACAACACTAAAATGAGGTCCACTCAGCATAGGAAGGCACAAGAACCAATGTGAATGTGCAAGACACATTACAACACTAGTTTAACATTAAGTTTAATTCAAAAACTTCTATATTGATGTGATAATGCATTTGAATACATTTTATAATGTTGAATTAGGGAGAAATGGGTTCATTAAGTCTAGAAAAGTGTGAAAGTCTTTTTACAACACTTTACAACACCTTTACAAGACATCATTAAATGCATTTTAAAGGGCCCAAGACCTAGTGTGGATGTGAAAAACACCTCACAACACCAAATCAAGCAAGTTGCCTTTTTTCTACGGTATAGGTTTCCAAGTGCTTTTGAGGAAATTTGACAAATAGAGAAAACTATGTTGTGCAAGTGGTTAGTGTGTGCTCTGGTATTATTCTTTGCATTTCTTCTGTGTTGAACCTATGCTTGTGCAGATCTAATATGCTATTCATGGTTGTTAGATGTTGCTATGTCCTGAATTTGGGTTTTTGGAATGTTGTACAGTGTGAGATGTTTTCAAGAGTATGTGAACTAGTTATTTAGTGATGTTTTCTGTGGCCTGGGAGAAATGTATTTGCTTCACATTTCTTTGCTATCTAGATTCAAGTTGTGTGGAATTAGGAAGTTTTTTATAATGCTTGTATATTTCTATATTCAAGGTTTTACTTGATTTGGTGCAATATCGAGCGAGTTTCATTTATCAGTATGCAAGTATGGGTTACCAGTGGTTTTGAGTTGAAGTATTTGAATGATGCGAGGTTGATGAAGTGTTTAATGAATCTAGAGTAGTTTGTGAATTATTCTAGATCATTCTCAAGTAAATTATATTGTCTGAAGTTTTGGATTGACTTAAGGAAGCATGCACTTAATGATTGTGGTGCTTAACATAGATACTGGCCGACCTTGTGTTAGCACTAATTGTGAAGCTTGTAGAAGCATGTTGAGGTGTGTTGGGATATATTTGGGTGCTAATTAAGGATGAACTTGTAGGTCATCTTCATTCCTATCCATTGCAAGAATGTTTAGGTGCCATCCTATTTTGAATTTGTATGTATAATGACTAGTTTTCAACATTGGAGAATGTTTTTGAGGTTGAGATTGATATAAATGAGTGTCCAGTGTTGATGTGAGTTAAGGTATGAATGAAATGTGAAACAAGATAGATGCAAGATCAATGTGAGTGAAGTGTGTGACGTGAATTTGAGTATAGTAGTGTGAATTTCAATGTTAGGGTTCCTAAAGGTAGTGAGTTGAAGCCATTTGATATCATTCATACAAGACTGCAAAAGTGTGCAAGCAATTGTGGTGGATTCCTTGTTGCATTGAGAGGTGTTCTCTGTGTAACATTCTTCTTCCATCTTCTTGTATTTATTTCTATCACAGTGAGCCCTAGCTATGAGCCTTTTGGACAATGTGTCCTATTCTAGGAGTGATCCCTTATACCCATTTTTCTATTATTTATATTGTGAGCTAATCCTCTCCATGGTTTTTCCCTTATTGGGTTTTACATGTAAATATGGTGTTCTCTTGTGTATGGTGTTGCTATTTTAATTTCTATTGCTGCATTTCATGTTTAATCACATTAAAAAAATAAGGTTTTAATGAATGCATGTTAATCTGATTATTGTTGAGGGTTTTGAAGGTTTAACTTGCTACAACTGATTCATCCCCCCTCTCAGTTGCCTTGTTCATTCAATAATTGGCATCAAATCAAGGTTCCTTGGGGAGAATCTTAACTACTTAAGGTAGGTCTAGGATGGAAAATAAGGTTACTTTGGATTCCCCTAGATTCGATGGCACAAATAATACATTCTAGAAGACAAAGATGGAAGGATATCTGTCAGCTTAAGGATATGAAATTGAAAAGGGTTATTAGACTGCATATACTCCACCTCTGAATGGTCCAAGTAAAAATGTAAAAATCAAGGCACATGAGATCAATACTAAAGAAAGATTTATTATTGGGAATAGTCTTTCAAATACTAAATTAGTAAACTTCATGAGTTTGAAAACTACTAAAGAGGTTTGGGAAAAGATAGAAATCATTTATGAAGGAGGTCCAAAATTCAAACAAGCAAAGTTGCAGAACTTGAAGGAACAATTTGAAATGATGTGGATGTCTAAGGATGAAACAATTAAAGGCTACATATAGAGAGTTGATGAGTTGGTAAGTGCTATGAGAGGCCTTGGTGCAATAGTTAAATAATCTAAAGTAGTAAAGAAAGTTATCAGATCTCTTCCTAATTGTTACATTGAAAAAGTATCTACTATTGAGGAAATTGTAGATTTTGACAAATATTCCATAGATCAGTTGATTGGTGCACTAATTGCATTTGAAATGAGAAAAATTAGTTTGAAGAATGCTACAAAAGAAAAAAATTCTTTCAAAGCTAGTAAATCAAAGAAGATTGGAGATTTAGAAAAGGAAGATCTTGATGATGTGGAAGCTAACTTTGTAAGAAGGATGAAGAAGGGAACTGATAAGTACAAAGGTAAATTACCTTTTAAATGTTTTAGTTGTGGTGATATAGGTTATTATGCTTCAAGATGTCCTAAAAGAGCTATAAATAGTAGGAATAAGGAAAATAGAGGAAAAATGATTAAGAAAGCTTACTATGTGAGACAAGATGCTAGTATTTATGATGATGAATATTATTATGGAGATTTTGATGATGATGAATGCTTTTTTTTTTCTATAAAAGAAGAATTTGGTTTTACTAACCTTGAAGTTTGTGTGAATAAAAGTATTCTGAAGATGAAGGATAAGGTTGAAGGTACTTTGGTATCTACTTTTCATGTCAAAGAGGATAATAATTACTGGGTTGTTGATAGTGGCTGCTCTAATCATATGGTCAGAGACAAATGTAAGTTTGTTAAACTTGAAAATTATGATGGAGGATTAGTTAAATTTGGAGATGATTCAAGAGCTAAGATTTGTGGAATAGGTTCAATCAGTTTTGATGGCAAGTATAATATTGATAATGTTTACTATGTTAAGGGTTTAAGGAATAACCTTTTGAGTGTTGGATAAATGTGTAGCAAAGGATATAATCTTGTGTTTAAGGATGAAACATGTGAGATCAAAAAAGGGTCCAGAATTGTGATTTCTACTGGTAAGAGAACAAATGGAAACATCTATTAGCTTAAGGTTGATGATGGCTATTGATTTATGTATCAGATTAATGATAGTTGGTTATGGCACTGAAGGATGTGTCACCTGAATTTTGATAATTTGGCAAGAATTAGTTCGGTTCATGTAGTGAGAGATCTATGAAGAATCACAAAACCTATCAATGTTGTTTGTGAAAGTTGTCAATTTGGAAAACAAACAAGGAGTAGTTTCAAGGGAAAGGAACAATCTGCTACCAAACCATTGGAATTAGTAGATATAGATCTTTGAGGTCCTACAAGTGTGAGAATTATACAAGGTGACATGTACTTTATGAGTTTGATTGATAATTCTCTAGAATGACTTGGGTTACTTTTCTTAGAGAAAAATATGATGCATTAGATAAATTCAAGTCATTTAAAGCTATGGTTGAGAATGAAATGGATTTGAAAATCAAAATTTAAGGTTTGGAAGAGGTGGTGAATTCACCTCCAATACGTTTAACATGTTTTATGAAGTTCATGGAATAAAAAGGAATTTTTCTACCCCTAGAACTCCTCAACATAATGGAGTTGTTGAAAGGAAAAAAAAAATTGTTCAAGAAGCCGCAAGGACTATGATGAAAGAAGCAAATATACCAAAAGTATACTAGAGAGAAGCTATTAATACCATTGTTTACATACTTAACAAAGTTCAAGCTAAAGCTAACAACACAAATAATCCCTATGAGCTATGGTATGGAAGGATTCCTACTGTGAAGTACTTTAGAGTGTTTGGAAGAAAATGTTATATCAAAAGAGAAGAAGAAAACTTAGGAAAGTTTGATGAAAGTTCTAATGAAGGTATCTTCCTTAGATATTCTATTAGAAGCAAATATTACAGATGTTACAACAAAAGGCTAAGAAAGATAGTTGAAAGTGCAAATGTTAAAGTTGATGAAAACTTGCAAAATTCAATTGTAGTAGATGGATATGTGTTAGATGAACCTGATTGCAGAGAAGTTGAGGAAGAAAAGGATAATGAAATAGAAATTTAGAATGAAGAGGATGAAGCTCCAAATAAGACCCCTAAAACCCCTAAGTATGTACAAATGAATCATTTTGAAGATTAGATCATTGGAGATAACAGGAAAGGTGTATTGAAAAGAAGAAAAGCTATTGAAGTTGGGGTAAATTTGTGCTTAATTTCTAAAGTTGCACTTGAAATAGTGAGTGAAGCATGTAAAGATGAACATTGGATGAAGGAAATGGAAGAACTTATGCAGATAAAGAAGTATCCGACTTGGGAATTGTTCCCTAGACTAGAACAAAAGAACATAATTGCAACTAAGTGGGTATTCAAAAAAAAGCTAAATGAAAATGGAGTAGTAAGAAACAAGGAAAGACTTGTGTGTAAGGGTTACTCACAAGTGGAAGGTATTTTTGAGATGTCAATGTTTGGGGAGATGAATTTCTTCCTTGAGCTATAAATCAATCAAACAGATAAAGGGATTTTTATTTCACAGTCTAAATATGTCAAAGAGATGTTGAAGAAGTTTGGTATGGATGACTCTAAAATGGTATGCACTCCTATGGCGACTAGTTGTAAATTGAGCAAAGATGATGACTCACCTAAGGATGATCAGAGCAAGTATAGATCCATGGTTGGTGGACTGCTATATCTAACTGGTACTAGATTGGATATCATGCATGCAATTTGTATTTTAGCTAGATTTCAAGAAGATCCTAAAGAAACACATGATGCATCTATGAAGAGAATATTCAAATATCTAAAATGCACTCCAGATTATGGATTGTGGTATCCTAAGGATACTGACTTCACATTAAGTGCTTATACATATGCAAATTGGGCTAGTTGTGTTGATGGCAAGAAAAGCACAAGTGGTGGTGCATTATTTCTTGGATGTAGTTTGGTGTCATGATTAAGTAAGAAATATGATTCATTTTCTGTCTACTGCAGAGGCTAAATATATTACATGTTGTACATAGGTACTATAGATGAAACAAATATTGAAGGATATCAAAGTTGTGTATGATGAGCCTATTTCTATCTTTTGTGATAATACAAGTGCAATTAACATTGCAAAGAATCTAGTGATGCACTCAAGAAAAAATATTATATAGATATTAGGTATCACTTTTTAAGAGAAAAGGTTATGAATAATGAAGTGAATCTTGAGTATGTTCCTACAAACGATCATATTGCTGTTATATTTACTAAGGATCTTCCTAAGGATAATTTTGAGTATCTTCAGGTGAAGTGGGGGGTTATTACCCCTTTCTATTTGAACTAGAAGTATATGGAGATGCATCATTCCAGTAGATCTATGGATCTATCTCTTGTTTGGACTGATTTTGGTGACTACCTCTTAGGGGGAGTAGGTAGTGTCATGTGTTGCTGATTTGTTTGGGTGTACTCCTAAGGGGGGAGTGTTTAGAGCAAGTTTCTTGGTTCAATGTCAAAGGGGAGTATATTGCAAAATTTTATCCTTTTCCATTGATGTCAAAGGGGGAGATAGAACCATGTGAAAATGATTATCTACTTAAGGGTCTGAGAGAGAGACTCATGTAAAGTATGAGTGGAGAAAGTTGTGTATGTTGTCTAATTATTATTATCAAAGGGAGAGAGACTCTTGTAAGGGGGAGAGCATTCAAGAATGCTATGTAGGCTATCTAATCTAAAAAAAGAGAGGAGAGAGTGTATGTTGTCTTTGGTGGATTTTCACATCTTATGTTGCCATCAATGACAAAGGGGGGTATTGTTGCAAGTATGATGGTATTTTCATTGATGTCAACTATGTGTTAAGGAATTTGTTGCATTATGAGAAAGAGGAAAACATGTTGATGTAGGTTGTGCATGTATAGTTGAGATACTGAGGAAGTGTTGTGAGTACATGGAGCTATCTTTTTGTTGTAGTGTCTGAAGATGAGATTGACTGATGAAATAGGCTAAGATGTTGTCTTTGGTACTTGGTTCCAAGTTCTTTTTGAGGGAATTTGAAAAGTAGAGAAAACTGTGTTGTGCAAGTGGTTAGTGTGTGCTCTGGTATTATGCTCCACGTTTCTTCTTTGTTGACCCTATGCCCATGCAGATCTAATATGTTGTTCATGGTTGACATAGGTTGCTATATTCTGAATTTGGGTTTATGGATTATTGTACAGTATGATATGTTTTCACCAGTATGTGAACTGGTTGTTTAGTGTGTTTTTTGTGGCCTGGAAGAAATGTATTTTCTCCATGTTTCTCCATTATTTGGCTTCAAGTTATAAAGACTTGGGAAGTTGTTTATAATTCTTTTATCTTTTTGTATTCAAGGTTTTACTTGATTTGGTGTAGTACAGAGCGAGTTTCATTTATTAGTATGCAAGTAAGGGTTGTTATTTGTTTTGAGTTGAAGTATTTGAATGGCAAGGTTGATGAAGTTTTTAATGAGTCTCAAGTAGTTTGTGAATTATTATATATAATTTTCAAGTGAATTCTATTGTCTGAAAGTTTTGGATTGACTTAAGGAAGTGTGTGCTTAATGGTTATGGTGTTTAACATAGGTATAGGTTGACCTTGTGTTAGCACTACTTGTGAAGCTTTTAGAAGCATGTTGAGGTGTGTTGGGATCTATTTGGGTCCTAATTAAGGATGTTTATAGGTTTTCTTAATTCCTAGTCACCATGGGAATGTTTAGGTGCCTATTTTGAATTTGTATGCATAAGGGCCAGTTTATGACATTAGAGAAGGTTTTTGAGGTTGAGATTGATATAAATGAGTGTGGTGTTGATGTGAGCTGAGGTATGAATGAAATGCAAAGCAAGATAGATGCAAGATCAATGCGAGTGAAGTGTATGATGTGAATTTGAGCAAAGCAATGCAGATTTCAATGTTAGGGTTCTTGAAGGTAGTGAGCTTAAGGCATCCGATATCATTCATGCAAGACTATGAAAGTGTGTGAGAAATTGTGGTGGATTCCTTGTTGCATTGAGAAGTGTTATCTATGTAACATTCTTCTTCTATCTTCTTGTATTTCTTTCTATGGAAATGAGCCTTGGCTGTGAGCCTTTTGGATAGTGTGTCCTATTTTGGCAGTGAGCCCTTGTACCTATTTTTCTATTACTTATACTGTGAGCTAATCCTCACTGTGGTTTTTCCCTCATTGGGTTTTCCATGTAAATCTAGTGTTCTCTTGTGTATGGTGTTGCTATTTCAATTTTTATTTGTGCATTTCATGTTTAATCACATTAATAGACTAAGGGTTTAATGAATACATGTGGATCTGATTACTTTGAGGGTTTTGAAGGTTTAACTTGCTACATCTTATTCACCTCCCTCTTAGTTGCCTTGTTCATTCAACAAAAGTGATAATATACAGATTAGAGACATACCACAGGATTAAACAAGATATAGCTTGCGAAAACCCTCAAAGGGAAAAATATATTATCCAAAAGCATCCACACTCAATGCATTATTTAGCAATGAGATATTACTATACGTTTATAGAGTCTCCATGATTAATTCTAAAATATTAATCTTCTATAATGCATCCTCCATGCACCCAAGAATAATGGGAAACAGTGTAACCACACATCCTATGCCATGCTTCACATATGCACTCTACAATAGAGCTCAACACAAATGAAAACCAAGTCAAACAACTAACTAGTCAATAAGCCAACCCCAACCATTAAAATTGTACTTTTTTTTATAGAATTGAGATCATGTAAAACAATTAAGTGATATAGGTAAAAATATGTGCCTCGAAATCATGAGTTCACATAACCATTAACCTCAACATTTACTTTTGGTACTAAGTTTTTCCATTATTAAATATTTTTATAATGTGCAACCCAAACACAAAATCTAACCAATGCCACATACAATTCCAAATAAATATTTGTTGCTAAACACGTCCAAAAATAGTTATTTATTTTATATTATTAAAATTATTATTTTCTTATGCAAGTTGTACAACACCATTTTCTTATAAACCTTTTGAGTGTTGATCTCGAGTCCCCTCTTTAAGATAAATTGCTTGATCCTTGACAACTTTATTTGACACAAACCAAGAATCCATGTATACCCTCTTTGGTGCTATGTTCCTATTTTGATCCATGTACAAGCTCAAGACCACCTTGGCTCACTTTTTCCAAATGCAAAATTAATCACGGGTCCAAGCCACCTTATTTATCAAATTCTAAATTTCCCTCCCAAGTTTGACACTTATAGAAATTGATTGTTACATGCCAACTTACATGAAAATATATTTGACTACAAAATATATTTTGCCAAGCTACCTTGTTAATCACACTCTAAATTTCTTACTCCCAAGGTTGCCACTTTCATAAATTGATTGTTACATGTCAACTTACATTACAAAATATTTGAATAAAGAATTTAAGATTTTGTATCTAAGGATGAACCTAATTAATTAATTATCATTGAGTCATGCCATGGAAGAATCTTGGAGGGTATCATTACAAAAAAATGTCATAAATAATTCATCAATTTAACATCAATGGATACTAAACAATGTTATTATCTTAAGCACTTGCACATTTTCTTGACATATCTTCACTTAATGCATATTGTCAGAAACCTTTGAGCATTCAACAAGAAAGTTTTAATTCTCTTGTTTGAACACAATAGTTCCCCTAATATGTTTTTTAACACCACTTAGTTTCAAATACAAACACATTTGCTACTAAAAATCAATAGAAGAGTAGAGAAATAAAGGATAGATCTGCACAATGATAGAGGGTTCCAAGATTGATTTGCTAAGATGACCTCATCCTTGAGTAGCGCAAAGATACAAGTTAGAGATATCTAAGTTAAAGCAATGTGAATCCGACTACATAACCCAAATTTGAATTGACAAATATATTAAGCATGTAAATATTCATCATTGACTACACAAAATATTAAACTATTTTTCTCTTATTTACAATTACATTTATCAATCTCAACTCTTTTTTTAATAAAAACTATAAAAAACAACATTAAATATTGACATCTCTACCTTCATATTATAAATTATAATATTATAAAAATGCTATTAACTAAGTTACCACAAATAATCAAATTCAATTTATAAAAAATATATAATAAACTATTAAACATGAAATATTAAAATTCTTAGCATAACATTCCCTTTCCAATTAAACCATTTTAATACAAATCACTTTAAAATTCCTTTATTAAAATTGAGATACCCTCCAAAATTTCCTCATTGAAAATTTGATCGAATAAAACCATTTTAATTCAAATCACTTAAAAATTCCTTTTACTAAAAATGTGCGATACCCTCCAAAGTTTCCTCATTGAGAATTGTATTGTCACCATCATGGAATCATTTCCTTACTTGTAAAGGTAGAATTGTATACGTAAACCCTTCATAGTGTAATGCTTATCAAGAAATGCTTTAAAAAATATACCCCAATGTTCTTTGCCTTCTCTTACCAAGACTTCTCTAGGTTGACATTGTCCATGTATATCAAATTGGCTGCGTGGTATCTTTATCTTCTCATGATGTGTATGGTCTTTTTTATTCCACTTGCCTTTATCACAAGTAATAGTACTTTATATACTTTTTTGGGGGAAATAAAATGACCTAACAAATGTGATAGTTTATATATATAAATTAAGTTTGATAATATAATTGATAAAACTAATAATAGTAATGATTAAATATGTGTTAGATTTGAAATAGAAGGATTAGAGTTCTGATATCTTGTGGTGCAAATTTTATTTGATTATTAGATTGTCACAAAAGGTCAATATTTAAGAGTTGGGATTGGATTATGGGTGAGGGAGAAAGAGATTCAATCTTGAGAATCTGCCGCTACACTTATAATAATGGTTTTGTGTTTTCTTTTGATGTTATTATCTTTGATTGTCATGATGTTTTCTTTTTAAAAATAATTTTTCATTATTTATAAATTTTTAATGGTATTGAAGTAAGAAAGTTTAAGGTGGTGCTAAAAAGTATTATGGATCTTGTTATACGAACATCAAAACTTAAGATTTATCTATGCATAGTAAGAGTTGGTATAAAATATTTCATACCATACAAAATTTGGCTATGGAAATAGCTATCTAAAATTTAGGGAATTCTATTAAAAGTACGAGAATAATCAAATATGAGAAAATAATTTATTTTATCAAATGATGCAAATGCATAATATGTATACATAAATATGCTGTGAATTTAATTACAATATGAGATCTCAAGGCAGAGAAAAATTGATGTTTTTGATTATTTAAATTACAATATTAAAATAAAAGAAATCCATTAAAAGAGCAGCCCCAAATTGGGCGAATCAAATCAGTCAAAACATAGTTTCAAGGCAGATTTGGAATGCCACCTACAGAGCAGAAAAGACAAGCAACTGAAAAACTTTGGAGGAGGCGTATGGGAGCTGGAAAGACAGCAAGAGGTGCACAGCAGTTGGAGGAAAAAGAGACGCCACAGTTAGGAAGAAAAAAAAGACAAAAAATTTAAGTCTTTGATGCTGGTTGGAAAATGAAAAGCCAGGGAAAACAAAAGAAAGCTGTTTGGAGATTGGAGGCGCCAAAACATCTGAGGAAAAATATGCAGCATAAGGGAAAAACAAAAACAACAGTATTGGAAAGTATGAAGGAAGAAACATCGATCCCATAAGGCTGGCAATATTTTGCTCATAAAATTCTGTTTTGAAAGCATGATTTGAGAGGGACGTTGGAGGAGTAAGAGTAGCTCGAGGTTGAGGAAAAAAAAGGGCATAGCTGTATTTGCCATGTGAACTGGAGCTATCAAATAAAGTGAGACATATTAGCTTGAAATTTGTATGTTTAAATTGTTGTTTGTGAATTGTTTTTGAATGAGGTTTTTGCTGCTTTAGCTCTTGGTCGGATAAGACACAGAGCTTTTGTTCTGCATCATTTGGTATGAGAGAGGGATAGGTTGTGTTGAGAAGTGAAATGGTGTATAGAGGATAGGTTGCAGAGGTAGAGCACCTAGAGGCATGGAGCTTGAGATTGCGGAATTAACAAGAAATTGCACAATGGAGGCAGTTAGAGGTCTCACAACATGGATGGGGGCCATGGAAATGGCAAGAGAAGAGGAGTCCATACAGTGGACATAAGTGATGATGAAGAAGAGCGGGCTGCTGAAGGCAGAAAGGAAGTGAACCAGCCGGGTTTAGACCCAAGAGAAGAGCGATTCATTAAAGCCATTACAAAAGTAAGTTCCAGGCCACAATTTGATCCTCCAAGTTACAAAGGCGGGTTAAGTGTAGAAGAGTTGCTAGATTGGAATAGTGAAATGAATAAGTATTTTGAATATGACAATACTGAAGAAGAGTAGAAGGTGAAATATGCTCACACCAAATTGAAGGGGCACACATCCTTATGGTGGGATCACCTGCAAGAAGACAGGCAGCGAAAAGGAAAATAAAAAAATAAAATCATGGGATTGAATGGTGACAAAGATAAAATCCAAGTTTCTACCAACCAACTACCAAATTAATTTGTTTAGAAAACTTCAGAATTTAAAACAAAAGGAGAGTAGCGTTGAAGAGTATATTGAAGAGTTTTATTGGTTAAGCATAAGAGTCGGTCCTGAAGAAGATGATATGGAGCAAGTTTCAAGATATCTGAATGGTTTACACATATCCATCCAAGATGAAATTAGTATGGTTAATATTCATAGTGTGGAGGAGGCATATCAATATGTCTTGAAAGTGGAAGAAAACTCAATAGGAAGCAACAAAAATAACTCTTGGGGTAGAGGAAAATTTTCACATGGAAGAGGACCACCAAATAGTGGAAGAGTCTTCCAAAAGAAGCAAGAGGAAGCAAGCTCGTCAAGTGTAAGTATGCAAGAAGGCAAGGGAAGAGGAGATTTCCCTAGAGAAAGAGGAGACTACTCTCATGGAAGAGGGTCATTTGGAAGAGGTAGAGGAAGAGGTTTTAGCTTCACATGTTTTCAATGTGGAGGCCATCAAACATTTGAATGTCCGCAAATCCAACAAGATGTTGGAAAGGGAATTGAGTCCAAAGTGCATGTAGCACAAGCTGAAAATGAGGAGACCTCAACAAAGCATGTAGCAGACCCTAAAGATGGAGAGTCATGTTGATGTTACAGAGAATTTTGTTGAATCTAGAAAAAGAGAAACTAAAGCCAATTCAAAGAAGAAATTTGTTTAGAACAAGGTATAAGATAAGTGGAAAATGTTTCAAAGTTATTATGGACAGCAGTAGCACTAATAATATAGTGTCTAAAAAATGACACGAACAAGCTGAAATTGAAGAGAATTAAACATCCCAACCCATACAAAGTTTCGTGGTTACAAAAAGAGCATCAATTTTTGGTGAATGAGTAATGCATGGTTAATTTTTAGATTGGGGACTAAAAAGATGAAATCATGTTTGATATAATGCCAATGGATGCTTGCCATATTCTCTTGGGTAGACCATGAAAATTTGATAGACAAGCTATTCATGATGAGAAAATGAATACATACACAATTAAGAAAAGTGGAGAAGAGTATATATTGATCCCCTTGAAGAATAGAGAAGGAGAAGATGAAGACAAACGAAAGGTATGCTTGTTTTTTGGAAAATAATTTTTGAAAGAATTCAAAAAGGAGAAAGCATGTTTTGCAATAATTCCCAAGTTTGTAGCAGTTGGGGTAACAAACAAAGAAAGTGAAATACCCATAGAAGTTCAAGAAATTTTGAAAGACTATGTTGATATATTAATGAAGGAGTTACTTGATGGATTGCCACCCATGAGGAGCATTAGTCGCTGCATGGATTTGATTCTCGGTGCAAGTTTACCAAACAAGGCACCATATAGAATGTCACCACAAAAAAATGAAGAGATAAATAGGCAAGTGCAAGAGTTGTTGGATAAGGGGTTGATTAGAGAGAGTTTGAGTTTGTGTGCAGTTCTAGTAGTGTTGGCACCAAAGAAAGATGGAGATTGGTGAATGTGTACAGATTCGAGAGTAATAAATAAGATAACTATCAAGTATCAGTTTCCTTTGCCATGAATGGATGATATGATGGACTGTTTGAGTGTGGCTTAGTATTTTACCAAAATTGTTTTGAAGAGTGGGTACCATCAAATTCGCATAAGAGAAGGGGATGAATGGAAAACTACTTTCAAAACGAAAGATGGATTGTAATGGATGGTGATGTCGTTTGGCTTGAAAAATGCACCAAGTACCTTCATGAGGTTGATGAAAAAAGTGCTAAAACCATACCTTGGCAAGTTCGTTATAGTATATTTGGATGATATTCTTATTTTTATTAAGACAAAGGAAGAACACTTGCAACATATTAGAGTTGTTTTACAAAGGTTGAAAGAAGAAAAGTTCATGGTGAATTTGAAAAAGTGTAGTTTCATGAAAGAGGAATTGGTATATTTGGGTTTTGTAATTTCCAGTAGTGGTCTGAAAATGGATACAAAAAAAAGTGAAAACAATTGTTGAGTGGCCTTCACTGAAGAGTATGTTTGAAGCAAGAAGCTTCCATGGATTAGCAAGTTTTTATAGGAAGTTCTTTAGAAATTATAGTGGGATATATGCATTGATTATTGAAACAATGAAGGTTAATAGAAGAGAATTTGTTTGAAAAGCTACAACAGAGAGGAGTTTTAATATTTTGAAGGAAAAAGTGACAGAGCAGCCTATGTTAGCACTTCTAAATTTTGGAAAAGTCTTCCAAGTTAATTGTGATGCAAGTGGGAAAACGATTGGAGGAGTTTTGACTCAAGAGGGAAGACCAATGGCATATTTTAGTGAGAAGTTAAATGAAGTAAAAAGGAAATATTTCGTGTATGATTAAGAGTTTTATGCAATTGTGCAAGCTCTTAAGAAGTGGCGACATTACTTGCTTATGAAGGAGTTTGTTTGGTATATTGATCATCACGCATTGCAATATATAAATAGTCAAGATAAGCTTAGCCAAAAGCTTGTGAAGTGGATTGAATTCCTTCAAAGTTATTCTTTTGTACTGAAACATAGAAGTGGAAAATCAAATAGAGTAGCTGATGCATTAAGTTAGAGGCATTTGTTGTTGACTAGAATGAAAGTAAATGTTGTTGGCTTTGATACTATGTTGGAGTTGTATGAACAAGATGCTGATTTTAAAGAAGCTTTGGCATTGTGTAAGAATCTAATGTGAGTGGATAGAACTCCATGGATGGAGTATTTTATTCAAGAAAATCTATTGTTTAAAGGAAAAAGATTGTGCATACCTCAAGGATCCATGAGGGAAAATTTGTTGAGACAGAAACATAGTGGAGGTTTGGGTGGAAATTTTGGAGTGGACAAGACTTTGGCACAACTGAGTGAGAGTTATTATTGGCTCAAAATGAGTGTGGATGTAAAACTAATGGTGCAAGGTTGCAGAGTGTGTCAATATGCAAAAGAAGTGAAGCAAAATACAAGGTTATATCAATAATTTCCAATACCAAAGAGACCATGGGAATGCATTAGCATAGATTTTTTTTTGGGTTTTCCATGAACACCAAGAGGTAATTTTTATTTGATTTTTAGCTTTCAGCTGAAATCAGGTAACCATAGTGTTGTTCTTTTCATGTTGTTTAAACATTTAAAGATAAGCCATAAAACTGCTAGCTTCAACATGCATGAAGGAGTGATTGTCAAAGTAAATCAGATTACATTTTTTTTTCCATTTCAATCCAGTGCATTACAACAAATGAGAAAGAGAATCATGTATTCAAATGTAATTTCTTTTATTGATAATTATTAAAGTACATGTCCCTCACAAGCCAAGGGAATAGCTTTCTTATTTGAATGAAAATATGAAACAACTTATACATGAAAAAGTAAAAAAAAGAGAGAATGTGCATGTAAGAATGGAACCAGTCATTGCCTATGAATGACTGGTTACAAGTTGCCCTACTACTGCCCTGAACCGCTTGTGTCCCTGCTAGCTTCGCAGCACTCCTCACCATGCATCTGAAGAAAACATGGTGTTAGAGCGAGGCTCTAAGTAATGAATGATTCAATCCTTACATACACGCCTACCTATGCATGTATAAGTTGATCCATAAATGCATTAAACAAAAGAACATTCAACATATGCATTTATTTTCTAATTGTTTGCTTCATGTACAGATTTGGGACAAGTCTGATTATTGTTTCATTATCAAATCAAATGTAGCATGTGGGGTAAATATGGCTCCCACAAGGGTAGAGCTTAGTGTGCTTTGAAAGAAAAGGAAATTGAGCAACTTGATCAAAGATTTATCTCTTATCAATGCATTAAATCAATATGGAATCATACCAGTTGATCAACTTTCATTATCAAATTCAAAAGATGCATCATACTGTGTTGATATGTCTTTCAATCTTCTTAAGTGGACCCTTGATCCATTTTATAAAAGGAAGTGATTTTGAAGATGCATCAAGTTCAATTATGCATCAAAGTACTTTGAAGATGCATCAAGTTCAATTATGCATCTACTTAATAACGAGGAAGCATTTCAAATTATTGTCAAGCCCCTCCCACCATGACCCTATTGGGTAGTCACTCATCACATAGGAAAGTGAGCTGTTAGGTCACCCACATATGTGATAGGTGGCTATCAAATAAAGTTAGAATGAGGAGACTATGCATGTTTATCACATATGACAATAGTAGGAGTAATAGTTGACTCATGGTCATGGTACAAGTATAAGGACAACACCTTTGAAGGAGCTTACAAGGTTAACAAGCATGGGGGTATCCAAAACAAAGCATAACTGTCTTCATGGCAAAGAAACATGGCCATCTAATTCTCTGTCCCATGAGTTAGATGAATATGATGTCCTTGAGATTGAGAGCATGACAGGATTGAAAGCATTTTGAACATGAAAGATAAGGACAACAACTAAAGACAAAATCTAAAGTTGCACAAGGTTGAATTCAAGGCCTTCTCAACCAAACATTAGACAATAGGTTTTCCAGCTAGCAATCAATGTGTGATGGTTTGAGGAAAGGAAAAAGGAAAAGAAATTCAAGAAACATCAAATCTAGTTGACATAGATATCTACATATCATGAATATGTCATTATAAGGTGTTTATGACAGCAATGGAACCCTCATATGATGGTTTCCCATTGTTCACTTACTTGATGGAGGTTGCCATTTTGATGCAAGAAGGAAGCAAACACAGTGGTGAAAGCAAGCTAACATCAAGAGCAATGACAACATACCATGTAGAGGATGCCCATCAATAGAAAATCAGTCCACCACTTACACAATCCTATGGCTGGTGTCAATAGTAATGGCTCTTCCATATGACAGTAAAGATGCCTTGAGAAGATTGCATGAGGAGGTACAATTAGATGAATGTGAGGGTAGTACAAAGAATGTTGTCCTGGCATTAAGGATAGTCTAGAAGGCCCATGCACAATCATATAACATGACTCATCATCACAAAGTAAGGAGGGTTGCCAGTAGACCAAGTTTCAAGATGATTTTTTGATGGAGTATAATGATGCACTTTTATGAATTACTTAGCCATGATCACAAACTATTCCAATACTTTTGAATTGGAGTAGCCACTTAAAGATATGACAGTCATGTCAAGTATACACAATTCAATCATCCATTAAGAGAAAATGGATAGTTGACAACCCTTTAGTAATTGCTACCATGCAATGAAGGCAATCCTGTTGCAAGATAGTGGTTAAGCACTGTGAATCATAAAGGATAGTTGTGACCAAATATGGATAGTGACCTTCCAACTTTGATGCATCATCAAAGACAGTGACACTGCACCAACATAGTGGTCTCTATGTGATCTTATACAAGCTACAAGAACATTCCTAAGGAGGGTAAAGAACAACAACAATACATGTTAATCATCATTGAAGGAAAACAACAACACATACTAATCAAGTGAATGTGAAAATCAATGAAGACAACCAAAAGGAGTCCAAGGTTTCTGTGCAAGACTAGGGGATTGATATCTCTCAGTGATAATTCCAGGACAGTCATAGTAATAAGTCTACTCACTATCATAACGACTAAGCACAACCATTGACAGTCATCAAATGAATGGGGGTCGGTGCATAGACAATCAAAGGAGATGACAACTACCATTTAAGCAATCTACAAAGATCATGATTCTATTTGACAAGGGTAAAGGATCTGACATAAGCTATGAAGGAGACCATACATATAAATATCAATCCAGATCATAATATAGCAATGAAGCTCATGGATTGATGTAGGTAAATGCATCATTTATTTCTTATTAGGAGGGGTAATTGCCCCTAACATTCCTCTGAGATACTCAAAAGTATCTTTCAACAATGGCTTAGTAAATATATCTCCAATATGTTCTTTGGTAGGAACATACTCGAGTCTGACTTCTTTCTCATTCACTTTCTCCCTCAAGAAATGAAACTTGATTGATATATGTTTAGTCTTAGAGTGTAGCACTAGATTCCTTGATATATTTATTGCACTTGAGTTGTCACAATATATGGAAATAGTCTCTTCATATATTATTTTGATATCTCTCAACATCTTTTTCATCCATATCACTTGAATACAATTATTGGTAGCAACAATATATTCTGCTTCAGCAATAGATAGAGAAATTGAGTTTTTTTTTACTTAACTAGGATACCAGCTTCTTCCTTAAGAAGAAAGCACCACCACTAGTACTTTTTCTATCATCCACATCACCAGCCCAGTCAGCATCAGTGTATGCACACAAAGTGAGATCATCATCCTTTGGATACCAAAGTCCAAAGTCAACTGTTCCTTTCAAATATCTAAAGATTCTTTTAACAACAATCACATGTGATTGTTTTGGATCAGCTTGAAATCTAGTGACCATACATACAATATTCATAATGTCTAGTGTAGTATAAGTTAGATAGAGCAATCCACCAATCATTGGCCTGTACCTGGTTTGATTTTCCTTAGGAGAATCATCATTTTGTGTTAACTTACATCTAGTCACCATAGGGGTACCAACAAGTTTGGAGTCTTCCATTCCAAACTTCTTCAATAGTTCTCACATATTTAGACTGAGATATGCAAATCCCTTGGTACAACTGTGTAATTTGCAATCCTAGAAAGAACTTCATTTCACCAATCATGCTCATCTCAAATTCACTCTTCATCTCATCAGCAAGCTTCATGCATAGATTATCATCTCCTCCAAAAATGATGTCATCAGCAAAGACTTCTATGATTAACTCCTTATCATTATCTAATTTGAAGTATAAGTTACTATCAACAATACCTTTAGTGAATCCAGGCTTCAGTAGATATTTGTCCAATCTGGTGTACTAGGATTTGGGGGCTTGTTTGAGTCCATATAGGGATTTCTTCAATCTGCAAACCATATCTTCCTTATATGTTAGCTAAAATTCATCTGATTTTTCAATGTACACTTCTTCTTCTAGTTCCCCATTCAAAAATGCAGAATTTACATCCATTTGATAGACTTTATAGTTCTTATAAGCAACATAAGCAAGAAATAATATTACTACTTCAATTCTAGCAACAGGGGCAAAAGTTCATCAAAATCAATACCTTCCAATTAAGAGTACCCTTTACATACCAGTCTTTCTTTATTCTGAACCACTTCACCTTCTTCATTTAGCTTGTTTTTGAATACCCACTTAGTACCAATCACATTCTTGTCTTTGGGCCTAGGAACTGGTGTCTATGTCTCATTCTTTTCAATCTATGCTAGCTCTTACTTCATAGCTTGCAACCAGTGTTCATCTTGATAGGCTTCCATGACATTCTTAGGTTCATTAGACAATATTCTTCTACAATTTTTCTTCTAGTTTGCACTACTATGATTTGACTTTCAGAATGATTTATCTTTACATACCTTGGATCTTGGGACTTTCTCAGACTTCTATGTCTTTTGAACTTTCTTCTACACTTGCACTTGTTTGTGCTTCCTGACTGACTTGATTTTTTAGAACAACTTGTGGTTGCTTCACCAGAACATATGGAATAATCTAAAGTAGATTCAGTGTTTGAGTGTTCTTCCCTTGATTTGAGTTGTCTTCATCTAAATCATAGCTGCATCATCTAGATGATTTGACAGAGTCCTCATCAAATCTAACATTTGCACTCTCAACAATATTTATCAGTCTTTTATTATAACATCGATATGCCTTGCTCTTTGTGGAGTAACCTAGGAAGATCCCTTCATCGCTTCTAGCATCAAACTTTCCTATATCATCATCTCTCATGATATAACATTTGCTTCCAAAGATCTTGAAATACTTAATAGTAGGCTTGTAACTGAACCATAATTCATCAGGTGTCTTACCAGAATTACCATTAACATTTACCCAATTCAAAGTATATACAGTAGTGCTTACTGCTTTACTCCAGTACATCTAAGACACATTCCCTTCCATCATCATTGTTTTGGCAACATCCAAAAATTTTCTATTCTTTCTTTCTGTGACTCCATTCTATTGAGGAGTTCAAGGAGTAGATAACTATCTTTTAATTCCATGTTCTTCACAATAAGAATTGAACTCTTTTGAAATGAATTATCTGCCTCTGTTAGATCTCAGGAATTTGATTTTCAAACCTTTTTCATTTTATTCCATGGCCTTGAAACTTTTGAATTTTTCCAATGCTTCACACTTTTCTCTTAAAAAGGAAACCCAAATTATTCTAGAGTAATCATCAATTACCAATATAAAATACCTTTCTCCATGAATACTTCTAACTCTAGAGGGACCATTGAGATCAGTATGTAGCAGTTCCAGTACATTATTTGAATGAAATTGTTTTCTCCAGTAGGAGACTCTAGTTTGTTTACCCATCTAAAATTTGTGGCAAATTACATTAGCAAGCTTCACTAACCTAGGCATATCTCTTATTGCTTGAGTATAACTTATCTTGATAATGTTGTCAAAGTTTACATGACACAACCTCCTATTCCATAACCAAATTTCATCTACTTGAGCAATTAAGCAACTTCCACTAGTAGTATTCAAGTGAAAAATATTACCTTTAGTTTGCACACTAGTAGCAATCATGTTTCTGGAACTCCCATGAATCTTGCATTTTCCATTCTTGAACTGCAGATCATATCCCTTATGTACCATCTATCCAACACTTAACAAGTTATGCTTTAGGCCTTCAACATAGAGAACATAATTAGTGTTCTCCTTACCACCAAGGCTAATAGAACCTCTTCCATGAATCACACAAGCATTGTTATCTCCAAATCTTACAACCCCACCGTCATACTTCTCTAGACACACAAACTTTCTTTTATCACCGGTCATATGATGTGAGCATCCACTATCACGGACCCACTCATCTTTCTCATCAACTAGGGCTGCAAGAGCTTTCTTATCTTCAGTAGATTTAGTAGGCATAGGTTTATTTTCAATGGTAGCAATGAAAGTCCATTCATCTTCATTTGCATTGTCTTTATCAAACTCGTCATCAATCACTGCTTCTTCAGCAAAGTAGCATTTCTTTTGGAATCTAGGTTTTCTAGGCTTAGATCTAGGGAATTTTTTAGGACATCTTGACGGAAAATGACCTATCTTACTACATGAAAAACATTTAATATGCAATACATCTTCATACTTACCTTTTCCTCTTCATTCTTGCTTTGCAATCAGTGCTTCCAGTTCTTGTACTTCACTTTCTTTGTCTTCAAGCTATTTTAGTTCTTCATCATATTTAGATATCTTTCTGGAGCTCTCTCCTAGATTGTATCTTTTCCTATAGCTTCCGAATATAGTAGCTTTGAATGCAGATTAAGTTTTTGGTGTAGATTCACCAAATTCACTTATTTCAAAAGAAGCAAGCTTCACTATTAGTGTATCTCTTGTCATCTTGTTTACATACATAAATTTCTCAATAGCATGAACCTTTATTTTGTAAGGAGGCAAGGATCTGAGTATCTTAGCCACAATTTCATCCTCACTCACTGAACAACTGACACATTTAATACCTAGCACTATTTCATTTACTCTCTGCATAAAATAAGTAATATTTCCATCTTCACCCATCTTTAGATTCTCACACTTTCCTTTTAAGCTCTATAGCTTAGCCATCTTGACTTGTGTATCTCCTTCATAGAAAGTTTCCAGCTTCATCCAAATCTCATGAGTTGTCTACAGACCTATCACATTATCCATCTCTGAATCTATTAGAGTGCTCACCAATGCTTCCATAGCTCTGGTATTACTTTCAACATCTTTGATCTCATCAATAGAGGGACCATTCTGAGGAATAGTATATTGATCTCTTGTAATCTTCCAATAAGCATCACCAATGCACTACAGATGAAATTACATCCTAACTTTCCATAGTGAGTAGTTGATGCCATCAAATCTAGGACTGTCCTTCTTGAATGTTACCATTCCAGATCACCTCAAACTATTAAACCTCTTCAGAGGAACCTGCTCTAATAACAATTGTTGGAAAAACAAGGACAAACAACTTAGAGGGGGGGTGAATCAGTTGTCACATAAATTTAAACTTTAAATTATAACTTAATTTATCATTAATATCAAATTTGATGAATGAAAAATTAACCATAAGAAATTAACACATTAGAGAGACAAATAACACCAATATTTTTTATGTGGAAACCCTATTAGGGGAAAAACCATGGTGGATGTTAGTCCACAAGATTATACTCTTCTAAATATAATGAGAAATAACAAGGGGAATGCACATGCATTTAGGAACACTGCCTAGAGCTCATTGCTCAATTAAAAAAGGGGCTCACTACCCAACAAAGTTGGAATAAAAATCCATAGGGTATGAATTGAGAAAATAGCCTTTTCTCAATCCTGATTACAGTTCCAATTAAGCTCAACACTTCTTCACACTTTGCACAATGTTCTTCACACTAAGCTCAGTAATGATATTCACACATACGCACATAGGAGCACATGAAGCATAATTTCCACCGATCACACAATCACTCTTATATATCCGCTATAGGAGATTTCATCACTACATGGTCAGCCAAGAAAAATAAATTATATTTGCAATGTCAGCCCAGATTAATAGCTAAATTTTAATGTGAACCCACCAAGGTTGGCCATAACATAGTGGATACCCAAATTAATATCTCCAACAAAAAAATACTTTAATTAATTTTTCCTTGAATATCCACAACACACTACCACCATCATGTCAGCCAAGAATAAGAAAAACTAAATATGCGCAAAAATATCTTCAATCACAAGCACACATATCAATGTGGACATGCCACAAAGATAGAGAATGAACTAGAGACATCTAAGAACACCAAGAAAGAACAGAGAAGCATCCACAACAACCAAGATAACTAGAATCACACAACCTTCATTCAAGAACACTGTCAGACCATAACTCACACAGAAGTTCATGTACACCTCTGAAACTTCCAATAGATGATCTAGACATACTCAAAAATAAACCCTTTAATCCACAGCTAATATTTTACATATAGAACAAAACTCCTTCATGGCCTACATAATTCCACTAGGAACCTGGAGCACTTTTTCTTATAATTTTCTCAATATCCTCAACATATACAACAATAGATACACCAAATGCTAATAGTGTTGACATCAATGACAACCAAATATCAGAAACACATCCACAACATCCAACAATCTCCAACACCTATGTACAATGGAAAGATGGACAGTGACGAAGTTTTGGATTGGATAGATGCTTTGGATAATTTCTTTGAATTTAAATAAATAGAAGACAATAAGAAAGTGAAGTTTGCAAAAACCAAATTGAAGGGCCCTGGCCTAACATGGTGGAAATATGTTCAGGAGGACAGAGTAAAGAAGGTAAAGAAAAGATAAGCTCATGGAATAGAATGGTGGCAAAGGCGAGGACACAATTTCTGCCTACAAATTATGCAATTCAAACCTTTAGGAAGTTGTTGAATTTAAGGAAAATGGAGTTAGATGTGATGGAATACACTAAGGAGTTCCATAGGTTGAGTATTAGACCAGGACATATTGAAGATGAGGTAGAAAAAGTTACAAGGTACCTAAATGGGCTTAGGCTCAACATTCAAGATGAAATTGATCTCACAACACCTAGATCAGTTGAGGAATGTTTTTAGTTGGTTGTCAAGGTAGAGTAAAGGATTAAAAGAAGGAAAGAAAGACAGGAAAGAGGAAGAGGCAACAATAATAGGGGAAGAGGTACAAGGTAGACTTGTGAAGAGCAAGAATATGTAAACAAAAATAGGGACTAAGTTATTGATCAAAGAGGTGGTTTTAGAGGTTTCAGAGGAAGATTTGACATGGAGGCAGAGGTTCAAGTTCATTTTTAGGTAGGTGTTACCATTCAATAAATTCAGTCATGTAGCATGGAAGTGTCAAGAGGAACAAGGTTCTACTTCAAGTGGAGGTGACAAAAGAGTTCAATTGGTGCAAGAGGATGATTGTGAAGGTGAAAACTCTTCTAGTCAGATTGTTGCTCTAGAAGTTGGAGGAATTTTTATGGTGAGAAGAAAACTACTTCAAGAATCCAAGGAGAAAGAAACAACAAAAAGGAGAATACTATTGAAGACAACTCACAAATGCAATGGAAAGGTATGTAAAGTTGTAGATTCAGGGAGTACTGATAACATGGAATCTACTGAAATGGTTGATAAATTGGAATTGGAAAAAGTACCTCATGAAACACCATAAAAAGTGTCTTGGGTGAATGATGATCACTCAATTTTGGTTAATGAACAAGCTTTGGTTGAGTTTAACATTGGTGGCTATAAGGACAAGATTCTTTGTGATGTTTTTAAAATGGATTGTTGTCATTTATTGCTTGGAAGACCATGACCATTTGATAGACATGTCGTATATGATGGAAGAAATAATACATATTAGATTGAGAAAGATGGAAACACTTTCAAATTGACTCCATTACAAGAAGATGTTAAGGAGCAGACTAAGGCAACAAAGGTGATTATGTTTGGAAAGAAGGAGTTTCTGAAGCTAGAGGAAGACAAGAATGTAGAGTTTGTAGCTATAACAAAAGAAGAAGTTGTTAGGGCAGTAAGTTTGAAGGATGATTCAGTGTTAGAAAGAAAAGATGGTGATTTGGTGACATAGGCAAAGATAGAGAAGGCCAAGGATGAATTGGTTGAGGGAGTGCAAGATTTGCATGATAAGATTATGGTAGGAACAATACTTTGTTTTGTGGTTTCAAAAGAAGGTAGTAGACAGTCAGATTTTGTTAATACAATGGTGTGTAAGTATGATAATACAATAATACTTGGGGTAGAGAGATTGAGGACATAGATGAAGGTAGAAGGTGGATTGAATCAAGGTAAAAGGAAAAGGAAAGTGAATGAATTCAAGTGTGCAACAGGGTTTAAGAAGAGGATAGTCCAAGGGAAGAATGGAAAAGGTAAGTTTTGATGGAGCTTCCAAAATTTTCTAGATTTTAAGTAGCCTATTGATCTTGCTTGTTTCATAGAACCTTGTCCCCATGTGTGAGTAGGTTTTTTCTTATGAAAGCTCTTAAATTTTCTAACGCTTCGTTGAATTTTTTTTTTGGTTCCTAGTTCACTAAGTCATTTCTTAAGCCACTCTACACATTTGTTTACTGGCCCCTCTCATTAAGAGCACTAGTCACCTAGTCCACCCATCAATATTAGTGATTTCCTAAGTTGGGCTTTAATTTCCCTTGATAACTTAAGCTTAAATCATCAACCTGTGAGGCTCATATCATTGTTGGCCTGACCAAGGCCATTTATTAAATGCTAACATTGCATTGCATGTAGGTTTTAAGATTTGAGACTATGGGAAGAGATCCTGACCATACCCCACTAGCTCGTGGGTGATAAATGTCACATTGTTAAAATCCATGAGATCAGTGAAGCGAAGACACATGTCTTCATATGGATATGGGGCCTAGCCTCCACTATCAAGGTTATGGCCCGTGGTTCCAAACCGATGACCGAGATCAATTCTTGGGAATGATCTCCACCATTCCCTACCGGTTTGCTAGAAAAAAGTGAATGCTCATTAAAATTAGTGAGATCTTGACATGTAGATTGATCTACTCAGTTTTTGAGACAGGTGGGGCCTGTTGATAGAGAATTTTCCAACCGATTTGGGTTGACGCTATCGGTCGAGGACACATCAATGAAGCATTGTTGGATTTCAAGCCTAGTCAACCTAAACAGAGTCCTTCAATTTTCCATCTCGGCATGAGATCAATGAATTATTTTCAAAGCTAATAAAATGACATGTGTTAGTTATTTTCACTTTACAACCAGTGGGTATTAATGATATACTCTCTGTCAGTGTGATCAAATTGATCTTCATGCATGTGGAGACTTAATTGTTGGCAATCATGAAGTGCATTCTATAGATTTCCATGCACTTGAGAATTAAACTATGACAATACGCATTCCAATGAATTTCCCAGTTTGCACATGTTTTTTTCATTTAGCATTGGTAATCGATAACATCAACTTGCTTAATAAATAGAAGTGATGAGTTGCTATTTTCACCATAGCAATTAAGTTGTCAAGTCCTCAAGTTGTTGTAGAGAGAGAAGGTTGAGAGTGTATGTTTTCTGGTTATAGAATGAGCAAGCCTGGTTCCCCATCAATTCTGGTACAAAGGTCTTCTTGACTCCAATCTCAGAAGCCCCACAATGGAGACCTAGGACAAAAACAATGCACTCATGAGGATACCCAAGAGAAGGAATCTTCGTCAATGATTACCAGATGTAGCTGCTAATTGAAAGACTAGGATGAGAGCTTGGAGGAGGCAAGAAAAAAATGAGAAGAAGCTTTTGATCCCTCTAGCAGAACTCGGTAGAAGCTTTGGTATGGCCATGGCTAATTTAGTTGACAAAATTCTCCTATTGGCGTTACTGATAGCTCATCAGAAACTAATATAGAGATTGATTCTAGTTACAACCAATATCTAACAACCTTTGGTCGAGCTCTATCCCTTGAGGTAGAGGTGTTATATATCCCTCCTTTGGCTATCAGACTCTGAGTGGGAGGGACATTGTTGTAATGAAAGAAGATAAGGTTGAGGAAGGGGTTGAAGTCTCATCCCCAACCCTTGCTACTACATGAAGCGGTCATATGTACTAGGGTGTGCATGTTGCTAGTAAGAGGTCTTCTGGTCTTTGAAAAGGTGGTGGTCAATAATTTTTTTGTGTTGATAAATGATTTATGTGGTCGATGCTTGCTTAGCAGTGGAGGAAGATTTTGGTGGCACTTTGCTTCTTCCTCATGACAACTATTGAAATTTTTTCTTTCCCCATCTCAGCTGAATTATCATGTGGGGTAATTTTGGAAATGTAGGTGAAATTAAAGATGAAATGATTTTTTTTATTGAAATTGCATTTGAGCTAGTAGCTTTTCGGCTCCCTTGTTATATAAAAGGGAATTCAAGGCTCATTTGCAGGGGATTGAATTCTAATCAAGTTTGGGTGCTTGTCTAGGTAGAATATTAGGCATAGAGGGGAGAAAGTGAATAGAATAGATAACTTATTTTGAGCTCTAATAAACATATGTAATTATCTTAAATAGTTTCATAGAAATGACTGATATATAAAACAAACGTATAATTATGATACATGTGCTCTCCTGATGTAGATTTGTGCAAATTTTGAATGAAATGTCAATGATGTTGTCATTCATGTTCAAGTATTTTTTTGAATGTGTGTCTATATTCATGCTTTGATTCAAGTAATCGATTAAAATGCTTAAATGGGATCACAAATTCACAGTTATTTATAAAGAATTTCATAAGAAGTCATGTATTAGAAGTTGCGACCTTCATAATGCAAATTTATTGTGAGAATAGTCCATTTCATTGGATTTAAAATCATTGTTGTGTTACTAATCTTTGTGTATGTGACTGTAATTCCCTATGTAACAAGGAACTGGTCTATTTTCAAATATTCATATAAAGAGTGCATCAATTGTCTATCCAGTGACTGACTTGAAATCAGAATGCAAATTCATTAATCTTAGGGCATATATGTGTCCATAATATTGAGAATACCTTCATTTTGATGAATGGGTAGCAGTTTACTTAAAGATAAGCCAGTCTCGTAGTAATTCATGCATAATTATCCTTCATTAAAATTGATCTATGAAAATGATGTGTTCTATGAAGTTTGAGTCAAAATGAACACAATAGGAATACCCTCCTTGGTCCCACAAAGCCTAAAGTGTAGAAGATCTCAATCTTTGACTGAATCTTGTTAGTTTTCCATTCATTGTAAGGGTTTTGAGTATAGGGATTGGCTACTCCTTAGAGATCCCTTAAGTGTATTGGAATAACACCAACAAAATGGTGACTCTATTGGGGAATCTCCTTCTCCAAGTGTAGATACAAAATGTAGAGTCAAAGAATGAAATGAACCTGAACATATTGATTGGAAAATAATAAATTCTTAAACCTAGAAAATACTCTAAATGCAACAAAAATTGAGGGATTCGAACATGACTCTGTTGTGGAAGATAGCCCAAAATATATATTGCTTGTAAAGAAACTTCATCTCACTTGAAGTTCAATCCTCTAGAAGGATGTGTCGACTCTAACTCAAAGAACCTATTAAAGCACATATCAATTGATCAGATTTGCAATCTAAAAGGGAAAAGAACAATTATCTACTGCAAATTACCAGGTATTTTCATAGAATTTGAAGAAATTGAAGTTCATTATGGAAAATCAAGATAAATTTTCCATACTTGAGAAGCAAATGATTCCCTAATGAGTAAATTATCACTAGGCAAGGGAATGATAATATTTTAGCATGCTTTTGTGTATAAGTAAAATTCCCATGTTATGATGAAAAGAGCATATTAAATTGTTAAGTTCTTAGGCAACATTTTGTAAGAAATACGAATGCCAGAGGCTTAGGATCATATTTGTAAAAGGAATCGAAGTAATATTATAATTATTTAGTATATCCACAATTCCTTTTCAAGAATTAAAAGTAAGTTGTCACTTCATGTAATCCTATTAAATATGGAGAAAATTATGCAAGGTGAGCAGTCATTGTCTCACCAAGGTAGCTTCAGTACTAATAGGTACAAAGCTATCAACTTTGAAAATGTTGGTGGGTATCCAAATATTGTACCACTAAAGATAAAGGAAAAGATTCCAAGGCTCAGTGGTGAGAAGAAAAAATCAACAGATAAGCATGTACAAGACTTTTCCAATGTGATGGGTGATTATGAAATAGACCCTCAAGATGTGATTATGAAACTATTTGTTCAATCCATAAAAAATGATGCAAGAGACTAGTTCTCTTTTCTGGCTATTTCTTCTATGCATTGTTGGAATGAACTTAAGGAATCCTTCATGGGCCAATTTGGTGAAAGGATAAATCCTAGTGTTGCAAGAAATAATTTCATGGAGATCTCTAAGGATAAAGGGGAATTGGTCCTCACTTTCAACCTTAGATTTGCTAAGGTCATAAGGGAAATCCCTGAGCAAATAAGACCAAATGATGAAAAGTGTTTTGTTGTATATTTGGGAGCATTTGATAGTAAAATGAGCTTCTTGCTAAGAGACAAAGAGCTTGCCACTTTACAACAAGCCTACTAGGAGGCCATGCATATTGAGAACAATTTGAAATACTCAATCATGAGAGGACCTGTGATTGCTAGGATAAATTCTCTCAATATTCAAGCTATTGAACCAAGCATATCAAGAGGAAAAAGGTTTTTTGAAGGGAAGGAAATCATAGATGTTATATCTGTTTTACTCCCAAGAGATGCAGAACATGAGAAAGCATCAACCTCACATCAACCAAGGATGGGAATGGCTGATTTTTTTTTTGTCAGGGAGTTATATGAAATAAAGAGATATGTGAATGAGTCACCATATGACCTATTCTCAAGATTCTTGGATGTCATAATGGGAATACCCAATAGTTTTAGGCCTAGTGATTTAATGTGTTCCAATCTTTTTTGTGAAGCATACATACTAGGATCAAGCTAGTGGTCTGAATATGAGAAGCCTCATAGCCTCAATCAAGAGGTAGATTGGATTTACACTGTGGAAGAAATTGAGCATGCTCATATTCCCCTAGCTATCCCCTAGAATGTAATTAATAATTTCCACAGTGAGGAAAATCAAAGACTAAGGCTGACAGATCAAAGAGAAGCATAAAAATTTGAGAAATTGATTGTTGAATGTTGTTATTTTGCAAGCAATATAGAAGTGAGTGTGTCTAGTAGTGATGATGATGAAGAGAAAGAGTGTAAAAATGAGGAGGTAATGCATAATTATCTTCCTTGTGATGCCATAAGTTGTGAGAAAACACAAAAATTATGGGGTGAAACCTCACAAGTTGATTCAACTAAAACTTATCATGCACCAGTCAATGAGGGGAATATGTTTAGATCCAATGATATAGCACCAATGAGGGATCAAAGTGATGGAATTGAGTTTGGGTAGTCTTCAATTGAATATGATTCTCCTTATGAAGTGAAGATGGAATCCCTTGCATCTATTAGGGGATATGTTAATATCCTTCAAGGAATGTGCTTTCTAGGTAGTGAGAAATTCTCCTTATGTGAAAAATTCTCTGAATGTGGGTCAATTGTGCTAAATACAAATGATGAGGAGGATGTTGATAATGTTTCCCTCTGCCCCTCAAGTGTCTACACTGATTTTGAGTATACTGATAAGTAGAGTTGTTGGGATCCTAACATTAAAGATGATGAGATACATCCAATTATCATGGATGTATGGAAAAATCCCTTGTTTGATGAAAAGTCATTGGACCAAGAGATTATAAATGATAATTCTTATTTGTTTAGAAGCAATCCTCTTTTTGAAGATGCCCCTAATGAGTATTTGGAAAATGCTACTAGTGGATGTGTTATGGATGGTACAACCAAAAATCAAGGTGATATTAAACTTGGAAACTATGCCTCTAAAAATATTACCCCTGACTTGATAATCTCCAAACTAAATGGAGGTTGTGACAACACAGATACTAGTGAATTGTTTTCCCAACATGTGTTTGAGAAAATTGTACTTGATAAGCATCTAGATGCTAAATCAGATGCACCGACACCCAAGTGTATCAATACCATGATGGTAGCCTTGAATTTGGCACAAATATCAAAGGAGATGTAGATGCTCATGATGATTTCCCTACAGTAACTAGTCGGGTGCTTGAAAAAATGGATAACATATCACCCACCCATGTTATACATGATGGTATGGGCTATGGCATTAAAGAAGGTTCATTCTTTAGTCATCAAGAGGAAAATCAAGATGGACCTATGGATGCTTAAATAATATCATGCCATGATGAAGAAGGGAAATATTTTAGTACAAGTTTATTTGATTTATGTGAGAGGTAGTTTGAAGGTGTGGATAACCAATGGAATGATGCTAGTCAATATGAAGTTGTAATTGATTTTTTTGTAGATGCTCTTTACCTTATGGATCTAATCATGGAGCTTCTGTCATCTCATGAGGACAACACCTGTAGCAAAGGGGCCAAGGGTATGCTTGATCATACTTTTCTTTTCTTTGATCTTTCAAAAGACTAGCCAAGTTTGAGCCAAAGTATCTATGAGGTGGTCAAGTTTAATGAGCAAATGAAATGTGATTGTACACCTCATCACTGAGTGGAGTATGAGGGTTTTAGCTTCCCCATCCAGCTTGATGAACTTATGAGGAGGAGGAATGAATGTGGCAATGTTACTTCAAATGTCATATGCAATGTTGATTGTGATGGTGCTAGTGGCTTGGACTTCTATAATGATCATATAGATCCATTACCAATAAAACAGGCCAAAGTGTTTGACAGAGGAAAGGATTGTCCCTAAATTTTGGAAGGTCAGGGGCCTCCAACAATTAATGTAACCGTAATGTATATTCTGTAAATAGTGTACATATGTTTGTTTCGTGTGTTTTCTTTCTATTGTGCCTGCTTGCCTTGTCTAGGTAAGCTCTTGGGTTTTGGTCTTCTCCCTTGGTTTTCTTCAACTTGAGATTTTTTTTCTCGTTATACCCACTGGGGGTATATGTCCTCGAGCATGAGCCACTGATGGAGCTTCCAAAATTTTGCAAATTTTAAGCAACCCATTGATCTTCCTTATTTCATAGACCCTTGTCCCCATGTGTGAGTAGGATTTTTCTTATGAAAGCTCTTAAATTTTATAATGCTTCATTGAATTGTTTTGTCGGTTCCTAGTTCACTAAGTCATTTCTTAAGCCACTCTACATGTTTATTTACCGGCCCCTCTGGTTAAGAGAACCAGTCACCTAGTCTACCCATCAACCTTAGTGATTTCCTAAGTTGAGATTTAATTTCCCTCGATAAATTAAGCTTAAATTATTAGCCTGTGAGGGTCATATCACCATCAGCCTAACCAAGGCCCTTTATTAAAATGTTAACATTGCATTGCATGTAGATTTTAAGATTCAAGGTTATGGGAGAGATCCTGACTATACCCTGTCATCTCGTTGGTGATAAATTATGGATTGTTAAAAGTCATGTGGTTATTGAAGTGAAGACACATGTCTTCATACGGATGTGGGGCCCAACCTCTACTATCAAGCTTATTTCCTGTAGTTCCAAAATGACAACTGAGATCAAATCTTGGGAATGATATCCATCGTTCCCCACTAGTTTGCTAGAAAAAAGTGAGTGATCATTAAAATGAAAGAGATTTTGACACATAGATCAATCTACTCAATTTGTGATATGGGTGGGGCCCGTTGATGGAGAAGTTGCCATCTGAGGTGGGTTGACGCCATTAGTTGAGGAAAAACCAACGAAGCACCACTAGATTTCAAGCCTAGTCAGCCTAAATGGAGTCATTCAATTTTCCATCTCGGCATGAGATCAATGACATATTTTCAAAGTTGATAAAATGACATGTGATATTCATTTTCATTCTACAATGAATGGTTATTAATGATATACTCTCTGCGGGTGTTATCAAATTGATCTCTGTGCATGCATAGACTTAATTGTTGTCAATCATGAAGTGCAATTTGCAAAATTCCATGCACTTGATAATTTTAGCATATTTATCAATTTTATCCTTAGACACTTCATAATCCAATTTAGATATGCAAATTAACCTTGTTTCAACTGCTTCCATGTGACAGAAATCTATGGAAACAAGAAAATTTATTCTTTCAAAGTATCTTTCCACAACACTTACTAGAATCCTAGACCTTTTGTTCATCCTAATCTGAAATGTTCCAAAGAATGCACTAGGGGTAGATTCTTGTGCATCCAATCTACCAAGATTTATTATGAATTTCTTGATTTGATAGGAAATAGGCTTTGAATTTGACCATTCTAACCTTCCTATTACTAGTAACTCTTTCAAAAAGTAAAAGAGTAGACAAAAAACCAAATTGCCATACTGAAAAAGTATTCTTTCTGCTCTTCTTGATCTCCTTTAAATTCTTCTAAAGATTTATATGAAGTAGATCACACAATTCATATTCCATACCTCTTAATACCTTATCAACAATAATATTCACTGCAACAGTAGAAACTATAGATTCATTGTTAGTGATACAAACTTTATGATCAATGACCATAGTAGCATACCCTATTATTGCATCAACAATCGATCTCTAACCAATTTATTTTCCTTTATAACTCACATCTATAACCTCAACTATTTCTTTCTCATTCATAGTCATCAGTTTAGGAACCGATCTGGATGAATAGACCAGTTACATCTCTAATTACTTCTCTAGTAACTAGATGTGCCTCATCAATTCACAAAGATTGATCATGAATTCCAATCAATACCATTCAAATATATTTCTTCTCAAATTCAAACAAAGGAAATTTCCTCCAAAAATCCAACTTTTTCTCAACTAATACTCTGTAAGCATCATGATTCTCTCTCAATTCATTTTCCCAAAGAACATTCAACTAAACTAGTGACATTTCTTCAATCTTATTGTAGACAAATGCATAAATATCTTCTGTAGGAAATAGTCTCAGAGGGATGTAAGAGAATGAACCAATAGATTCTTGCAACACATTCCTCATATATTTTTTCAACCTAGCTTTATCCACACATTTCACAATCTTTGAATTATCCATCGATAAAAGTGAAATATTGTGCAAACATGAATACCTCTGAAAATTCCAACTAGAAATGTAGACATCTTGTTTCTAGAGCTCACTTTGAATTCGTCTATTATTTTCTTCAAATTCTGAAACTCTAAATTCCCTTCTAAACTTCCTTTGCATGCTTCTTTGAAAAAAAATAGGCCTTATTCCTTTTATTCTGAATGATTTTGCAATAAATGTTTCAACTTGCAAGTAGATTTCCCTGAAAGCTGTGTACACTTCCATTCTTTCAAATTTTGTAGACCTCATTCTTCACACATGTGACTGATAAAATAATTTAATCTTGTTACCACAAAATATACTTCTATCATGATATGACACAAGTACCAATATGGGTGTTTATTATATTTTCTAAAGATTGCCCCCCCTTAGCCACTACTTTCATTTAGAAGTTGTTGGGAGTATCTATACTAGAGCTCTACATAGATAAGACTAATGATTCCTTTCTCCAAATCCTTACCATTTCTTTTCTTATCATTTCTGAATCAAAGGTTTTATCATTCTTCTTCATCAAATAGATGTTCTTCTTTCTTCTACTGTTACTATCAGGATGTTCTAGTTTTTTGCACTTATAGCAAGTAACATTCTTCTTTCCATCTTCTCTTTTGTACAACAAACTATCTTTGTATCCATTCTTCTTTCCCTCATAATCATTCGCATTATTTTTGTAGTCCTTTTCCTTGTAACAAAATTTCTTGTAGAAATGAAAAACACCATTGAAGTATAAATACCTTTTTGCATCATGCCATTTTACAAGAGTTTCCAAAATTGCTTCTTTTCTCCTTGACTTGTTTATCTTTGTACCACATCTTACTAGTAAATTGCTTCATTTTAGAACTCTGACCTTTTTCAAACCCTAAATATCTCTTATCCCTTTCCAATCTTTGAGAGTTAATCAATTAATCAAGCATCATCAAGCTTATTTTAAATTTTTCTCCAAAAATATTTTCCCTTTCCAGATTAGATCTCATGATTTCTACTTCTAATTCAAGCTTTGCGCATTCATCCATCTTCTCTTGAATTTCAATTTCCAAAAATTCTTCAATTATTTTATTCTCATTAAATTGTTCCAGCAGGCTAGTGATGATTTCTTCTCCTTTAGTAAGTAGATCACATGCATCCATACTTGTACTTTTCATCTTTTCAATGTGCTCATTTTATTTTATGATTTTGTCTTTCAGGGATTCTGTTTCTTCTAAAAATTCAGTAGAGATTACTTCCTGGGAAAAAAATTTCTCATGTTCAAATGTTGGAACCTTCCTCAAGCTGTTAGGATTCTTCTGAGGAACCAAGATCTGATACCAATTATTGAACATTTGGAATACTAAGAGGGGGGGTGAATCAATATTCCACAAATCGATAATAAAATCAACTTAACCATTATTACAATTTTGGATAAATCAACAAGAGAACATAGAAATAATTCAACACAATCACACACATGAACACCAATATTTTTATGTGGAAAACCCAAAATGGGAAAAAACACAGTGAGGGGTTAACTCACAATATATTATATCTAGATACAAAATATTATGGGTCTCATTACTAGGACTCACTATCCTTAAAAGGCTCACAACCTAACTATAAAATATGGCTCAATGCCAAGATACAATGATAGTGCCTCATCACCAAAAGATTGAACTAGTGGAATACACCTTCAATGTGCAGGGTTTAGTTCCACTAAAGCTTAAAATATGAAGTATTGCATTACTCAAAAAAATGTACTACTAATAAAGCATTTAGTCTTTGATATTTTCCTCTGTTCACTTGCTTGCACACACACTCACACTTTTCCTTCTTGCTCTCATGTGCATAAATTTCATTCCTCAAATCATCTTATATATATACAAGCATATATTATTCATCAATTAGATCAGTCTAATTGGATGAAGACAAAATAACCAAAACCTTTCTTCATTGGAACCATATAGGATTTGAACACTTTCTACATGTAATTCAATATGCCAAGTCAGCTATTAGTCTTCATAATATATTGCAAATTCCCTGAGTCAATCAAGACTAAAACACAATTCTCCAAACCAAAAAATAATCATCAAATCAAACACTTTTTGGATCTCAGAACACATTGATTTCCATCATACTACCAGTAAATAGATGATCAACCAAAACCACAATGCAAGAATATTCACCTTAGTAGAATGCAGAGTCTCCAACACATTATACCTCACACAAAACAATAATAGGATACAAATTTAAACTCTGTCAAAGATAACTTTATGTTCATAGAAAAATATGTCTCAAGATCTAGGAAATAGCAGTCTGAATGACTCAATAAAACATGGCTAAGAGATTAGAGTCATATCATATCTTGTGATGAGTTTTGGACTCAAATACCAACATATCGATCCATCACAAAGGAGCACTATGAGTAAAGAACAAATTTTGGTAACCTAAGCAAGCTTTCCATATAGTTATCACCATGTAGTTATTACCATGTTGACATCAATGACATGGGAACAACCAACACAACCATCCATACTTCATGCTCATGTTGGAAGGCTTCCAACATAATTCCCTCAACTAATTATCATGCATTACCTCTAAGTCCTTTTCTTCCTCAACAAAATCCTTTCCTCAACCAACCTAGATGGTTTAGAGGTTGGAAAAAACCTCCACACTACCCTTAGTGGACACAATAATATCCACATGCTCCACAATCATGGCAAGAATGGTGAGCGCCACCACTACCATACCCATAATATCAATCATTCCCTCCATATCCACCACCTTCAGCAATAAGTCCCTATTAGAAATCCCAACAACTCTTACCACCTATTCCATCATCATCTAGTCAACTATCTAGTTCAACTCAACTGCCGAAACCAGTGCCTATGCCCACACAACCATCACATAGTCTGAATAATAAGGTGGCTCAACTGGTTTACAACAATGAGGTGGTAGGATACCCAACCTATCATGTCAATGCACTAGAAATTGTTGATGTACAATTAGGATCAAGAAATAATCTTCAAGGGCCAAATATCATAGAGGTAGAAGATTCTCTAGTAGAGCTAGAAGAAGGAAAATAAAGGCCCCCCATTCCCTGATAGGTTTCAAGATCAACCAAAACAACAAGAAACATCTCAATCAGGTTTTGATTTTATGAATGAATTATACAATGTTAACATTAAAATTCCTCTCTTGCGAGCCATTTGAGATGTTCCAGTGTACACAAGAATAGTCAAAGAAGTATGTGGGAGAAAACAACCAAAGAAATAGGACCCCAAGATAGTCCAAATCATTGGACAACTTGCATATTTGATGTTGGGAAAGATTTATATTCCTAAGTATGTAGATCCTGGGAGCCCAATGATAAAGGTACGTATTGGTAATATAGTTATTCCAAATTAACTTGTGGATTTAGGAGCAACCATAAATATAATGAAAAATGAGACTAATGAGAAACTAGCCCTTCAAGGACTAAGACCTACTCCAACAATATTGCAAATGGTGGATCATTCCTATTGATATTTCATGGCCCCATTTAATGTCCCACCATTGATAACTGATTTGAGAGATCCCCCATGGGCCATCTTGCATGTTTTCTCCTAGAAATTTCCTAATTTTTTTGTCCTTGAATTTTGAGTTTTTGGGTTGTCTCTTACTCACTTCCTCCATGCCTTCTCCCTCGCTCCTTCTCATTTCCTACCTTTGGCCTTTCCCTTTACCCTTTATCGATCTCTAAAGGTAAGCCTCAGGGCTTACCTTCAACCACTGAAGGTTGATAAGGTTTCAAGGTTTTTCTAATTCTTTTTTCTTGTTGGACTTTGGGGGTTGGTCTTCTCTCTTCCCTCTTACCACTTTCATTTTGCAAGGTGTAAGACTTCCTCCTAACCTTCAACCTCCAATGGTTTGAGGTTCAACCTTTGAAGTCTCATCTTTTTCAATTTCTTCCTTCTTCCCTTCTTAGTTTCCCTCTTTTCTCTTGAAATTTGACCAAGTGTCAGCTTTTGGGTTTTGCCCTTTAGACTTCCACTTTACCTCTTACCTCTCTTTAGTAAGAGGTATCTCATCTCCCTGAACCCTGACATTTCCTCTCTTCTTCATAGTTTTTATTCTTCTCCTTCTTCCAAGCATGAGTTAAGTTGTAAGGCCAATGGTTGACTCCCAACTGCCTGATCGCCAACATTTGACAAATGCTTTTTTGGGGTTCTAGACCATATAATTCATTTTCTTGCTTCTAAAGTTTTTTGAGCCTGATGCATCAACCTTCCTATGTTTTGACGTGTTTTTCTGGGTGAAATTTTTGATGCTCAATTAAAAATTTGAGTGGCCTATCTTGGTTCTTGAGCTTCAAGGATGGAATTAAATGCATCATCTAACTCATGCAAGAAGATTGCATGGGTGCCCATGCTCATTGATTATTGAATTTCCTGACTAATCCATGCCTTAGTCATGATTTTCATGGGAAGACTCAAATATTTCATGCATAGTCTTCATTGCTAACCCTAGTTAGGGTTAGGGTTTGATTTGTGTTTCTTTGTTATGAATGATCTATAAAGAAAATAAATGTATTCATTTTTAGGGTTCTTCCTCTAGCTCCTCTAGGGTTTTTCTTTTGTAGACTGATGTTTTACACTATGCTATTGTAAAGATTGGATTTTTTTCTCTACATTAATGAAACTGATCAAACTTTCCTCTTCTCAGCTCTTTTATGTTTGATTAATTTGATTACCTTCATATCTGAGTGTTTGATGTATTTTTCGTACATGTAGTGTTCAATTATTTCAATTTTTATGTTGAAAAAATCTCTTTCAAGTTCCCTGTCAAAACCTAACCTCCATGTTTTCCTCTAAGAATTCACTAAACAGAGAGTTGCAAAAATCCCCTTGCCCCTATTCTTTGATGTATTGTGCAATATTGGCTAGGAAGAAACATCCTTCTATCTTGATGTACCACCTCCATTTTCCTTTCATACATCCCTTCTCCCCTTTTCCCCTGTGAGTTGTTAGAGTTGGTTAGTGGTAGGTTTTTATGTGTTGGGTTGGACCAGCACATTACACTGGGATTACAAAAGAAATCCATCCTTCTCCAGAGATTTGACCTCATATGTGCAAAGGTCCCACACTTTGAGATCATTTCCATTGTGTCATTGGAATGTTGAGCTTCATGATCAATAGGGTGCAATTTCATGTGACAATAGTTTTTTGCATGCTCGATGGGACTACTTCTCTCCATTGAAGAATTTAGTGTTTTCTTCAATGCATCTTACCTTTTGAGGCATATCTTCAAACACCACTATGACTCTATTCAAAATTAGCTTGTTCATGCAGCCAAGTTTTATTTCATGTCATTAAGGAAGCGGTTCTCTTCAATTTTTTATCCTTTGGAGGCATTCTTCAAGCACACAGTGACTTTGGAATTCAATTTGGGTGACTCTTTTGGTATGCACCAAAAATATTTGGTTGGGTTGTCCTTTTCTCTTATTTTGTAATTTTTGAGATATTTCCTATTCATTAAAATGTCATATTTTAATGGAAACCACATGTACACTCCACCATTTCATGATAATGTGAACTTTGCACCTCCCAATCGGCCATATCAAGGTAGCTATACCTCCCATTTCATTCCAAAGAACCCTATTTTTGTGTGTTTTCAATATTTTCAAAATGCTAACCACCCACTATACCCTGCTGAATATTATTGGATTCCTACATATTCTTATCAACAACCCCAAGAGACCCATCATTTTCAAAATCATCCTTATTCCCCTCCTAGTCAACCCTGACATTTTGATAATTTAAGTGAAAGTGAAATCACAAGTATTTTGCTTGATTTCAATAGACAATTGGATGAGATTCAAATACAACAAGAGTAGTAAGCTAATCAAGCCTACAAGAGACAGGAAAGTTATTTCCCATAGTAGGATGAGCTTTTCCATCAAGCTCATTATCCGCAACAACAAAATTTAGATGCTCAATGGGTATGATCAAGAGTTGGAGGTGCATAGAAGGAAACGATAAGAGTATACAACAAGAGATGTTTCTAGGAAAGAAAAAATAAAACTTACACTTGCTCTAGCACAAGTGTTTGAGACTAGTTTCAAACAGGCATCTCCATCATTTTCAGAATAGTTTGCTAAGGAGGAGGTAGGAAAATATAAATTCATAAGTTTCAAGAATTCTAACAAGACTCTTGAAACTGCTAGTATCCCTACTTTTGTTTTAGAACAACCTATTGTGCAAGAGGTTTGTAAACACAATTTTTTTAGTTTCAAAAATCCCAATTATCCCCTAATGCCCTTTTGACCATTTCAATCCCTCTTTCCCTATTTCACTCTTTAAAGGTGAACCTATGGTATGGGATCCTAATTGGTCAAAAAAATAGAGGAAGGAGTAGTTTCAAGCTAGGAGTGAAGATGCTATTTTAGAGGAGCCTTCATGTGCTCTTGAAAATGAGTGTCTTACTCTTCTATAAGAAAAAAAATTAAATATGAAATAGTGTTGTAGAAACAAGGAATTAAAAAGGTAGAAAAATTGATAGAGTAGAGGAATAAGTCCTCTCATTTGATGCCCTCCCTTATTTTGTTGAAGATGAGGAGGATAGATCACCTATACCTACACTAGTTGAAGCCTTCAAACAACTTGTTTTAGGCTTGATGGTTGAAGATAACTCCATGGTTTTGGAGCAGTAGCAATAGACATGTTTAGCCCCTATTATAGAGGATGAAGATCCACGATCTATTGAGGTCTACAGTTCTAAGGTGGAGGGTCTATTTTGGGATGATTTATAAGATTTTTTTTCAATCTTGGATGCCAATATTTCACCGCCAAAAGAGCAACTTTATGGGAAGTAGTATTAGAATGAATAAGTGGAAAAGTCCATGGAAACCATTACATGCCATGAGTTGGATTTTTTTGTAGCTTGTTGCCAAGAAGAAATGAAAATAGAGAGATAAATTGAATAATTTAGTTCTTCACTTGAAGTGTCAAAAATATGAGGTTTGTATTGATGAAGTGTGCATAAATACAAGTAATCTTGTAGTTATTGAGTAGCCACACATTTGTTTGGAGATTGATGCTCTCATTGCTCAGTTTGATGATATGCCTAAGCTTCAAAGTTTTTCATTTAAGGTACATGAAGAAGTGATTCCTTGTGTAGATCAAAAATAAGTTTTAGCATATTTTTTCATCACCTTGTGAGCTAGAAACTCTCTTTTTGTTTCAGTTCCTTCTTTCAGGAGGTCAATGATGGTGACATTAGCCCATCCTTTTGTGAGGTGAGTTCTCTTCCCTCTACAAAAGGTTTGTTCTTGGATGTTGACTTTCCTTCAGAAAAGTTCACCCATAGTTTTGTATGTTCAACTAGTACCCCAGTGTTAGATGAATCTAACGCTTGCATCATATGGTTTCCTTGCAATGGAAAAATTTATAGTGAAGTTATCCTTCACCTTTCAAGCATTTTGTGTAGTTACATGCATGTTGGCAACAATTTTCAATGGTTGTAGTTGGGTGAGGTCTGCAACTATGGTTTGAGTGAGATCTATTGAACAAGACAACTAAGAGGGGGGTGAATCTGTTGTAACAAATTTTAACTTTTAAGAACTTCAACCAAAGAATATTAGATCAATTATCATTCATAAATAATTTACTATGCTAATGTGATTAATCATTAATTGCAAAAACAAAAACTAAAAAACATCACACAATTTAGCACTAGATTTACATGGAAACCCCAATAAGGGAAAAAATACAATGAGGATTAGGTCACAATATAGAGAATATAAAAACCAAATACAAAGGCTCACTGCTAAAACATGACTTACTGTCCAAATTAGGAATCACTGTCCAAAAAGGGTTAACTATCAGGAGGGCTCATTGCCATATAGATACAAAGAAGATAAAATATATTTGTTATTGAGAGAAAAAAATATCAATACAACAAATATTTCCACCACAATCCACTCACACACTTGCAAATATGCTTGAATGATAGATTACATCTTCAACTCACTACTTCTAGAAACTCAACAATTAGATTTCACACTAATATACACAAACTCACATCACATACACATTATTTTGCATGTATATTTCTTGCATTGCATTCATCATCATATCTCAACTTTGAGAGCCATCCAAAGTCAACCATACAACATTCACATTTACAAATTCAAATTAGGTCAGTTCCAAAACATTCTAAGGTGGAACTAGAATGAGGGAAACTCAAACACACATATAATGAGGACCTAAATGAGTTCCAACACACTTCATGAGCTTTGTAATTAGTGTTTAACACAAGTTCAACCAATAGCAATGTAAAACACATAAAAAATTTTAAGTACACACAACCTTAGCAAGATCCAATCCTTCCAGATAACAAAATTGACTTTAACATGACCTCAATAACCTATCTTGAGAACTACAAGTCATAAGATTTGGAAAAGAAGAAATCTAGAGCAACAACATTTATTTAGAACCTCAGCCAGATACATAGAAAAGCACAATTCACAACTGGTGAACATAACTCACACTGTACAATTATCTAGAAACCCAAAATCTGGATATAGCAACTTCCAAGAACCATGAACATCATATCTAAACCACATGAGTATAGCAACAAAACTTGGGGAAAAAATGAAGAAACCACTAAATACCTACAACCTTTATTTATTACAATATTCTCAATATCCTCAACATATATAGCTAATAACCATAATCTATGACATCAATAACAATAGAAACTAGTTAACCAGTTGACATGAATGACAACACTTTCATACTTGAAACAAGATCAGCTCCTTCAAAAGGTTCATCTTTGATAGAGGTAAACTCCCATTCATTACTTTCTATTAATTTTTATATATATTGTAAATATCTTTCTTTTCATGAGGTGTATTTACACACCCTGCATTCTCCTTAAGGGAATGTATGTTCTAGCTTCCATGCTTTTCTCCAACTACAGCTGGCACATGTTTTGATTTAATTTGAGGAGGCCTAGCTATTGAAGTTTTAACCTCATGAATCTATTCCCAATGGAACAATAAAGCCTTTGTATCCCATGATTAGCAAATAATCATCCCATAGAAGTCACCTTTAATGTTGACATTTCATGCACCCCTTTGATGTCCCATGATTGATAACCGATTTGAGAGATCTCCCATGGGCCAACTTTCATTTTTTCTCCTTGAAGTTTCCCTAAATTTGGTTGTCCAAAAATTTTGAGTTTTTGGGATGTCTCTTACTCACTTCCTTCATGCCTTCTCCATCAGTCTTTCTCCTTTCCCATCTTTCCTCTTTAAGTGTTTCATTCTTTTTCCTTCAACCTTTCCCTTTAACCTTTATAAATCTCTAAAGGTAAGCCTTAGGCCTTACCTCTAATCACTGAAGCTCAATAAGGTTTCATGATTTAGCTAAGTATTTTGTCTTGTTAAACTTTGGGGGTGAGTCTTCCCTCCTTCCTCTTACTATAATTTTGCTATGTGTAAGTCTTCCTCTCGACCTTTGACCTCTGATGGTCTGAGGTTTAACCTCTGAAGTCTCATATTTTTTTCTTTATTCCTTCTTCCCTTCCCACTTTCCCTCTTTTCTCTCAAAATTTGACTAAATTTCAAGGTTTTAGGTTTCGGCCTTCATACTTCCACTTTACCTCTTACCTTTCTTTAGTAAGAGGTATCTTATCTCCCTTAACCTTGAAATTTCCTCTCTTCTATGTGGTTTCACTTCTTGTCCTTCTTCCAAGCATGAGGTAAGCTTTAAGGTCGATGCCTAACTCTTGATCTCTTGATTCACTAATGTCCAAAAAATACTTTTTCAAGGCTCCAAACCATTTAATTCATTTCCATTCTTATAAAGGTGATTTTTCAGGCCTGATGCCCCAACCTTCCTACATTTTGACATGTTTTTTTGGGTGACATTTTTGATACTTGATTCAACTTTTGAGTGGCCTATCTTGCTTCCTAAGCTTCAAGGATGACATTAAATGCATCCTCTAACTCCTCTAGGTGGTTTTTATGGGTTCCCATGCTCATTGATTATTGATTATTGACTTTCCTAACTGATCCATGCCCTAGTCATGATTTTTATGGGATGGCTCAAATCTTTCATGCAGAGTCTTCATTGCTAACCTTAGTTAGGGTTAGGGATCAATTTGTGTTTCTCAGTTATACCTTATCTATAAAGGAAAGAAATGTATTCATTTTTAGGGTTCTTCCTCTGGCTCCTCTGGGTCTTTTCCTTTACAAAACTATGTTTTACACTCTACCATTATAAAAATTGGATTTTTTCCTCTACATTAATGAAATCGATCAAGATTTTCTCTTCTCAACTCTTTTATGTTTGAGTAAGTTCAATACCTTCATATCTGAGTGTTTTTTGTATTTTCATACATGTATTTTGTGTTAAATTGTTTACAACTATTGTGTTGAGAAAATATCTTTACTTCCAATGCCTTATCAAACCCTAACCTCCATGTTTTCCTCTAAGAATCAACCAAATAGAGAGTTATGAAAATCCCCTTTCCATTCTTCTTTGATGTACTGTACAATCTTGGCCAAGAAGAAACAAACTTCTATCTTAGTGTACCACCTCCATTTCCCTTCATGTATTCCTTATCCCCATTTCCCTTATGAGTTGTTAAAGTAGGTTAGTGGTAGGTTTTCATGTGTTGGGTTGGACTAGCACATTGAACTGGGATTGAAAAAGGAAGTTGCCCTTCTCCTGCTATTCAACTCCCTACACATAAAGGTCCCACACCTTGAGGTCATCAATTGTGTCATTGGAATGCTAAGCTTTTTGCTCAATAAGGTGCAATTTCATGTGGCAATAGTTCCCCTGTAAAACCATAAGGTATGATTGAATACATTATTATTTTTGTTGAGTCTTGGGAATATCCCATAGATTTTATGATTTTATAATCAAAGATTAAGCTAGGGGGATACTCCTTATTTATATACAGACCTTTTTTAGTTGTAGCTAATTATTTTATTAATTGTAGGTCTGGAAACATGGTGATTTCAAATGGAGAACCAATGATGCAACTAATGTTGTACCCTCCAGCACAACCTTTGTTGGAAATAGAGGATCCATTATGGATCGATAGTAATTTAGATGAATCTTTACCTATTTTGAAAATTGATCAAAGTATGTGATTTGAAGAAATATTAGAAGACAATATTCTTAATATTTCTTGCAAAATTACTATTTGTTTGATAATGTTTGAGACAATGATTTTTAAATTTTGGTATAAATGACAATTTCCCTTTTGGGAATTTTCCATTAGTTAGTAAGTCATAATATATTCAACACTTTATTACTTTGCATCAATTATTATCACACAACTGTATGTATAGTCCATTTTTAGTATCTGAGAATTTTGATCCATCCTCATCCACTTTCCAATTTCTTGCTATAAATACTCCTTTCTAATCTTGGGTTATGGAAGTTTTACCTATAAAAATGCTTAATATAAACCCCAACCTAAGTCCCTCACAATTAGAAGGCCTTATTGATATGTTGTGTTCCCATAAAGATGAATTTTCTTGGGATTACCAAGATATGATAGGAATTCACCCTACCACTTTTACACATCATATCTATATAGAGGAAGGAATTCAATCTATAAGACAACCCCAAAGAAAATTGAACCCTGTCCTACGAGAAATTGTTAAAGATGAACTACAAAAGTTACTCAATGTAGGATTTATCTATCCTATCTTTTATAGCTAATTGGTTTCACCTCTTGTGGTAGTTCCCAAAAGAGTGGGAACTGGTGAATATGCATAGACTATAGAGCCCTTAATAAGGATACCAGAAAGACCATTTCCCACTACCCTTTATTGATTAGGTCTTAGATATGCTTGCTGGAAAGAAGATATTTTCCTTCCTTGATGGATTCAATGGTTACAATCAAATTTGTATTGCCATGAAGGACCAAGACAAGACCAACTCTACTTGCCCATGGGTTACATTTTCTTATAATGTCTTACCTTTTGGGTTATGTAATGCTCTTGCTACCTTCCAACGAGTTGAATTAAGTATTTTTGTAAATTTGATTCATGGTTGTGTGGAAGTGTACATGAAATATTTTACTATTTATGGAGACATGCATGAGGAAGCAAAGGAAAATCTTGAAAAGGTTCTTAAAATATGCATTTATACTAGTCTTTCTTTGAGTCATGAAAAATGTCACATCTTAATGATTGAAGGTATTGTCTTAGGGCATTATATCTCCATAGAAGGAATTGACATAGATCCCAAAAAGGTCAAGATAATTCAAGACTTTCCCGTTCCTACTTCTTGGAAAGATGTTCATAGTTTTTTGGGTCATGCTGGATATTATAGAATATTTATTCAAAATTTTAGTAAAATTTCCTCACCTCTTTTCATTTTTTTAGGTAAAGATGTTGATTTTTTTTGGACACAAGAGTGTCAATAAGCTTTTGAATAAATCAAAGGGAAGCCTATAACTACACCAATAGTTTTATGAGGACCCATGGGAATTGTAGTTCCACATCGATACTGATTCTTCAAACAATTCTATGGGAGCAATACTTGGACAAAAGAAAGATTCTCTCATTTATTCCATTTATTGTATCAGTAAGAATTTTACTAGCACAAAGGTGAATTACGTTGTAACTAATAAGGAATTTTTGGTTGTATTCTATGCAATAAAAAAATTTCACCATTATATAACTAGATATAAAGTCTTTGTACATATGTATCATTTTGCTATTAGATTTTTAATGAATAAGCCAATTGTTATAGGATGAGTGATTCAATGGTTACTTTTGTTGCAAGAATTTGATAGCACTATTTTTGGAAAAACATGACATGAAAACATATTTGCTAATCTTTGTAAGGAAACTAAGGTAGTGGGAAAACTTCCTACACTAATCTTGAGATGAGAGTAATGCAAAATTTTTCATAAATCTTTAATAGTTACAAAAAAAAATACAAAATACAAATATCATGCACACCACAACATAGTGATTTACGTAGGGAAAACTCTTTCAAGAGAAAAACTTCACACTCCAAAAGCTACCCAATATATTATTCAAAAATCACAAAGTTTATAATATACTTACAAAGAAAGCTTCTCATAGGAGTATCACCAACCAAAGATCTAGAGGGAACACAAACACAATTAGACTATCAAAATACATAACAATACACAGTTGTAATACAATAGCCTCATAAAAGAGGGTTTCCTTATAGAGAAATTCAAGCCAACAAAATATCAATCATTAGATATGAAATATAATGATGAACAATTCAAATTTACAATAATAAAATATACATGGAATGTGGCTTTTAGGGGCATTTCCCCCAAACCCTTGTTGGGGCACACTTCCCTTAGACCCTAGTTGGGGGGATGAGCCCCCTAAACCCCCGCAGGGGGGTACCCCCTTGTAACCCCCCCATGTTGACGTGTCAATAGTACCTTATGTATTTTCAAGGTTGACACATATTTTCCCATCAAATCTCCCACTCTTTGAACACCTTGCAAGAGAAACAAGATGGTGTAAAATCATCATCTCTTAATTGCTAGGGGTCGAGACGCCCATAGTCTTTGAACATGATTTTAACTTCTTTGTGCTCATAGGATTAGTTAAAGAATCAACAACATTCATCAAAGTATCTACCTTAACTAGCTTCACCCTTCCATATTCGACTATATCTCTAACAAAATGATATTGTACATCAATGTGCTTGGTCATAGCATGAAATGTCTAGTTCTTAGCTAGACATATCACACTTTGACTATCACAATAAATTTTCACTACACCTTGTTTTATTCCAATATCTAAACATAGTCTCTTAAGCCAAATGGATTCTTTAGAAGCATGGGTACTTCCATATACTTTGCTTCAATAGTGGGAAAAAAAACCATAGCCTGTCGCTTACTCATCCAACTAATTGCACTACCAAATAAAGTAAACATATAAGCACTAGTGGATATTTTTATATCAACATCACCTACCCAGTCCAAATCCACATAATTATGAATATCGAGGGAAATATCATCTTTAATAATATTATTATGATAACATAAGGAATAATCCAAGGTACTATACAAATACCTAAATATTCTTTTAACTGCATCCCAATGAACTCTACTAGGATTAGACATATATCTAGAAGGAACTCCCACTACTTGGGCAATGTATGGTCTACTACAAACTATAGTGAACCATATATTTTTGTGTGAGGGTGCTATGACTCTCTTTCTGTATTAGGGTTTTTCACCTAAATGAGAGAGATAGACCCCAAACAAAATCTAGGTGGTTCACTCAAAATAATGCAAGTATAGTGGAAATATGAATACAATGTTCCTAGATGAGATAAAATAAATGAAAATAACCGATAAAAGATATTGATTATTAAGTGAAAACTATTGAAAAACAAGTTTTTGGAAAACACATTGTGATATGCAAAAACACCTAGAAATGAAAGTAAACTTTAACAAAATTTGATGAAACTGAAAGTGTGCACCTGAGAACTTGATGGAGACTGGAAATTAAATTTGGAATGTTGTTGATACTAAAAATTTGGCCTACTAGGACTCATTTTCCATTCTAAGAAAGTTAGTCCTAGATCTGGGAAACTACTCTGGAGCCTGTTTCAGACAAATGGGTATCCAAAAATACAAAAAAACTATTTCAGGCCTAGCATTTAGACACATTCACCATTGATGGTGAATCAGTCTACTTTTAAATTTCTGAAAATCTAAAAGTAGAAACTAAAGCCCTCAATCTACTCTTCAATTCCTAATAGGTGTGCACCTCTAAAAGTCTAATTTATGACACTGAAAGTGACTTTTTCTTGATGTTTTTCCTTGGTCAATAGGAAGATGTCTTCAACAAATTTTCAAATTGATCTTCAATTATTTCCAAGTCTTCAAGATGTCTAAATCTACAAATACATAAGAAGAGAAAGAGAAATGTTGGATGTTAGGGCATGGGGGTTTTCTTTGGTCAAACCCCTTTGTAGGTAATTAAACCAAATGAAGAAATAATATGAAGAATGAGCATGAAATGAAGGGATTAATAGCTTTCCTTGATGATAGATCTTGGGTTGCTACAATAATATTAAGGATCTACCCTTGAATGCCTGAAAATGCTATCTTAATGACTTAAGATGATAAAACCCTAACTTGCTTGACTTGATATAGAAGAATGATGGATGAATAATGAAGAATGGTTATGATTTAGGGTTTAGAGACTTCTATTTATAAGAAATTCACCTTATTTTTCCATTAATTAGATCCCTAAGGCTGACATGGACAAAAATAAAACGTAAAATCCAAAATTTCCCACTCAAAACTCAAAAGAGACCCAAATGGGACTAATTCGCCACCTTTGGAAAATTAGTCCCACCTGGTAGGGAGTCATTCACCTAGATGGGTGAATTAGTCCTAGAGGGGTCCTTTTGATAGTTGGAATGTTGGGGAACGAGTAATTTCAATTTGTATGTTGATTTCATTAGGTATTTGATCAAATTATGCCTTGGGATGCACAATATGGGGTCATAGGGGCCTATTAGTGATGATGTAAAGAGTAATTAGGGATTGGGACACACAATTCAATGTGAAAGTGTGATTAAATACACTTTACAACACTAAAATGATGCCCACATAGCCTAGAAAGGCACAACATCCAATGTGAATGTGCAGGACACATTAAAACACTATATTAACATTAAGTTCATCTTACAAGCTTTCTATATTGGTGTGATAATGCATTTAAATATATTTTACATTGTTAAATTAAAGGAAAATGGGTTGAATAAGTCTAGAGAGGTGTGAAAGTCTTTTACAACACTTTACAACACCTTTACAAGACATTGTTAGATGTATTTTATTTAGTTTGCAAAGGTCCAAGACCTAATGTATATTTGTAAAAAACTTCACAACATTGAATCAAGGTGATATTAAGTCTAATTTATCATCAATTATTCCCAAATAAAGTAAGAAATACTTTTTTCTATGGTACATTTAGCCCCCACTTTAGTGAGAGGAGGATCTTTCTTCAAAATCACACTAAAGTAAACATTCAAGAGAGATACAATTGTACCAATGTGGATGGTCTATGATAACAAATATGAAGAAATTATTCAAGCCTCTGGGATCCAAGATCTTAAGTCAAACCAACATGAGTGCAAAAGGTCAAGCACAAGGTGAATGATACACAACAAAAAAATATACATGATCATGTAATGGCAAGAACTAGAAGGAAGATAAATGAAAATGAAGTGGATCAAGCTTTCACCATTTTTCCAACACATTGTGGATCAAATCTAGGCTATTTTTCTAGAGAGAAAATGCATACTCACTCTAGGAAAATGGAACTCATGGTTGTCCACTAGTTGAGAAAGCCCAAAAGGTGAGAAACATACACCCATTGTTGGTATGTACTCACAAACAAACATGTGGCTATGGGGAAAGTTCATGTCTCAGAATGGGATTCCCCCTCAACCATACCAAAGTTATCCTCCTGATAATTTTGATAAGGTTCCAATAAAATGATCTTCGAGCTCTATGAGGTAAGAAAAACTTTGCATGCTTGACACTCATAGACATTGTAAATGGAAAATGGTATAAAGAATGTTCAAATGAATTTTTCTTAGTTCATGCTAGGTCTAATCTTAGGAAACATTGTACTTAATGTCTCCAAGAGAGGATGTGTCAAATAGCTATCATGCTCTTAGAGGGAATCAAGCCCAATAACACCACCAAGAAGAGGATACATCACAAGAAGAAAAAAAATTGCACAATGAAATGTGAGCGTTGGTGTATGCCCCCACTTTAAAGTGGTTGCAAACATCATTACTGTGAAAAATTTCTTTAAAGTATAAGAAGAAGATATGAGAGCTTATTCGGAAAGCCCTATGCCAAGTCATATGTTTCCAATAAGCTATGTCATGGAAAGATAGTATGTGACATGCAAGCCAACTTAAGGTATGTCATCCACATCCCAAAATTTCTCTTATATGATCATGAAAGGTTAATGGCTAGAAAAAAGAGGCAACAAAAAGTGACATACGAGGACAAGGCTATTGAGCCCCTTTCCCTCACCTAGTGTAGAAGAAAGGTTGAGCTGAAATGATGTATAAGATGCATGGTAGAGTGAAAATCAGTATCAATTAGAGAAATTAGGTGCCCCACACATAAGGAAGAACACCAAACTCCTTAAGATGTTGGATTTTACTACTCAAAGCCTTGCATTCATTAGTAGAATGACTATGAACTCTATGATATGTGCAAAATGATGTCTTGTAATAAAATTTCTTGCAAGTTCTTGGAGGAAGGGATATCAAGTGATCTTGGAGGATTTGCTCCAAAATACTCTCTTGATCAATGGTAGAAAGTGTTCCTGTAGTTGGTGACAAAGATATTATTTGCTTAGTACAAGATATCATACTTACGCAAGACTCTTTAGATTGTGAGATGTTGTTCTCTCCTTTACAGGAAGATGTAAAATCTGGTGAATTCAAATCACTAGTGTTTCACGAAATGAAATTGACATTAATCGAAGATTTCTTTGTTTGTTTCATTTCTTGCAAAGGATCACTTTCAAGGCTAGTAGTATCTAATAGTTTAGAAAGAACTACTATTAAAGTTGTCTTAGAAGGGTAGTTTGTGATAGTGTTGATATTAAGTGAAGTCTTAGTGATTTCTATCAAAGGACAATAACTAGGACCATGAGTTGTTTCTTGCATGTTAGGTTTGATTGGGACATGGATACCTTGTTCTCTAGCACCACATCCTTTTCCACTATATCCAAGTTGTTTCATAAGCTCATACCCTTTTCCATAAAGGATTTTCATTACTTTTGGATCAAGTGGTGGTTGGTGATCAACATTGTCAAAGGTGGTTGTGTAGTTTGTTTTTTTGTCTAAAGTGGTTGAGGTGGATGCTTTTGAAGGATCATTTGAATTTTGTGTTGACATGATTGATTTTTTGTGTGCCTTATTCGAATCTTTGTTTACGATCTTGTAGTCACCCATGAATTCATGTTTGAAATCCAAGGAACCTCAATCATCTTCTAATAGCTTCATGACTTGTTCAATATATTGTTCTTTGTTGTTCTGTTGTATGGGTTCCCCTGGTGTAGTTGATGTTGATGTTTTTAAGGTATTTTGTTTATTTTTCTCAAGTTTTAAGACACTATAAGGCTCAGGATCAACTTCAAGGGTGTATACATTTTTCTTATAGATGTATTTCATTTTGTGATGAAGAGTAGAAGGGACTGTATTCATTGCATGAATCCATAGTCTGCCTAAGATAAGATTACATGAAATTTTATGAGACATAACATGGATTGGTGTATTCAATGTGGCCACTCCAACTGTAAGAGGTAAAATGATCACCCAAAATGGTTTCTTTTTGACATTGTCAAATCCTTGAATAGATAAAGAATTAGGTTGAATGTTCAATTGATCAATGCCAAGCCTATCCAAAAGGCTCACACTACACACATTAAGGGAAAAACTAGTATCTACAAGAGTTCTCTTTTTACTTTTTGTTTTATGTTGAGCTATGATCATGAAAGCATCATTTTTTTTCCACATCCAAAGAGGGGAGTTCATTTTGGTGGAAAACAATGTCATCATTTAGTCCTTGAATCATGGCTACTATTTCAATTGGTTGCACATTAGAAGGCATAGGAACTTGTTGTAAGGCTATTTGAATCATGTTGTGATAGTGAGGAGAGACTTGAATAAGGTCCCACAATGATATCTTAGGAGGAGTATTCTTAAGTTTCTCAACAAGATCATACTCCTTTCGACCTAGTAAGAAAGTATTAGGTAGGATAGGATTAGGAAAAGGTAAGGGTATCAGTGTTGGTTGCGGTGGTTGTAGATTTTTTTGAGTGTTATACGTATGAGCAATAGTATTATGACTCAGTTGCTACGAAACATTACTCTTAGGAGGCTAAAGTACAAGTTTAGGTTTATTTTGAGTTTGTTGTTTATGTGAAGGTGGTTAGACAATTAGAGGGTTGTTAGGATACCCCATGGGGTATGTATGAGGTCCATTGATCAAGGGGGGATCTAATGGATACTTGTACATTCATAACCTCAACGGTCTTGGCTTGATGTATCTCTAATAAAGTGCATTCGAGAATCACCTATTTATTGAAGGAAGACACATTATTATTGTTACCTTTTGATAGCACCATGATATTCTCCCTAGAAGGAGAGTTTTTAGAAGAACTACAAATCAAATGTTCTTGACATTCATGGATTGGTTCTTCTAAAATTACTGCATTGCAAGTAGGGTAATGATCAATGGTTGAATTTTGTGTTTATTGATAGTGGGGAAATCAAGGGAAGAATCTATTTGATTGCCATATCTCCCGAAGGTTTCATTCTTGTGTTACATATTATCAACCCTACTAGGAGAGCTTGTAATATGTTCATCCAAGGTTAAATTTTGTAAAGTAGCTTCATCACAAGTTGGGAAGGAATCAAGAGAAGAACCACTATGGTTTTCAAATAGATTATCCCAAATGGTAGGAGCATTAGGGAAGGGAGGATCAAGGGTTTCGTGATTCTTAATAGGTATATCTTCTAATACCAACCTATCCTCATGGAATCAAGGAGGAATATTATGAGAAGGACAATGTTGATGGTCATGGTTATTGAGACTAAGTAAGGTGATGTTTATAAATGTTTCTATGATCTCATGTGGGCATGTGCAGGATCATGATGGGCCAAAAAGTGGTGATATGATGGGTATGTCTAGGGTATGCAGCTGACAATTTTTTTTAACCCAAAATTGATGAAATTAAAATGGGTTTTAAAGGAGATTCTCAGCTTTCCACCAATATAATTTAATAAATTATTATTATTCATTTTCTATTTGAATTATGACTAAAATCCTCATTGATAGGCTGATTGAAAAACATCTATAGCTTTCAAACGGTATCAAATTTTTTGAATCCAAAACATGTGTCACATTCAATGCTTCACATACTATAGGATTAAAAGAAAAAAAAAATTCATTAAGTTTTGACCAAGTTAAGGTGGTCAGACATGATTTTTAATATTTTTTAAAAGTTGTAATAAAAAATTCATAATTAATTATTTATTTGGAAAAAAATTACAAAAAAATATGCATCACATTGGGACATGAGTCTTCTACTTATATCTAAAATCTTCTAAAAAAATATTATCATTTTATTGTGGTTAGGGTGGTCAGAAAAACACCTACTTCTTATTTTTTCCTTGAAATTTGAGTACTACTGCATTGAAATTTCAAATTTTCACCAAATAGAATTTTCTTATTTAAATAAACCTAGTAGTTTAGAAACTACATTCAATTTTCCATAGATTCTATTCTTACATATTTTTTAAATAATATAAATAACTTATTCAAAATTTTAGATCAATTTTCCTAACTCTATTTTTTCTGAATTTTTTGCCACTTAAGGGCCTATTTTTTCCATGATGATCCTGCACATACCCATGTTCTTGTTGTCTAACATCTTCCAAAGGGGAATGAGGAGAGGGATAATCAAAACCCTCAATACTTGTATCATCTTTCACCAAGATACCTTCATCACGAATAGGAGAAATATCAGGAGGAGAACAAGTATGAGTGTTATGATTGTCTACACTACCATTCTCACCAATGGGCAATGTAATATTAAGGATTCTATCAATGGTTTGATCATGTTCCTTAAAGACCTCATTGTTGTAATTGAAATGGAGCTCATAAGAGGGAATGTTGTAATTATGCAATCCATGTTTTTAACCAAGCCACATCTTTTGAAAGAAAACATGCTATGATGAAAAAGAAAAGAAAGCACAATGTTGAAATGCAATTTTCAAATGTAAATAAAGTGTAATGCCCTGCCACGCAACCCTAGAGGAAGTTGCAATTTACTACTCAACCGTACTATTTTTTAATTTTTTTTGTTTAAGTACAAATAACATGCAAGATCGCTATCCACTGCCAACAACCTCTAAGGTTATGAGATTGAGATTACTTAAAACCCAATCAAGAAACATGAATTAAAAACATAACATTTAATTGCTTAACAAATTAAATACTCATACATTCCATATATGATGAAATTGCAACCAAGGCATACAAAATTCCACATGATTCCAATAATATACTTTACAATAAGATTACAACACTCATTCCCTGAATGAGATAATTCCAAAATACAAGGTTACAATTTACAACTTCCACCTCGATACAAAGAGGGGTAAAAATTACAATAATAACTGAAAGAACAAAGCATGAAGAACTAGATCCCATGAGCTCTCCAACTGGAAACCTCATCCACACGAACAAGAAGATGACTCAACGGATTAAGGTGCACGTTCCACCAAACCATGTGATACCCAAAGGTTCACCCCCCATGCTAGGAGATAGTAACAAGGAATTCTAGACAAGACCAAACACCCCTAGACACAAGCTAACTCACACTAACACAACCAAACACATGAACCAAAAATCCTTAAGGATAACAAAATTACAACTCCAACATCACTAACATAGGTCACATTGCTTCCAGGAATAAAACATATCAAATATGATAAGAATACTATACACATAAAACCAAATACCAACTGTTGTCTTAGAAAGAGTGTCATCACACAACTCATCATGGGATCTCCTTTGGGAATCTCCCTAGGCTCCGGCCCCCACTATGGGTTGTCCTGGTGGCCTCTACCGAATCCCGACACCCATACTCACTCATGTGGAATCAAATACCTCTTGTAAAGACAAGATAGATGACCTTTCCATTCCAGGCCTTCTCGTCTCATCCCAAGTCTATACAAGCCCTTGTGTCCATAAGCAAGGCTCAATTATCTTAAATAGTGTGAAATACTACCTAACTTCTAAGTACATTAATTTAGTTATCACTTGATTAAACCACTTCTAAAGGTTTCCCAGTTTACGTCTTTGGGCTTTGGCCCCTAACAGAAGCCACTCTTCTACTTGACAACATACCAAACAAAACCAATCACCAAGGGAATCCCAAGTGCAAACCAACAATATAAAAACCACTCCAACTCTAGGAGGAACATAAAATGAAAATACACTCCAAACACAGGAAGCAACAAAACACATAATCCACTCCTTCCAAAGGAGGCACATACCACATAAACCACTCCTAGTTCCAAGGAGGCACAAACCATCCCCATTCGTGAAAATCGAGTAAAACAACAAGATTCAACTATACACCCTACCCAAGGCAATACAACGGTTGAATCCATAATGACAATCCATACAAATAAACGAAACCCCATCTGGAAGACTTACCTAATCAAACAATTCCAAATAGAATGAACAACTCAATCAAAGAGTTCCCTAGCCTCTAGGAGCAAAACTTAGTACTACCAAAGTACACTCATAAATTTACAATCATAACAATATTTCCCATACAATATCAACAAGAGTTCTCTTCAATCAACAATCATAAAAAAATACACGTTCTTTAAAAACTATGAACTTTATTTATTTCTTGCAATCTCGTTTACAATCAACATTCCCCATTTATCATTTAAGGAAATGGAATACAAGAACTTTTAAATAACATTCAAGCCATTAAAACAACATCATAATAAAATAACCCATTTCTTCACACATATTTAATATCATCAATTTTGCTCTAATTATAGTCCATATAACTTAACCACGTATAGAAACCTGATATTTAACAAATCCTTACAAGAACTTAAGATTCCATCAAATCAAACAGGTCGTTGTAATCACATTACCATATTTGTTTCAATTACAACCCTAACCCTTAACCAGTATTTAATCATTGCACCAACCTTAATTCCCATTGAAGTACAATGGCACTAATTCTAAAATCGAAACTTGCATACACCCTCCAACTCAAGCACAATTCTACTAATTAATTTTCACGTGTTCCATAATACTAAAATATTATTCTTTATTCAAACTTGATAAAAGTAAGTATTATTTAAGGAATTCCAATTCCCAAGAATCAAATTTAATAAAGAAGCTTTAACTTTAAACATCACTTAGGAAGCATCTCAAGTAACTAAATAATTATGGTTAGGATTTCCTAAATCCAAGCAAAGCAATGACATAGTGCAAGAATCAGTTAAATACTTAACAATAATTGTGCATACTTGAAAATCAATCAAATTTCATTGGTAACTTACAAAATATTATAACTAATAAATTTATTCCATTTTATCAATTTATTCATAATGATCAAAGCAATTTTTTTTTTAAATAATTCATTTTATTCTAAAATTCATTTCCACATTCATCATAGTAAAATACCCAACTTAAAATAATTATATTTAAACATTTAAATATATATATATTAAATAAAATCCACCATTTAAATTTCAAAACAATATTTTAATTATATTCCAATTATTTAAAATATATAATATATAATACATATATTATATATATTAAATAATAATGAAAAAATAATATATTATAAATATAAATATATATATATACATATTATATATATATTAAAAAGCATATATATAATATATATTATAAAATATAATATATACATATATATTTAAAATATATACATATAATTTTAAATATATAATAAAAGAAAAAAAAAGAAAAATGATATTTAGGGAAAACCCCTAACAAGGGGGGATGCACCCAACCTCCCTATTGGGAGTGGCGCCTTCCCCGACATTTGGGGGGCACTACCATAAGCAACCTCTCCCTTGGGGTTCGGCTAGGGTAGCCATGGCTACCACCGCCCCCCAACAAAGCTTCCATATATTTATATTTTTAATATTTCTAAGCACAAAAAAAAAACAAAAAGAAACCCCCTATTTCTGCATTTTTTCCAGAATTCCCAAATCAAACGAATATAAATATATAAAATATACATATATATATATATATGTATATATATTCATATATATATATATATGTATGTATATATATTCATATATATATATGTATATATATTTTATGTAATTTTGTTTATCAACAGTTAAATAGAGAAATTTCTTTCTTCAGAAAACACAATAGAAAAAAAATATTCAATCACAATTTCATGTGCACAAATTTTGAAGGTTTTCAACTTTAAACAGAGATTTTTATTTTGTTCCTTTTTATTTCTATTGTTTGATTCTTTCATTCCAAAGAGGTTTCCAGATTTGTTTTCTAAACTTGCATTCAAATTGAAACCAAAATTTCAAACTTCAAAACAATTAAAACCAGAATAAAACCTATGATCATGAACTTGAAGAACAGTTGATGTTGAGTTCCTCTGCAGATTCCACTCCTCCACCATTCCATCCCAAGATCTCCACCTTCAAACCAAGATTGAATCCAAAAACCCAAAACCCTCTTTTCTTTTTGCAACCAAATCTCTCCATCCAAAAAAAAAACAAGAAGTGAAAATAAAACCCAAATGAAATATATTATCTCCCCCAAACTCAAATTCAAATTCAAAAATGAAATTTCATGGCTTCTCCAAATCCTCCCCAAATTGAGTCAACTCTTCTAAAATATCTTTTCCACCCAAAGTTATTGCATTTTTGAAGATATTTGAATTTTAAATAACTTAAAACAAAATTCCAATTTCCAAATAGAATTTACTACATTTAGAATTTTCTTTTCAAACAAAGGAATTTAAACTTTTAAAACTTTCTTTCCAAAAATAAACTAACACTTTTAATTCAAAAGAATAACTTAATCAATTCAACACAAATAATTTAATTAATCAATAAAATAAATCTAATCCGAGATTAAATTATTTTATTAATTACATTAAATTATTTAATAAATTAAATAACATTTTTAACAATATAGCCAGATTTATTTAAACAACAACTTAACTACAAAAGCCATTTATTTACTTTTATATCTTGAATTTAAATAAAACCAAGGTGAAAGGGACAACATATAACAACTACACTCGACTACGACCCGATGACACACCATGACTAGGGGGATGACTTGGCATGGAAAACCTAGCTACTATCTCCCAATCAATTACCGTTGGTCAATGGACACGCTCATACCTATGAAACCAAGTGGAGTCTATGTCTTGTACCTACAGTCCTACAACCAAAACGAGTGTCAAACATGCATATAACATAGTAGGCACACCGTGAAGGGGGAATCATAGAATCACAGGAACTCGCATGCGAGTGATGTAATCCCATCCCCTTCACCAATACAGTATTACTAACTGACGAATCTAACATCAATAATATAATCAAAAGCATAAAGCATCGTTAATTTCAAATATCTTCCAAGCTAATCCAAAGCATGCCTTAACGATAACGTCAGAGTAAAATGCCATCACATCAAAATAGAACATTCACATCGCTTAACAGTCAGTGATCAAATAGCAACCAAACACCTTAATTCAAGTGTTAATAGAAACAAGGCATAACATAGAAAAACATTATCTAATCAACCAAGCACAAAATGGAGGGGTGTTACATCAAGTAATTTGTTGATTACATTATTCAACAACCTAAAAGATGAAATGTTTGAAATGTAAATTTGAAAATTAAACAATGCATGAAATGAGTTAATTTAAGCTAGATCGAATGAAATGTATGTTATAGAAACTCAACCAGATGATATAGATAGTTACTGGAAGCCAACAGAAGCATCAAAAATAGGGTTTTTAGTTCTATAAATGATAGTTTTAGGGGTGAAAAGGGATTTATTCAACCAAGGTGGCGAATGAGTCCTAGTGGGGATTTTTTTATAGAATTTATAGAATTTTTTGATTGATTTTGATGTTTTCTAAGTTCTATGATGCAGAGCTAAGGTGCAATTATAGAATTTAAAAAAAAATTAATGATTTTAGATGCCAAAAATGCAACCTATATGCACTTTTTGTTAATGCAAAATTTGAAACCCTAGAATGTAACTTAACTAATGAAAAATGCAATGCAAGCTAATTCTAGGATGATGATGGATCCAAATTAGACAAGAAAGTATTTAAAAACTAGGTTCACCAAAATGAACCATAGATTTTTTTAGGAGGGTCTTATGACTCTCTTGCTCTATTAGGGTTTTTCACCTAAAGGAGAGAGATAGACCCCAAACAAAATCTAGGTGGTTCACTCAAAATAATGTAAGTATACTAGAAATATGAATAAAATGTGCCTAGATGAGATAAACTAAATGCAAATAACTGATAAAAGCTATTGATTATTAAGTGAAAACTATTGAAATGCAATTTTTTGGAAAACACATTATGATAAGCAAAACACCTAGAAATGAAAGCAAACTGTAACATAGTTTGATGAAACTGAAAGTGTGCACTTGAGAACTTGATGGATACTAGAATGACATTTGGAATTCTACCGATATTGAAAATTTGGCCTATTGGGACTCATTCACCATTTTGGGAAAATGAGTCCTAGATCTAGGAATCTGCTCTGGAGCCTATTTCAGACAAATGGGTATCCAAAACTATAGAAAACTTATTTTAGGCCTTATAGTGGGATTCATTCACCACTAATGGAAAATCAGTCTACTTTTGAATTTCTAAAAATCCAAAAGGGGAAACTAAATCCCTTAATCTACTCTTCGGTTCCTAATAGGTGTCCATCTCTGAAAGTTTGATTTTTGACACTAAAAGTGATTTTTTGTTGATATTTTTCCTTGGTCAATAGGAAGATGTCTTCAAAAAAATTCAAATTGATCTTCAATGATTTCCAAGTCTTCAAGATGTTTAAATATACAAATACACAAGAAGAGAAAGAAAAATGTTAGATGTTAGGGCATGGGGGCTTGCCTTAGTCAAACCTCTTTATAGGTAATTAAACCAAATGAAGAAATAATATGAAGAATGAACATGAAATGAAGGGATTAATACCTTTCCTTGATGATAGATCTTGGTTGCTACAATAATATGAAGGATCTACCTTTGAATTTCTGAAAAATGCTATCTTAATGACTTGAGATGATAAAACCCTAACTTGCAAGACTTGAGATAGAAGAATGATGGATCAATAATGAAGAATGGTTATGATTTAGGATCTAGAGACTTGTATTTATAGGTAATTCACCTTATTTTCCCGTTAATTAGATCCCTAAAGCTGACATGGAGAAAAATAAAACTTAAAATCTAGAATTTCCCACTCAAAACTCAAAAATGATCCAAATGGGACTAATTCACCACCCTGGGTGAATTAGTCCCACTTGGTAGGGACTCATTCACCCAGATGGGTGAATTAGTCCTAGAGGGGTCCTTTTGATAGTTGGAATGTTGGGGAATGAGTAATTTTGGTTCTTATGTTGATTTCATCAGGTATTTGATCAAATTATGCCTTGGGATGCACAATGTAGGGTCATAGGAGCCTATTAGTGATGATGTAAAGAGTAATTAGGTATTGGGACACACAATTCAATGTAAAAGTGTGATTAAATACACTTTACAACACTAAAATAAGGCCCACATAGCCTAGAAAGGCACAACATCCAATGTGAATGTGCATGACACATTACAACATTAGATTAACATTAAGTTCATTTTACAAGCTTTCTAGATTGGTGTGATATTACATTTAAATATATTTTACATTGATGAATTAAGGTAAAATTGGCTCATTAAGTCTAGATAGGTGTGAAAGTCTTTTACTACACTTTACAACACCTTTACAAGACATTGTTAGATGTATTTGATTCAGTTTGCAAAGGTCCAAGACCTAATGTGGATGTGTAAAAAACTCCACAACACTAAATCAAGGCCTTATTAAGTCCAATTTATCATCAATTAATTCCCAAATCAAGCAAAAAATGCTTTTTTCTATGGTACACATAGCATACATCAAACTTACAACTGCACTCTCGTCAGTCACTCTGCACATGTCTTCGATGTTTGATGGGGATGTTTCACAATCTGAAATAGATAACTTTGTTCCAACTGAATAGGAAAACATAATGGTCAATAATCTTGCATATCAAACCTATATAAAATTGAATTGATATACTTACTTTTCCCAAGCCATATATCATTTTTTTCACTCTATCTCTTTTAATTTCTATCCCAAGAAAGTGTTTAGCTACACCAAGATCTTTCATCTGAAATTTAGCAACAAGTTGAGATTTCAGTTATGAAATCATACCTTTCCCTCTATCAATAAATAACATATCATCAACATATAATCCAATAAATAGGAAACAATCGCTATCAATTTTATAATAAACACAATGATCTAATTTAGAATGCTCAAATCAAAAACTCAACACATATGTATCAAATTTTTGGTACCATAGCCTAGGACTCCATTTTAAGCCATACAAAAATTTCTTCAATTTGCAAAGCAATTTATTTTTACCTTTCACATGTAGTGAAAATGTGTCATTTAAATATCCTCCTCCAAGTCACCATGAAGGAAAGCAGTTTTCACATCCATTTGCTCAACCTCTAAATCATAAGCAACAATAATAGAAAGAAAAAATCTAATGGATTTCATTTTTGAAACAAGAGAAAATATCTCACCATAATCAACACCCTCAACTTGAGAGTAACCTTTTGTAACCAACCTTGCTTTATATTTCTCAATACTTCCATCTGAACTAATTTCGTTGAACACCCATTTACAACCTAGAGGTTTTCATCCTTCATGCAATGGTACAAGATCCCATGTATCATTCTTTCTCAAAGCTACCATTTCTTCATCTATAGAAATATTTGAGGATTCTACATCATTCATACCTAATGCCTCTTCTACCAATCTGGTTTCATCCATCTTAGTAAATTCAAAGAAAAAATACATCTGCAATCATTAGGTGAATACCTTTTAGGTGGTTGTATATGACTTGTAGCCCTATGAACAAGCCGAGTTAGAGGTTCTTCCTCCCCTTCTAAAGATTTGGAGCTAGATGAACTCTCCTCAACTTCTTGTCTATCCATGGGTGTCGATTCAACTTTCTCAAGTGTGGAAGGAAATTGAATCACATCTCCCTATTTACTTTGTTCTAGCTACAATGTAATAGAAAAAGGCTTAGTTTCTCTAAAAATAACAATTCTACTATGTATTACCTTTTACGCAACAGGATCACAAAGCTTGTATCCTTTCAAACCATAACTATATCTGATGAAGACATATTTCATAGCCTTGTTCTCCAACTTTGTTTTCCTCTCCTTTGGCACATGTGCATATGCCTCACAACCAAAACATATAAGATGTATTAATGAAGGTTTGTGACCTAACCATGCCTCTATAGGCATCTTATCAAAAAGATTTGATGTAGGAGATCTATTGATCAGGTAACAAGTAATGGAAATATCTTCAATCCAAAACCTTTGTTCTAGACTGTCATTGCTCAACATACACCTAGTCTTCTCCATCAGTGTCCTATTCATTCTTTCTACAACTCCATTTTGTTGTAGAGAATATGGAGTTGTATTTTTTCTGTGAATACCAAAATCTGTATAGAATATATCAAAATCATTAGAGAAAAAATCACCACCATTATCAGTCCTCAAACATTTTATTTTCTTTCTAGTTTGCAACTCAACCATTGATTTAAGTTCTTTAAATCAACTAAAAACTTCAGATTTACTCTTTAGAAAATATACCCATGTCCTTCTACTATAATCATCAATAAATGAAACATAATATGTGGATTTACCAATTGAAGGAACATATATAGGACCAAACATATAAGAATGAATAACATCCAATACACCACAAAATTTATGAGAACTCAAGTAAAATTGAACCAAGTTTTTTTTTCCATAAATGCAATGTTCACAAAAATAAAATTCAAGATTACAATCAGAAAAATCTTCAATGATGTTTTTATTTTTCAAGGTCCTTGGACCATTTTCTCCAATGTGATGAATTCTATATTTCCATAACATAGTTTTCTCTATAGGTAACTTTGATTTAGTAGAAAGAGCACCCTTGAGTACCCAAAATCCATGACCATCTACTGAAGGTGAAACCCTCACCTCTTCCACAAACTTTATTTTCATAGAATTACTATTACACTCAACATCGCATGCATCAACCTTATACAATGTGTCATATCTAAAACCTCTAGTAGTTACCATAACACCTATAGCCATCTTGCATCCTACATTAGAAAATACCATTTGCACACCCGCATCTATTAGTTTTCTTACAAATAATAGATTTCATGCTAATCCAGGGATATACAACACACCATTAATCCTTTTTATTCTACCATTAGGAAACTCAATTTTAACATTACCAAGGCCAAAAATAGTTAAATAAGAATTATCACCCAAGTAAACCTTACCTCCATCAAATTATTCATATTCAGAAAACCAATCTCATTAAATGTCATATGGAAAGATGTACCTATATGTCAATTAATCATGCATCATTACCTACACAAGTTTCCAAAACTACAATGAATGTGTCACCATCTTCCTTCTCAAACTCAAAATTAGAATCAAATCTCTTATTTTTATTCTTCTTTTATTTTTTGCATTCCTTACAAACATGTCCAAGTTTACCATAATTCTAGAAAATAACATTGGTTTTCAAGGAGATTTAGATCTCCCCTTGGAATTGGATTTTTCTCGCTTCTTTTTTTTTTTTCCTTTTCCTCAAGTCTTCCATGAAAATTTAGGGCCTCCTTGGAACTAATGGATACCTTCCTCATCATTTCCTTAGAAATCAAAGAACTAACCACATCTTCAATATTCATTATAGAAAAAGTACTCCCAATAGCCATAACAAGAGAATCCCACAAATCAAGCAAAGAACAAAGTAAGATATGGAATTTTTCCTCCTCATCCATTTTGACACCAACTAATCCCAAATGATCCACCAACATATTGAATTCTTCCAAGTGGTTTTTTATTCATCCACCCTCTTCCTTTCTTAAGGAATATAATTTCTTCCTTAAGAAAATCTTGTTCACTAGAGATTTGGATTGATACATCTCACCAAGCTTCTTCTATAGTTTTTGTGCAAAGGTCTCTTCATGGACATTGATTAAAATAGAGTATTCCAAGCACAATCTGATAAAACCCTTAGATTTATGGTCCATAACATCATATTGAGCAACTTCAGTCAGATTTGTAGGCCTTGAAACATTCTTATCAATAGCATCCCATAGATCTTGATCTATCAATAGATCCTCCATATTTAGCTTCTACACTTCAAAATTATTTCTAGAAAATTTATCCACCTCTATTCTCCTCGATGAACTTTCCATCTAAAAATTCCTACAAGATGTTCACAAAGTGTCTTCTGCACAAGCTCCCACTCAAATCTAGATTAGTTCAAAAAACCCAACAACCCCCAATTGAAACCAAAGGTGATAAAGATTTGAACCACTTTTAAAGAAGCTAAGGTAGCAAAAAAACTTCCTACACTAAACTTGAGAGGATAATAATGCAAAAAATTGTATAGATCTTTAACAGTTACAAAAAATTAAAAAAAATAAAACACAAATATCATGCATACCACAACATAGTGATTTATGTGGGGAAAACCCTTTTAGGAGAAAAACCCCACACTCCAAAAGTTGTCCAATATATTATTCAAAAATCAAAAAGATTGCAATATACTTGCAGAGAAAGCTTCTCATAGGAGTATCACCAACTAGAGATCCAAATGTAACACAACTACTATCAGACTCTTAGAATACATCAAAATGCACAATCATAATATAACACCCTCATAAAATAGGGTTTCCTTCTATGGAAATTCAAGCCAACAAAATATTGATTGTTAGATATGAAACCTAATGATGAACGGTCCAAATTTACAAATAATAAATTATACCAAAAATGAGGCTTTTTGAGGTGCTACCCCCAAACCCCCACTACGGTGCACTACTCCTAGACCCCCACAAGGGAGGTACCCAAGTGCAACCCCCCTTTGTTGATGTATCATGTGTTTGAAAGGTTGAGACATGTTTTTAATTCCCAACCCGGTCTCAAAGATAACCTTTGATTTAACCACTTTCAATGATTGATTACCTTGAGGGATTTCCCAATGAATATGCAAAAGTTATAATAGATTTCCCTCTACATTTTAGGCTCTGTAAAACCTGGGAGGGTGTCCTTGATATTATTTATCAATATCTTATGCCAATTATTACAAATATTGTGACAAGCAGATGTGTTCTATGAAAATTTGCTTGAGGCTCATGAAAATAAGAATATTTGGCTTAAATAATTCAAGTGTTTTACATTCTCAAGACCATAGAATAAGGTAAGAACTCAATCCAACGTACACATTCAATAAAACAAAAATATTGAAAGTATTTTAGAGTGTTTGATTCTGGGACTGTAATTCACACACAAAGGCAAGAGACATGTGCCTGATCCTAGGGCTACATAGTTAGAAATCGTGCAATTGGTGTTCCACAACAACATTTCACCTAGACATTTAAAGCTTCACAATATTATGCTCAACATTCCTTACCAACTATACTTATCAAATCCTAGTATTCATTAACACAAAAATATATTCTCAATAAAGAATTTAACCTATTCTTTAAATAAGAGCCTCAATTAGGAACATACACCCACAGACACAAACATGGAGAGAAATTGAAAGATCATTGATCTATTCATTCATAATATGTGTAAACCACACATCAAGAGACAATTGGCTTCAAAAAATTTCCATTGAATTCCACAAAATGCTAGTATTGTTATGCAACACGACCAATTACAAGACTCAAACACCAAAACCCTAGAATGACCTTGACTAAATTATTTGTTGTTCATTAAAAAATTCACCAAAAGATCTATAAAAAAGGTCATGAATTCCAATTTATAGAATAAGGGAACAACAAGCTTCGGGCATCTAACACCATTCAATTCAATTTTCTTGTTATAGCACTTAAAACCCTAACCACACATAAGGGAGAATTTCAAAAACACTGTCACTGCTAAGTTGCAAAGGCACATTCCCATGTCTCCAAGAAAATGCATAATAAAGAAGAAATTACATTCTGAAAACAAAAAAATTATTTCATCCACTCCTCTATTTCTCTTAACATCTTCATGTTATGCAATAATTGTTAACTAGCCATTCTTGTTTGAATTCTTACCATTGGATTGATGGTGGATAGCCAAGATCAAGCTCGATGTGAAGTTTAAATTATAACTATATGATCACTTCAACTAAATGATCAATGGTTGTCGTGCACCACTCATACATCACATCCTCCTGTCATTAATAAACAACACTTTCTATGGCTTACAGTCATGTGATGAAATTATTTTCTGCTAGTTGTCCCATAAATATTCTTTTATTATGTCTTCCCTTTAGTCCTTATATCACACATCATATTTGAGTCCCATGCCTAGTGAATTGAAATTGTGGTGTGATAAAACCTTGTGCTACAACATCATTTAGGCACATGTCCATCAAAATATTCCTTTAATATATTCTTATATCCCATATCGCACTTCACTCATTAGCTACTTGAAACAAAAATGTGATACAAAGGACCCTCATAATGAGAAACAATACTGACACCTATCCTTGTATATACCTTGAATATGCCTTCATTGCACATTGCAAATAGAACCTAGCCCTCTTGATACACAAACTGTGATGTATTAAGCTTATGCAATGACCGTTAGATTTCCTCCTTTCCATTATAGTCATTGATCTTTAATATCGAATATCACACTTCTTCATACAACTCCCTTGTTCACATTTGTGATGCATAGACTTCATTAGATGTGAATAGAATATTATAATAGAATATTCATCTCTTCCCTCTTATATCGCATATTGAAAAAAATATTTAGCTTTCATGAAGCACAAATATGATATAAAGATCACTTGCGATAACTATTGGATCTTCTCCCCTTCATTACAACCATTGATCATGGAACATTAAAAATTGCATCTTCACTTCATGCCGCTAGGAACCAAAATGTCATGGAAAGGCAAGGTGTGATTGAAGAACACTTAAGTGAAATAATAAGCACATGTGCAATAAGTTTTTTTAAAAGCTGACCATGCCTATGCAAATGAATAGACGATGCTTAAAAAAGGAAAAGGAATGAATGAAACTTAGGGCCAAATTGAATAAAAGATAGACACCGTCGATGAGGAAAAAGGTTATAGAAACCATGGTAGTGATTGATATAGTTTTAAAAACAACATGAATTGCTGAAAACATTGATACTTAGCCACATTTTGCACCTAGTTGGTAAAAGTAGAGGTTATGGTAACCATGTTGGTCAATGAAGAAGTTTCGATAACCAATCAAAAGATCGAAAATCTTTAGATTTAGCCAAATTTTCAACTGCTTGGAAAAAATATTAGGAGATATAGGCTTAGACAATGAAAATGAAGCAAGGGGCCAGTCGGGACATGAATTCAAAGACATAAGACATAACTTAGACCAACTAAAAATTGACCTAACTAGTCAATGAGAAAATAGAAAGGATGACCAAGGAAAAGAACAATTAAGATTTTAGGAGGGTTTTGGACCTATTGTGAACCATGTACATAAGAAATGAAAACCCTATTCTTCTCAAAACCATTAGAACATATTGAAGATTTGAAAAGCATGACCTAGAACTCAAAATTTTTATAGACTCCATCATAATTGATGAATATTTTTTTTATCACAAGAAGCAATTTCCATTTCTATATTTGTATTTAGAGACATTGGAGCCAATGTATTCAAAACATATTCCAAAGAATATTTCAGATAGATAATATAAAATCTTGTTAATAAATTTTTCAATGTACCTTCATTTAAAAATATTCTTGTTTCTTGTTCTTCTAGAATAAAAAATAAATGAATTCTATCGAGCCACCATTTGAAACTATTTTTTATTTTATCATTTCAATGAACTATTTTATCCTTATTTCCAGGTCAAATTAATGAAATTAGATCTAGTTGGTTGGTGGAATCATGATTGCTTACCTATCAAAAGTAAACCTTATGTAATTTGAAGGTTGAGACATATTTTCACAAAATAAAACACAAGTTTTTGCTAAATTTCTAGAGATGTATCCTCAAGTTAAAAGTTTTCAAAGTTTTTTGAGTTTTAAACCCTTTTTATGTAAAAATAAATCACACACACTACTTGTTGTTGTACAGTACATATTGAGTTTTCTAACCATTATGATATTTATCAAGACATATATTTAGATTTACATATTAAAAATGTTTTGCAAGAATGTAACATAAGGCTTCCACCTAGATATTCAAGGGATTTCATATCTAGCATTTTATGTGAAAGAGTGGATGGTCAATTTTCTTACAAGAACTTATTCTTGGATTACACATCTGTTCATTGTGGTGGCTTGCAATGTTTGTCACTTTTTCAACATATGGATAGTACACATGCAATTGGAAACAAAGAAGTGGAATTTGGAAAATATAAGATAGTGGCCTATAGTATAAAAGATGGGAAAGAAGTAAAAAAGTGTGAATTGGTTAGTGAGAAGAGTCTAGTGTATCAGTTTATTGGGCATTTTTCATGATTATGTAGTTTATGAGTATGCCAAGCATACACATAGAGCTTGATGATTGGACTCACAATTCAAGTTATTAAAGGATATATTTCCACTTCATACCGGGTATGTACAAGATCATGATGGGCCAAAAAGTGGTGATATGATGGGTATATGTAGGGTATGTGGCTAACGACTCTTTTTTACCCAAAATTGATGAAACAAAAAGGGTTTTTGAAGGAGATTATCAACTTTCCACCAATATAAATTATGCTTTACTTTGAATTTAATAAATAATTATTGTTCATTTTCTATTTGAATTATGACTAAAGTCATGATTGATAGTTTGATTGAAAAACATCTATATCTTTCAAACGGTATCACATTTTTTGAATCTAAAACATGCGTTACATTATATGCTTCATATACTATAGGATTAAAAAAAAATAAAATCATGGTGACCAGAAGTTAAGGTGGTCAAACATACAGTTTTTATATTTTTAAAAGTTGTAATAAAAAATTACCATTAAATTATTTAGTTGGAAAAAATTACAAAAAAAATGCATCATGGGTACATGGTCTCTACTTATATCTAAAATATTATAAAAATATATTTTAATTTTGTTGGTTGGGGTGGTGGATAGACACCCAGCTACTTATTTTCCCTAAAATTTAAGTACTACTACATTATTCAAATATTAAAATAGATTTTTTATTTATTTATAAATAAACCTAGTAGTTTAGAAACTACATTCAATTTGATACAAATTATATTCTTAAATATTTTTGAAATAATATAATAACTTATTCAAATTTTTACGTCAAGTTGCCTAACTCTGATTTTTTAAAATTTTCATCACCACTTAAGGGCCTATTTTTTCTATGACAATCCTGCACATAACCTACCATTATTTTAGTTGTTGAATTTGTAGAGAACTACACACTACAACCACAAAATGAGGTGTAATCACAATATTAAAACTCCACACAGGTTTCTATATTTGTGCATATAAAATTCATTCATGCAAGTGATAGTATAGAGGATGACAAGAAGATATTGACGAAGTATCACTTTTACATCAGTAATGATCGCACATATTCTATAGAGTTCATGAAAGGTTTCTTTGAGATGTTCTATGATGATTTGGCTAGTAGGGGCATATCATTATATTAGCATATCATATGGTCAAATAATTGTACATCGTAATTCAAGAACTCCAGGATGTTTTAACAGTTGAGTAGGATGCATAAAATCAATCTTTTTTAACATATGTGTAATTTCTTTGTGGTGGGGCATGGAAAGGGGGAGCATGCATGTACTAAAATAGACTTAACACAAGAAGAGTTTGTAATGACAAAAAATGTATCCCTCTACATTTTTGTGCTTTTTTTGGTCCTCGTTAAATTGAGCTTAATGTTGCCTAGATTTAGTGTTGTAATGTGTTTAAGACGTTCACATCGGGTCTTGGTCCCTTGTAAACTAAGTGGGCCTAATTGTGCCTTATTTAGGGTGTTGTAAAGTGTTGTATTACACTTTCACACTAATCTAGGGTTTTATTAATTAATTGGGCTTCTTTATGCCTTAATTAGCCTTATTTTGCATCCACAAGCCTTAATTAATTCATCTTTCTAAGAATAATCCAGACATAAACCAACATCCAATCATAATTCAGGTGTTTTTGGATTGTATGACCCAGATTTAGTGATTTGGGACTCATATGCCACCTTGTGTGTATGGGTCCCACCTAAGTTTTG
>VDFB02271358.1:710606550-710854270 GCA_007258455.2 Sequoia sempervirens | reverse complement strand
CAAAACAAAGAAACACTTGTTCATTTTAAGTCCACAAAGCAATGATTTGATTCTTTCTAGTGCACCAAAATGAAATATGGATTTTTCCTTGTTCAATTGTTAATCCTCAAACCAAATCTAGTGAGTTTTTCCTAATGTTCTTTTTAAACCCCTTTGTAGCAAAAAATTGAAATGTTCTTTTTAGAGCCCAAAAGGAATTTAGTGGATCCTAAGCTTGTGAAAGATAACAAATTTTTAAGAGAAATTGTGAATTCTCTAAAAGTGTTAAACAAACACTAAAGTGTTAAAAAACATAGTTTGGTATCCTAAGTGTGTGATGTCATTATGCCTCTTTCAAACTTGTTTTTCTCCTTTGGTATCATGAGAGTGTGATGTCATTATGCCTCTTTCAAACTTGTTTTTCTCCTTCACTTTCATTAAACCAACCTATACAAAAACTAGTTAGATCTACAAAACAAAGGTCAAGACATCAATTAATAACCCAAATGATCAAAATTTAAAAAAGTACATGTCATGCACATGTCATAAAAAACTGAAATTTGACTATTTATTTTACTTTAGCGGCGAAACCTACATAGGCAGTGCAGTTTAAAGAAGTCAATAGTGCTATATGGCACTGCTTGTCAGTCAACTTGTTTTGCAGCAAGGAAAGAGAGTGTGATTGTGTCACTCTTTTCACCAGCAGTGCAATTTGGAATTTAAATATTGTAGACCATGCAAATAGGACTAGTGGTGCTGTTTAAAAATTTGAATTTTGGGCGAGAACACCAAAGCGTCAAAGTTTGAAATTTGTAGCGGTGCTATATGGCGATGCTAGTGAGGTAGTGGTTCTAAATAGCGATGTTGGTCTGCTAGCGGTGCACTTTCCTGTAGACACCAAAAAAAACACAAAAAACACAAAAAATTTGATAAAAAAATGATTAGAAAATGAGATCATCCCTCCTTCTAGCACCAAAATGTAGATCCAAGATCTTAGTACCTGTAAGAGACAACAAACAAAAACATTAGAAGATTCAAATGCAAGCCAAGATCAAATCTCCCCATAAAATCCATTAACAATGTTCAAAATAGGAATGAAAGCAAGAATACAATGAAAAAGTAATGAAATAGATTAAATCCTATTAAGAACATGCAAAATCTTGATCTTATGGGGGATTTGGTGCCAATTTAATGTGGAAATTGGCCCTTTCCCAAATCCTATGCAAACTCTTGATGATTTGTTGATGATTGATCCACTTTGTTGAAGGTTCAAGTGTGCTCCAAGATGAAAAACCTACATAACCTAGCTAAGACTTGATGAAATGGATGAGAATTGCAATGCTTGAGTATGGATTTGAGTATAGTAAGTTTTCTCAAATTATGGATGATGAAATGAGGAAAGAAGCCTCTTATTGATAGAAAGACAAGATGGAGAAATGCCCAAAATGAAGCAATGTGGGACTAACTTTCAACCAATGGCCAAGTTCCACTTGTCAAGATGAGAATGGATGAGGGATTTGCCCATTCTGATGAATGTGCCCATAAATGCATTTAGGTGGATTTTGAAAATAATGAAATGACATGTAAGAGGGAAAAAGGAATGTCTTAAATGCCACTTGGCTCAATGAAAATATGAAATAAATGTCTTGTTGGAAGGAAAAAGTCCACTTGAAAAGATTCCAAATTTGAAGGAATATTCCTCTATTATGCCATGTTGAGAGAAAATAGGGTTTTAATAAATGAATTAAATCTATTTTCATGTGCAAGTGGAAAATCTTAGAGATGGGACATTGATTAGGATTAAATTAATCAAGGGTTAATTTCAATTCTAATGAGGGATTAGATGATGTGACCACCTAATTCTAGATTTGCTGGGTTGATTTAAATCATATGGGAGGAATGTGATTTCAAAGACAGTTAAACAAATATTTTAAATTTTATTTAGCCAAAGGATGATGGCTATATTAAAATTAAACAGGGTTTTAATTTACTAATTTTATATATTCTACTGCAAAAAATTGATTTATTTAATTAAATGTTTTTGTTTAGGCTAATTAGGACTAAATTGATTGATTTAATTAACAAGAGAAAATGACTTAATTAGATAAATGATTTACTTAATTAAGAGAGGAAAATTAATGAATTTAATCAAATAAGGGTATTTGATTAAATGGTTAGACTGAAGGATGATTAAGGATGAAACGGTATTAGTAGTCAGGATCACGTGTCTAATGTCAATCAGTACATTTTACATGTCTAGAATTATTTATCTCTCCCTCTCTCCCACTCTCCCTCTTCTCACCTCCCATGCTCTCTCTCTCCCTCTCTACCACTCTCGCTCTCCCTCTACCAATATCCCTCTCCCTCCCCATCTCTCTCTACCATTCTCTGCCTCCCTCTCTACCACTCTCACTCTCCCTCTATCTCTCTCCCTCTCCCACACTTTCCATCCCCCTCTCCCTCTCCATCTCCCCTTCTTCCTCTCTCTCTCTCTCTCTCTCTCTCTCTCCTACTCTCCCCCTCACTCTCTCCCACTATTTTTCTCTCTATCTACCTCTCTCCCACTCTCCCTCTCTCCATTTCAAGTCCTTCCCTCTCTCCTTCTCTCTCTACCTCTCTTCCTCTCAGGTCTTTCTCTCTCTCCCTCTCTCCCACTCTCCCTCAACCTCTCTGCCACTCTCTCTCCCCCTCTCCCACTATCCCTGTCCTTATATATATCTCTCTCCCACTCTCCCTCTCCCTCTCTCTATCTCTCCCTCTCTCCCTCTCTCTCCAACACTCCCTCTCTCCCTCTCTCTCCCACTCTCCCTCTCTCTCTCTCTCACACACACACACACAATCTCCCTCTCTCCCACTCTCTCCCTCTCCCTCTCTCTCTCTCCCCCACTCCACCTCTCTCTCTCAAAATATCCCTCTCTCCCTCTCTCTCCCACTCTCCCTCTCCCTCTCTCTATCCAACTCTCCCTCTCTCTCTCCATCTCTCCCTCTCTCCAACTATCCCTCTTAGTCTCCCATTCTCTCTACTACTCTCCCTCTCCCTCTCCCTCTCTCTCTCTCTCCCACTCTCCCTCCATCTCCCACTCTCTCTATCCCACTCTCCCTCTCTCTCTACTTATCTCTCTCCCCCCATCTCTCTCTCTCGCACTCTCCTCTCTCTCTCTCTCCCAGCACTCCCTCTCCTCTCTCTCTCCCCTCCCCTCTCTCTCTCTCTCCCTATCCCTCTCTCCTCTCTCCCACTCCCTCTCCCTCTCTCCCAGTCTCCCACTCCCACTCCCTATCTCTCTCTCTCTCTCTGTGTGTCTGTGTTTGTGTCTTTGTCTCTATCTCTTTATCTATCTATCTCTATCTCTATCTCCATATCTATCTCTCTCTCTGTTTGTGTATGTGCAAGATCATGATGAGCCAAAAAGTGGCAATATGATGGGTATGTAGCTGAACAATTTTTTTTTACCCAAAATTGATGAAACGAAAAAGGGTTTTTAAAGAAGATTCTTAGCTTTCCACCAATATAAATTATGCTTTACTTTGAATTTAATAAGTAATTATTATTCATTTTCTATTCAAATTACGACTAAAGTCCTGTTTGATAGACTAATTGAAAAACATCTATATCTTTCAAATGTTGTAACATTTTTTGAATCCAATACATGCCTCACATTCTATGCTTCACATACTATAGGATTAAAAAAAGAAAAAATGAATTTCATGAAGTTTTGACCAAGTTAAGGTGGTCAAATATGCAAGTTTTTTATATTTTTTAAAATTTGTAATAAAAAATTCATAATTAGTTATTTACTTGGAAAAAAATTACAAAAAAATATGCATCACATTGGGACATGGTCCTCTCTACTTATATCAAATCTTATAAAAATTATTATCATTTTATTGTGGTTAGGGTGGTCGAGGCCGGACACCTACTTCTTATGTTTTCCACAGAAATTTAAGTACTACTGCATTAGAAATTTTTTTCCAAATAGATTTTTTTTTTAAAACAAACTTATTATTTTAGAAAATACATTCAATTTTCTACAAATTCTATTCTTACATATTTTTGATATAATATAGATAACTTATTCAAACTTTTACGTCAAGTTTCCTAACTTTGATTTTTCTGATTTTTTTTTGCCACTTAAGGGCATGTTTTTTCCATGATGATCTTGCACATACCCATCTATTTGTCTATATGTCTGTCTCTTTCTCTCTCTCTATCTCTCTCTCTCACACTCTCCTTCTCTCCCTCTCCCTCTCCCACTCTCTCTATCCCACTCTCCCTCTCTCTCTCTCTCTCTCACTCTGCCACTCTACCTCTCTTTCTCCATCTCTCCCACTATCCCTCTCAGTCTCACATTCTCTCTCTTACTCTTACTCTCCCTCTCACTCTCCCTCTCTCTTTCTCTACCACTCTCCCACTCTCCCTCTCCCTCCCACCTCCCTCTCCCACTCTCTCTCCCACTCTCCCTCTCTCTTTCTCTACCTCCTCCCTCTCCCTCTCCTCCCCACACCTCCCTCTCCCACTCTCTCTCCCACTCTCCCTCTCTTTCTACCTCTCTCCATCTCTCCCCCCATCTCTCTCTCTCTCTCTATGTCTCTCTTTGTCTCACTCTATGTCTCTGTCTTTGTCTCTATCTATATATCTATCTATCTCTATCTCCATCTCTGTCTCTATCTCTATCTTCATCTCTCTCTCTCCCACTCTACCTCTCCCTCTCTCTCTCCCTCCCTCTCTCTCTATCTTTGTCTCTCTCTCGGTCTCTCTCTCTCTCTCACACACACTCTCTCTCTCCCTCCATTCCCCCCTCCTCTATCTCTCTCCCTCTTTCTCTCTCTCTCTCTCTCTATCTATCTATGTCACTCTTTGTCTCACTATGTCTATGTTTGTGTTTCTATCTCTATCTTTCTATCTATTTATCTCTATCTTCATCTTTGTCTTTGTTCCTATCTTCCCCCCTCTCTCTCTCTCCCACTCTACCTCTCCCTCTCTCTCTCTTACTCTCCCTCCCATTCTCTCTCTCTCTCTCTCTCTCCCTCCCTCGCCCCCCCTCTCTCTCTCCCACTCTTCCTCTTCCACTCTCACTCTCACTCTCTCCCACTCTCCATCTCTCACTCTCTCTCCCACTTTCCCTCTTTCTCTCTCTTAGCTCTCTCTCCCTCTCTCTCTCTCCCACTCTCTCTCTTTGTATCTCTCTACATCTCTCCCACTATCCCTCTCCCTCTCTCTCTCTCCCACTCTCCCTCTCCCTCTCTCTCCCACTCTCCCTCTCTCTCTCTCTCCCATGCTCTCTCTCTCTCTCTCTCTCTCTCTCTCTCTCTCTCCCTCTCCCTCTCTCCCTTTTAGGTGTTTCTCTCTTTCTCTTTCCCTATCTCTCTCTCTCCCTCTCTTCCTCTCTCCCTCATTCTCCCTCTCTTTGTCTCAGGTATTTGTCTCTCCCTATCTCCCTTTTAGGTATTTCTCTCTCTCCCTCTCTTTAATATATAGTGATTAAATATATATATATTAAAGACCTTAGAGGGAGATGGAGACTTCAAAGCGAGACTATGTATTAAATATATTATATAATATAATATATAATATATATATATACACAATATATAGAATATAAATCATATATAATACATACTATAATATATTTAATATATAATATGCATACATTATATATTAAATATGATATAGTGTATATTATATATTAAATATATTATGATATATTTATATATAATACATTTATTATATATTCAAAATACATGGCAAACATATATCCATTACAAATGGATATCCTTTTTGTTGAGGATTTTAAAACCTGAACCCTACCTCATTGTCATGACGATCCTAGTTGAGGAGTGACCTACATCATGCATAGTGACCTCCAACATGATCTAGGTATGTGTTGAATCCTTTTCTTTGCATTTTTTCTATTTTTTTTGCTAATTAGTTATTAATTTAGGTTCTTAATTTTCATTCTTTGTAGTTTTATTGAATTTTTTCATTTCAGTATAAACCTACAAAAAAAAGAACCTTCATTACCCCCTTTCTGCATTTATTTAAACTATTTTACATTGTTGTCTATTTTTCCTTCTTTATAACTTATTCTCACGTTTCTTAAATTCTTTCTTTGTTGCTTATTTTTAAGTTAGTATTTCTTTGCTAAATAATTTATTTTTTCATTTTTTAATTCTTTTGACTCTCCTCAACACTCAAAATAGAAACAACCCTTGTTGGAAGTGCTCTAAATTGCCAATACTTAGTGAATGTAGATCCATAGTTAGTACTGGCAAAACAAAACTTGTCCTAGTAGACATAGGGGAATGGGAAAAGTTAATGGGTAATAATCGATGGGCTATGTAAGAGGCTATCATAAATAGCCCATTGATTATTACCCATTAACTTTTATCATTTCCCTATGGTTGTTGGGACAAGTTTTGTTTAACCATTACTGACTATACATATCTAGATTCACTATGTATTGGAAATTTGGAGCTTAACACTTCCACATTACAGCGAGGTAAAAATTTAATGTATTTTTTTAATGAGATTTCATGTCACTTTAACAACTATTTGTTTTTCATTTACATTCCTTAGACATAAATGAGCTTTACACATTTTTTCATCTATATTCAATTACTAGTCATTTATATTGAATGGTTTAAGGGGATTTTTAAACATGTATCTTACATTTTGAAATTACAAATTTAATATAGGTTCACTTATATCTAAATCATGGATCCACGCCCTCCACATCCACCCACTTCACCTCCACCCACTCCACCTCGTAACCGCCCACCTCCACCACCTACATCCGATGATGCTTGCTTGCAAGAACAAATTGATGTGTTCATGCTAGATCCATTCAGGATCAAGTTAACACTATTCAGAATGAAGAATGTATTCCACCATATTTGAGGTGTTTTGTATCTACAATTCAAAATGTTGTTGATGTTGTTAGGTCCATTGATGTGGAGTTAGATTAGAATCAATGATGGCTAGAGGAGAGGAGAAAATCCCATTCTAAAAAGGAAAATACAAAGCAATGGAGAGATGCAATAGAGAGCTACAACACTATATTAAGATAAAGATCTTAATGAATTTTATTGAATTTTGTAGTTAACGCTGACAATGATCTTATTTTTATAAATAATTTGGTTGGATGGATATTTTCAGTGTTGAATTTATGAAGATAATAGTATAATGATGAGACAAAAATTTAGTAATAATACTAAATAATCTATTAATTTAGTGTTTGTTCATATATAGTGTGCATATATAGTTTTTTTTCATGCATCATGGTTGAGTGATGTCTTATTTGTTGATCATTATTCTTGTATAAATTTCACATGAATACTCTAATGAACATGTATCTTGTTGTCTTGTAAGGATTTTGTTTGAAGGTTGCATGAAACCCCTATGTATCTCACTCTCAGGTCCCTCCCACTCTCTCTCTCTCAAGTCTCCCTGTCTTCCTCTTTCCCTCCCTCACAAGTCTCTTTCTCTTTCAGGACTCTCTCTCTCCCTATCAAATCTCTCTCTCTCTCTCAAGTCCCTCTCTCACCCTCTCTCCTTCTCATCTCTCTCTCTTGATCTCTCCCTCTCAATTAAAGTCTCTCTCTCTCCCTCTCTACTTCCCACTTTCCCTCTCAACTCTCTCTCTGTCTCTCTCCCTCTTAGGTCTTTCTCTCTTTCTCTCTCCCTCTAACTCTCAGGTCCCTCTCTCTCTCATCTATCTCTCTCTCTCTCTCTCTCTCTCTCTCTTCCTCTATCCCTCCCTCTCTCCCTCTCAAGTCTCTCTCTCTCCATCTTTCCCTCTCTCCCTTCCTCTCCCACTCTCAAGTATTTCTCTCACTCTCTCCCTCTCAAGTATCTCTCTCACCTTCTCTCCCTCTCAACTCTCTCTCCTCATCCCTCTTAGGTCTCGCACTCCCTCTCTCTCTCTCCTAATAAATATATAATATATACTATGTAGTACACAATATATAATATGTATTAAATATATTATATAATATAATAATGTATAATATAATATATAAAATAATATATAATATAATACATATTATATAATACATAATATATAATATATAATACATAATACATAATACATAATACATAATACATAATACATAATACATAATACATAATACATAATACATAATACATAATACATAATACATAATACATAATATATAATATATAACATATAATACATAATATATAATATATAATATATAATATATAATATATAATATATAATATATTAATATATAAGTATATATTACAATATTAAATATTAACTATTATAAATAATACAAGTAATACATATCTATTTTTATGGATATCCGTCCTGAATGGATATCCATTTTTTTTGACAAAATATGTAGGCTCGAGATTTGGCTTGCGATTTGGTTCAGGATTGCCTAGCAAGGAAAGTCAACCCAAAAAATGTGTTTAGAAAAATTTCTTAGTTTTTCAAAGTTCACCCTTGTGGCTGATGACTTATTTTTATCTGAATTTTTATGAAATGAAAAGGGTTTATATAAAAAATTGTCAGCTTTCCAGCAATATAAGTTATGCCTTATTTTGAATTTAATAAATAATTATGATTGTTTTTCTACATACATTATGACTAAAGTCCTAATTGATAGGTTGGTTGAAAAAATTATATAACTTTCAGACTACTTAACATTTTTTGAACCTACATGATGTGTCACATTCTATCCTTCACATACTATAGGATAAAAAATGAAATTAAATTTCATGAATTTTTGACCAAGTTATGGTGGCTAGACACAAACATTTTAATAATTCTAAAATGTTCTAATAAAAAAATCATAACTAATTATTTACATGGAAAAAAATTACAAAAAATTCAGCACATATAGGGGAAAATCCCCAATTGTGGCCCATGATCCAATTGTTGTTTACTCCAAAATCACCTAACCCCCCAATAATTTTTTACATTTTAGTCATTACATTGTTTTAATTATACCAATAAAAATTTACAAATTACACCAATATATGTTCACTACTGAATGTGTAGTTGACCAAAAAATTAAAACACATTGAAAACTATTGAAAACACCTTTAATTTTTGTAATCTTTTATTGGTTGTCTAATGAACGGGTACTAGTGAAGTGGTAAAGATGTAGGGGACAGAGGTTTAAAAACACCTTTTTTGAGCACCTTTTTCTTTATGGGTTCCACAAGGTGACGTTTTAAACACCCAAAAGCCATTTTTTTCTTTTTAAGGTCCTAACTTGCTTACAAAGAAGCCCAATTTTTTTTTTTCAAATCAGACCTATTTTGCACTCTGCATGCATGCGTGAAGTTAGCCCTGGTGGCTACTGGTATATTTCCCCTAGGCATGTGTCCTCTACTTATATTGAAAGATTAATATCTATATATATATATATATGTACTTAGGGTGGTTAGACATACACCTGGTTCTTATGTTTTTCCTAAAAATTTAGTACCACTACATTGAAATTTCAAATTTTCCAAAAAAGGACTAGTAGTCTAGAAAATACATTCAATTTTCTACAACTTTTGTTCTTACATATTTTTAAAATTATGTCAATAACCTATTCAAAATTTTATGTCAATTTTTGTAGCTCTCTTTTTTCTAAATTTTCATTTCCACTTAGAGGCCTAGTTTGGACCCCCATGATCCTACATTGACCCTGCTACTTAAAACAATTTCTCAAAGCATGGTGTTTAGCAATTTCTTTAAAGTGAGGGCATACATTGGCATTATTCTTTTGCATTTCATATTTCATTGTGTAGTCTTCTTACTTCATGTGATGTGTCTTTCACTTTGTGGTGACATTGGGTGTGATGTCCCTCAAGAGCATGATCTTTGCATATTATATTCCTCTTAGTGGATTGATGTGACACATTGCATCCCCTAAGTTGTGAATCTTCTATTCTTTGATTGGTCTTCTCTTGGAGACATTAGGCATGATGTTGCCTAAGTTAAAGGCCTTACATGAACTAAGTAAAACTCCTTTGAATGTTCCTTATGTTGCATTTACAATTTTGGTTATATGGCCACTTTTCATAATACACTTTGCATGCATTTGGAGCCATCTTGTTTGCTTGTGAGTTTCAAGCATACAAAGCTTTTCTTTCCTCATGAAGCTCGAAGTTCATTGTTGTGTGGTTCCTTATTAAAGTTATCAGGAGGTATAGTTTTGGTTTGGTTGTACAAGAAGCTGAACGTAGGCATGACTTTCCCATAGCGACTTTCTTGTGTGTGTGAGTTCATATTGGCTATGTATGTATGTGTCTCAAATCTTTGATACTCACCCAATGGATAGCTTGAAGTTCCCTTTCCTCAGAGTGAGCATGCATTTTTGAAAAAACAACCTATATATGATCCACAATGTGTTAAGGAAAATGGTTGAAGCTTGATCCCCCACTTTTTTTTTCTTTTCTCTTTTTCTTTGGCAATGTATGATTGTGCCTTGTTGTTACCCCTTATATCATTTTCATGTTTTTTGTTGTGTGCCTATGTTGGTTTGTTATAGGATCTTGATCCAAGAGGCTTGATGATCCCTCTTGATCATTGTCATCTTGTCTAACTAGTATTGGTACACTTGGACCCCTCTTGATACAATTTTGTCTACTTTTGTGTGAGTTTGAAGCAAGTTCCTCCTCTCACTAAAGTGGGTGCTAGATGTAACGAGGGAAAATGTATCCCTCTACATTTACATGCTTGTTTGGTCCCTCCTTGTTAAATTGAGCTTATTGTGTCCTTAATTTAGTGTTGTAATGTGTTTAACACATTCACATTAGGTCTTGGGCCCTTGTAAACTAAGTGGGCCTAATTGTGCCTTATTTAGGGTGTTATAAAGTGTTTTATTACACTTTCACACTAATCTATGGTTTTATTAATTAATTGAGCTTTTTTATACCTTAATTGGCCTTATTTTACATCCATAAGCCTTAATTAATGCATATTTTTTAGGATAATCCCAACATAAACCACCATCCAATAATAATTTAGTTGTTTTTCGATTGTATGGCCTAGATTTAGTGATTTGGGACTCATATGCCACCTTGTTCATATGGGTCTCACCTAAGTTGTGGGGCCCTAATCTGGATTTCACATGAATATAATATTTTCTTGAAAAATGTGTCCCATGGCCTAGCCTAATGGGACTCATATGCCACTTCTGGTGTATGCATATGTGTGGCTTAAAATTAAATTAAATTAAATTTCTTGGTAGGATTTTATTCTCCTAGATCTAATGTTGGCTTGTAGTGTTGTAATTTCAAGAAATTAGGGATAAAAGGTATAAATACAAGGTATTTTCACATATTTTCTCCTAAGATTTCAATTATCCATGCATTATAACAAATTTGAGATCACAAGAGCCTTCAAGAGCCTTCAAGAGCTTATTATCAAGTATTTTATAGCATCATTTAAGTATGAAGCATCATGATGTATCATGATTGTTTTTGAGATAACATTTGTGATGTAGGGTTTTATGATTCAAGAAAGCACTCAATTCAAGATCTACAACATTGAAGATTCAAGATCTACATCCATTGGATCCATTTCATACATGTTTGCAACAATTTATTTCTAGGGTTTGGTGAGTTTCAACATATCATTTTGTTCATTCATCATTCCTCATTTCCATTTGCTTTCATTACAAGGTTTTGTTGCCAAAATGGGGTTTGATAAAGGAAAACACCTTTCCACTAACAAAACAACATTTTTCCCTCTCTTTTGTGTGTGATTTGCATATCTAGGTTGAAGACATATTGAAGAGTAAGATTGGAAAGAAATTTTCTAGTTGCAAAGTTTTCCAAGTTGTCACCTTGTTTAGAAGATCATTAAAATACACCTATAGAGTAGAATTCAACAATTTAGATCTAGAAATTAGGTTGAAAAGACGGAGAAAAGATGGAAGAGTAGATCCTGATCCTGATCCTCTAAAAAAATCCAAGTAGGACTGATACGCCACTTCTAGCATATGAGTCCCAGTATAGGAAATTTTCTAGATTTTAGAAGATCTTAAGTTAACAATGCCAGATTCCTGTCATAGCCTAGAAACCCTAGTCTAGGACTGATAAGCCCACCCTAGCATATGAGTTCTAGTGTGCCCTAAAGTTTGCATTTTTAGAATTTTAGAGCTTATTCAAGCACATTCATGTTTTCAAGTGCACTTTTCTAACTTCTAAATTTCCTATTATGTTTTGCGTACATTTCTAGGTCATTTATCTAAGCCTTGTATATCATTAGGTTTATCATTAGATCTTGCATATTACTAGCCTTTCCAAGCCCTATCTTGGGTGGGAACCTCATTTTAGTCTCTAGTCATACCCTAGGATGCCCTTTAGCATATATCTCTTTCATTCTATCCCTAAATTGAGATCTATAGGGTTTCCTTGAATATAATAATAGTGAAATATGAACCCCTCATTGTACTCCCCTCAAAGATGGGACACCCTATTTCCATCATTACAGAGTTGAAATACACAAATAGTCCAAATTTGATAGATGCAAAATATATTATCAAGTGGTGTTGTAATGCCCCCACCAAGGAACCCCAGAGGACAACACAACAAGGTCAATGAATGGAACAATTTTTTAAAAAAAGGGAAATAACAATAGAATGCATAACATAATGATCTAAAACTAGGTCCTATGAGGTTCCTCGACTGCACTACTCACAAAACTAATAAACAAGATAACTAGAATTGTATAATCAACTACTAAGATACAAATAGTTTATCTAACATGCAAGGTTCATTTTAAAGCACCACATTAAATGTTTCTACTTTACTTACATCCATAACATGTCATCTAATAATCCAAATTAAAGATCATTTCTAGCTCATTAACATATGCAAAATGAATTACATCAAAGTATTCATTACAAGAAGAATTCATCAATAACTATAACATCATTACAATAGTTACAACAATGCTTCCCCTAGTACATGTGGGGATATTACATCAGTTTCAATAAGAGGTACAACCGATACACAATCCAATACATATGCATAAAAGGTTGTCTACTCAAACTAGAACAGGAACATGAGTCCACAACACCATGAACAATCTCCATGCACATGAAAATGGAGCAATAAAACCCAATGGAGGAAAAAAGCACCAATCTCCCGACCATTTGGAACCCTGAGGTCCACTCCCCATGCTAGGAGATAACACAATGTCCCACAACAAATAGATAGACAGGAGAGCAATAGGATAACACAAAAAATGGTTATACATGGACTCCAACAAAACACTTCCATCACACCAAAGAGGCTTACAACACTTACTTCACTTCCAAAGACACTCACACAATAGAAAGAGAAAGTACAACTAGGTAATGCTAGACTACAGTAGGGAAGAGTGTCATTGCATGGTCCTAGCATGGGTTGTCTTGGTAGTCTCTCACTAGACACCGACCCCCATCTATGGTTGTCTTGGTAAACCTCTCACTAGGTCCCAACCCCATAGGGTCACACATGTGGATCCAACATTCCTTTTCTAAGGACAAGGAAGTTGATCTTTCAAACCAAGCCTTCTCAACCCACCATAGAATAATCATTTTCACATGAAATTTTCTTTCAAACAAAAACATTTTTAGAGCCGAACAAAGGATGGGAAAACCAACCAACTAACCAATGAATTCTAGTTAATTTTTAATTTATTAAGTTTATAGTTAAAGAAATTAAGCGTTATTTATTTCAAATCTCAATTTGGGTAACTATATAATATTTACAAAGTAATATAATAAGCACCCAATTTCATGCAACCGGGTTAAATAATTTACCTCACATGATATAATTAATTAAATGTATAAATTAATAATATCTTATTTATTTACCAATTTATTATTATTTATTAATTATACCATTGCATTTTAATTTATTTTATTATAAACTATAATTATTTATTCATGTATATATATATTTATATTTATTTAACAAATGTATTTAATGATTTATTTTGATGCATAAGCTAACCAAACACATTTAATTAGATAGTATTAAATTAAATAAACCAAATTACAAAATAGTTACTTGAACCCTAACCAGGGTTGAAAATCAAGACCTCACATAACACCAACTGACAACATAAAAAACTAGCAATACTAACAAGGTAACAAATCAGATACTCATCGTCTTTGAGGATGATGGCTAGGGTAGGCGAACAAATGTTATCTCCAATCAACTGTTACATTGGGTTTCTAGGCATGCTTAGACCTATCAATTCAGGTGGAGTTGATGCCTAGTACTGGCATCCCGCAACACACAAAATGGTTATGCATATACATATACATATACATATAATCAGGCACACCGTGAAAGGGAATCATAGTGTCAGAGGGTACTCACAAGTGAGTGATGTGACACTGTCCCTTTCAACCAAACACATGAACTCATAAAAAATAGTTAGATAACAGTCAGGATCAAAATTGTCAAAAGATATTCACATAATAGTTATGATAAGATAATCACATAGTGCTCATGATAGGATTAGTCCACATAGTCAAATAAAGCCATATACTAATCATAACATGAACTCATAAAACTCAAGTAACAAAAGTTTCATCAAGGGAATCATCATAGCAATAAGTCCAACATCAAATAATGTATCATAATGTCTCATCCTAAAAAAATCAATTGTTAGTCTTGTTGGAACTATAAAAATATGATATTCTTACTTATGATTTCACTCATAAATTTTAGGATTTGGTCCTATCGTATGCATATTTCACCCATATTTTTCCATGTTGTCCCATTGATTTTGTTGAGTTATGCATTTTTCATGTCTGTGTCAATATCGGCATAGGTTCATTCCTATCTCCCTGATCAGTTATGTGGATTCCGCTTGTATGAGTCTGTGTTGCCTATCGACAAGACTCATTTAATGTCACATCGATGGAAGTTTGTTTACAGGTGGCATTCGGCATAACGTTATTTTTGTGTTGGTGACAATGGAGATACCTATTGGCATATGTTATGGCTATTGAGATAGGGTTTCACCGAATTCAACGTGTCTCCTTGACTTGTGCTTGGAACGGTTTATCGGTGGGAGTCTGTTGTTCGGTCTAAAGTCTTGCCGACGTTATGATGTATCGACAATAGGTGCACTTTGGGTCCCCTTCAGCGTATGTTCAGATCTGCGGTGGGAGGTCTTGGTGAAGTGTGTTTGTCTCACCGACAATGCAAAAGGTTTTCTTCTTTGTAGCTTTTGGTGGGAGATAAAACTATCGGTACATGGTCTCTGTGATATCTATGAGCTACAGTGATAGTGAATAAAATAGAAAGGTGCACATCGATAAGAGATGTCCTTGTGTCTCACTAATTGGAAACGATCTGAACAACAAAAATAAAAATCACTGAGGCTGACAAGTATCTGCTCGGGTGACCGTTGTTTGCCAGATCGATTGGAGCCCAAATTTTGTAGAGGACCGACGTTATTTTCCAATATGATTTATTTTCTCATGCTTGTGTATAAATTGGCATTTTTGTAATTGAAAAGGACCAGAAGCTATGAGATTTCAATACACAGCAAGTAGGAACAAGTTGAATAAAATTATCAGATCAGAGACTATTGTTGCATGATTTTAAAATGGAGGTTTTTATGAAAATCAGTTGATGTTGCATTTTTCTGGTGTCAATTATCTGTTGAATTAAATAAAAATATTGCTAAGTTGTCTCCAAGCTTGATGCTTTCTGGTTGTTTAAATTGACATAACAAGTTTATGTTTAGTTTATCAATGCACATTTGTTGTATCTATGTGATTAATCAATTGGTTCTTTCAGGTAAAGACTAAATCCTTTTAATTGATCATAGTAACCAAAGAGTTTCATTTGGATTATTGAAGTAGAGCTTAGTAGTTACAGAATTGCATGTTTATACAAGTGTAAACAGAATGTATGCCAGATAATTTGAAATTTCTCCAAAAAGTGTTGCTCATCTTGATCTCATTTGACTTCGCATACCCAATAAAGCACTAGTTTCTGCACTTCATCATTTTTGAACTCATCCAATTTCTTTATATCTATTAATTCAACATCTTAGGATTTAGATCAGAATTGATATCATTTGTTCACTTCCATTTTCCATTGTGAACAAATTGCTTTAAGATAATCACAAGTTAAGCCTGCATTGTTCAAGAGAGGTACACCCGCCCAGGTTTTGTAGCACCTAAAGAGTAGAAGGTTGAATTCTTTTGACCTTGTCTGTTACCCTAAAGTGTATCAAAAGATTGGTAGCCTCTTGAGGCATTCGGCCTGCATTTTTGAGAGCTAAGAAATTGGCGACTCTGTTGGGGAAGAATCATAATCAAGGCCTTTCATAGAGTTAGAAACTTTATACAGACTCCGCTGGGAACTAGAAGTATCAAATATTTTCTCATTTTTTGATAAAAGTGAGTGGCGACTCTGACATAATTTTTGCAGCTATTCATCATGAATGGAAGAAGATCTTAGTACAAAGGAGGTCATTTTGGAGTGCCTGCTAGTGGAAGTAAGTGGACACATAAGGATGACAGGGCTGATAAGGGAAAAGAAAAAGGTGAGGACATGTGCATAACAAACAAAGGTAAAGCACCAAGAGCACATTGTGAAACATAAAATGGCTATGATACGTGGAGAGATGATTCAAGCGTAGAACTTTGTACTCCTGATGATCAAAGAAATCCTTTCCCTCCTCTCGATCCTCAACAAATCGCTGAGTTTGAAGCTCAGAAAAGGGCTGAGTTTAGATCTAAACAAGAGGCTGAACAGATCAGAATTTAGCATGAACACGATCAGAGGATGGAGGGTAATCACAAAACTCCTAAAAGAAACCATGACCTCTCAATTTCTAATGAAGTAAAAGAACAATTGGAACTAAAAGAGAAGAGGATAAAGGAACTAGAGGCTAGATTGCAAAACACCCAAATTACTAATCAAATGGTTGGTGGCCCAAAATATGTCCCACCTCACAAGCAGGGTGATCATTGCGCAGGGCCTTCCAATCAACAAAATGCTCCTCACAATCACTATAGGCAGCCAAATCAGCCGCCTCATATTCCCATACAGCATACAAGTATGCATCCACCTCCTGGTCAGCATCACGCCCCTCAGCATAATGCACAATACAATAATCCTATGCATCAGTATCAATATCCACCTATCCCTCCTCCTCACCAGTACATAGCAATGATCAGGCAGTTTGATTTAGTAGGGTTCCATCTTTGCCCTTATCCTATGGATAGCAGCTAGAGAGGTTTGATTCCCAAGTTTATAGGGAGCAATGTAGTCACTGCTGAAGAACATCTAAGGAATTTCAATATGTCCATTCAAGACATAGGTATGACACATGAAGATTTGCACATGAGACTGTTTATGATGTCACTTATTGAAGATGCTAGGGATTGGTTTAATAGCCTGCCAATGTATTCAATTAATTCTCTCCAAGAATTTCAAGACAAATTCCTAGAGCAATATGGGAATCAAAATGCTCCAGATGCAGCTCTTCATGAATTGGTGAGGATTCAGAAAAATTAGAATGATTCAATTTATGATTTCAACTGACAATTCAACAAGTTGCATACTAAAGTACCTCCTGGATTAAGGTTGTCAGACTTTGTTGCATTGAGTATTTATTTAAATGCATTTGATCATAAGATAGGGTATGAACTGAGAAGTAGATCCCCAAAAGATTTGGCTGAAGCATAGAAAATTGCATTGACAATTGAAAATAATAGGAAGGCTGCTGGTGTAACTAATAAAAGAGACAACTCGAGGCCTCCTCAGCAAACTAATTATCAGTACAGACAAGAGAATACATACAAAAATGAGAACAGAAATGAAAGGCCAATGTTGCATGATATGCCTTACAATACAGACTGGAAAGATGGGAAACTTGTAATAGCCAGGCCAAGAAATAAAGAGACTCCTGAACCATTGAGAAAAAAGGGAACTTACATGGTGAGTAATAATTACTTTTGTGAAGTTTGTAATCAGCCACATTCTCCAGACTATTGTGTTGTAGCTCAAAGGATGCAAGAAGAGGGAATGTTGATGGAGAATAATGGAGAAGATCACAAAATCTACTTGACTTCAGATAATTTTTACCAGGCTAAGGAAGGATATTTGCCTTTAGAGGATGAGGGTTATGAGTATGACATTTCCAATCAGAAGTATAATGTCCATATGGCTGAACAACATAATTTTTATGATTCTGATGAAGACTACACAAAGCCACATCTTGTTGAGGTGCCTGTTCAGTGCAATGTGAGGAAACTCACTAAAGATGAAATGGAGAGAATAACTGTTGCAATAGTTGTGGATGCAAGGAGTAAATATTGGTTGAAAAACATAAAAATTAATGAGTTAGATGGAGTTCCTAGGAGAATTTTTGTAAAAGATCAAAAGGAAACACAAGAAACTATAAAAAGGACAGAGAACAAGTAGCATGATAAAATTGAAAAGAAGCCTGTCCAAGAGCAAAAAGTTGCAGAATTACACAAGGAAATGCAAAAGTCTGATCAGCCTAGTAAAAAAGAAAAAGAAGAAAGCAAAGGAGAAGTTCCAGAACTGAAGAAGACTATTAAGACATAGTGCTCCTCTTTTGACATCACACAAGCGTTATCCTAGGTAAAAATGTCTGTTCCACTACTTGAATTGATGAAAATTAAGGATTACAAAGATAATGTTGTTCAATTGATTACAAATGGAAATGAAAAATATATGAATTCTGAAGAAGTCAATAGACAGGAAAAGTTGAATAAATCAGAAGTCTGTTTGGGTGATGTTCTAACAACCTCCCCACAAGTGGATCCATTCTTCACCACATTGCTTATAAATAATAAATTGTTGAGGAAATGCATGATAGATTCTGGTGCTGCTATAAATATTATGCCAGTAAGTGTTATGAAGTAGCTGAGCTTGTGTGTTGACACATATGAAGGGAAGTGTTATGCAATGGATAACAGACCTGTATCTATGGTAGGCATTATGAGAGGTGTTGAAGTCAAACTAGCTACTTATCCACATGTGGCTTATAATATAGATATAACAATCATTGATACTCCTCCTCAATTTGGGATGCTTCTGTCAAGGCAGTGGACAACAGCTGTAGGTGGAAATGTTTAGTTTGACCTATCTTATGCTACAATACCAGTGAATGGTCAGGAAGTCAAGTTGTATAGAGAGCCAAGTATAAACCAGCTTATTGATTATGTGCCTCAAGATCAGATCAATTGTTTATGTGATGTTGATCTTGGAAGTTTTAAAATTGAACCAGCTCAACCAGAATTAACCAATAGTGATCCAATTGAAAAGCATGTGGCACAAAGCTGCAATGAAGTATCTAAGATGTATTTTGATGGAGCATGCAACCAAGAAGGTAATGGCACTAGAAATGTATTTGTTTCCCCTGAAGGTACTACTTTTAAATATTCATTTCTGTTAGCATTTGAATGTACAAACAATGTGGCAGAGTATGAAGCTTTATTGACAGGCTTGAACATAGCTATAAAACACAAGATTAAGTTGCTAACTGTTCTTGGTGATTCTGAGTTGGTTGTTTCACAAATCAAATCAAAATATGTAGCAAAGCACAAAAGATTAAAACAATATAGGAATGTTGTATGGGACACAATTGAATTGTTTGATGCCTTCTCAATTGAGTGGATTAATAGGTCAAAGAATATAATGGCTGATTTTTTAGCAAATGTGGTGTTGAAAAGAGATGATATCACATTGGCTGGGGTATCACAGATTGAGTTTAAGACAAGGCCTACTGTGCCTAATAACATTTATAACTGGAAAGTTTTTAATGATGATACTGAAATTTTGAAATTCCTCAATTATATAGATCAGTATGAAGCCCAAGAAATTGACTTCAATGCTTTTGTTGAAGAAGTGGATGGGAAGCAAACTGTGTTTGGAAAAGAGATATTGCAGCTCAAAACAAATAAATTGTCCAAGAGTCTAGTGGCATTAGAGAGGTTGTATGATGGAAATGATAGATCTCTAATGAAACAAACATTAGTCAGGAGAGAAGATATTGAAGAAGTCAATTTGGGGACTGAGATAGCACCAAGAAAGGTATACGTTGGAAATAAGATCAGCTCTACAATTAGAAGAATGCTAATAGAATTACTAATAAAATACAAGCATGCTTTTGCTTGGTCTTATGAAGATCTGAAAGCATACAGGGAAGATTTATTTCAGCATGAAATACCATTGAAGCTAGATGCCAAGCCTTTCAGACAGAAGCAAAGGCCTATAAATCCAACATTGGAGCCTAAGATGCAGGAAGAATTGACAAAGCTCAGGGATGGAGGAATTATCAAACCAATCAGACATTCAACGTGGGTTTCAAATTTGGTTCTTGTGAGAAAGAAGAATGGTGATATTAGATTATGTGTGGACTTCAGGAATTTAAATATGGCATCTCTCAAGGACAATTATCCTCTACCCAATATGGAGGCTATATTACATAAGGTGACAGGGTGTGAGCTGCTGTCCATGATGGATGGGTTTTCTGGATACAATCAGGTCAAAGTCAAGGAATCTAAGCAATACAAGACAACATTCACTACTCCTTGGGGAACATATGTATACATAAGAATGCCATTTGGTCTCACTAATGTTGGAGCCACTTTTCAGTGGGCTATGGATGTAGCATTTCTTGATTTGATTAATGCTATCATGGTGGTGTATCAAGATGAGCCGACTGCTTATTCAAAAAGGGCTGAGGATCACGTGCAACATATGGAAAAGGTATTTATTAAATATTTTGAATACGGTATTAGTTTAAATCCAAAGAAATGTCATTTTGTAGTCACAAAAGGTAAACTCTTGGGGCATATCATTTCAAAAGAAGGAATTAGAATAGATCCGAAGAGGGTTGAAGCTATTGATAAAATTTCTATTCCCAAAACTGTCAAGGAAATACAATCATTTTTTGGATAAATTAATTTTGTTAGAAGGTTTGTTTCTAATTTTGCTGAGATCATTAAGCCCATATCAAAAATGTTGAAGAAAGGCCAAAAAATGGACTGGACTGCTGAAGCTTTAGATGCGTTCATGTCTATCAAAAAGGCTATCAAAGAGGCTCCTATTCTTAAATCTCTAGATTTTACAAAGCCTTTTCAAATTTTTTCATTTGCTTCAATGCATACTATTGTTGTTGTTATGTTACAAAAAAATGATGATGGTTATGAATAGCCTGTGTCTTTCTTTAGTAAGTCTTTACAAGGGTCTGAGCTAAAGTATGATATAATGGAAAAACAAGCATTTGCATTGGTAAAGGCCACAAAGGCATTCAAACCATATCTTGTTGGAGCAAAGGTAATTGCTTATGTCCCTCATGCAGCTGTCAAGGACATTTTAACATAGTCTAAAGTTACAGGGAAAAGATGCAGATGGATCAACAGGATTCAAGAATTTGACATGGAAATACAGATTACTAAGCTGGTAAGAGGCCAAGGCTTGGCTAGGTTGATGACTAAAACTAATATTGAGGCAAATCAGATCTGCAATGTTGAGGAAGGGGTTGCAATTGCAAGCATTGAGCACACTCCTTGGTATACTGATATTATACATTATCTTAAATACATGAAGTGCCCAGATGGATTGAGTGACAGCTAGAGGAGAACTTTAAAGTTGCAGGCATCCAAATATGTTTTTATGGATGGCGTTCTATTTTGGAAAAATAGAGATGGCATATTGTTATTATGTCTAGATGAGTCACAGGCTAAGCATGTTTTGAAGGAAATGCATGAAGGAGTTTGTGGAGGTCATTATTCAGCAAAGAGAACTGCACACAAAATTCTCAGAGCTGGGTATTATTGGCCAAAGGTCTTTAATGATTCTTTTACACATGTGAGAAAATGTGAAGCTTGCCAAAGGTTTTCTGGAAAATTGATGTATCAGGGTGCTTTGCCACTTCGACCTTTGCAGGCTGATGCCCCTTTTCATCAATGGGGAGTTGATTTCATTGGAGAGATACAGGAGAAATCAAGTGGAGGACATAGATGGATACTAGTTTCCACTGATTATTTTACAAAGTGGGTGGAAGCAATCCCAACCAAGTAGGCTACAAGTAAAGTTGTAACAAATTTCCTGATGGACAACATTATCACCAGATTTGGTACGCCATTAAGGCTGATCATAGATAATGGGATGTGTTTCAGATCAGATGAATTCAAAAGCTTTTGTGATAAGTATGGCATTACTATTTCTTATGTAGCCCCTTACCATCCACAAGCTAATGGACAAGCAAAGTATAGCAATAAAAGTCTTTTGAAGATTATAAGGAGAATGCTAGGGCTAAACAAGAAGGCTTGGGATTCAAAGTTAAAATTGGTTGTGTGGGCTGATAGGATCACTATAAAGAAGGCAATCAAAAAATATCCATTCAAATTGGTGTATGGAGCACAGGCTAGGATGCCTATGTAGAATTTATTACCAGTCTATAGGTTTGTCTTACAGGAAGATTTGGAAGTTCTTGAACCCATGGTAGACAGAATGGAGAAACTTGCTGAACTTGATGAATTAAGGAGAGAGGCCCAAAATCAAAACATGAAGCTACAGGCACAGATGAAGTATCTGTTTGACAAGAAGGAAAAGAATATAAAATTTGAAGAAAATGATTTGGTGTTGATGTGGAATGCAAGGTGTCAGGAGAAAGGTAAGCATGGTAAATTTGAAGCTTTGTGGTTGGGACCTTTTGTTGTTGTTGGAAAGAAGGGTGAAGAATCATACTATCTACAGAACATGGCTGGTGAAGATTAGGAATTTCATGTTCATAGGCAATTCTTGAAGCAGTTTTTCTCTTAAAGCAACACCGAGGATTAAGGGTTGCCAGTGCATGGACAATTCTTGTTTATCCTCCTTAAAATTATTTTCCATGCACAGTAGTTTTAGGTCTTCATCCATCTCCATTTCACTATCATTTTCCAGTCACTTCCACTTTGCATTCATTTCCATTACCATTCATTCCTTTGCTACTCAGTGGTTCATCATTTTGTGACTAGTCTGCTTAGCCAAAGTTTTTGGATCCTTGCAATGACCTGACTATCATTCATCCCTAGACGGAGCCACTATTGGAACTATAAAAATATGATATTCTTACTTATGATTTCACTCATAAATTTTAAGATTTGGTCCTATCGTATGTATATTTCACCCATATTTTGCTATGTTGTCCCATTGATTCTGTCGAGTTATGCATTTTTCATGTCTGTGTCCATATTGGCATAGGTTCATTCCTATCTCCCCGATTAGTTCTGCATTTTCCGCTTGTATGAGTCTGTGTTTCCTATCGGCAAGACTCATTTAATGTCACATCGATGGAAGTTTGTTTGTAGGTGGCATTCAACATAACGTTCTTTTTGTGTTGGCGACAATGGAGATACCTATCGGTGTATCTTATGGCTATCGGGATAGGGTCTCACTGAATTCAACGTGTCTCCCTAACTTGTGCTCAAAATGGTTTATCGGCGGGAGTCTATTGTTCGGTCTAACGTCTTGCCAAAGTTATGATGTCTCGGCAATAGGTGCACTTTGGGTTCCCTTCAGCGTATGTTGAGATCTGCGGTGGGAGATCTTGGCGAAGTGAGTTTGTCTCACTGACAATGCAAAAGATTTTCTTCTTTGTAGCTTTCGGTAGGAGATAAAACTATCGGTACATGGTCTGTGATATCTATGAGCTACGGCGATAGTGAATAAAACAGAAAGGTGCACATCAGTAAGAGATGTCCTTGTGTCTCACCGATTGGAAACAAGCATGACAGAATTGTGATATCAATGAAACATAAATGATATCTTCAAGACATCTCCCCGACGATCGATGGTTACGGCGAATGCAAGCACAGTGAACACGGGATGGTAGCGAGTGAATTGCCTTCAACAGGATGATATGTTGTGTCTCGCTGACTGTTCACAGCTGAACAATAGAAATAAAAATCACTTAGGCCGACAAGTATCTACTCAGGTGATCGTTGTTTTCCAGCTCGATAGGAGCCCGAATTTTGTGGAGGGCTGACGTGATTTTCCAATATGATTTATTTTCTCATGCTTGTGTATAAATTGGCATTTTTGTAATTGAAAAGGACTAGAAGCTATGAGATTTCAATACACAACAAGTAGGAACAAGTTGAATAAAATTATCAGATCAAAGACTATTGTTGCATGATTTTAAAATGGAGGTATTTATGAAAATCAGTTGATGTTGCTGCATTTTTCTAGTGTCAATTATCTATTGAATTAAATAAAAATATTGCTATGTTGTCTCCAAGCTTGATGCTTTCTGGTTGTTTAAATTGACATAACAACTTTATGTTCAGTTTATCAATGCACATTTGTTGTATCTGTGTGATTAATCAATTGGTTCTTTCAAGTAAAGACTAAATCCTTTTAATTGATCACAGTAACCAGAGAGTTTCATTTGGATTATTGAAGTAGAGATTAGTAGTTACAAAATTGCATGTTTATACAAGTGTAAACAAAATATATGCTAGATAATTTGAAATTTCTCCAGAAAGTGTTGCTCATCTTGATCTCATTTGACTCCGCATACCCAATAAAGCACTGGTCTCTTCACTTCATCATTTTTGAACTCATCCAATTTATTTATATCTGTTAATTCAACATCTTAGGATTTAGATCAGAATTGATTTCATTTGTTCACTTCCATTTGGCATTGTGAACAAATTGCTTTAAGATAATCACAAGTTAAGCTTGCATTGTTTAAGAGAGGTACACCCACCCAGGTTTTGCAGCACCTAAAGAGTAGAAGGTTGAATTCTTTTGACCTTGTCTGTTACCCTAAAGCATATCAAGAGATTGGCAGCCTCTTGAGACATTCGGCTTGTGTTTTTGAGAGATAACAAGTCTATTAAAGAATAGTATGAGAGGCACTACATCCTCCCCCTCTAGAATTAGGCTTACTCCTAGAATCTTGCAAACAAGAAAGGGTACAACTCTCATATTCGAGATACATCTTCCCAAGTGGTTGAAGACTCATCATTAGGATCACACTAGACCCTCACTTGCTCGACATCTTGACCCTTCATGGTGAGTTTCCTATTTTGTAGAATTCCCATGGGCTCCAAAGCCAGCTATCTGTCCTCTACCTGTAAAGCATTCTAGTCAAGAACAAGTCAAATATCTACATAGTATGGCCTGAGAATAGAAACATGAAATACATTGTGGATACATGATAGATTGGGTAGAAAAGCAATACCGTACACAATAGGGTTGATCCTCTCCAAAATATTGAGTGGCCCAACAAAAAATGGTACAAGCTTAGAGCCTTTTCCATAGCAGATTAGACTCTTTCGTAGATGCACCTGGAAGAATACTCAGTCACCAATAGAAAATTGGAGATCAACTCTAGGTGCATCTATATATTTCTTATATTTGTCCTATGTTTCCACCAAATTCTCTCTAGTACAAAAAACCTACTACTCCATCTTTTGAAGCATCTCTAGACCTAGAAGGAATTTGTCCTCAAGATGATCCCAACTCAATGGGGTCTTACAAGAATGACCATACAAAGCCTAAAAATGGGACATACCAATAGAACTATGGTACCCATTGTTATACACAAACTCCACTAAATATAGATAATCCTCCTAGTAAGTCTATTGATCCATGACATACATCCTGAGCATATCCTCAAGGAATCAATTAATCCTCTCAGTCTTCCCATCTTTCTTTGGGTGATAAGTTGCACTGAAGTTCAACTGAGCCCAACACATGTTGCAAGGACATCTAGAGAGCTGAAGTGAACAATGGATCTCTATCAGAGATGATCCTATGAGGAATCTCATGCAACCTAACTATATACTCCATAAAAATATTGGCCACTGAAGAGGCAATATATGAAGACTGACTAGGAGAGAAGTGTGCCACCTTAGTCATCCTATCCATGGTGACCATGATGGTGTCATGAAGACAATAAGATATTGGCAATCTGACTATAAAATCCACTGAAATAATATCCCATTTCCATTATGGGAAAAGATGTAGTTGAAGAAGACCTATAGGGTGTTGATGTTCTACCTTGACCCTCTGGCACTCCAAACACCTTGAGACAAAATCTCCAATATCCCTCTTCATTCCGGCCCAAAATACAACTGACGAAAGTTTGTGTGCATCTTCTTGACACCTATATGTGTTGAGTAGGGTGTCTGATGCTCCTCTAACATAATTAGGGTGCATAGACCCTCTGAAAGGGGAAGATAGATGCAACCTAAGTGCTGCAAGAGACCATCTAACTCAAGTGAATAACCTACAAATCTACCCTCCAAGGCTCTTCCTGACGCAACCTTTGACTTCACCTCCTGATACCAATTGTCTACAGGAAGTGCTACAAGAATATAACCCCTCAAATCTACTCCAAGAGTGACTGCTAAAAGCTCATTCCTCCACTGAATAAGAGCATCTACCACAACATTATCCTTACCCTAGATATATTTCACCTCAAAGTTTTACTCGCATAGAAACTCCATCCACTATCTCTACCTAGCATTTAGGTTTGGCTGCATGAATATATATTGTAAACTACGGTGATCACTATGCAACTCAAACCATGTCCCCACAAGAAAATTTCTCCATCTCACCAAGGAATGAACTATGGTGGCTAACTCCAACTTATGCGTAGGATAGTTTAACTTGTGATCCTTGAGTTTTCGAGACTCATAGGCTATCACACAACCATATTGCATCAAATTTTCTCCTAGAACATCCAAAGATGCATCAATACACACCACAAAATCTCCTGTAGGATTAAGAACTACCAAAATAGGTGCACTAGTCAACCTCTCCTTGATAGTTTGAAAGGATTCCTAACATTGATCCAAACAAATGAACTTCTTCCCTTTTCTTTGAAGGGAGGTGATGGGGTGAGCTATCCTCAGAAAACCCTACACAAACTACCTATAATAACTTGGTAGGCCCATAAAACTATGAACCTCTAAAAAATTAGTGGGATCAAACCAATCTATGATGCCTTGGATCTTTGAAGGATCCATGACAATACCCTCCCCTAAAATAACATGCCCCAAATATCTCACCTATGTCTGAAAGAATTCACACTTTTCCAAAATTTCATATAGTTGATTCTCCCTTAGACTTTGCAATGCCTGCCACAAATGCTCCTCTTGCTCCTCCATAGTCTTAGAATAAATCAAAATGTCATCTAGGAACACAAGGAAAGATATTTCAAGATAGGTGAATAATACTCCATTCATTAGTCTCATAAATATAGATGGTGCATTCGTCAACCCAAATGACACAACAGTCAACTCATAGTTCCCATAGCGAGTGTGAAATGTAGTCTTATGAATGTTTTCCTCAAAGATAGGGAACTGATGATACCCTAACTTTAGATCAATCTTTGAAAACATCTTGTCTCCCTTAATTTGATAAAAATGGTCATCAATCCTTGGCAAGGGATATCTATTCTTCAGAGTCACCTTATTTAGTTGTCGATAGTCAATACACAAGCAAAGGAATTTATCCTTTTTCTTTACAAAAATGACTAGTGCTCCCCAAGGAGAGACACTAGGATGAATGAACCCCTTAGACAACAACTCCTCTAGCTACAATGGAAGCTCCTTAAGCTCTTGAGTAGTCATCTGATATGGAGCTCGAGAAATAGGTTCTGCCCTAGGAACAACATCTATCTTGAGATCGATGTCACGCTTAGGTGGCATCCCTGGAATCTCACTAGGAAAGGTATTTGCAAACTCCCTAAGGATAGGATGATTGTTAAGGGAAACCTCTTGACTCTCCCCTAACTCCAAATCATTAAATGACACAACAAAAAAATGGAAACCCTGATGCATACATCTCTTTAACTACATAGAAGAGAGCATACACAAGGAGATGGGTCTCTAAATCCCAACTAACTCTAACTCCCTATTTGAATTGTCCAAACACTACATTGATTTGTGCCAAAAATATATAACTGCTCGATGAGCATCTGACCAATCCATACCCAACACTATGTCATAAGATCCTAGGTGTATGATGTGAAGATCCACCATGGTAAAGAGTACCAATCTTCAAACCACATCCATACACGAGGGACTCTACTACTACTCTCTCTTAGGAGGAAAATTTGACCTACCACCTAACATCTTGCTTTGTTGCCACCAACCCACAACACTCCACTAAAGAAGGGGAAATGAATATTCAGAAGCACCAGAGTTGAAAAGGATAGAAACACCAATACCCTACAACACACTTGTAGTCTCCACAATTGTTCCCTGATGATCTTCCTGACAGTTATCAAATATTGAAAACACTATGTGAGACCTACCTACATCACCCACTATCGGCTCTGAGGCTATCAACCTCTGACTGAATACTATTGTGCTCTTCTATGGACCCTTCCTAGCTATGTGGCCCTGTTGGCTGCAAGAAAAACATCTTGTACCTTTGCCATACCCCCTACTGCCTAAGGGTATACTAGATTGGTGAAAGCTACCTCTAATGACTATAGACTATATGCTCTGAGCTAGTTGGTCAGGATGGTAACACTTGGCTTGCTACCAATTCTGGTTTTTCCCAAACTGAGAACCACTATCTTGTTGAAACTAAAGTTCTTAGGTTTTGATTGGGAACACTGCTCTTGTTGTTGCCTCTATTGTTTTCCACCCTTAGCAAGTTCATGATGGCTCCTAGAGGAATCCATTACTTGAGACTGGCCACCTAGGGATTTGAAGCCTATTGGAGGCGCAAGTCCAATCTACACACCTATCTTCCCTCCTAGTTGTAGTGTCCCTCTAGTTTCGACACTTTGTTTTAGTTTGATTCAGTTTTATAGATAGATTCTTTAGTTGTCTATGATTCTATGTTGTTTGTTTCTAATATGACTCTGACATTATGTTGTTTTATTGTGTTGATGATACATTTACATCCTGATCATCTCATTGTTTTTGAGTGATGATATTGAGATAGACACATTTGTGATATGGATTATGTTGTTTATGAGTTTTTATGTGGTTATCATGAAGAAATGGTTGTTTATGATATATAATGCTCATCATTTTTGGTGAAGAAGATAGTGTAGCACTACTCATTCATGAGTACCCTACTACGCTATGATTCTTCTTCATAGTGTGTTTGCTGATAAATGTTTATATGTTTAACAGTGATGTTTTATGCAAATACAGGTACCGGGTATTGACTCCACCTACTTGACAGGTCTGAGCGTACCCTTATCCCATGAAATTATGTTGATCCGGAGATAGTGTCAGGTTCTCATATAAGCCATCATTCTTCATCGAACGAGTATCTATTTGTCACTCTTCCTTGTTGTTTAGTTTGTTTCTGTTGTGTGATTTTGGTCTGTATTGTTTTGTTTGGGAATTCAATATTTTAGTCAAATGATTATTTGTTAATATATTTACATTTGATTAAAATGCTTATGTTTATGTTTATGGTTTAATTTATTAATTTAAATTAAACAAGTCATTTAATTAAAAGAGAATGTTGATTTTGTAAAAAGGCATTTAATTAAAAGTAATTGTTGAATTACTTGTGCAAGTAGGATTTATGAGAAAATAGATATTTTCAAGAAGTTGTTTTCAACATGTTACAAAATTTGGATTTGGAGTTGAAAATGTGATATAGAGTTAAATGATTGAGATAGAACTGATTGATCAATTTTAGAATGCATGATTTAAAATCAGTTAAGTTTTATGAATTGGAGTTAATTAAATGCATTAAAAGCTTTTGGGGTTGCAATTTTTGATACATGACAATTTTCTAGAAGAAATTTAACGGCAGTAGCTTTTAGGAAATTTTTTGCACGGTAGTTGTTCTGGAAAAGTTTTCATCTTAGATTATGATTGCAAGCATATTATTGGGTTGGATTTCTTATATTTCTTCATCAAATAGCTAGTTTTTTAGCAAAATTGATAGGAGCTTTAGAATTTTCTTTAGCTCAGCTTCTCAGCTTAATTAGGTTTTCTTCTTTTTGGTTTTCTTGTAAATTCTTGATTAAGTTTTGTAGAAAAGACTATCTTTATCAAACCTGCACAATCACATGAAACAATTAGAGAGACTTTCAAAATTAGAGAGAAAAGAAAAGTAAAACAAAGAAGAAGAAAATTTAGTGAATTAGAAAATAAGAGTTATAGTAAACATGAATTTTGCTATTTTACAGACTTGTAGTATTTAGCTATTTAGGAAACGCTTTGGAAATATTGTAGTCTATAGCTTTAGATTATAATAAGTAAATAAACTTTTATTTTTATCTTGCTATGGCGTTGGAGGGATGAATCACTGAAAATTCATATATGAAAAATCTAGAATACTCTTTGCTAAATAAGCCTTGGCTGGGTTGAAAAGTTTATTAAATGCGCCATCTTTAACTTGTGAAATACTTTAAACATCGTTGTTATCTCTTAAGCTCAGATTGATATCTATAAACCATAGAGATTGTCTCTTTATTTGCTGCGTTTTCCTTGACCATGGCTATATTATATTGTATTAGGTCTACTGCTTCTTTGAAACACTAGTTTTCTTCCATATTTGAGTTTTAGATTTCTTTGAAATTGGAACTCCTTTTATATTTTCCTGTATTCTATCTTAAAGGCATATATATGCCTAATCTAGCGCAGCTGTAGATTGATTTTGTTTAGCTTAAGTTAATACTTAAAAAAAAAATTACTAAGTCAGAAACATCTCTGGTGAGCATTTGAAACACAAGATTTAAATCATACATTTGAGAATTTATGGTGATTTGATTTGGGTGAATTTCGTGGTTATGCTGGGAGCTGGGAATGCCATTATTTTCTTTAGTATAATATATTGAACCTGCTGTTGTTATAAATTCCATGATTTTGTTTATATGCATGAGAGTTTTGAATGATATATTCGGTGCATGTAGGTTGACAGTTAGTTTAGTGTAAGTTTTGGTGCATAAAAACTAGTATGAAGAAATCGCTATTTGACATGACTTCAACAAATTATGTATATTGTTGTACCTCATACTTTATCTTGCAAGTTCTGGGCGCTGCTTTTGTTCTCATTGTGCTTTTTATTTGCTTACTACTGAAGTTTGAAGTTTCTATTTATTTTAAATAAATTCTTTTGGTCTGAAACTGATATCCACCACGCCTGGGTACATATGAATTCCATAACCTCTTTGTAGTTTGTATATGGTGCCCAGCTGGAAGGTAATGCAATTTCCCAGCTATAGAATATGCAAAATAGATCTTCTTATAACCCATGCCTAAATCTGTAACCTTCAATCAACACCTATTCACATATCTAAAAAGGGGTAGACAGAATTTATAAAGATTAAAATAGTGACCATAAGTTATTGAAGAAAATATAAATATGTTTCTCTAATCTTTTCTTACCCCAGATTTTCTTTCAGCCACTAAATTCGTTGTTTAATTCTTAGAATATTAGCTGCTCCTCATAAGTAAATCTTAATTCTTAGATCGCTGAGATGCCTTGATGTCTGAGGCTTTTATCATTTACCTCCAAATTAGAATATAGTGTTTTCTTTTATATCTGTTAAATGATATAGATTAGGGAAATCGCTTTTATTATAAAGAAATAACTTAACTTTTGTGAATTTCTGTATTATTTAGTTCTTCAAAATTGTCTTCCTCTATTGAACACCATGTTTATTTCTTTAAATTGCTGTCTTAAATTCTGTAGAAGTATATTGGGAATTTTACTATCTATTTTGCATGATTAGCGTGCTTTGAAACCACATATTTAAGGAATTGTATGTAGTGTTAATTTATTATAAAATTCAGCATCATCACAGTTGGACACCATGCAATTATGATAACTATCTGTGTTGCGCATGCTGGGGATGGTTGTTAATTTATAGTTATCTGTATTTTGGGATGCATGAATCTATTAACTTTAGTTTTAAAATTTGTATTCCCTTCGTACATGCATAGTATTAGTTAGAAAGATTACTATGTTTGATTGTAGATGTGTATTTTCTAACACATCTGAAATAATTATAGATTATCTAGTTCTAAACGAATATTAAATTTGATTTAAATTCTTTAGAATAAATAAACATATATATGTAATATAAAAATTTAAATGGAATTTAAATATTTCTAATTGATCATTATTTTATTTAATTAAATAAATAAAATAAAATAAGATATTTAGTTGTATCAATGGATATTCTCTTATGACTTGTATTTTATGAAGTCTTAATAATAGCATTTGATAGCCAATAAAGTGCTAATTTTAATTTATGAGTATACTTTCGGGTTATAAATTCTTTAACCTTCCAAAGGCTAGGAATTTCTTCATTGATTTGTTTAATGTAATTGAGTCAGGAATTTCATTTGATTCAATTTATTGTGGGGCTAGCCATGCACATTGTTTCACTATCTATGTGGTCACTGGAAGTAAAATGTTTTAAATCATGATTGAGTTGTGAACATGATTCAGACTGTTTGTGCATGATGGCTATCCCTGTTGTTGTTAGTTAGTGAAGTTTTGTATATAGGAAGAGTGGCTTTCATTATGGGCCAAAACCCTAAGTGGTTGCCAGGGAAACCTATCAAACGTAGTTAATTCAGTGAAAACTTAATTCAAATTACTAGGGGTTGGGTAGTGTTTAACATTAAATCAGATGATTATTTTTCCTTGCCTAACACCTTAATGCTTGTTTAGATTAAGGGTAGGTTGAAAAGGCATGGAATGGCTTAGTCCTCTACCTTGTCTTCTTGAAAGGTAATTCGACTCCACATGAGTTTTTCTAGGGGCCGGGAATCGGTAGAGACTGCCAGGTTAACTCTGGATGAGGGTGGGTAGTCTAGGAAGATTCACTAGGGTAACCTAGAACAACTATGTGATGACACTCTTGTCCTTATACATGATTTGTGGTATCTTATGTAGAGTCACCTTGGTTATTATTGTTGCCTCTGGGAGTTTGTTAGTATTCATGTGAGTTTGATATTGTTATGTTAGTATGTGATTGTTAGCCACGTGATGCCATGTACTATCCTTTGTTGCTTTGTTGTTTGTTTGATTGTCTTCTGGACCTATCATTATCTCCTAGCATGGACAAAGTGGACCTTCGGGTTTCACGCAATAGGGAGGAAACCATGCTATTACCTTTATTTGATACTCTTACCGATGATACTATACTTGTAGCAAGTTCCTGTAACTTCATTATTTGTGATGATGGACATTGAATGTGTTCGAAGACATAAATTTTTGATATGATGAGATCATTATCCTCTTTGTATAATTACTTCATGTGTATGAGTGTACTCATTTTATCAACATTGTGATGTATTGAGATTTATTAAAATCTCACTTGATGTAATCTAGATATATATGTAACCTGATTGTATAAAAGTTTTTGAAAATTGGATCATTCATGAATTTAAATTGTACTTATGTTTTATGTTATGATGTGATGTTCTTATTTGTAATGTTTTAGTAACGTTGTATAGAAATACTTAAAACACATGTGTAATCAGATGACTTTAAAAAAATAAAAAAAATTAGTTAATTGGTTCTTTACGCTTTGTTTTAATGGAAACCTTGGTGGGGCGTTACACTAGTGCCATGGATAGATTCTCCTCTACCAAACAAGCCTTCTCTATTTCCACTTCCATGATATTTGGCTAAAAAACACAGACTCCCCCACTGATACATGCATTCAAGCCCCTAAGAAAATGTTAGACCAACATGGCCTCATCATCACAAATACCTCCATAATGCTTAAGCTCAAAGAACCTATTCTCATACTACTCCACATACATAGCCATCTAACTAAACTCATGAAACACATCAGCATGGCGCTACCTCTAGTGATTTGACAAGAAGCGATCTATAAACCTCTCCAAAAACATATCCCAAGAAACTGAACCAATATCCAAATGCAACTTCTATTATTCCAACTACCACCATGTAGAAGCAAATCCCCTAAGGTGCATGATGGTGCATCTCACTTTGATGTTACTACCATACAAGTGCATGGAAAAACACTTGTTAAATATATCAACCAAGTCTTTGCCTCCAAGCCACCACTAGAACCATCAAAGGTAGGAGGGAGTTCCCTCAAGAGATCCCTCATATGACTAGCTAAATAACCTCCTATTTTGATGTGACATCTCTCCTCCTAGGATACCTTTCTCTCTCCCTATCCACATGCTTAGAGTGTTGTGATTCCCTTTGTTGATTACCCTCCTATCTAGGGCCTAGGCAGGAAAGGATTTCCTCAAGAAAAGGACATAACTGAGCTCCCTCTAATTCTAGTTGGCCACGACTCTTACTCCCACTACCTTGATCATTATAAGAGCCCTATTTTTCCTCACAATAACTCTTGTGGGAACTTTGAGAAGGGGTGTTCTAGTCGTTAGCCCCACAACCACCACTTTGAGCTCTAGCATGACCCTAACCTTGACCTCTAGGAATCTTCATACACAAACACCACCAAAGGAAAAATATTAGGTTGTTAGGTGAGGATAACAAAAGAGGAAAAACATAATCTCCAAAGTCTAAGTAACTAGGACACCATAATGGGCTCATATTAAACTGGAGAACCTAGTGTTAGAAACTTGGGCTCTAATACCAAGTGTAACATCCCCACCAAGGAACCCTAGAGAACAACACAACAAGGTTAATTAATGGGAGATTTTTTTTAAAAGAGAAAGGAAATAATAATAGAATGCATAACATTGTGATCTAAACCTAGGTCCTCTAAGGTTCCTCAACTATGCTACTCACAAAACTAATAAACAAGATAACTAGAATTATATCATCAACTACTAAGATACACATAATTTAGCTATCATGCAAGGTTCATTTTAAAGAACCACATTAAATGTTTCTATGTTACATCCATAACATGTTATCAATTAATCAACATTAAAGATCATTTCTAGCTCATTAACATAAACAAAATGCATTACATCACAATATTCATTACAAGAAAATTTCATCAATAACTGTTACATCATTACAATAGTTACAAAAATGCTTCCCCTAGCACATGTGGGAAGATTACATCTATTTTAATAAGATATATAACTGGTATACAATCCAATACATATACATAAAAGGTTTTCTTCTCAAATTGGAACAAGAACTAGAGTCCAAAACGCCATGAAAAATATCCACGCACATGAACATGCAATAAGAATACCCAATGGAGGAAAAATACACCAATCACTTGACCATGTGGAACCCTCAAGTCCACCCCCATGCTAGGAGATAACATCAGGTCCCACAACAAAAAAATAGTCAAGAGAGCAACAGGCTAACACAATCAATGGTTGTACATGGACTCCAAAACAACACTACCATCACACCAACGAGGCTTACACCACTTACTTCACTTCCAAAGGCACTCTCACAACATAAAGAGAAAGTAAAACTAGGGAATACTACAGTGCAATAGGGAGGAGTGTCATTGCATGGTCCTGGCATGGGTTGTCCTGACGATCTCTCACTAGACCCCAACCCCCATCTATGGTTGTCCTAGTAAAACTCTCACTAGGTCCTAGCCCCATAGGGTGGCACAAGTGGAACCAACATTCCTTTTGTGAGGACAAGGAAGCTAATCTGTCCCACTAGGCCTTCTCAACCCACCATAGAATAATAATTTTTGCAAACAATTTTCTTCCCAACAAAAACATTTCTAGAGCCAAACAAAGCATGGGAAAACCAACTGACCAACCAATGAATTCCAGTTAGTTTTTAACTTATTAAGTTAATAGTTAAAGAAATTAAAATTTGTTCATTTCAAATCTCAATTTGGCTAACTATATAATATTTATGAATTAATATAATAAGCACCCAATTTCACGCAACCAGGTGAAATCATTTACAACACATCATATAATTAATTAAAATCTTGACTTAGTAATATCTTATTTATTTACCAATTTATTATTATTTTTTAATTATAGCATTACATTTTAATTTATTTTATTATTAACTATAATTATTTATTCATGTATATATATTTATATTTATTTAACAAAGGTATTTAGAAATTTAGTTTGATGCATAGGCTAACCAAACACATTGAATCAAACAATTTTAAATAAAATAAACCAAATACTGAAATAGTTACCTAAACCCTAACCAGGGTAAAAAAGAAAGACCTCACACAACACCAACTGACCACAAACAAAACTGACAATACTGACAAGCTAACAAACTAGATACTCATCCTCTTTGAGGATGATGGCTAGGGTAGGGGACCAAGTGCTATCTTCGATAAACCATTCCATTGGGTTCCAAGGCATGCTCAGACCTTTCAATTTAGGTGGAGTTAATTCCTAGTACCTACATCCTGTAGCACAAAAAATAGTCATGCATATACATAAACATATAATAGGCACACCGTGAAAGGGAATCACAACGTTGTACGGTACTCACAAGTGAGTGATTCCACACTGTCCCTTTCACCCAAACACATCAGTAAGAACACCACTAAGTAATCACATCAACTCATAACAAATAGTTACATAACATTTAGGATCAAAACAATCATAAGATAATCACATATTGTTCATGATAGGATTAGTCCACATAGTCAAATAAAACCATATACTAATCATAACATGTGCATAAAAATAAAGTAATATAAGTGTCATCAAGGGAATTATCATAGCAATAATTCCACCATCAAATAATGTATCATAATATCTCATCATAAAAAAATCAAATGTCATTCTATCAGAGAATATTATGAGAGGTAGTACAGGTGTAATGCTACAATGGGTCAAGGTAATAAAGGTAAGAATTCAGTTTATAGATTTTTTTAGTTGGTAGATGATACTAACATGAAAAAATATGAGGATTGTTGTACATATTGATAGGATTGAGTGAGCTACACTCTTTTAGAAGCTCTAAAAGATGGCATGTTTTAGTTCTTCATGTATAGTTCAATCCTATAATGAGTTTGAGTCAAAGGAGTGGATTGATGAATGGTGCTTAAGAAGTCTCAGCCCACTTGAGATGTATCGGCTACAAATGACACTAAAATTCATTGATATGGAATCATTCATTGACTTTGATCACACATCAACACTAGTAGAACTAGGTAATATCTCCTTGTGCATAGTTTATGAAATTCCTAATTTCATATTATGTTTTAGTATTTTTGTAATTTTGACTAAATTAATATAATTAAATAAACATACCAATGCAAAGAATGTTTATGTAGTTATTCCACATGAAGACAATGAAGAGGGAACAAGTTATTACTTGTGTCACTATGTTGAGGCTAAAAATAAATTGAAGGTCCCTATTATAGATGGAGAAAACATAGAATATCCTATAGGTTTGGTGGTTTTTAGTGGAACATGTTGGAATATGTTGTCATTGATGTTAAAAGGGGATCAGAGGAGAAGTGTGTTGATCTTGTACAAAAGCACATAATGTTGTCATTGATGTCAAAAGGGAAAACTAGGAAAAGGAGTTTGTTGGCATGATGACAGAGGATGGATCTAAGAGCAGTGAACCTATATCTAGAAGTGTGTGGGTTGTTGATGATGCTAAAGTGCACATCTTGTAAATGTTATGAAGTTGCAGAGAGTCTCTAATACAACAAAAGAGGAAGCAAGCTACAAATTTGATGTGGGTTTTTTTAGAGCATTCTAGTGGCGTGCTCTACAGGTCAAGAGTGTAAAGAAAGTGCCCATAAATGTATTGCTTCTAATCTCAAGTTTTTTAGGCTTTATTAGTTAAACCCTAGGTCATTTTTAGTCATGGCATCATGAATAGATCTTCTATATTTAGATTGACTATCAACAGTAGGTTGAAGGTTACTTAAGTGATAACTTAAGTCATTCATCCTATAGAGGTGACAAGCCCCATCATCTAGGTTGGTAGTGGTCTTCAAGTGTATCAACATAATAGTGTGTGATTGGTGAGAGAAAGGGAGGAATCTCTCTGAAATCCTGATATCTATTTGTTGCCATGTCATGGGTTTTCAAAAGTTTAGAACCTTCAACAAAGAGGTTTGTAAGTTAAAATTTCTATTTTACTTAGAGATGGAACACTCATTAGAGTGACCAACTAGCTTTGGTGGAACTAGCAAAGGAATCCCAGTGATGGAATGATGGCATATGGGATTTGAAGATGTTGACATGGAAGGTGAGGATGCAGCCACATGGCATGATAGTGCAAACACAAGGATGATAGGTGGAGTATGGAAGTTGATTGGTGATACCTAAGATCTTGTACCCCTGATGCAGTGATGAGAAGGTAGCATTTAGTGTGGGACCTAGTCATAATGACGTGGGTGACTATGATGATGATACAGATGCATGAAATGACAAGATTGAGAGAACAGTAATCCACATCCTTGTTGTGGATTATGGAGTAGTGAAATGGCAATGAAGTGGATTGGTGACATCATCAATGGTCTTCATCAATGTGACTAAGTCATATTGGTAGGAGTGTAATGATTGTCTCCCTAATATAGTGATGGCTATATCTTCGGTGAGACCATGTCATTTCTAGGACATTGAAGAAGGTCGCTTCAATAGGGCGATGGAAGAATGGACATCGATAGTGGGACCTAGTAAGGTTGGTGTGCATTGATGGTACAATTAGAGATTGAATGATAGGATAGCACATTGAAGAAAGTGACAAGTGAAATATGACATGTGGTGACATGATGGTGTGGGGACCATACAACAATGAAGGATATCAATGTGACATAGGCTCATCGGTAGGAATTTCAAGGCTATCCCTCTGATGCAACGATGAACTTCCTATTAGGTGGACAAAGTGATATCACTAGGACCTTGAATAAGGTCTCTCTAATAGGGTGATAGGAGAGTGTGATGTTGATTGTGGTACCCAATAGTAACAAAGGTATTCAGAAGGTGATTGATATGATGACATGTGGAAAAAATCTAGTGCTTTATTTTGCATCTCTATTGGAAATAAATGATTATATGTGTGATTTGATGGTGAAATCCAATGATGATCAATGGTGTAGGATGAAGAAGGTTGGTTAGATGATGTTGGTGATAAGATGCTTCATCAGTGTGAAGGTTGAGTATCACTAGGACTATAGAGATAGTCCCAACAATAAAATGATGGGAGATTGAATGTCGATTGTGGGACCAACTAATGTAAGATGTGGACAGTGACAGGTTGGTGCAAGTGTCATGGAAATAGATGACTGATCAGTCTAGAAATTCACATCCTTATTGTGAATAGCATCAGTGTGATTTACTAGTATCTAGGACCTTGAAGCATGCCACAACGATGGTGCAATGGGTGAGTGTATGTACTTAATTGATGTGACTTTGGTGTATTGGTAGGACATTGATGGATGCCTCTCTGATAGAGTGATATGATAGATCAAATGTGGAGATCAAGTCATAAACATTAGATGGAAATATGTGATTGGCATGAGATGTGAATCAATGGTGATAGTAAAATTGAAGCTAATCAAATGATGGTTATTTAAAGGTGTCGAGATGAATAGAGGATCTTGATGTGAGAGAGAAGATCTATGGCTAGTATTCAAACTTGAAGATCTACAATGGTCTGGTCTGTGTGAACAAGGTATTTCATCTAGTAACCAACATAGAGGAAGGAATTAATTGGTCTAGCTGCCCCAAGTAACCAATTAAATGAAGATTTGATCAGCTAGGTGGCAGAATGGATTGGAGATGTGACCAAGATCAAATATATTGAAAAGAGAATACATTTAATGCATATCATATTTTTTAGGGTTTGGCAAAGAGAATGAGGAAATATATCTATAACAAAATTTAATATTGAGAGGCTCAATGCATAGAGGTATGGTGATATCTGATAAACCTTATCAGATGCCTTGATAATGATGATGTGTAGCTCAATGAACAGGTAGCTTGCTAGTGAAGTTTGCAAGTGAAGGAAACCCTAATCATATGCGAGTTGATCTAAATAATAAAGGGAATATCGAGGTAGAGATTGTAGGTCATTGTAGATAGAAGAAAATTGAATATTTTCAATGTTAGATGGTTGTAGTAAGTGTGCATGAATAGAGAGAACAACTAGAAGTTGTATATGTTGCGTGTGTGAAGTCAGAAAGTGCACAGAGTGTTGAATAGAAGTGTGTATTATTGAGTGTGAAATAATGGCATAGAGGGAGAGTGTGTAGCATAGGAAAATAGAAAAAAAAAAATTCTAAGTGTAGAAGAGAAATAGAGAGAGATGAACAGAGTAATGCAGAGCTATGTTGTAGTAGACAGAGTTAGAAAAAGTAACCTAGATTTTAATGTAGATAATCATCTAGGTGAATATATGTGAAAGTGTAGAAGAGTAGAAAGAGAAGGATAGAGATAGAACATTGATTGTTTTGTGCACATAAGAGAGAAGTGTAGAGTTGTGTTACTAAGAGTGCAACTTCAACAAAAAATTGTGTGTTACAGAATATACAACAATGTATTGAATGTAATGATGCATGATTAGGTTTTGTAGAACAATTTTTTATGCATACTTGTGATTTTTATCACAGAGGCGGTTGCCTCATTTAACCTAGTTGTAGCTTAGATTAGGGGATTGAAGTCTCCTTGGAGTTGCAGCTCCTAAACCAGGGTGTTGTTGCATCCTTGAAGATGTTGCTTCTAAATTAGGTAGTTGATGCTTCCTTGGGTTATATCCATAAAACATTGTAAGAAAGATTTCTTTTGTGATGCTAAAGTTGAGTAGTAGACTCATGCACCTTGGTCACTCTGGTTTTTACCATCTTGGGTTTTCCACATATATCTAGTGTTGTGGGTATTTGTGTTGATTGTCTATTTGCATGTTCATGTTTATATCTTTAGTTGTCAATCTACATGATAAGAGTTGAGTAAGAAATTTGCACAAGGTATTTGGATTTAAGGAAGTAATTTGGATAAGGTTTCTAAGGGAAAAAGGTTTAAGGGATAAATTTTGGTATCCACTGATTCACCCCCTCTCAGTAGATCATTGTGTTCTAAAAATTGGTATCAAAGCCCCAGGTTCCCTAGGAGAAGCTTAATCAGCTCAGGTAGATCTTAGTAGAGTGAACACAATGGTTAGTCAAGAAAGTTTGCTTGCATATGATGGACCTATCTTTGATGGACCAAGATACATTTTTTAGAGCTCATTGATAGAAGGATATTTGGGATCCATAGGATTTGATGTTTGGATGTCTATTGTAAATTGATATACAATTCCTACTACACCTCCAATAATTGAAGCTAAAAAGAAGGAATATGAGGATAATGCTACAACAAGAGATATAATTCTTCATGGACTGTCAAGTTCTATGTTGGTAAAAGTCATGCATTTTCAAACAACACATGAACTCTGGAACAAATTGAAGAGAATGGTAAAGAAGAAATGAAGTAATTGATTTAGAAATATGAAACTGAATCTAAAAGTTTGAGTAAGAGTGAAGGTACAACAAGATATGATGAAGAATAAACATCTACCTCTAGATCACAAGATCCCAATGAAGAGAAAGATGATTCCTTCAAAAGATCAAGAAATGGCTTCAAGAAACACAGAGCTAATCATAATAATTTTGTTTCTAAATGATTTTGTGATGAAGTAAATGATTTTGATAGGGAAAAGGATAGTAAAAATAATCTGCACACAAGAAGACAAAGTGGGTGATCTGATATAAATGGTAGATTAGATGTTGAACATGGAAGGTTCTATGGGATTGAACCATTTCCAACTACCTTTGATAAAGAGATTGAGAGGTATGATAAAGATGAAGAAGTTGAAACCTCTGGTGAAGAAGAAGAATTAGACCTTGAATCTAAACTTATTTTGGCCCTAAGTGAGATTAAAAGGTTGAAGAAAGAAAATGAAGGACAAAATTTGCATGCACAAAAAGAGATAGAAAGACTAACTAAAAGCCTTGAAGGTTCTAACCAAATATTAGTTAGTTTGGAAAAACAAGTTGAGGAAGCTAAGAGGATAGAATATGTAGTTAAATATGAACTATAATCTAAATTATATGGGTGCATGAAGCAAGAAGTAGAGATAGTTGCTTTGAGAAGAGATCTGGAGAAATCCAAGGAACATATTGAAAAAGGCGTGAAGTTGAAAGGTGGCTCTAATACATTAAATGAATTTATAAGATCAAAAAATCAATCTAGACTGAGATCAAGACCAAGAGTGAAGATTGACCTTGGTTGTGAGAAAGAGGAGAGTTCTTCTACAGGTGCTTCTGCAAGGTTATTTGATAGATTTAGAACAAAAGAAAGATGTTGCACAAAGAAAGAGGAAGCCTGCACGAGTTGTTCCAAAGAAAATACCTTTGGAAATGGAAGATCAAAAAAAGGTACTAGTGGAGTGAAGAAAGAAAAAGAAGAAAAGAAGTTTGTCGCTACTGTGATGAAGACATGAGATAAGGATATTATTGCTAAGTTGAAGAAGATGACCACAACAGATAAGAAGATGGAGAAATCAGTCCCAAGGAATGAAAGAAAAAGAAAAAACATTATGGGAGCTGATTCAGGAGGATTTACTAGGATGAGATACGTGAAGAAGCCAAATCAAAGAAGACCTCCTCATCCTATTCAGAGGAATGCTATGAAGAAGTACTCCCCATGTTGTAATGGTTATTGCTATGCTTGTAATTAGTATGGTCAGAGAGCTAGATATTGTAGGGTTGGACCTAGTAGGAGCACAAAGCATATGCATATAAATTCATTTGCTCCTATTGTAGACATGGGTGTGATGTTGTTTAACTGCCACAATTTTGGTCATTTTGTGAAACATTTTAAAATGAATCATGTAAGACCAAAATCACATAGTGAGAAAAGGAATATGACCCATAAGGTGAACAATGGTTCACATATTCTTGAAAGCAAGGATGGTTAAATAGAGAAAAATTCAAAGAAAGTCTGGAGAGAGAAAGAATGGTAGGTAGTGCTACATGAGGCTAATTTTTCCTCACATAACTAATCTATAGTGATAGGGAATGAGTACAGGGGGAGCTAAATTGGTGTTTCATTCATCCCTAGAAATGAAGAAGGAGATCAAGTCAGGTAAAACATTTTTTCAAAATTTCTAATGACTTGATGGTTGTAGATTTATGGTCACATTATTTCCCATTGAAATTCTCATCAAAGGGTAAGAACATCAGCAAAAATTGATAGTTAGCTGCAGAAATGGATATCAACCATTAGTATCAGTTATCGAAGAAGAAGGTTGTGTATGTGCTTTGTATATATTTAAAAAAAAAATTGTATCAGACCATTGTAAATTTGTTTAGAATAGTCTAGTTGGTATAGAGCCCAAAAGGAAGAAATTGTTCAAGTTTTTTGAAAAGGAAATGTTGCATGAACTCAGGGGGAGTTGCTTTAGTTAGAAAATCAATTGTATGATCATATTAGTTGGTATAGATGAAATATAGAACTTGGAATAAAGCAAATGCGCGAGTAGGCTAGTAGAAGAGTATAGAGAAAGCTCTAAGGGGGAGTTGTTATAGGTATCAAATCAATGTTATTCTTGATACAATGTAGTCCAAGATATCAATTGGTACATAGAATAAAGTGAACACATTCACAATTGGTATCAGTATGATAATTGGTATTAGGGCATGATATCATCAATTTTTATCAAAATTATATGGTTCAATTGGCATAGAGCATGACTCAAAATATCTATAATTGATATCAAACTTGATTGGCGTTGAGTATGTAATGGCACTTCAACTAGCATCAAATATTTTTTTAATTGTTACAGAGTGATTGAAGCATATGGTTTCACCATTGTAGTAAAAAGGTTGAATGCAATGATTGGCATAAGATATATATTTTTTTTCAATTGGTATCAGTCAAAAGGGGAGATATTTCCCTTTGTCATTGCTAAGAAGAAGTGAAGGCTACAACTATATGGTGACTTGAGATAAAGAAGAGGAGAAATAATTCAAAGGAAGATAATACTTTCAGGAGGAGTGATCCCTATTCCATTGATTTCAAAGGGGGAGAAAGTATGCAAATTCTCAGGTATCTGAGAAAGAGGGATAAATTCAAGTAGATGCTCAAAGAGGAGCATTGGAGAAAGAAAAAATAGAAGTAGAAAGTAATGATGATATTGGCACAAATGTTGAATTGATTAATTAGTATCATTGTGCATTTAAGTTTTTCCATCAATGACAAAGGGGGAGATTGTTGGAATATGTTGTCATTGATGTCAAAAAGGGATCATAGGAGAAGTGTGTTGACCTTGTGTAGAAGCACATAATGTTTTCATTGAAGTCAAAAGGGAAAATTAGTAAAAGGAGTTTGTTGGCATGATGATAGAGGATGGATCTAAGAGTAGTGAACTTGCTTTTGGAAGTGTGTGGTTGGTTGATGATGCTAAAATTCACATCTTGCAAATGTTGTTATGAAGTTGTAGAGAGTCTCTTGTACAATAGAATAGGAAAAAAGCTACATATTCAATGCGGATTTTTTGAGAGAATACCACTAATGTGCTTTGCACATCAAGCATGTAAAGAATGTGCCCAAAAATGTATTATTTTTGCTCTCGGGTGTTTTAGGGTTTATTAGTTAAATCCTAGGTTGTTTGCAATCATGGAGTCATGAAAAAATATTCTATTTTCACATTGAATGTCAAAAGTAGGTTGCAAGTTACTTAAGTGATAACTTAAGTCATTCATCCTATAGAGGTGACTGGCCCATCATCTAGGTTGGTGGTGGTCTTAAGGTGTATCGGTGAGAGAATCAGAGGCATCTCTTCAACAACCCGATATCCATTTGTCACCATGTTGTGGGTTTTCAAAAGTTCACAACCCCTAACAAAGAGGTTCTTCAGTTTAGATTTCAGGAAACTTAGCAATGGAACACTCATTGAAGTGATAGGTTGGCTTCAGTGGGACCAGAAAAAGGCATCCTAGTGATGGAGTGATGGCATATGCGATTCAAAGATGCTAACATAGAAGGTGATGACGCAATCATGTGGAATGATGGTTTAGAAACAAGGATGACATGTGGAGTATGGAAGCTTCATCTGTGAGAATGAATGTCATGAGTGGGACCTAAGATCTTGTTCCCCTGACGCAGTGATGAGAAGGTAGTGTTTAGTGTGGGACCTAGTCATAACGACATGTGTGAATGTGATGATGATGTAGATGCATGGCATGACAAGATTGAGTGAATAGTAATCCACATCCTTGTTATGGATTATTGAGCAATGACATGGTGATGAAGTGGATTGGTGATGTCATCAATGGTCTCCATCGATGTGACTAAGTTATATTGGTGGGACTGTCATGATTCTCTCCCTGATATAGAGATGGCTATATCTTCAGAAAGACTATATGTCATTTCTAGGACCTTGAAGAAGGTCCCTCTGATAAGGAAATGGAAGAATGAACACGTGTAGTGAGACCTAATAAGGTTGGCATGCACTAATGGTACAGTTAGAGATCAAATGATAGGATGGAACATGGAAGAAAGTGACAAATGAAATATAAAATGTGGTGACATGATGGCATGGGCACGATACAATAGCGAAGGATGTCAGTGTGACATAGGCTCATTAGTAGGACTCTTAAGGCTATCCTTCTAATGTAGTGATGACCTTCCTATCGGGTAGAAAAAGTGATATCACTAGGACCTTGAAGAGGGTCTCTCCGATAGGGAAATAGGAGAGTGTGATACTAACTATGGGACCTAATAGCAATTAAGGTATTTAGAAGGTGATTTATATGGCAACATGTGGCAAATAACTAGTGGTTGATTTTCATCTTTGTTGTGAATCAATGATTATATATGTGTGATCTGATGGTGAAAGTCAAAGATGATCAATGATGTAGGATGAAGAAGGTTGATCGGATAATGTAGGTGATAAGATGCTTCATCAGCGTGAAATTTGAGTATCACCAAGACTATGTAGAGCTAGTCCCAATGATAGGGAGATGGGAGATTGGATGTCGACTATGGGACCAACTAATGTAAGATGTGGACAATGATGTAGGTTGGTGCAAGAGACATGGCAATAGATGATTGATCTATCTAGAAATTCTCATCCTTGTTGTGAATGGAATAAGTGGGATTGAATGGCATTTCTAGGACCTTGAAGCACATCTCAGCGGTGAACCAATGGGTGAGTGTATGTACTTCATCAATGTGAGTTTAGTGTATTGACAAGACATTGATGGATGCCTCTCTAATAGAGTGATATGATAGATCAACAGTGGAGATCAAGAGATAAAGATCGGAAGATGATATGTAATTGGCATGAGATGAGAATCAATGGCAATAGTCAAACTGAAGTTAATCAAATGGCAGTGATTTAAAGGTGCCTAGATGAATAGAGGATCTTTCTATGAGAGAGAAGATCTACAACCAGTATTCAAACTTGAAGATCTACAATGGTCTGGTTCTTGTGAATAGGGGTTTCATTTGGTAACTGACATAGAGGAAGGAGTTAATTGGTCTAGCTACACCAAGTGACCAATTAAATGAAGATTTGATCATCTAGGTGATAGAACAGATTGGAGATGTGATCAAGATCGGATATGACCATATTGACAAGAGAATGCATTTAATAATGCATATCAACCTTTTAGGGTTTCATAGATAGAATAAGGAAAATTCTCTCTTACAAAATTTAATGTTGAGAGGCTCGATGCATGGAGGTATGGTGATATCTGATAAACCTTATCAGATGTCTTGATGATGATGGTGTGTAGCTCAATGAATAGGTAGCTTGCTTGTGAATTTTGCAAGTGAAGGAAACCCTAATATGATGCTAGTCGATCTAAATGATAGAGAGAATATTGAGGTAGAGATTGTAGGTCAGTGGAGATAGAAAACAATCTGATATTTTCAATGTTAGATTGATGTAGTAAGTATGCATGAGTAGAGAGAAAAAACTAGAAGTTGTATCTATTGTGTGTGTGAAGTTGGCAAGTGCACAGAGTGTTGAATAAAATTATGTATTATTGAATGTGCAATAGTGGCATAGGGGGAGGGTGTGTAGCATAGGAAGATATAACAAAAAATTTTCTAAGTGAAGAAGAGAAATAGAGAGAGATTAATATAGTAATGTAAACTTGTGTTGTAGCAAACAGAGTTAGAAAAGGTAACCTAGACTATAATAGAAATAATCATCTAAGTGAATATATCTCAAAGTGCAGAAGAGCAGAAAGAGAAGGATAGAGATATAACATTATTTTTCTATGTGTAGAAGAGAGAAGTGTAGAGTTGTGTTGCAAAATATCCAACAATACATATTGAATATAATGATGCATGATCAGGTTTTGTAGAACCAATTTTTATGCATAATTTTGTTTGTTATCATAGAGGTGGTTGCCTCATTGTATTGAGTTGTAGCTCATATTATGGGATTGTAGTCTCCTTGGAGTTGTAGATCCTAAACTAGGGTATTGTTACATCCTTGGAGTTATTTCTTCTAAATTAGGTAGTTGATGCTTCCTTGGGTTGTATCCCTAAAACATTGTAACATAGATTTCTTTTGTGATGCTAGATTTGATTAGTAGACTCAAGCAGCCTTGGTCACCATGGTTTTTCCCATATTTGGTTTTCCACGTATATCTATTGTTGTGGTTATTTGTGTTGATTGTCTATTTGCATGTTTATGTTTGCATCTTTAGTTGTCAATCTACACAATGAGATTCAAGAGTTAGAAATTTGCACAAGGTATTTGGATTTAAGGAAGTAATTTACATAAGGTTTCTAAGGGAAAAAGGTTTAATGGATAAATTTTGGTATCTATTGATTCACCACCCTCTCAGTAGATCATTGTGTTCCAACAAAACATGGCTTAGAGGTACCCAACTAAGAAGTCTGACATTTTCCCATTTGAGGAAATTGACATGCATTAGAAGATTCTTCATTACTAAAACATTTTTGTGGCATCCAATGTTAATTTTATCACAAATGGGGGTAGAACATTGAACAAGAACTTGTGGAAGGTTTGTGATTTTGACCATGAGGCAATACTTGACACAATAAAGAGTAGAGAAGATTGATATGGTTCCTTGAATTGATTTGTAAGTATGTGCATTGGATTTGTAAAGTCGTGTTATTGACCACTTTATTTTGGCTATTAAAATACGTATCATAAAATATGGAACTAATTGAGGGTATTGATGTTTTTGTATTACATGCAAGTACTTGTGCTTCCCCTATCCACTCTCATACACACACTCAATTCTTTAAATAGACACTCAATTCCTTAAATAGACACTCAATTCCTTCTATGCACTCTCTCTCTCTCTCATAGACTCCAATGCACTTTCTAGTTCACATTAATAGCCTATTCTACTAGCTCCTCCCAAAATCCTATTGTTCAACTTGTCTTTCTCTCTTTAACCTTCTTATCTCTAGACTCCAATGTCAGTGCAATGAGATGAAAACCATCATTAGGATGTGCTACCATAATTAACTTGTGTTCTAACTACTGTGGAAATGAGAAAAAGCACATATATTATCAAGTTTTAATTTTTTAAGTCACATTCTTTCATAGATTTATTCCTCATATTCATTCTAACTCAATCTAACACAATCTATATGTTTCACATTTTACATTAAGCATGGATAAAATATAAAAATGTTTGTGTTTCTATGTTTTTTATGTTTATTTTGATAATAATGTATTGTAGTTGATAGTTAGAGTATATTAGTGGTTGAATTTGAACTTAATTGTGTTCTTGAAATATTCAATCATTTGATGGTTTGGTTATTGAGAGAGGATAGACCAATGAATTACTCAAATGAAGGTCTATATCAGTTTCCATAGCTTGTACTCACAACAACAAATCTCTTTTGTTTGTTTGAAGCTCTTTAGCCATGTACTCACTTGGTACAAAGTTCATGTTGCCTCTTAGCAACTATGAAAAAAAATTCAAATCTCCAAGGGAGGAATTGTAGCACCAATTCTATCCCATATGTTGTAAATTGAAGAGATCTATCCAATGCCACCCTTTTTGCTAGAAAACCAACCATTGATGAGGCATGTGTACAAGCCACTACCAAATAGAAAAAAAAATGACTGTTGTACCTTACAAAATATATGCATACATATAGACAATTATGATCTCACCAAGAGTAAAATGATCATCATAAAGTATGTTGGTTCTCCAAATCAACAGATCAATTGAATCCTAAAGACTAACCAAATTCCTATGTTTAGATTCAAAGATGGATTTGGCCAGTTGACATGAAATGGCATTAACACACATTTCCCCTACACTTCAGGCTCCGTAGGACCTATGGGGGTGACCCTTCAGCAACACCTAAGGATTTAGACACACAATTAATAGGATATTTCTTAACAGACAATGATCTCACCAAATTATGCTAAGAAACATAAAATACCACTCAATATTGTCTAATACATTGAGTGAATTTCATTAACTAGCATGGAGAACATGGCACACATAACTCAACATATCCATAATTGAAATGGTTTTTATTCAAAGAATTGGGACCAAGTTGAAAACAACATAAGTGTATTAATTGATTAGTGCCAAGGAGAAGGATACAAAGTCATACAACCAACACTTCATCCTAGAATGTTGAGAATGCTCTAAAGATCTATGCAATTGTAATCACATTATGACAAAAAAATCACTGAAGCTTTATGTAGTAACCATTCTTACAAATACACCTAGAAACACAACACTCCCATCACATTTGTTGAAGCAATTACACTATTCCTTGAACAATAGGCAATGATAAATGCAACTATCATTCATTAAAGAAATTACATCATTCGCGGAATAGAAGGAAACAACTATTGCAATACAAATGCAACAAATGTGCATGAAAAGACTTAGATAGTGGGTATGTGCAGGATCCTGATTGGCCAAAAAGTGGCAATATGATGCCCTTGTAGGGTATGTGGTCTTGACTTTTTATTATTGAAAATTGATGAAATGAAAATGGTTTTTAAAGGAGATTCTCAGCTTTCCACCAATATAAATTTTTTTTACTTTGAATTTAGTAAATTATTATTATTCATTTTCTATTTGAATTATGACTAAAGTCCTAATTGATAGGCTAATTGAAAAATATCTATAGCTTTCAAACAGATCAAATATTGGGAATCTAAAATATGCATCACATTCTATGCTTTTCATACTATAGGATTAAAAAAGGAAAATTTGAATTTTATGAAGTTTTGACCAAGTTAAGGTGGTCGACATACAAGTTTTATATTTTTAAAAGTTGTAATAAAAAATCATAATTAATTATTTCTTGGGAAAAATTACAAAAAAATATGCATCACATTCAGACATGAGTCCTCTACTTATGTTTAAAATCTTATAAAAAAAATATTTATCATTTTATTGTGGTTAGGGTGGTTAGACAAACACCTAATTTTTATTTTTTCCCTAAAATTTTAGTACTACTGCTTTGAAATTTCAAATTTTCACCAAATAGAGTTAAAAAAAAAAAACCTAGTAGTTTAGAAACTACATTCAATTTGCTACATATTCTATTCTTACATATTTTTGAAATAATATAGAAAAATTATTCAAATTTTTATGTCAATTTTCCTAACTCTGATTTTTCTGAATTTTTTACCACTTAAGGGCTTGTTTTTTCCATGATGATCCTGCGCATACCCTAATATTTTATTATTGAATTCAAAAGTGCATTAATTTCAGCCATGGAGACAATTATCAAATAAAATATATCAATAAGACTCAGTTCTGAACACTAATACCTTAGATTAATTGACTGACAGTTATAATTCACCCTAGCATTACAAACTACCCAGAGCTTTTGCTTGCCTTGTAGAGCTTTTAGAAAATGGAACCCATACAAATGAGAGAAGAAGAGAATAAAAGGAAATAGAAGTAGCTCCAAAATTGATCCGAAAATGCCATTTGGAATCTCCATCCATTGTTGATGAGCAACAAACTGAAAAGTGTTGGAAATATGCCTCAATCAATACAGGTTGAAACCTCCTTAGAAGCCAAGTTGGTGTGATATTCTAAATGTCTTGCTGACTAGCAGTTATGGAACACCATTTTTTGTGTAGGTCACTATGACCATGGTGTAGTCTCATCGAACAGTTACTTTTTGGTATCTTCGCTATGATAAGAAGTTTTTGGTATGACCTCTTAGCGCTCAGGGAGATATTTGGCTGACAAGCCATTCTATCACTTTTCGTTGAGACCCTTGGCCGAAAGGCTTTGTTCAGGAAGAAGTTTGGGTGATGTGTTAAAGTCTCGCTGACAATATGTTTAGTATATGGAAGTCTTCGGGATAACCAAAGGGTTCTCGCTATGATGTACCAGTGAATAGTTAATGTCTTGCCGATGGGAATGCACTTGGGTTCATCAGAGTAACATGTTTGTTTCGTTATGTTGTCTCGGCGAAGAGCCAATGTCTCACCAACGGAGGTTAAAGTGTTGGTCATTGGAGTAACATAATGGATCTCGGGAAGATCTCTTAGTGATAAACATTTGTCTTGCTGACTATTGCTTGTTGCTCGATATGACTTAAAGTTTTTAGAGTAACGTCTCAGTGATAGCGGTAGAGTCCTACCGACTACTTATTTCTTCAGAGTAACTTTGAACCCTCGGTATGATGTCTCAATGAAACCTGATTGTCTGGCCAATGAGAACACTTAAGTCTATGTGACTTGCAAAGCTTCGATATAATGTCTCACCGAAAGCGATGAGTCTAGATGATAGTGATACATGTGGAGAACATCGGTGTGAGGTCTTGGCGACATAAGGAAGTCTTAGCGATAGTCTCCTAAACTCGGTGTAACAAAAGAAGGCTCATTGGGATGTCTTGGCGAGAGTGATAGGTCTCGCCGACTACTTGGTGCTTCGATGTAACATGTGAAAGCTCGTTGTAACATCTTGGAAAAAATGATTACTCTTGGCGACATTGATATGAAGGTTATGTGGCATTGGTGAGAGACTGTTAGTGTCTCACAGAGATGCCAACATAGTGCGAATTTTGTTGACTATTTTACCATCCTATGTGGAGTCTCGTGGACCAATAGGAGAAGCCGAATCTGAATAGTTGGAAGATTGTTCATTGTGATGGTTCTGTGAGGAAGCTTGATAGACAAAGATTGACATGGATATACTTGGTGATCACAGATTGTGATCAGTTGGTTCAAAGGTTGGTTGCATCGATGGATTTCTGGGTGGTTGTATGATTAGTAAATGTATTCTAATCTGAAAAGACTGTAACTTGAAGGTTCCTGTACAAGATTTTTCATGGTGAATGATGTTGTAAATAGACACCAGAAAGATAAGTCTGACATTTGTATGTAATCTCCATTACTATAATGCAAAGTGATTTCTCTTGGTGTTGTTGGTTTTTCTCCCGTAAGGGTTTTCCCACGTATATATGGTGTTCTTGTGTGATTGTCAAATACTTTGTTTCTAGTATTTACTTCATGGTGCATCTTAGTTGAACTATAATTGTAAAATTTAAAAGTATATCTGCATTCTTCCCTGTGGCATTGATGTTAGGAGAGTTGTTTCCACATCTAGCTTTCCTTACAAGTGGTATCAGAGCGTGGCCAGTTGTGTTATCCTTATGGCTACATTGGGTTTTTCTATGTCAATTATGTTCAGTGGGAGTCTTGTAGAGTTTTTTATTTCTAATTACAGGTTGAGATGGCTAGCACGTCTAGAAAGATTGAAATAGAGAAATTCAATGGCAGTAACTTTGAGTTGTGGAAACTCAAGATGGAGGATATTTTAGTGGATCACGATCTTTGGATTGTTGTGGATGGAGTGAAACCTACAGGCATGAAGCAAGAAGATTGGGACCTTGTAGATAGGAAATCTAAGGGGCTGATAAGGCTCTATTTGGCAGACTCAGTTCTTCTGAATGTGCATGAGGAGAAGACCGCATCTTTGTGGAAGAGACTGGTGTCTATTTATCAGGGGAAGTCCTTGGTGAATAAACTATTCCTGAGGAAGAAGTTGTATTCTTTGAGAATGCAGGAAGGAGGGTCTATAGCTGACCATTTGAATGCATTTAATATGCTAATTGCTCAATTGACATCTGTTGTTATGAAGATTGAAGAAGAGGATCATTGTATGCTATTGTTGTGTTCTTTGCTAGACTCATGGGATCATCTGGTGATGGCTATTGGGAGTACAACATCGAATTTCAAGATGGAAGATGTTGTTGCATCTTTTTTGTCAGAAGAGATGAGAAGGAAATATTCTAAGATGGCGAAGGAAGCTCTTGCTATTAGAGGAAGGTCGAAAGAGAAAGGCAAGAAGGAAAAGAAATCAAAATTGAAATCAGAAGGGAGATCAAAGTCTCCTAGCAAGAAGTCCAAGGTGAAGTGCTAGAACTATGGGCAACCTGGTCATGTCTTAAAGGATTGTAAAGAGGAGAAAAATAAGAAGTATTCTTTCGATAATGATTCTTCTCAGGTTGATTCAAACACCTTCATTGCTGCCTTGGCTACACAGGCATCAGATGATGTCTAGCTGATTGATTCTAGTGCATCTTTTCACATGACATCTCATAGAGATTGGTTCATGAAGTATGAAGAATACGATGGTGGAAAGGTGTACTTAGCGAGTGATTCAACTTTGGAAATTGTTGGTCGTGGAAGAGTCAGAATCTAATTCCCTGATGGAAGAGTGAAGGGGATCAAGGATGTAATGCATATACCAAGTCTGGCTCAAAATCTACTATCTCTCAATAAGCTTAATGATATTGGAGTGAAAGTCACATTCTCTGAAAATGGCTGCAAGATGACTAGAGGTGCTCGAATTGGTACCATGTACAAGCTAGATGCACAGGCTTTTCAATGTAACAGTGTCTCTATAAGGTCACTGAAAGCTGCTCATGGAGGTAAAGAAGGACATATCCCTAATTATGTAAACTCTATGGAAGTAAAACTTCGTATAGAGAAGACTAAGATTTAGCATCATAGGTTAGGCCACACAGGAGAAAAAGGTTTAAAAACCTTGAAGAACAAAAACCTAGTTGAGGGGCTTGAAGATTGTAATCTTGAATTTGAATTATGTGAACACTGTATATATGGAAAACAACACCATGTTTCTTTTTATTCTAGTCCTCATAAATCTTTTGGTTTGCTATATTATATTAATTCGGATGTGTTTGGTCCAGTGGATGTTACTTCTTTGTCTAAATCAAGATACTATGTGTCATTCATTGATGATTATTCAAGAAGAGCATTTGTTTATTTTTTGAAAAGTAAATTAGAAGTGTTTAGTCAATTTAAGGAATTTAAGAACCTTGTTGAAAATCAGATTGGTAGAAAAATAAAATGTTTAAGGACTGATAATGGTGGTGAATTATGTTCTGATGAGTTTGAAAGATATTGTAAAGACTATGGAATCAAAAGACACAAGACTACACCTTATACTCCACAGCAAAATGGAGTTGTAGAAAGGTTCAATAGGTCAGTGATGGAGAGAGCATGAAGTATGCTCAGTAGTGTTGACTTGGAGAAGTTCTGGGCTAAGACTGTATCTACTACATGTTATCTAATTAATCATTCTCCAAATTCTGCTCTTGTTGAGAAAACATCTTTGGAAGCGTGGTCTGGTAAGAATCCTTCTTTAAGACATATTCGAGTCTTTGGCTGTGAGGCATATGCATATGTGCCAGATGTGAAAAGATCTAAATTGGAGAACAAGGTTGTCAAATGTATTTTTATTGGGTATAGTGCTGTCATAAAGGATACAAACTTTGGAATCCTGATATAGAGAAGGTTGTATACAACAGAAGTGTAATCTTTTGTGAGCTGAAACCTTCCACCTTGGATCTGTAGTCAGAGACAAAGTCAGAAAACAATAAGGATGTAGTTGAAATTCCTCCTACACCTCAGAAAGAGGAATTGGAAATTCAAAATGTACTTGAAACTGAGGAGAGATCAAGAAGTTCTAAAAGTTCTTAAAAAGAAGAACCTCAACCTTAGCCAGTAAGGAGGTCAACCCATGAAAGAAAGCAACTAGATAGGTATGGGTTCTCTTTGATTGATTCTACTTGTGTGTATGCTTTGATTTCTAGCACTGATTAACCTAGGACTATAAAAGAGGCATTTAAAATGTCTGATTCAGACTCTTGGTTGGAAGCCATGAATGAAGAAATGGCATCATTAGAGAAAAATAAAACTTGGAGTTTGGTGCCCTTGCCTAAAGGTAGAAAAGTTGTTGGCTGCAAATGGGTATTTAAGAAAAAGATTGGTCTAGATGGAAGTGTAGAAAAGTACAAGGCAAGACTGGTTGCAAAGGGGTATTTCTAGGTCAAGGGAATTGATTATGGGGGGATTTTTTCTCCATTAGCAAAGTAGACATCTATTAGATTTCTTTTGTCACTTACAGCAGCATATGACTTAGAGGTAGAACAGATGGATGTAAAGACAACATTTCTTCATGGTGATCTTGAAGAAGAAATCTATATGTCTCAGCTTGTGCACTTTGTTGAAAAAGGTAAAGAAAACTGGTATGCAAATTAAAGAAGTCTCTATATGGGTTAAAGCAGTCACCTAGAATGTGGTACCAAAAATTTGATACTTTTGTATTGTCTTTGGGATTTGTGAGATCAAAATTTGATCACTGTGTATAGTATAAAGTTGAAAGTGACCGAGTTCTTATTATTGCTCTTTATGTTGATGATATGTTGCTCATAGGCAATAGTAAGCTAATGATTTTTGATCTTAAGTCTTAGTTGTCTGCTAAGTTCGAAATGAAGGATCTTGGTGCAGCAAGGTATATTCTAGGGATGGAGATAGCCAGGGATAGGAAGAATAGAAAACTATGGCTCAGTCAGAGTAAGTATATCAGGACTGTTCTTGAGAGATTTTGTATGAATGAGTGCAAACAGCTAGTGGTTCTAGTCTTGCAGGGAATGAAGCTATCTGTTGAGGACTATCCAAAATCTCCTATTGAGATGGAGGACATGACCAGTGTACCCTATGCTAGTGTATTTGGTAGTCTCATGTATGCGATGGTCTGTATAAGGCCAGACATTGCCCAAGCAGTGGGAGTTCTTAGTCATTTTATGGCTAATCTAGGAAGAACACATTGGGATGTTGTAAATAGAGTTTTTAGATATTTGAAGGGCACTTCAGATTTCACTTTGTGCTACCATGGGAACTTGGTTTAATCATAGAAGAATCTTAGTATTCGAGGCTATGTGGATTCTGATTGGGTAGGGGACATTGATAGTAGGAGGTCCACCAGCAGATACATTTTCATGATGAATGGTCGTGTAGTGAGTTGGATGAGCAAGCAACAGGCTGTAGTCACTTTTTCCACTATGGAGGCTGAATACATGGCAGATACTCATGCTTGTAAAGAAGCAGTTTGGCTGAAATGTTTGTGTTCTAACATTGGTTTTGATGCAGGGAAAATAACTATTTTCTATGACAGTCAGAGTGCAATTTTTCTGGCAAAGAATCCTACTTTCCATGCTAGGACAAAACATATTGATGTACAGTACCACTTTGTATGAGATATGGTGGAGGATGGAAAGGTCAGTTTGGAAAAGGTTGATACTCTGGAGAATTTTTTAGATTCTTTGACGAAGCCAGTGAGCACAGACAAGTTCAGGTGGTGTGTCAGGTCAATGGGCCTTAGTGCCCATGATTTTTAGTAAGGTTTTGTTGTGCTCTGGAGGTGCCTGTGTGATCTTCGTTAAGTGGGAGATTGTTGGAAATATGCCTCAATCAATACAGGCTGAACCTCTTTAGAAGCCAAGTCGGTGTGATATTCTAAATGTCTGGCCGACTAGCAGTTATGGAACACTATGTTTTGTGCAAGTCACTATGACCTTGGAGTAGTCTCACCGAATAGTTACTTTTTGTTACCTTCACTATGACAAGAAGTTTTCAGTATGACCTGTTAGCGCTTGGGTAGATCTTTGGCCAACAAGCCATTCTATCACTTGTTGTTGAGACCCTTGGCCGAAAGGCTTCGTTCGAGAAGAAGTCTGGGCGATGTGTTAAAGTCTCACCGATAGTATGTTTAGTATGGAAGTCTTCAGGATAACTAAAGGGTTCTCACTATGATGTCCCAGTGAATAGTTAAAGTCTCATTGATGGGAATGCACTTGGGTTCATCAGAGTAACATGTTAGTTTCATTATGTTGTCTTGGCGAAGAGCCAATGTCTCACCAATGGAGGTTAAAGTGTTGGTCATCGGAGTAACACAAAGGATCTCAGGAAGATCTCTTAGTGATAAACATTTGTCTTGCCAACTGTTGCTTGTTGCTCAATATGACTTAAAGTTTTTGGTGTAACATCTCAGCGATAGCAGTAGAGTCCTATCAACTACTGATTACTTTAGAGTAACTTTGAACCCTCGGTATGATGCCTTAGCGAAAGCCGATTGTTTGGCCGATGAGAACACTTAAGTCTATGTGACTTGCGGAGCTTCAGTATAACGTCTCACTGAAAGTGATGAGTCTGGGTGATAGCGATACATGTGGAGAATGTTAGTGTGAGGTCCTGGCAACATAAGGAAGTCTTAGTGATAGTCTCTTGAACTCGGTGTAACAAAAGAAGGATCGTTGGGATGTCTTGGCGAGAGCGATAGGTCTCACCAACTACTTGGTACTTCGGTGTAACACATGAAAGCTCGTTGTAACATCTTGGAGAAAAAAATTACTCTTGGTGACATCGATATAAAGGTTATGTGGCATTGGCGAGACACTGTTAGTGTCTCATCGAGATGCCAACATAGTGGGAATTCTGTTGACAATTTGACTGTCCTATGTGGAGTCTCGTGGACCAATAGGAGAAGCCGAATCTGAATAGTTAGAAGATTGTTTGTTGTGACTGTTCTATAAGGAAGCTCGACAGATAGAGATCGGCATGGATATACTTGGTGATTGGAGATTGTGATCAGTTGGTTCGAAGGTTGGATGCATCAATAGATTGTTGGGTGGTTGTATGATCGGTAAATGTATTATAATCTCAAAATACTGTAACTTGAAGGTTTCTGTACAAGATTGTTCATGGTGAATGCTGTTGTAAATAGACACCAGAAAGATAAGTCTGACATTTGTATGTAATCTCCATTACTGTGATACAAAGTGATTTCTCTTGGTGTGGTGGGTTTTTCTCCCGTAATGGTTTTCCCACGTATATCTTGTGTTCATGTGTGATTGTCAAATACTCTATTTCTGGTATTTACTTCATAGTGCATGTTAGTTGAACTGTAATTGTAAAATTTAAAAGTATATCTACATTCTTCCATGTGGCATTGATGTTAGGAGAGTTGTTTCTGCATCTAGCTTTCCTTACAAAAAGCATCTCTCCTCTCTCTTCCCTTTGCAACAAAAATTTTTTTCCTCAATTTTTCCTTTGCCAATTTGCAATAGCAAAGATCACTCCATCATGAAAATCTCACAGTTAGTTTACCCCTGTAGTGAATTTTTTTTTTCACATGAAAACATTTTATTTCTCCTTTTTTGTAGTTGCATCTTTGTATTTTCATCTCTTATCAATTAAAGTTTCAAAACTTTAATAGTAAAGCCATTTAGCAGTACATTTTCATTGAGTAAGATATTTCACCCATCCATTTTACTCTTTCATCTTACTTTGCATTCTTACCCATCCTTCACTAAAGAATATTGAAAATTCAAAAGAGTCATTGATTTATCTAAAAACCACTATGTCGCACAATATTCATTTTCATTGTCAGCTTTTATCCCCGTAGGTGAAAATAATCTCTCTCGTGAAAAAATCAATCTACCCCTATTTTCCTATGCATTTCACTTTATTCCTAGCAATGAAAAGTTTAGTAAATACTTATTTACTTTATCAAATCATCTCTCATTGCATTTTGATTTTTTTAAAATCTTGAAACATTGCCCTTTTATCTTGAAGGCCCAATTTAAATGACAAATATTTTTGAGCAAGTAATAAAATTTACTTGCACCCCATAATTTTCACATTTGAAAGCCTTTGTTTCATGGAGCCCACCAGTCTTCTTCCCAATCCATTGACAACCCATAGTGCATTGCACGTTGAATGGAAAAAATAAGAGGTAAACCAGAAATGGGCGATAAATCCATCACTCACCCATAACGCATTACGATTCATATGAGGCAAAGAAGAAGGAAACCGACACTGGGAAATGGTGAAGCTCATGCCATCGCTTAGCTCTCGTGTATTAAATTGGTTCAAGTTGGAAAAAGAAGGTAGGACCAACGAGTGGAGATGAGGGAAAAATGCTCTAAATTTTTCGTTCTTTGTGCTCAGCTGCATCTGCTTGTTTGCAATGGCGACACCAACAATATCCATCACTGTCCAGAGTAACCCCTTTATTCATTACATTTTCTTGAAGGCTCCTAAAGCCTTTTTCAAAATCTGTTGTGTATTTCATCCATTTTGTGGTATTCTCTTTCATATTGGGCCCCAAGCTAAGTGTGTTCTGTAGTAGCTATTTGCACCTATGGTGTAGATCGACCCCTTTCTCTTTTTTCTTTTTTTTTGTTGTCCTCTAAGACCTCTATAGCTTCTTCCACCACAATAATCTTTGAAAAACTTGACCCTTCTTCCTCCAATAATTGTTGAGTTTGACCCCATTCTTAGCTAGTGTGGCTTCCTTCGTTATGCAAAGCATTTGAGAATATGTTCCAAGATGCACCACCCTCATTGAAGTCTTATCTACACAGTTGAGTGCTAGCAGTGGGGTAAAAGCACAAAGCTATGTCACACTTTTAGCCAACTTATCAACACAACTGAATTTAAGTATTTCTAATTAAAAATCAATTTTGGTCAAGCATATGATCTAGTAAGATTCATTCTAGCTAACTTAGATACTTCTACAACTTTTTCAACTAAAATTGTTGGCTAAAAATATATGGAGCACCACTTTGAATCCAATTTACCAAAAAAATAAAATTATTTGAAAAACTTGAAGTTTTAATAACTCATACTAATGTAAATAACATTTAAAAATAAATATAAAAATACCCTTTTGTAGATCCATAAGTTTAGTGTTCAAAAATATATTTATTTTAATAGTTTCATTATTATTTATATTTTATTTTTTATTATTAATAAAAGTAGGTTATCAACTCAAAATATTAGGTTCATTACCATGGCAAGAAAAAATACTAAAACTTATTAAAACAAATTGAAAAAAATATGATGCACTAGATAAAATAATCTATTTCAAGATGGTATAATTTTTTTTTTCCATTTTAGATAAATATTTAATATGAAAGTTGATGTCCCATGGAAACAACTATTTTTTGATTCACACACATCTTAATATTTATTTAAATATATATATTTATCAAAATTGGGAAAAAAATATATCCATGCACTAAAGTTTCAAGTTATGAATACACAAAAAAAATTGAAAGAAAAAAAAAAAATTACTTTAAAAAGTTTGACATCCCATGTAACTTCATGTTTCAACATTTTATCAACAACTAAATTATAGTTTTAATTTATTAAAAATTAGTTTAAAATGATTTAAATAAAAAAAATAAAAAAATACAAACATAAAATATACTAAAAAATACATATTTCACTAGTTTACATCATTTCAAAATTCAAAACATGCATGCCACTTTTTAGTGATTCAAGTTTAAAATTTGGATCAGTGTTGGCTGTTTCCTTTATAAAGTGTGACACAACTTTGTGCTTTTACCCAGTGCTGATGATTTTAAAATACCCCCTATTGATTCAGACTCAAATGTGGATCAAACTGGGCTTAGGCCATGATATTCACATACATTATTGCCGCTCCCTATTACTACACAAGGTGTTTGGGTTTACACAAGCCAAATGCATTTGCTTTAAAGTTTTTGAAGCTTTTCTTAAGCTGCCAATCTGTGTATTCCTTGCATCTCAATGTTGAAGCATTTTCAAAAAATTCATTTTGCACATATCCTACAATAGATTTCTTTGTGCTTTGGAGAATGCCCATACCCCCAAGTGCGTTGCCCTCATTCATTGGATCGAGCCTCTTGCAAGTTAATTACATTTTCTTGAAATTTTCTAAATTATTTTCAACAAATCCATTCTATGCATGAGCTGGGATGGTGGCACTCCCTAAGACTACATTTATTGGAAGACCCTTGTCAAGTAGGTTGTGCGCCTTGCATATGCCTCCAATTTTTTCCTTGTTAATGCACATGCCCTTTATTCACCCCGTTTCTCATGTTTTCACATCCTCAAGCCCCTTAAACAAGAATGCATTTTAAAAATAATTTTTCCTTTCAATGTTCTACAACCCTTCAAGCAACATATTAGGATTTAAAATGTTGAGACTCTATCCAATTTCACCAACCCTTTTAGGATTAAACCAACTTTCTTCATGCCATATTTCTTGACTTAAGATGATTTCTATATGCCACCCACCATTCCATCTTAATTATTCTTATATATATATACTTGGAAATGGAATTTGCAACTTGTCAAACCACTATGGCTGCCATGGTACCTCCTGAAAGGTTGTTTTATGAAACATCACTTGTGCTTATCCCTTAAACCTCATACTAGAGTGAAAGGTTAATCTTACTCTATATTCAAACCTTTGAAGGAAATTATGATTGTGGTCACCCATATGTTTACCTCTTCAAATTAGTTTATTTGAAGTGATTGGCACAATGCGACACCCAAAAATTCACAATTGTGCAAAGCATGTCAGGTCCTCATGTGGGCCCAGCTAAAAAAAATCATTTTCAAACAAGTTTTCAACTTGAATTGACTTTGAAACAACTTCTAAGTGCATCTAACGCGAAAACATGAACTAGGTTATCATCAAAATTTGTTTTTTGGCATGTTTGAACAATGAGCAAAACTAGCCAAGTTAGCTCTAGAATCATCCTGGGAAACTAGTCAAACAGGCTCTTGGAGCCATAAAAAGTTGTAACCATGTAGAAATTTGACCCAAGAATGGAGTACAAAAGATGGTTTGGAAAAATGAGTCACAAGGTGAAGGTTATTCAATTGAAAAGTTGCCCCATCAGACTTTTCTACAAATGCAGCTATTCAGAACCAATTAAAACTCACCCAATTACCATTTCACAAAAATAGTGAATCAACTTCTAAGAGGCTACCACTGGAGACATTAGATCATCTAAGTACATTGATCATGTGTTCAAGAGAGATTTCATTCAATCATCAATCTTCAAAAGATATTGAAGGTCAAAGTTGATCAACTTGAAAGGTTTCAGAAAATGAAGGTGCAAAACTAAACAATTTGCATTTGCTTTCAACCTAGTAAAAATAACAAATCAACTCATGATGCTTTGAAACCTAACAAAGGAGCACATTGATATATGGGGAATGGAGGATGATAATAATCTTATCTTGAAGATCATCTGGTTGCAAAATATAAGCTCGAACAAGAGGCTACTTTGCAAAACAAAGAATTTACAAACAACAGAAAAGTGTTAAAACCCTCCAGCTTCACTTTTCAAAACCCTATCAAAACTCATAGTGGGAAGCTAAAAATTGGCATGTACTCTCACATATGTCTACTGAATGTGTTTGCAAATGGGTTTTGCATGAGAATCGATAAGCTCTAAATTGTGACCCTCCAAAATAGGTCACTTAAGGAGATTTTTCAGGGGTGCTTCTGAGAGTGTAGAGATGAAATTCTCAATATGGGCACTTCAAATTTGCAAAATTTGAAATTCCCAACAAAGTAAATGCTCCCTAATGAAGGGTGCTCCCTTTACAAATATACACACACAATTAAACAAAGAGAAATAAAACATAAACTATAGAAAGAAACACTTGATTTCTATTATCTTGATAAAGTGAAATTAAAATAATTAGAAAATAACATATTACATCATATGGACCTTCTCATTACCAAAATCTACAAACCAAAAACCATGATCTACACTATAGGAACTCCCTTCTATAACCCGTGCTCTCCATCTTTATCCTAGAAGTGTAATTGCCTTAGAATATTTTGGAAGGTGTAACCCTATTTTAGTGCCATAAATCCCATTATCCATTTTCTCACTCTAGAGGAAAATTTTATTTTATTTTATATAGTTACAACTTCTCAGGGTCATAACTTTTAATTGTAATATATCGTTAGAAATCTTGTGAAGAGATCTACAACATGCTTTCCCAAGATCTATAAGATCAATAGTTTTCAACCTGTTCCAGGGCTTCTAAGGTCCTCAATTTTGAGTTCAAAAATTGATCGGAGAAATTTCTCAAGATGAAAAAATTAATCTTCCAAACGGTACAAGATTTTGAGATGATTCTTTCACCAATAATTTTTTTTTTCAAATTTTCTCCTTGGGGTTAGTTTTCATGTCCATAGGAATCTGAATAGGCTAACTTACTAAAAATAACAAGTGATTATTTTTGGTTGTTTAAAGCTTATGACTATCTCAAATATTGCATGCATCACCATGAGCCTCAAAACAACTAAACCAACTCAAAAATTTACATTATTTGTATTCTAAACATTAAAAATAGGTTGAGATACCTTTTCTAACAATTTATACCTAATTAATTACATTGTTTAACTAACCTAAACAATCCAAATAGAGACAATTCAAACCTTGCAATCAATAGTCCATTATTTAAAATATTGGATTGCTTATATTTTTTGCATAATTATTTGTCATATTATCACTTATATCACTTAAAACAAGCATATATACTATTTTAGAAAATGTTGTCTTTATAGATTATATTAGAACATTTTAAGTATTGGGAAGTAAAAATCAAATGAGCTAGATTTTGGGTGTCCAAAATTATGGTTTACTGTATATATCATATTCTTCACAAATCACATGCAAACCACATCATGTTGGATTGTCTTCTATTATTGTGACATTCAAACATCATACTCAGTAGGTGATCTTGATATTCAATATTCAATGTTGAAAATAATATCCATAAATATTCATGTGCCTATCTCTTTCCATCTACATGACTGGCCATTTATTTAACTTTTATAAGTTTCTTTCAAACATCATATTCAATGGGTGATTTTGTTTCTCAATATTCAATGTTGAAAACAACATCCATAAAGATTCATACCCACTTCTTTCCTCCACCTTATTTAGTTGATGTTTTATTTAATTTCTACAACTTTATTTTAGAAACCATACTCCATAGCTGATCTTGTTTTCTCATATTCAATGTTAAAATCAATATTTATAAATATTCACACCTACCCTTTTTCTCTACCATATTTGGTTGGTATTTTAATTAATTTATATGAGTTTCTTTCAAATGTCATTCTGAATTGGTTATCTTATTTATCAATATACAATATTGAAAACAACCTCCATAAATATTCATGTCTAGCTCTTTTTTCCACTATAGTTGGTTGGTATTTTATTTAATTTATACAAGTTTCTCTCAAATGTCATATTTAATTGATGATCTTATTAACCAATATACAATATTGAAAACAACCTCCATAAATATTCATGTCTACCCCTTTTCTCAACCATACTCAATTGGTATTTTATTAAATTTATACAAGTTTATTCCAAATGTCATTCTAAATTGATGATCTTATTTATCAATATACAATAATGAAAACAACCTCCATAAATATTCATGTCTACCTCTTTCCTCCATCGTACTTGGTTGGTATTTTATTTAATTTATACGAGTTTCTTTCAAACATCATTTTGAATTGCTGATCTTATTTATCAATATACAATATTGAAAACAATCTTCATAAATATTCATGCCTATTTATTTCTTCCACCGTACTTGGTATTTTATTTAATTTATAAAAATTTCTTTCAAATGTCATTTTGAATTAATGATCTTATTTATCAATATACAATATTGAAAACAACCTCCATAAATATTCATGTCTATCTCTTTCCTCCACCATACTTGGTTGGTATTTTATTTAATTTACACAAGTTTCTTTCAAACATCATTATGAATTGATGATCTTATTCATCAATATACAATATTAAAAATAACCTTCATAAATATTCACGTCTACCTCTTTCGTCCATAATAATTGGTAGATATTTTATTTAATTTACACGAGTTTCTTTCAAACATCATTTTTAATTGATAATCTTATTTATCAATATACAATATTGAAAACAACCTCCATAAATATTCATATCTACCTCTTTCCTCCACCATACTTGATTGATATTTTATTTATTTATTTTCTCTATGGTAATTGCATTGGATCCACGTAGTTTTGTGGCAATTTTCCTTATGTTTTTTATGATGCTTTTGGTGTATCCTCTATTGTACGCTAGAATGAACAAGGAACTCTTCCTTGCTTCGGAAGCCAAGGGTGTTGCTACCATTCAAATCCTTCATGAGGAGAAATCGTATGTTCTAGGGGATATTACTTTCGATGAAAATTAAAATCTAAGGTAACTAATGAATACGAATAAAAATGATTTAAGAGTCAAACAAGAGTGAATGGAAAATAACAATAGCCCCAATGTGAGAGAGAACATGTATGTGAGAAACACAATAATTAATAGGTGAAGGTAAAATCATATATGGATAAGTGCTATGTAATAAGGAAGATAACGGAAAAACATAGCGATGCTCATAAATCAAGGTTCCACCTTTGCAGATCATTATATTTTTCTCATCCATAGGATCACCATATTCTAAAAATATTCATCCAATTTATCTGAATGTTATTTTACTACTCATTCTTCAGTACTTTCCTTTTCAATGACATGTTTCTTCTTAATATTTCATCACGCTAGGTGGGAACATATGCTAAATCGCTGTAATATTCAAGGCATTTAGTTTCTTACCTATTATTATTTCTTAACCTGTGCTGAAAAGATAGGCATTTAATGCGTCAAAATTTATTTCATTATTTTCCACATAATGCCTTTGAGAAACTTTTATTTTTGACTCTATATTTTAATTATTATTTTTTCTTTATATTTTTCCTCTATACATGAACAATTTATTTTTCATATAAATCACTATATCAAGACCATTATAAATATTGACTTGTGTTTATGTAACTTAATGTGCATCTATCTTTGAATGATAATATTATACTTTCAATCTTCTTTTAAGTTCTTTTTATTTTATCTAAATATACTATATAAATCATGTATAGTATATAACTCTCATAAATTACAATAAACATGTCTAATGTAAAGTGACTAGCATCAAATGTGGTCTTGTATTGAGCCCTTCAATTTTCACCTTTTCTTTGTGTACAAATTTGACATGTTGATGCAAAATGAAAGATATATCTTCTCATTGATCAATCCAAGGTTTCTCAAGTATTACACTAAATATTCAATGATGGTATGAAATGACATAAGACTAGTAGTTATTGAGTTCTTACTCTTAATTATAAAATGATGCATCCCAATATATTGATCAACATTCCATTAGACATCTTGAATGAAATTTTAGTATATATATACTCAAGTGATCTCATTATAGCTATTGAAAAAAATTCTTAGTATAAATGGGGTGTACATATTGTAATAGCGTGTTGGAATGATGGGTAATTGAGTTGGTAATTCACAATAGAGACTACCAAGCATGTATAATGGCCCATAATAGTACTTTTAAGATTTCAATATAAAATGTACTAAATGGAGTAGAAGGAGGAGAAGGAGAAGATGATTTTTATCATTAGATTTGGTATATCTTTCCAAGAAATGATAATGTAATCTATATTAATTATCATTATTTACATTATCTTTTGTATTAAGTGTGTTAACATTGTTTGATACCTTGTGTTTGAGACTTATGTTGTATTCAATTTAATTTCCTTTAACTTAGTGATGATTGCAAAATTATCAATCATTATGTGTTATAGGTAGTGGTTTTTTGGGATCTTGTGGATGGATAAGATGGAATGTATGTAAATTAAAACATAATATTCTTTGAAGAAAATAATACATATATTCTTGGAGTGTTAGCAACTTGATGGACACTTTTATTAATGTTTCATTACCTTTTGAAATGTTTTTTTTCCTTTTGATATTTTGAAGGGTAAGTTGTATTTTTTTTGGAGGATCCATACTTTAAGAAATTTTATACTAAAAATTTATAGTCTATAATTTTGACATGCACATAAATCAATGGAGGAAGTAAAACATTTAAGTATATAGTATGTTAAATTGGCTTAAGTAGTCCCTTAATAAAGATATTTTGCAAATAAAAAATATATATGGGGATGATCATTTAATAATATGAAAACCAAAACCTATGATTTCATTAATATATGAATTTTATACATGCAACAATCTTATGGATATAAATGGTTATGTGTTTACTCATATCTATTGTCTAAAATTTATCTAAGGTAATATCTATTTGCTTATGTTGTAGATGTCCATTTATAATTTATATTCTCATTAAGAAAAATGTCATAATAGAATGCGATCTATTTGACCTCCCATGTATGGCACTTCATCCTCTAATGGTTAGAATTATATGTGTGCATTGTTTGAAAGAATTCCATGTCATTTATAAACCATAAAAAGTGCACAAGATTATCATGTGATGCTTTGATATTTTATGCAACATTTTATGTTGATTTTTTAATAACAAACCTTATTTGCACTAACATTCAATACTACAACTGCAGTGTAAAACATAAAGAAATGTATTGGTGAAGCAATGCGGCATGACCATTGGTACTACACATATGATGCATGATCTAAGTGGGTGTAGATGAGCTAGATGATGAATTATTAATTGAGAATCATAGTTCCAAGTGGTACATAAATGACACATGAAGAAAGGATATATGCATAAAAGTGCATCAAGATTCATTAGGTTATGTGCAAGGTACATGGTATAAAAAGATACACACAGAATCACAAACTATGATACCAATGTTTGGTGGTGCATGTTCTTATATGGTATCACATGGATGATTGGGCTCTTCCTGAAAGATGGTCATCTTAATTATGTTGAAGGAAACTTGTGTAATCTATTATAGATATTATGTAATATTTTTTACTTTTGGAATCACTTTTGGAATCTAATATCTCTTACCACCCACTAATAAATTTCTTTATGGATTGGACATGCAATCACCTAGATGGTTATCTGGGTATGTAATTCCCAAGGATTTTCATTAGAATCAATTGCTTTAATCTAACATACTGGCTTCTTAGAGAAAATATGAATAATATATGAGAATTAACATTATTATATATGTATACCTCTGGTGCTACAAGAATTGATCCATCCAAATCTATAAGGATGAAAATGATGAATAGTTGTAAAATTAAAACACATGATATTATCTTAGAAAATTAGGCTATTCATGTTACTGCCATCAGCTAAAAAAGTAAAGTAAAGTTTATAGCACACACATATAAAATGGAATAAATTCTTTACTTCTTAATCTAGCATATATTTTGTGGTTGTTGTTAGATGAAGACTATAAGGTTCATGGTCTGTGTTATCAACCTTTGGATCATGGGAACCCTTTATTTATACATATGTTAGTATTTTATTTTGTATTCATGGTTTGTGTTAAATCATCCTTTGGCTCATATGAACACTTTATTTCTACATGTGTGAGTAGTTTCTTTTGTATGCATGGTATTTTATGTTAGATTATCAATTGGATTTATGTTTGTCACACCATTTACCTATCTTAGATGATTTTTTCTTTTCTAAACAAGTAATTTCTTATAAAAAATCACTTGTCCCAGTTTCCATTTATTCTTGACTTCTCCTAAATGAAAATCATGCAACAATAGGATTCACTAATTATTTATACCTTGAATTTAAAGATATAGGATAGAATCAAATTACTTGTGGACCCTCAAAAATATTTGAAGCTCATGGTATTATAATCAACAATAGGTTAATCAAGCAACATACATAGATCCATACGAAGTAACCATGGCAGAGCGCTCGAGCAAGAAGTAGAGTTCAAATTTCTTTGTTGATGCAGATGACGAGGGTTCTAAAACTAAGGACAAAGATGATGATGGTAGCTCATTAGGGGTCTGGTGGATCAGGCCTGCTTTGGATGGCTTTTGCTTGGTCCTTGTTTGGTGGTTTTAGTTCCTTCTAGAGGTGTCAGTTGTCTTAGTTGTCTCAGTTGTTTAGTCTATGGGATTCCTATCCCTTTCTTTGTTGCCTCCTCTGTTTGGTGTATGGTGGAGAGTGTTGCTTGGAGACATTGGTTTGGTGACTACTATCTTGATTGCTTCTATGGTGGTGTCTTGGTTGAATGGTCATCATTCTATTGTTCGTTGGACAACTTTGGGTTGGTAGTCCTACCTTTACTCAAGATTCTTTACTTTGGATTTCTCGTTTCCAGATTTCATTGTTGTTGGGACCTATTTGGCAGTTGAGTGGGTGTGCTCTTGTTTTTTTCTTTCCCTCCCTCTTTCTCCCCAGATCTTGGTTGGGGACCATGGCTTTGTGGGGAGTCATAACAACTTAGGGTATTGCTTCTCTCTATTGGTACAGGGGCTAGCTTTTTATTTTGTTTCAGGTGTAACCTCTATTATGTTGGCCATTACTTTACCTTGGTTTGGGATTGGTTAGATGAGCCCTTATTTTGTTCTTATTCCTCTCTTTTTTTTCTGTCCAGATCTCGATTGGGGACCATGGATTTGAGGGTTTTTTTTGAATGACTGGGGCTCTTCTTCTCTATTCCCTTACTCAGGCTTTGGTTTTCTAACTGCCTTGCTTAGGTGATGTCTTGGGGCTTCTTAGTTTCTACTACTCTATTGATGGTGGAAGAAGTTTTTTCTCTTGATGGAGAGGTTTTTGAAATTCATTTGAAAATGTGCATTTATGGTAGCTTGATGGCTTCAAGCTAGTTGGGGTTGATTTCAAAGTTAATGTTGGCCTTGTTGCTTCTAGTGCCCTTTCTGGCTAGGTGTTTTCTTTCCACTAGAGTGTGTGCAGTCTCCCTGGCTCTGTAGTCTAGGTCTCCTATTGAGATGGAGACCCTACCTATTGAGGTGGGGACCTATCCTATGGAGGTGGATAGTGCTTCTATGGGCTTGGTGGGTTGTTCTTGCTCTTTTAGTTAGTCTTCTCCCCTGGTGGTCCTATCAAGGTGGAGGCCACTCCTATTGAGATGGTTTTTTGGTGGGGGTGTGAGTATTTGCTACAGTGGATATATTTCTCTTGGTCACTTCTCCTATAGAGGTGGAGGGGTTTGTTGGAAGATAGGGTTGATCAACTCCAACAACACTACTTTATTTAATGACTCTAAAATTTGATTCATAAGTGAAATTTTTGTTGTGGTTTGGTTGTTGGACACTATGGGGTGGAAGTTGTTTAAGATTTCTTAGTTCACAAAGCTCGTTGGAAGGCTTGGAAGCTACTTTATGGGGCCCTTGAAGCTCTTGTTGTGGCCTAGTGGCCTGTTATGTTGGCTACGAAGCCTAATTTGAAGGATATTTGTGGTTCAGGTCCATGTAGACCTGGTTTGTTGGCAATGAGGTCTATTTTTCTAGTTTTGGGGGTCTTGGTCCCACTTATTTCTGCTTGTAAAGGCTTGAAGATTGTCTAGTTCTCTCACCCTTGGGGTGACTATTGTTTTATGGCATTGTTGCCTATCCTTTTGCTATTTTTCTCACTTCATTTGCAATTTCTTGGTGTTGTCTCATCATGTTGATGTTCCATATTCTGCTATACTAATTGCTATAAAATTTTGATGTAAAAGGGTTAGGGCCATTTCAAAATCCTTTCTTACCTAATCAAAAACATGCATAGATCCATCATAAGTTTACGTGTATATCACAATGAGTCAAAATTTTAAATTAGCAGCCAAATAAATTAATAATTAAATATGTTGTAACATAGATGAATGAATAAAAAAATGCAGAGGTTCCCCTATTTCATATACAAAAAGGAGATATTTTTTATTTATATTAAAGGTTCAATATATCACCTATATGTAAAACATGTTATAATTCATTAAATAGAATATTTACCACTATATACAAAAGCATTATAATTCACCCCCAATCATTCCCTCCAATTTTTTTCAAAGTAGTCACAATGGGAAAGAGGAGGCATGTAATGTATAGGTTAATCATGCTTGCCTATAATTTAGCTCTTTGAATGCCCTCGAGAGTAGATGAGAGATTTCAAGTAGTGTGTATGGGTAACTACAAAAATTAATTCTACTAATATGTATTGAAATATCTAGGTATGTGAACTAATATGAGGAAATTTCTTAATTATAGTAGTTGATACTTGAATATTAAGTACTTCTATAAGAGAGAATAATCTAAAATTACCATAGAGGAGTTATGGGCATCAAAATAAGGTTCTAGAAGTTTATAGTATAGTTCATAAATGCTCAAAGAAAGTCTCAAACCACACAGACTATTATATGTAATTACAATTTATTGTGGTAGATTGGATATATCATATTAAATAATGGTAGAATCCTTCTCCATCTTCTTTGAAAGTCTCATGGGAATGTCATGTGGCTCTTGGAAAGTAATCTACCCAATATAAAGTATATAAAATAATTTAATGGACCATCCTACCACAAGGTGCATACTCAAGATAGAAAAGTTTCCCCAATTAGACTACTTGGCCATGGTGAGGTTCAATATAAAAAATTAATCATGTCTAATTAGAGGGTATGTGCAGGATCATGATGGGCCAAAAAGTGGCAATATGATGGGTATGTGGCTGGCGACTGTTTTCTTACCCAAAATTGATGAAACTAAAAGAGTTTTTAAAGGAGATTCCCAACTTTCCACCAATATAAATTATGCCTTACTTTGAATTTAATAAGTAATTATTATTCATTTTCTATCTGAATTACGACTAAAGTCCTGATTGATAGGCTAATTGAAAAACATCTATAGCTTTAAAATGGTATGACTTTTTTTGAATCTAAAACATGCATCACATTCCATGCTTCACATACTATAGTATTAAAAAATAAAAAATTGAATTTCATAAAGTTTTGATGAAGTTAAGGTGGTCAGACATACGAGTTTTTTATATTTTTTAAAAGTTGTAATAAAAAATTCATAATTAATTATTTACATGGAAAAAAATTACAAAAAAATATGCATCACATCAAGACATGAGTCCTCTACTTATATCTAAAATCTTATAAAAATATTATCATTTTATTGTGGTTAGGGTGGTCAGATAGGCACCTACTTATTTTTCCCTAAAATCTAAGTACTACTTGATTGAAATTTTAAATTTTCACCAAATAGATTTTTTTAAACAAACCTAGTAGTTTAGAAACTACATTCAATTTGCTACAGATTCTATTCTTACATATTTTTGAAATAATATAGATAACTTATTCAATTTTTTACGTCAAGTTACCTAACTCTGATTTTTTTGAATTTTTTGCCACTTAAGGGCTTGTTTTTTCCATGATGATCCTGTACATACCCGAGAAGCTCCATGCATTGTTAAATCATTTGGTGTATGATGAATAAATCAGGCATCTTCTACTGCACTTTAATTCTTCTTCAATGGCATTATGTGTCTAGTAAAGATATAAAATATCATAAGGAATTTGATCTATTAGGGGGAATAATACATAAAAATAGAAAAAGTGATACTTGTGTATAATAGAATATCAACCAATTGTAGTGACAAATCCAATATACTATTGGAAATAGAAATGGGTTCGTTCAAAGAGAAAGAGTGATGAACCTAGAGTATATATACATCCATTAGGAAAATAATCCATCTTAAAAATTTACGAAATTATGGTACATTCATCCACTTATAGGTTCTTAAGGGAATAGTACAGCCTGAGTTGGCCTAATGGTGGAGAACTTGTACTCTTGAAAGAGAGGTCACAAGTTCAAATCCTGTAGGGGGTAAGGTATGTACACCTCGTATTGTGGAGCACGAGTTAGGTGCCTCCCTCAATATTGGGAGTACGAGGAGTCCCATATTGCTGTAGGCCGTCTGTAGACCCAAAAACAGATTGCCGGGTATTGTGGACTATAAAAATAATATTATATTATTATTATTCCCTCCTCAATTGATGGAATATCCATTTTTATTAGGATCTTGAAGTTTCTTTCTAACTCAATGGTAGGTTCATATAATACTTTCTACACTTCAGTTATGGTATTCCAAATAATACATTTTCCTAGCAAATGATTTTATTTGTAATTAATATTCTTGCATAGAAGGATTTAGGGATAGTCTTATGAATTTTGGTTCATCCTACTCTTTCCACTCAATTATCTTTATGAGGTTATTATAGTGTATAATATTATAGTTCTTTTCCAAGACCAAAGGTAATCCTTGATCTACTAATTTATTTATATGGGCCTAAATTCCCTAAATCACTTGGGCTCCAACATTAAATTGTTCCTTATACTCCTAAGTTGCCTTGTTCTCATCGAAGATATCATTGCTCTTTATTTTTATAGCAACCCTATTTACATTTCTGATATCATCCATTTTGGTGAAGGTGGAGTCATATGGTTTTTTGATATAGGATGATATGTATTATTTTAATGGAGAGAAGGATACCTAATTTGTGTTAGTGACATCATTTTTAACCATGACACTAAGTTTCAAAGGAATCTCCATAAATTTATGGTATCAAGGAAAGATGAAACACTTTATTTAATTGATTTTTAATAATATCTCTAGAGGGCCCTAAGAATCTCAATAGAACATGTGAATTTCTCATTAAATCCTCCATATAGATTTTCTATGTGTTGACCTATTACTTTGATGTATCCAACATATTTTTTAGGTCTTGTTCCTTTTCTCTCATGTCTTGATTTTCACTTGGGACTAAGTGTACACTTGAGTTTATAGTGAAGAGAGTTGTTAGTATTGAGCATAATCCTTCTTCTTTAGAGAGATAATATACATCACATTTAGGCCTATTTCTACCTTTTCTTAAGACAAGTTTTACTTTAGATCCTTCACTTGTTTTATTTTATAGTATCTTCAATGATAATTTTTCTCTTAATTTCAAGTTAGTAACCATTTTTGAATATAACTGAAATATAATTTTACCAGAAATTTTTGTAAATTTATCCTCAAATAAGAATTATTCAAAGTTATTTTGAGATGTTAATTTTCTTATGCTAAAATAAATCACTCATGCACTATTTTTTTAGGATTCACATTAAATTTATTATGCATTATGATATGTTTTATCATATACATGTGACTTTACATATTACTAATGATGTATCAAATATAAATATATGATAGAAGCTCCACCAAAATTATCAAGATATTTTATTTTGATTGTGTTATGTGAAGTGAAAGGGTGGATGGATAGTATTTTGATTGTGTTATGTGTTATAGGTTTGAATGGATCGTGTGTTAGTTTGAAATATTTGTGAAATTGTATATATACAAAGAATACACATGTGAATAGAAAAAAAATAATTTTAGAAAAAAAAAAACTGAAATATGTAAAAGATGGTATAAAATAAGAGATCTATATGTTGCAATCTATATGAGAAAGTTTGGTGGTGTTGTCATTAATGTTATCACTGATGTCAACATGGTATAAGATGTTACAGATCGTGCATGTATAGTTGAGATGTGTGAGTACATGGAGCCATCTTTATGATGTTGCAGATATGTTGATATTATGGGTTACCAAGTTCTTTTGAGAAAATTAATAAATAGAGAAGTCAGAGTTGTGTATGTATTCAAAATGTGCTCCACGTTTCTTCTGTGTTGATCCTATGCTTGTGAATATATGAAGGGTTGTTTATGGGCATCTTTTGGTGATATCTCCTAGTTTGTAGCTTCTAGTTTGATGGAGAGTGAAAGATGTGTTCATTTGTGTGTGAACTGGTTTGATAGAGCTATTTCTCTGAGGACTGAGAGAAATGTTTCTGCTCCGGAGTCCTTTGCTAGTTTGTTTTAGGTCTTACAAATTTTGAATATGTCTTGTAATGGTGTTTTCTATGTTCTGGAAAAGATGTATGTGGTCTAGTATTTCAGAAGATGAGTTTCATTATTACTGTGTGTGTCTATATAGTTTGGATGGACTAGTGAGAAGTGTTGTGTTTGAAGATTGTTGTAGATGATGCAGATGTATCTGAAGGTATCTAAGATGTGTTCTCATGTATGATGAAGCATGTTACATCATTCACATGTTATATTTGTGGTGGGAAGTGTCCACTTCAAAGTTCATTTGTGTTTTCATTAGGTTTGGCTGACCTAGTGTTTACACTTAATATGAAGGATTAAGAATTAATTGAGGAAGCATATGATTTATCTAAGACATTGTTTTTGGTCTTGCTTAAGTGTTGGTTTGGTCTACTCCCATTCCTTTCCTCTGTAGGAATGTTGAGTTTCTGACCTAATTTGAATTTATGAAATGAAGTGTATGTAGCCGACCTTGGAGAAAGTTTCTAAGGTTGAAGAAGGGTATAAATACAAGTCAAGATGTTGTGAATAAATGAATCAAGTAAGCCACAATTTTGAAAATTAGAGTTATGTGAAAGTGAATTGAGGTGGAAATACTTTAATGTGTTAGATTCTTGAAAGTAGTTATCCGACGATGTCTACAATTCTTTTGATCAAGGTTGTGAATGTGTGTAACCTATTGTGGTGGATATTTTTGTTATCTTTTGTATCTGCAGGTAGTGAGCCTCCCTGTTGGACAGTGAGTCCTTTCTGTAGGTAGTGATCCTTTGTATCTAGGTAGTGAGCCTCTTGTATTTGGTTTTTCTATTAATTTATATTGTGAGTTAATCCTCACCATAGTTTTTCCCTTATTGGGTTTTCCATGTAAATGTGGTGTTTCTTGTGTTGATATTGCTTTATGTTATTTGCATTTCATGTTCATACTTAATAATAGAATTAAGTGATGAGAAATTTATAAGTGTTTGAGATTTGAGTTTGTGTTTGGTGGCAACTTATTCACTCCCCCTCTTATTTGTTTTGCACCTTTCAAAAATTGGTATTAGAGGTTTGGTTCCTTGGTGAAGAGCTTAACTGCTTGAGGTAGATTCGATGGCACACAAATTGGAAATCCCTATGTTCAATGGATCTGACTACAGTGACTGGAAACCAGAGATGAGAGGTTGCATAATCTCTCTTGGTTACAAGACCTAGAAGGCAATTGAGATGAAGTATGTTGCACCAGCAAGTCACCCTTCTACTGTAGATGAGGTTTTTTCTTATGAGAATGAAAAAGCAAGGTATGCGATCTATAGTGCTTTATCTAAGACAAAGCAAACAAAATTTATTTCTTTGGGCACTACTTATGAAGTTTGGAAGAAGTTGGAAGATATTTATAAAGGAAATGATAGAGTGAAAATGTCAAAGAAGCTAACAACAAAGTAAAGATATGAGAATTTAAAAATGGAAGAAGGTGAAGATATTGCTAGTTTTTTCCAAAGGGTTGATATTGCAGTGAATAATGTAAATTCAAGGAGACACTTTGACTGATGAAGATGTGATGGAGAAGATCTTAATGACCCTTCTAGAGAGTTAAAATGATAAGGTTTCAACTATTGAAGAAGTTTATGATCCTAAGAAGTTTACTAAAGAACAACTATTTGGCACCTTGACTATTGTGTGAGGGGGAAAGAGGATGTTAGATTCAAATTCAAGATGAACAAGGATGCAATTTGACAAAGGAATCTAATCTATTAGTCAAGTGCACAAATCTAAAATCTAAAACTCCTACACATATGAGATTAAGCTATACTATTGCAAGCATAATAAGGAACCTGTTGATTACCAAATGAAATGAAAGCAAAAGACAATTTCACCATCCCATAGTAGAGTGTATTCGCCTAATGTTGGATTTCTCTTATCATAGAAAAGCCTACAAATTTCATGTGAAAGTGTGGATGAATGTTTGGTTGATCAAAGGAAGGAATGAAGCTCTCTCAAGGATGATCTCAACAACACTTCATTGCATAAGGTATGTTGATTCTCTGATCCCATATTTGTGTGGAGAGAGGTTTGTTATATAGGAAATGAGATTTTGAATCAATGATTAAGATTGGATTGGAGAATATCCAGATCAATGGTCAACATGTGTTGAGAGGATTTAGACATGAGAATATTGTGCAAAGTTGATTGCACAATTATAGTGATTAAAGAATAGATTGGATAATTAGGGTTTTGATTGATCAGTTAACAATTGATTGATCAGTTAGCAATTGATGGTTGAGTTAGAAAAATTAGATTGCTTAGTTATCAATCCATGATTTTCTCAATCAAAAAGTGGGTGAGGAATTTGAATTAATTGATTTAATTAATTAATTCCTTTTTGGAGTTGAATATGCAAATCAACTTTGACTTTTGCAAATAGAGTTGCATTAGTTTGATTTTGAATTTTGATAATTGATTTGAATAGTTTGATTTGATTATTCAAATTTGGAGGGTAAGTGCGACAATTAAATTATTATAATTTAATAATTCAATTAATTTTAAGGAATAAGGTGAATTAGTGACATAATAAAAAAATTAGCGTTGTTTGACTAATCAAGACGAAATAAGATAAGATTAGGAATTTATTAAATAAATGTAATTTATTTAATTGGTCGAAATGATGAAATGTGAATTAATCAAATAGCGTTGTATTATTCGATTAATAGTAAAATTAGGGTTTTCAAGACTTTATTAAATAAACAAAATTTATTTAATTTGTCAAAAATGATGAAATAGTGAATTAATTAAATAATGTTGTATTATTCAATTAATAGAGGAATTTAGGGTTTTGGATGTTGTTTGATTTTGTTTGATGTCATTCAATACCATTGTGAGATGTCATGGAATGATCTTGAGATGATTTGAGATGTTTCGAGTTGATTTTGAGATGTTCTGAGATGTTTTGAGTTGATTCAAAGTCGTTATGAGATGTTTTGAGTTGATTCAGAGTCATTCCGAGACATTCTGAGTTCTGATAGGTGTTAAGTCAATTTTACATGTCTACATTTTGGCCCTCTTTGATACAAAGTACTAGTTTCTTTGTTTCAAAGATTCTATTTTTAAGATTACATTTTTTTGAAAAAAATTTATGCCCTACTATGCCTCGTTGTTTTGTAGAATGATGGTGGGACTCTATGCTGCCCCCTCAAGAGGTTGATTGAAAATTTCAAGTTTTGAGGTTAGGCTCACGAATCTATTCTATTTCTATTCTAATATGTTTAGGTCATAAAATTAGGTTTATAGGTCCTTTGTCTCTCATTTTGATGTTTCTAAGAGCTTCTAATTTGAAATTATAAAGTTTCCCCAAGTAAAAATTTGGGTTTCCTAGGTGAAATTAGGGTTTCCTGAGGTTTATATAGGCATTTAGTCCTCTCGATAGCTCATTTGTGTTTTGACTCTATAGCTAATTCTTGTCTCTAGTTCTCTACTTCTGTTAGTTTTCAAGGAGAAATGTTGGGATTTGATGGAGGCCCACATCGTTTTGAGCTCATTTGGGAGGTTAGATGATCTTTAGGCGTCGGTGGCTTGGTATGTACCTTCTCTCTTTTTTGCTTTCATCTTGTTTTTTCTCATTTTATGCCTATGTGATGATGATATATGATGTTGTATGTCTATATATGGTGTTGATATGAATGAATTCCCCAAACATGATGTTTTTATTGGTTTATTATCATCATGATGTGTATTGACGATATTGTGGATATAGAATGGTACTAAAGATATTGCTATGTAAATTATCACTTAGAAGAAATGTTGATGTTTTGATAGTAAAATGATGTTAATTAGAGGAAATATTAATGATAGATAGAAATGTGATGTTAATTTAGAAGAAATATTGATGATAGATAGAAATGTGATGTTAATTTAGAATAAATATTGATGATAGATAGAAATGTGATGTTAATTTTAGAAGAAATATTGATGATAGATAGAAATGTGATGTTAATTAGTAGTTGATGAGTTACTTTTCTTTGTTTTAGATACTTCGCAGTTTTGAACAATCCATTTTAATATAGAAAATAAATACAATGCACTAGGGTATTAATGACCAAGGTGACTTTGTATTTATTGCATGGAATTTGACTCTATAGACAAGGAGTATTCTTGCTCATACTAAACATACAGATACCCTGTTAGAGTGTATGGGTGAGAAGCTTTAAAAAAATGTCAAAATAGAAACACAAGAGGTATTAAGAGCCTAACATGTCATTGTTTCACGAAATGTTTCAAATATGACTTCTACACACAAAAGAAAGAAGTATTTTCCATGGTAGTATAACAAGACTATCCACAAACAACAAATGGAAATGATGCCCAATTGGTCCCATTCCTTCTCTAAATCCTTATGGACATCCTAAAGAGATCCTAGGAATAAGTTAATAATGTAAATCACAAAAATAAGATAACAAAAAGATAAAACAATGTTGTTATATCACTTGCCATATATGTTCGGGGTGGGTCTATTTATCCAATGTTGATCCTACTAATCGTAGGAACAGATCTATTAAGACATATCTCAGGATGTTGTTGGGTCTTGTCAAAAAGATATTTATTTGATACTTGGATTTTTTTTAGTTCACTTCATGATCAAATTCTTCTATGATTGTCTACTTGAAGGTTCCAACTATTGATGCTTTCTATCTTTGTTTTGTTTTTTTTGTCAAAGGGTGAGTGTGGCAATTTGTTTATTACATATGATGTTTTATTGGAATTTTGATGGCAAAGAAAAAGTGGACATGGGTATTTTTAATTTTTCTAAGTTTTATGATGATATTTTTGACATTTTTTGGGGACTAGCCTAGGGCCTCAGGGGCTCATCAAAGATAGGCCTTTCCTATGTTGTACATGCAGAGGCTCATAGTTCGCTTGGTTTGAGTGTGTTGATCTTTTTCCTTTTGTGAATGTTTTTGGATTTTGTATTTTTTTACTGTTTTTGGATTTTGTGTTCTTTTGACTAAGTTGAAATAAATCATGTTGGAAACCTAAGCGAACTGACATAGGGTCTTAGGGGCTAATAAGCCTTTCCTACATTGTATATGTAGAGACTCGACGTAATTCGACTATTTGACTCAAAGCATAAACTATTTTGGGATAAACAACATTGATAATTTGGATTGCTATTCCATTTATATGCTTAGAGGATATGTTGTGGGAAATCTAATTGAACTAGCTGTGAGGTTCAAGAAAATGCTGATATATTAGAATTTTTGAGTGAAGGAATAACCCCATGATGTTTTGTTTTCGATGTTTTCCTGATATTTTTTTCTTTTGTGGTTTTCTAAATGTTTTTGATTTTTTTGCTATTTTCCATTGTTTTTGATGTTTTGATGTTTTGATGACCATGATAGGATGCTCAAAGATCTAATCCATGACCATCTTTTTGAAACTTCCCCCAGTTGTAAACAAGATGGCTTTCCTTAATCAGTGACAAGCCATGGTTGGATACCCTATTTTATTAAGAAATGAAATGGGTGGATGTCATGGATAGTACCGATAGATAATGATAAGTTTTATTCAACATAGTGCATGTTTGCTAGGTTTTCACTATGGGTATGTACAGGATCATGATGGGCCAAAAGGTGGCAATATTATGGGTATTTGTAGGGTATGTGGCTGATGACTTTTTTTTAACCCAAAATTAATGAAATGAAAAAGGTTTTTAGAGGATATTCTTAGCTTTCCACAAATATAAATTATGATTTAATTTGAATTTAATAAATAATTATTATTCATTTTCTATTAGAATTACGACTAAAGTCCTAATCGATATTCTGATTGAAAAACATCTATAATTTTCAAACGATATCACATTTTTTTAATACGAAACATGTGTCACGTTCTATGCTTCACATAATATAGGATTAAAAAAAGAAAATTAAAATTTCATGAAGTTTTGACCAAGTTAAGGTGGTCAGACATATGATTTTTAATATTTTTTAAAAGTTGTAATAATAAATTCATAATTAATTATTTACTTGGAAAAAAATTATAAAAAAATATGCTTCACATCTGGACATGAGTCCTCTACTTATATATAAAATCTTATAAAAAAATATTATCATTTTATTATGGTTAGGGTGGTCAAAGACACCTACTTCTTATTTTTTCCTTGAAATTTAAGTACTACTGCATTGAAATTTCAAATTTTCACCAAATAGATTTATTTTAAATAAACCTAGTAGTTTAGAAACTAAATTCAATTTTCTAAAGATTCTATTCTTACATATTTTTGAAATAATATAGATAACTTATTCAAATTTTTACGTCAAGTTGCCTAACATTGATTTTTTGAATTTTTGCCACTTAAGGGCCTATTTTTTCCATGATGATCCTGCACATACCCCTATGGTACCTATTCTAAGATCACCAGAGAGTGGTTTTCACTCGAAGAACATTTTATTTCTCTTTACTATTTTTCTATCTTTTTGAATTTGGTTCGGTATTTTTAAATTCTTTTTCTATTTTTAAATATTTTTACCCTTTTTCCTAGGGTATTCTAATGTGCTTCATGTGTAGAACTTCTTGAGGTGGTTTTTGTTTAGTGGTTCAACTAAAGGTTCTCCTTCAGGAGTATCTAACTGATATTCCTAGAGTTGTAGCTTGCTGTCATGACAAATAGGCCTAACCAGTTGGGTTCAAATTTTCCTTTGTCATCCTGATTTAGTTGTACCTTTTGATTCTCTTTAAGGACTAATTCACCAACATGAAAGTTCATGTCTTTGATCCTTTTTTCATAGTTCCATTTGAACCAATTCTAATAAACCTACAGATGGTTTAATGCACTCAAACATCTTTCATCTAGGAGTTCTAATTCATTTAGCCTGGATACCCTATATTCTTCATTGTTGACCATCGCTTTTAGTGAAACTTGCAATGAAGGGATTTCAACCTCAATAGGCAAGATGACCTTTGATCTGTAGACTAAGGAAAGTGGTGTGGCACCAATAGGTGTGTGGATGTTGGTTCAGTAGGCCCATAAGGCTAGGTTTAGCTACAAATTCCAATCACAGGAAGCTTCATTAATAGTAATTATGAGTATTTTCAGTATGGTTTTGTTAGATGCCTTAGCCTAATCATTTCCTTGGGGGTAATAGGGTGTGGAAATTCGATGGTGAATAGAAACTTGGGAATAGAGCTCTTAGAAATCCTAATTTTTGAATGGGGTTCCATTGTCTATTATTATTGTTTAGGGAATTCCATACCTATAGATGAGATAATTCAAAATGAATTTTGATACCTATTTTCTAGTCATATAGGTCAATAGAATTTCCTGTATCCATTTAGTGGAGTACTATTCTATTGTGATAATGAATTTGTTCCCATTGGATGAAGTAGTTGATATCTTGCCTATAAGGTCTAATACTCATTGTGAGAAAGGCCATGGTGTGGTTATAAGTCTCAGTTCTTGTGTTGCTGCATGAACCAGGTCACTGTGCTACTGACATTGTCAACACTTTCTAGAATACTATATGCATTCTTGTTAAATGGAGGGCCAGTAGTATGCTATTTTGATTAGTTTCTGAAGTAGGTTAAGTTTTCTAGAGTGGGATCCAAAAATACCTTCGTGAACTTTTTGTAAAGTTGTTTGTGCTTCTTCTACGTTAAGGCACTACAGTAACATGTCGTCTAGACTATGACGATATAGGTATCTCCTAGGATGGTAAAATGAAAAGTTCTACAGGTGAAGGTTTTCTTTTTGGTGGTCGTTAAGTTAATGGGTATGGTACCATGTTGGATGTAGCAAAGGTATCTTGGTACCATGGGGAGTTACGACCAACAACAACACATACCAATTCTAATTCTAGGATGTTGAATGTTGGTACCAACAATTGTTCCATAAGGAACTCATACTTAGGTACATTCTATGGAATATCAAGCAGTGAACCTATTGTTCCCATTGCATCGGTAGCTTTGTTATTGATATGGGGAATTTTCTCAAAATTTATTCTAATGAAGTATTCCTTGAAGCTATCCACCATTCTATTATATGGTAGTGATTTTTCATCTTTTGTCTAGTACTCATCATTCACTTGTCTGATCACTAGTTGAGATTCTCTGAAGACATGTAGCTCTTTTATTCTCCATTCAATAGCAATTTTTAACCTTGTGATAAGAACTTTATATTTTGAGATTTTTTTCGTGCATGGGAATGAAATCCTATAGGCCTTGGGTATACTATCTCCTTGTGGTGTGAGAAATAGAATATTGTCTCTAGATCCATGTTGAGTATGGGACTTGTCAAAGTATAAAGTCCATTGGTCTATCTTTTTTGTCATCAAGATACTCTCATCTAGAAAGTCAACTATGAGAGGTTTATGATCATCTAAGGGTGCTTCGGCTAGTTGGTCTACTATAATTTTTCCCTTGATAGCTTTCCTATCCACACACTCTATATCAAACTCAATTAGGATGATTAACCTTTTGGCTATTCGGCCTATTAGGGCTGCCTTTGATAGTAAGTATTTGAGTGGGTGTACCTTAGAAATAAACTTGATTTTTCTGTTGAGGATGTAGTGTCTTAGATTTTGTGTTGAAAACATGAATGATAGACATGCTCTTTCAATGAGAGAGTATTTTAGTTCATATCCCACCAGTGTTGTGCTGATATAGTAGACTGCCCTTTCTTATTTTTATCATCTAACTGGGCCAAGAGAGCTCCTAGTGTTGCTTGTGTGGTAGACATGTAAAGTATCATTTCCTTTTTCTGGGATAGGCATAATGAGTATAGGAGGAGTAAGTAGGTACTCCTTGACCTTTTGGAATGCTTGTTCACATCTCCCATCCCACTTGAGGTGATTTCCTTGTGTAGGAGATGAGTGAAAGGGTGATATTTTTTTGCCAATTTTGTAATAAATCACTTGATGGATTGTAGCTTCCCTTGTAGGCTCCTCAACTATTTTAGTGTCTTAGGTAGAGGCATCTCCATTATTTATTTTACTTTGGCCAGATCTACTTCAATCCCTCTTCCTGATACTATGTACCCCAAAAAATTTCTAGATGTTACCCCAAATATGTATTTCTTAGGATTGAGTCTCAGATTGTACTTTTCAAGATGATCAAATACCTTGGTTAGGTTTTTCAAGTGGTCTGCCCTTTTGATTGATTTTGCTAGAATGTCGTCCACATAGTCCTCCATGATTGTGTGTAGCATATCATGAAGTATTTTCATCACTGCTCTTTGATATGTCACTCCTGTATTCTTTAGACCAAAGGGCATTAAATTCCAACAAAATGTTCCCCAAGCACAAGTAAATGCTGCTTTGTGTTGGTCATCTAGAGATATCTTTATCTGATTGTATCCAGAGAAACCATCCATTAAGGATAGCATCTCATGCCCTATTGTTAGATCTACAATCATGTCGATACTTGGCAATGGAAAGTCATCCTTTGGATAGGATTTGTTCAAGTCTCTAAAGTCTATGCATATTCTTATGCCCTCTGTAGGTTTGGACACTAGTACTATATTTGATATCCATTGTGGATAGTCAATAGGTTTGATGAAACCCACATCTAGGAGTTTCTTTAGATCTACCTTTACTAGTAATGCTATCTATGGATGCATTTTTCTAATTTTTTGCTTGATAGCCTTTTCTCTAGGGATTACAACTAGATGATGTACCACTAATGTTGGATCTAGTCTAGGTATGTTAGCATAGGTCCATGCAAAATTTACCTTTTGGGCATTGATGAAATTTGTGAATTTTTCCTTTTCTTCTAGGTCCAGTGATGCAACATGGTAGGTTATCATTAGATCCTTTGTTGTATCAACATTTATGGGTTCTACTTCTTCTACTATTAGTGTGGATCTTTGTTGATATTCTAATATGGGGAGATTGAATCTTCCATCCTTAGGTGCGGGTATGTGCAAGATCATGATGGGCCAAAAAGTGGCAATATGATGGGTATATGGTTGACAACTATTTTTTTACCCAAAATTGATGACATGAAAAGGGTTTTTAAAGGAGATTCTCAGCTTTCCACCAATATAAATTATGCTTTATTTTGAATTTAATAAGCAATTATTATTCATTTTCTATTCAAATTATGACTAAAGTCTTAATTGATAGGCGGATTGAAAAAAATCTATAGCTTTCAAACAGTATCACATTTTTTGAATCCAAAACATGTGTCACATTCTATGCTTTGCATACTATAGGATTAAAAAAGAAAAATGAATTTCATGAAGTTTTGACCAAGTTAAGGTGGTTAGACATACCATTTTTATATTTTAAAAAATTTGTAATAAAACTTCATAATTAATTATTTACTTGGAAAAAATTACAAAAATATGCATCACATCGGGGCATGAGTCCTACTTATATCTAAAATATTATAAAAAATATTATCATTTTATTGTGGTTAGGTGGTCAAACAAACACCTTATTTTTCCCTGAAATTTAAGTACCATGCATTGAAATTTCAAATTTTCACCAAATAGATTTTTTTTTAACAAACCTAGTAGTTTAGAAATTACATTCAATTTTCTATAGATTCTATTCTTACATATTTTTGAAATAATATAGATAACTTATTCAAATTTTTACATCAAGTTGCCTAACTCTGATTTTTCTAAATTTTTTGCCACTTAAGGGCCTATTTTTTCCATGATGATCTTGCACATACTTGTGCCTCTAAGAGGTTTTTTTACCTTCAGATGCATCCTTTATTTTCCTCTTTTCTAGATTCGATAGAGCCATAGGGTGGTTTTCTCTAGGGGACCATATTTTTGTGTTCTTTCTTTCTTTTTTGTGACTAGAAGATTCAATCTCTCCACCAAAGTATGCTTCTTTTTCAAGTTACATGATGAATCATACTTTGTGGTATCCTATTGGTATGTTTGTTTGAATTCCCATGAACTCCACTATTGGCTCATCATTCTAGAATTGATCTAGAACAGATGTATGTTATTGTTGATCCCAATCTATGAGTTGTAGGTACTGGAGTGGGAGGTTATCATCTTGATTTGCAAAGCCTATGGAAGTGGATGAAAGGATTAGTATGGATTGGGTCTCCTTTTCCCACTGGGTGTCTTGGTCATCATTTCTAGAAGAGGGAGAATCATATCCGATGACAAAGGAAGGAGAATCCTACTTGTATTCATTAGAGTATGTACCAGAATTGTAGTAGATATTGGGAATGGTTTGAATATGCTGAAGAGGGGGCCTATAAATAGTAAAGTTATCAAAATAAGTATTCAATGAGTAAATTTTTATCTAAAGTATGATAGGTATTTAGCGCCTTAACACTAGTAGAAGTTTCTCATTTCTTCCAAGAGGTTCATCCAATTTTTGGAATAACCACATCCTTTTTCTTATAACCTAGCCCCATATTCGTCTTCCTTTGTTCTACTATAATAGGCTTTGACCAGCCTTGTTTATGTAGCCCAAGGCCACCTTTTTTATTGTATCCCATTTTCTTAACTAATTGATAACCTCTAGTAGTAGGGTCAATTAAAATGGGTTGCAACTTTTTTGGTTCTTCTTAATCCTCCTTTTAGATTATAGATGAAAAGTCCTAAAATATTTCTTCACCTTGCATGTATCCCCACCTAGTGAAGATAGTGGCCTTGGTAATAATTTGTACTATCTTGATCTCTTTTGGAACTCCATATACTCTAGGTGTTGGCGGAAGCATGCCAATGCAGAATGCTTGGTTGAAATAGTAATTCCCATTACCCTTATCAAGTACCTGAATCTTGGCTTCCATTTTCAGTTGGTAACTTGAGGTGTTCTTGGTTGAGGTGGATGGAAGTATTCAAGGGTCAACATAATAAAATGAGTGGAATTCTATGTCATTTCTAAGAACACATTGGATTTTATTGTATTTCTCCTCTAACTTGGCATAGAAATGAAAAGGATCAAGATCGACATATAGTGTTATCTGTTTTCCTTCATGGGGAAACTTCAAGAATTGATTAAAAGTGGAAGGGACTACATGTAAGACATGGATCCAAGGGTGTCCCAAGAGGAGGTTGTATGGCAACTCAAGGTCCAAAACTTGACAAGTGGTTTCTATTAGGGCTAGCCCTATTTGTACTAGTAGCTTGACAGTTCCCTCAAAATTTCTTTCAAGGTCATCATAGGTCCTTATCGTGATACTCTTTCCTTTGTCAATTACATCATTAGAATACCCTAGCTTTTTAAAAAAATTTAAGGTATATATGTTTAAATCTACACCATTATCCATAAATACTCATTTGACCATGGTTTTATGAACACCAAGCTCTATGTAGAGGGCTTGGTTGTGAAATGTTCTTTGGGGTAGATCTTTCTCAAAAAAGATTAAATGGTTACTTTATGTGATCTTAACAGCCATAGCTTGGAACTAACTAGGATTGAGGTCATTAGGGACTGTTGTTTCCAATTCCTTTTCAAGTATTTCCCTATGGGAAGGTGATAGTTTTAACAAATCCAAGATTGAGATTAGGGCAGGTGTTTTCTTTTATTGTTCTACAATATTGTAGTCATTTGGTGACTTGATTGTAGGTTTGGGTGGGAATCCTTGAATTGTAACTCTTCCTCAATGGGTGGATACATTACAATTATTGTCTCCACCTCATAGAGTCACTATGTTTTCCCTATTATCATCAACTTGTGAAAGTATTCCTAAAACCATGTCCCCATATGTGTAATTGGCGTTATGGTACTATTGTTTCTTTACTTTTTCATTTCCTTTGGAATGGTTTAGGATTGGGTTTTATTATATTTTCATGTGCTTATTCCTAGGATGATGTTCAACATCTACCTCCCCTTTTTATATTAAATCTAGGATAAGGTTCTAGAGTCTCATGCAAATTTTTGTGGTGTGTCCTTTGGTCATATGGAAGTCACACAAGTCCTCTTTATACCACGATGTTTTGAAACTAGGTTCCTCATATTTTGGATGATCATTAGTTTTTATGATGTTTTGTTGTACTAGTTTGTGCATGACTATTTCTAGTGACACACCTAGTACTGTGAATTTCCTTCTTGGTTGATCATACTACCTTTATTGCCCTCCTTGACTTGTTTGTTGGTTCACAACCTATTTGTTCTTGGAATAGGACTTTTGGTTATTTTGCACATTATTTGGAACATAGATTGTTTGTGCTACCTATGGTTTGTTTTAAACTATGTTTTGTCCCTAACATAATGTCCTAGCATCAACCACTCCATCATTTTTTACATTTTTTTATTTTTAGCCCATACTTTAGGTTTCTTATTTAAACTAGATAGATTGCCTTTTAAGCTATTTATTTTAAGGGAACCTCTTGCAATGAGGGATGTCTCAATATTCAATCCCTTCTCAATGGTTTCTTCAATGTCTATTAGACATAACATTGTGAAAGACTAAACTGAAGGTTACCATGTTGATGCGTTATTGGAATACCTTGTTGATGGGTTAATTGGAAAAGGGGGCTCTATGGAACACCTTGCTGCTGAGTAGGACTAAACTAAAGGTTACATTGTTGATGTATTATTGGGACACATTGTTCATGGGTTGACTAAAAAAGGGTTCTCTATGGCACACCTTGCAGCTGGTATTGTTGGTTCAGAAGGAGACCATGAGGTCGACCTTGTTGGTGGTATTGATTGTTCAAAGTGGGACCTTGTGTTCAACCCTATTGAAGGTATTGAATTTTGGGAGGGGGACCCTATGTTCCACCCTATTGAAGGTATTGAATGTTTTGGGATGGGTCAATGTTTGAGGTATTTTGAGCTATATACTATTTGGGAGGAAGATTGTTGTTTGGTGGTTCATATTGTGATGGTCCTCCTTGATACAGTTGTGCCATTGTTGCTTGTTCAACCTGAGTTGGTTTTCTGAATAAGGGTTTAACTAAAAAATGGTGCTCTATGACACACCTTGTGGATGGTATTGTTGGTTCAGAAGGGGACCATGTGGTCCACCCTGTTGAAGGTATTGACTGTTGGGAGGGGGACCCTATTTTCCACCCTATTGAAGGTATTGAATGTTTTGGCATGGGTCAATGTTTGAGGTTTTCTAAGCTATATACTATATAGGAGGAGGATTTTTGTTTGGTGGTTCATACTGTGATGGTCCTCCTTGATACAATTGTGCCATTGTTGCTTGTTCAACCTAAGTTGGTTTTCTAAATAAGGGGTTCTCTTTGGGTTGACCATCATTTTGTGAGAACATAGGTGGAATTTTTGTCATATCTAGAGATTTGGTTATCTATCTTACAATCAAGTTATCCCCTAAGGGAAAAAGGTTTGCATCCTTAAGAGCTTCTACATTGAAATCCATCGGTAATTTAGCACCAATTTGTGCTAACTTGAAGAAATAGGAGTTTGGATCCTTTCTCAACAACCTCTCCATTAGTTTAAGAACCTTGGGGTTGTTGGAATCATTTGTTTCTTCATCTTTTTCGACCTCCTCTATAACTACTATGTTTAGGTCTTGGTTGTTTTGTTTAATTACCTCCTTTTGTTTGTGGTTTAGTTCCTCTTCACTGAAGGTATTTCTATACATATGCATCTTTTTTGGTGTTTCAAGATAACTTGGCTTATAGCCCCAAGGGCTACTTTCATTGTTTATGGAATTGGTTGGTGGGATGCTAATGTTGGTTTTGTTTGCTTCCATTTTCTTTCTATGTTGTGACCATGTGGTTATCATAAACAATTACCAAGCTTTTGTGGTTGTTTTTCCTACCTTCTATTCTCTAGAAAAGACATGGACTATTGGTGCAAAGTGATAATAGAAGTGATCTAGCTAGTTTTGACAATTGTGATATCTCTTTGAGAATAAACCTTTGGCAAACCTTTTTGTAGGGCGATTCTTTGAGAGCCTAAGTATAGATTCTCACTTAAAGATATTTCTCTTGCCAAACCTAAGGATCTTTTTCTTTCAAAAAAGCATGGGGGATGAATATTTATTGCCATGCAGGTGGTGGTAATATAGGTCTTTCAGTTGCTAGGTATGCCTTTTCTTCCTCTTCGTCTAAGATGATGGATGTAGTGAGAAATTGGTGGGGTGTTTTTCTTTTTCTAAAATATAAAGGTTCATAAACTTCTTATGATATCGGTTTGGGAACCTTCAATATATGTCTTACCTGGTTGAAAGATTGGTGCTACAAGGTTTGGTTGTTGAACTGAAGCGGTAGGTTTCCAGATGGTCATAATGTGTGATGGTGTTGTGAGGTGATTATGGTGTTCAGTTCCCTATCATAGGGTCACTCAATTTATATTTCCAAGAGGATCATACCTATTTCCATGCAAGAGGTAGTAATATGGGTTTTCCAACTACTATGTTTTGTTTTCCTTCCTCTTTGTTTAAGATGATGGATGCTGTGAGAAATTGATATGGTGTTTCATTTTTCTCAAATATAAAGGTTCTCAAACTACTTATAATGTCAGTTTGGGAACTTTCAATGTGTGTGAGACTAGGTTGAATAATAGGTGCTACAAGGCCTAGTCATTGAACGGGAGTTGTGGGTCACCAGATGGTCATAAGGTGTGGTGGTGTTTTGGGGTTTGCTATGAAACTCAAAAACCCTAAGTCTTGAGTGATGTTTTGGAATGTGGCTACTTTTTAGAAATTACAATGTTCAAGAAATAGGGTCGATATTCCACTTCCTGGTGTAGAGGATATGTTATGGGAAAGATAGTTGACCTATTTGTGAGTTCCAAGTAGCTATTGATATCATAGATTTTTTTGAGTGGAGGAATGATCCTAATGTTTTTTTTCTTTTTTTATTTAAAAAAAAATTAGTATGGGAATAATGGGTGAGAGACTTTGTGACCAAATTGATTTTCCAAACGTTTTGTTCAAGTAATGACCTTATAAACAACTTTAGTTTGTTTTCCCCTAAGTGTTTAGAAAAATTATTGTGAGTTGGAATGGAAAAATAGGCTACGTCAAGGAAATGTACCATCTTGACATGCCAAGAAAAAGAGTCCCTTCCCTATTTTATTTATTGCCTCATCCAAAAAGTGAACATGGTAAGTAACTTCTTGGAACCGTGCTATTCCAATGCACTACTTTAAAATAATATTTTGGGTAGATGGATGGTTTCAAAAACAATTTTCTCTTAGTCATGTTCTCAGGACATTATTTTTGGGCACCTACACATGCGGTGTTTTGTTCAATTAAGAACCTTCTAGCCCTTGCAAATTTTTATGCATCATGAGGATACTGAGAAGAGTGCATTGATATATGACATCTATACCCGATGAGTTATGAAATTTCTTCACACTCACAAAATATTTATATAGTGATCTAGAATGAAAGTACTGCTTGGGTCGCCCATGAGTCCTCCAATGCGAGAGATTTCTCAGGTAGGCAGGCCCTCTAAAAAGGTATGCTTGAAAAAAGTGCAAAGCTCAAAATGTCCTCACTCACCCAAGATCGCCAAAAGGTGTGAGTGGGGAAGACAAACATTTATCTTTTCCAATCAATGAATAAACGACAAACAATTCATAGAAAATTGATTCATTTTAAACACCTCAAGTGGTGTTATCCCCAAAAAATATGTGAATAACATAAACAAAATGTTCTTTTTTATTTTTGCACCAATTGAAGTGTTTAGGACATCAAGTAGTTATGATAGCAATGGTGTGAAAACAACAAAAATATTTTGTTCATTTTAAGCCCCAAGATTGAAGTGTTTCTAAGAGAATCAAGCCTGGTCTTAACTAGTCAACAAATGTAAATCGAACATGCATCAACAAAATGGAAAACATTTATGCTCTTTTTATGCACCAAATTCAAAGGTTCCTAATTATGAAAACATAAAATGTGTTCAATTTTAGAGACCAAAATTGAAGTGTTTTATGTTCTTTTCATGAGCACCAAATGAGAGTTCCTAATTTATAAATCTTAAGACTTGTTCATTTTAACAACACCAAATAAAATGTGAGTTTTTTTTGTTCATATTAATGCACAAAAAGAAAGTTCCTATCTTAGAAAAGTTTCAAATTTGTTTAATTTTAATGGAGTCAAAATCAAATGTGAGAGTTGTTGTTGTTCATTTTAGAGCACCAAAAGAAAGTTCTTAACTTAAAAAGCTTCAAATTGGTTCAATTTAAACACCAAAATCAAGTATGAGAGTTGTTGGTTGTTCATTTTAATACACCAAAATAAAGTTTTTCCTAAGTTAATAAAAAAGATTGTTGCTCCAAAAATCTTGGATCGATCGTCTTCCCTACACAAAGGTGTTAGTTTTTTTCATAAAAGAAATGTGCCATAAATCCTACAATATCTTCCCAAGAGATGTTAGAAACTTTCCAAACACAACACACAATCAAATGTTAGCATTAGACAATTGATTAAGCATCAAAAACCCTACAACTAGACCAAATTGTGAGGTAAGTTAACTTTAAGTGCACCAATGAAGAATTTAAATGTATAAAAATTTGAAAACCACCTACACCATTACAAATATCATGAAATTCTATCCCATTTTTTTTAAAAAAAGCATTGAAAAATACTTCTGTATGACCAAGATATGGTCATTTAAAGATAGGGTAAACAAAGATCATGATTTCCAGTCAATAGCACCCCTGTTACAAGAAAATGCGAGTTTCTTATAGAAAATGTGACCTTTTCATGGAAAATGTGATCTTCTTATAGCCAAGGTGAGTTTCTAGGCCTGGAAAGGGTGAATTTATTCTAGGCAGTGGTGTGGAACACCTTTTAGAATCCCTCTAGAGCCCTGTAGATTAAATTCAACTCATGAAAAAATTAGTATTGAGGACCATTGGTCCCACCAGGTGTGCCGAAATGTGTGAGGGGGAAAGAGGATGTTAGATTTGAATTCAAGATGAACAAGAATGTAATTGAAAAAGGAACCTAATCTATAGCTAGATGCACAAATCTAAAATCTAAAAATCCTACACATATGGGATTAAGTTATACAATTGCAAGCATAATAAGGAACCTACTGATTACCAAATGAAATGAAATAAAAAGACAGTTTCACCATCTTGTAGTGGAGTGTATTCACTTGATGTTGGATTTCTCTTATCATAGCGAAGCCTCCAAAGTTCATGTGCAAAGTGTGGATGAATGCTTGGTTGATCGAATGAAGGAATGAAGCTCTCTCAAGGATGATCTCAATAACACTTCATTGCATAAGGTATGTTGATTCTATGATCCCATATTTGTGAGGAGAGAGGTTTATTATATAGGAAATGAGATTTTGAATCAACGATTTGGATTGCATTGGAGAATATCTAGATCAATGGTCAACATATTTTGAGAGGATTTACATGAGAATATTATGCAAAGTTGATTGCATAATTAGGGTGATTGAAGAATAGATTGGCTAGTTAGGGTTTTGATTGATCAATCAACAATTGATTGATCAATTAGAAATTAATGGTTGAGTTAGCAAATTTATATTGCCTAGCTAGCAATCCACGATTTTTTTAATCAAAAATTGGGTGAGGAATTTGAATTAATTCATTTAATTAATTAATTCCTTTTTGGAGTTGAATGTGCAAATCAACTTTGACTTTTGCAAATAGAGTTGCATTAGTTTGATTTTGAATTTTGATAATTGATTTGAATAGTTTGATTTGATTATTCAAATTTTGGAGGGAAAGTGTGATAATTAAATTATTATAATTTAATAATTCAATTAATTTTGAGGAATAAGGTGAATTAGTGATGTAATCAAATAATTAGTGTTGTTTGACTAATCAGGAAAAAATAAGATAAGATTAGGAATTTATGAAATAAATGTAATTTATTTAATTGGTCAAAATGATGAAATGTGTATTAATCAAATAACATTGTATTGTTTGATTAATAGTAGAATTAGAGTTTTCAAGACTTTATTAAATATACAAAATTTATTTAATATGTCAAAAATGATGAAATAGAAAATTAATTAAATAATGTTGTATTATTTAATTAATAAAGGAATTTAGGGTTTTGGATGTCATTTGATGCCATTATGAGATGTCATGGGATTATTTTGAGATGATTCGAGATGTTTTGAGTTGATTCTAAGATGTTCCAAGTTCTTTTAGAGTTGTTTGAAGACTTTTTGAGTTGATTCAGAGTCGTTCTGAGACATTCCGAGTTGTGATAGGTGTTAAGTCAATTTTACATTTCTACAACTACATTTATGATGAGAAAGTTTGGAAAGAAAGAGGAGAAGACAAAATAATCATTTAAAGCAACAAATATTGAACATGATCCAGATGGTGATAGTTTAGATGAGTTGGAAGCAAAATTTACAAGGAAGTTGAAGAAAGGTATGGGTAAGTACAAAGGTATGTTTCCCTTTAAATGTTTCAGTTGTGGTAATATTGGTCATTATTCTTCAAGATGTCCAAATAGAGTTGTACAGAAGAACAAAGATCATAAAGATAAAAAGGATAAGAAGTTCAAAAATTTGTATTATGTTAGAGAAGTTGAAATCTTTGATGATGAATCTAATTTTGAGGGTGATGATAGTGAATGCTTGTTCTTAGCTTTTGAGAATAAATTTGTGTCTTCTAACTCTAGAGGATGTGCAAGGGAAAGTGGTTCAGAGGACAAGAAGGATGATATGGAAGGTACTCTGGGTACTACCTTTCATGCTAGACAAGATGAAGACTATTGGGTGATTGGCAGTGGTTGTTCAAATCACATGACTGGAGATAAAAGTAAGTTACTAAAATTTTAAAGCATGATGGTGGTTTGGTCATGTTTGGTGATGATTCTAGAGAAAATATTGTTGGGAAAGGTACAATTAGTTTTGATGGAATACACAACACTGATGATTTCTATTATGTAAAGGGCTTAAGGAATAAAATTTTGAGTTTTCAAAAAATGTGTAACAAAGGTTTCAAACTTGTGTTTCTCGATAATACCTGAGAGATCATAAAAGGGTATGAAACTATGGTTGCAATAGGGAGGAGAACATATGGAAACATCTATCATCTTAAGGGTGTTGATGGTAAGTTCCTTGTATCTCAAGTTAATGAAAGTTGGCTATGGCACTGAAGGATGGGACATGTAAAATTTGATAATCTAGTTAGGGTTTGTTCAAGAGAGGTTTCCCAAGATCTACCTAAAATCACAAAGCCTACTAATACTATTTGTAGAAGTTGTTAGTTAGGGAAACAAACAAGATGTAGTTTTAAAGGAAAAGAGCCATCAACTATCAGAATGATGGAATTAATTCATACAAACCTTTGTGGTCCTACAATAACAGGAAGTTTAAATTGTGGTAGGTATTTCATGCTCCTTATTGATGATTATTCTCGAATGACATGGGTTTTTTTTCTTAGGGAGAAGACTCAGGCTTTGGACAGGTTTAAAGTGTTCAAGGAAATGGTAGAGAATAAAGTGAACCTAAGAATAAAATGCTTGAGATATGATAGAGGTGGAGAATTCACTTCCAGTGAGTTTAATACATTTTTTGAAGAGCATGGCATAAAAAGACATTTTTTTGCTCCTAGAATCCCTCAACAAAATTGAGTGGTTGAGAGAAAGAACCAAACTTTCCAAGAGGCTATAAGAAATATGATGAAAGAAGCAAATGTACATGATGTGTACTGGAGAGAGGCAATACACACTACTGTTTATGTTCTTAACAAAGTTTAGATCAGAGGCAACATCACAAAGACTCCTTATGAGTTATGGATTGGTAGAAATATTATTGTGAAGTACTTTAAGGTGCTTGGAAGAAGATGTTACATTAAAAGAGATATGATAATCTTCAGAAGTTTGATGCTAGATGTGATGAAGAGATTTTCCTTGGATACTCAACTACTAGCAAAGCATTTAGATGCTTCAATAAAAGATTGATGAAGATCATTGAGAGTGAAAATGTGAATGTTGATGAGGATATGCATAGACCTATTGATATAAGTGAAGTTGAACCAGATGATCCTATTTACAAACCAATACCTAAAGAGAATAAGAAAGAAGAAGAAAAAACTAAAGAATAAGAAGAATCACTGTAACTTGTTCCTAAGACTCCTAAGTATGTGTTGGTGGGTTTTCTAGTGAACATAAGGGATCTCTAAAATTTATCCAACTCCTATATTCAAGACCCTTAAAATGAATGGCTAACTGACAAGATTCAGTCGAAGGCTCTTCAACTAAAATCTTCTACACTTTAGGCTCTTTGGGACCTAGGAGGGTGTTCCTTTTAACATTTCATTTGTCTATCTCAGTGAATGACATAGAAAATCACATATCAGTTCCTATGAGGGGTAAATGACATAATTCACTCAGAGGTTGGCTAATATTTAAGAAAATAAATATCAATTTACCATGAACAAGGAAATATCTTGCATACATGCCTCATAGTAAATGAATTTTAAGAAATTTGTATTCTAACCCTAAGTCCACTGTCTGATATAATATAATTATCATTCAAGTGAAAAATACCATGACAAATAGACTAGTGTCTTCATCAATTGGTAAATGGGGTCATGCATCTTACAATCAATCAAATAGAAATTCTTTAAATCTGATAATTCAAGACTATTTTTATAAGGCCTTGCATTATGAAAACTCACTCTACATAACACATCACTTCTTACCAAATCCTCTATAAATCCTCAAAAATTCATGACCTCATTTAATCATTTAATCAATTCTTTGAACCAAAGTAGAAATAAAGACATGCATTTAAATGAAACATTTGAATGTGAACAAAATATGCTTGATATTGTATTCAAAATTTGTAAAATGATGTATAGAGAAGAGTACATGGATTATGCATTAAATTTGTTTTAATATCAGTAATTTCTACAAAACTAATAAAGATTTTCATATATACAATTCAAAGACCAAAACAACTCGACTATTCCATTTACTAGTATTCTTCTAATTTCTACCCTTTTCGTATATTAGAACTAAAGACTCAAACGCTTCAAACCCCCTTGCAAATGAGCCCTAAATTCCCTTTTATAATGTAAGGGAGTGGACAAGCTTCCAGCTCGAAATGCATACAACACTAAAAAAAATTCATTTCACTTCAAATTTCATCTACATTTCAAAATTCCCCACATGTTGATTTGATAGTACCACGTTGAAATGGGGAAACCATAATTGCAATAGCCATCAAAGAGGGAAAAGTAAAGTGCCACCAAAATTTTCCTTAGCCACTAGTTAAGTGACAAATCCAACATTCACATTGCTATGAAAGTGTAGAGTTAGCAACAAGCACCTCAAAAATACCAGCCACACATGTAGAGAAAAGCAACACCACAGAAATTATCAAACAATGCAAAATTTTCCATTCCACACACCACCATTTTCAACAATAGTAAGACCTTCCACCAGCAGCACACAATCCACAATACACGTGCCCACTTCACGTCATCATGAGAGATGGAGAAGAAACCTCAACTCCCTCTTCATCTTTGTCCTATTTTAGTACAACACCATCTCACCCACTCAGATTCTTGATAGCTAATGGTGGGATGGACAATACCTCCACTTGAGGGGAAGGAGTTCAGCCCAGAATCACAATATACAGGTGATAGCTAGAGTCTGTCTCTATTTCACTTTAAGATGAGCTCTCTGTAACATCAATGGGTAAGTTCTACCATCAGAACAAACCATGACCATATGAAATTTTCCTCTAAATTTTTCTAGAGGGCCCAATAGATTCTTCTCCTTTTTCTCCCATTACCTCTAAGCTCATGGCTTGTCCCTTCAAATGGTGACTACACTTGGTAACAACCGGTGTAGATTCATTGCCATGGATTTGCTTATGAGTGCCCTATGTATTCTTTGATTCTTTGTCATGAGACCTCTACAAATTGAGTTGGGGAGTCCTCCACACTGGAACAAATGAAGTGCCAAACTTATTCATCTTGCAACTTGAAGAATCTTCACTTGTAATTTTGGATTTCTACACAAATTCAAAAGAATTGATGACTAATTGTGATGGTGAAAATAGCAGCTCAACTTGTGTTTATTCAACAATGTGATGATAGAAATCATCAATTCTCAATGAAAACACACACACAAGTTGGGAAATTCGTTGGTATTCATATTATCACCGTTTAATTCCCAAGTGCATGGAAATTTGCATATCATACTTCATGATTATTGGCAATTAAGTCTCCACACGCACAAAGATCAATTTGATCATACTTACAAAGAGTAGATCATCAATGGTCACTGGTTGCAGAATTAAATGGATACCATGTGTCTATTTATTAATTTTGAATATTAGTCATTGATCCCTTGATGAGATGGTAAATCAAACAAAACACATTGGGCTGACTAAGTTTGAATTCCAACAATGCTTCGTTTATTTGTCTCTGACCAATAGCATTGATCCAAATCAGAAGGTAACTCCTCCATTGACAGGTTTCATCCATCTCACAAAATTGGTGGATTAATCCACATGTTGGGATCTCGCTACTCTTGTAGCCTTTAGCGAGCATTCACTTTGTCCTTGTGAGTTAGTAGGGAATGATGAAGATTGTTTCCAACACTCCATATTTGTCATCGGTTAAGAACCACGAGAAATGAACTAGATAGTCAAGAATGGGTTCCATGTCTATATAAGGACATGCATCATGATCTTGTTATCCTCACACTACATAACCAGTTGACATTTAACATCTGCTAGCTAGCGGGGTATGGCTAGGATCCTTTCCCATAGTATCAAATCTCAAAACCTACACACACATAGAAAGGTTAGCATTAAAGAAGGGGCTGTTGTTAGGCCGATGATGATTTGAACCTCACGAATGAGTGACTTAAGCTTAAGTTACTTGAAAAAAATTAAACCCAAACTTTAGGAAACAATTAAAGTTGACAACTAACTAGGTGAGCGATGCTCTAAACCAAAGGAGCTGGTGGCCAAATGCACATGATGGCTCAAGTGATGACTTAGAGAATGAGAGATTGGCAGGGAAAGTCAATGTGAAATTAGAATGACCAAGGGTTTTCAAAGAAAAAATTTTTTCCAAACCATGAGGATAAGGGTTTAAAGTGTAGACCTTAATCCATGGGATCCTTAGAAATTACAAAGTTTTGGAAGCTCCATTAGTGGCTCATACTCAAAGATTTATACCCCCAATGGGTGTAGCAAGAATCCAAATCTCAGGTTGAACCAGACTAGGGTAGAAGACCAAAACCAAGGAGCCTGCTCATACAGGGCAAGCAGACACAACAAAAACCAAGCACATAAGACCAACCTATGTACACTATTCATAGAATATATATTGTATTTCATTTCCATGAGAAGCCACTTTTAAATGCTTGGCTTCGATCCATAACCTAGATGCCCCTAACCCCCAAAAATTTAGGGACAATTATTTCCTCTATCAAAAAATTTGTCGTTTTCTGTTGGCAGTGGGTCCACATGGACATTATGCAATTCCTGATAGTTAACATGATCATGATTGAGGCCATTTATTAATGTAATGCTACCCCATTCATCAACCTTCTCCACCATAGGCTCATCAAATGGAAATGAGAAAACAAAACCCTCATATTCCACATAGTCATGAAGTGTAGGATTAGATTCCATTCTTTCATCAAATTTGAAAACCCCATAAACACTGTGGCTCATATTTGGCAAATATTTTACAAGATTAGGGAAAAGAAACATAGAATCAGCCATACCTTCAATCTGCTAGTCATAAGTGTTCTCCTCATGGAATGAAATAAGTTCCATAATAAGATCCATATGGTTGGGATCATCTACAAAAAAATGTAATGCAGCTACAAACTGACTAACATCATTCCATTGGTTGTCTAGACCTTTGAAATGCTCTTTGCATGGATCAAATAATCCTACAAGATTAACATATTCTAGAAAATCATCAAATAATTCCTTCTCCTCAAGATAAAATGATGTTTCCTAAGTATTAATGTATTCATTCTAATTTTCCTTTTGGTCACCCAAGAGAAAACTTCCTTTAATGTCAAGGAAAATACCATCATGTGGAGCATGAGTGGTTGAAACTTCAACCATCTTTTCAAGCACATAGCTAGTTACCATAGGGAAATCAACATAATCATCTACATCCCCTTTGATAGAAATACTACATTCAAAGCTTGCATCAACATTTTGAACTTCTTTATCTTGTGAGCCATTGTCACATTTAGATGTCAACAAGTCTAAGTCAATCTATTGATGCTTGTCATGTACAATTTGTTCAACCATATGTTAGTAAACCAATTTATCAGTGTTTGTGTCACCACATCCTCCATTTAGTTGGGAAACTATTAAGTTAGGGTTGATACCATCAAAAGAAAACTTACCTACCTTAGTATCACTTTGGATCTTGTTTGTACCATCCACAACACATTCACTAGTAGTACTTGCTAAGTACTCATCAAGTTTTTCTTCAAAAAGAGGATTGATTCTACGTCAATAGGAATTATCATTTATGACCTCACTGTCCAATGTAGGTTCATCAAATAAAGGATTTTTCCATACCTTCATGATGGTCACATGCACCCCATCTTTCTCAATGTCAAGATTCCAATAATTTTGATCATCAATGCATTCAAAATTAGTGCAATCACTTGAAGAAAAAATAGAAACACTTTCAATATCATCTTCATCATGTGCACTCATAAAAATTTATCCAAATTCAAAGAATTCTTCACATGAAGAAAATTTCTCACTACCTAGGAAACACACCCCCTAAAGTCTATTGGCATACCCTCAACTAGAAGCGAGAGATTCAATATGCATTTCATAAGAAAAAATCATATTCAATAGAAGATTGACCAAAATCAATCTCATCCATTTGATTCCTCATTTGTACCACATAATTGAGACCAAGTGTATTCCCATCACTGTTTGGTGCATCATTATTCCTAGCTAAATCAATTTGTGAGGTTTCACCATGTACCTCTTGTGCTGACTCATAGCCTACAACATCCCAAGGAAGATAATTGTTGTGCCCTCAACACACACACCTTGTTTGGAATGAGGACCCTCTCTTTTCTTCTCCTTGTTGGGTGCCCCATTTTGGTGTCCTAGATGGTCAGTGAGTCTCTAAAGTCTCATCTCAAGTTGACCATGCACCATGCCCACAAAATTTTCTAAGTCTTGGGTCTTCACAGAGTCCCTTTTGCAATTTTCCTTAGCCAACGTCCTTGGCATCCTCTAGGCCTGACCTCCCAAGTTTCCCATTTTGGGTTTCTCTTTGTTGTTTGCCTTTTCAAACAGCCAAATGACTTCATCTTTCTACTCCCTGAGACTTGGATTCTTAGTTGTTGTCCTTATAATTGGTGTTTTAACTCCTCGTCCTTCAACCACGCCAAACCTACCTCTTTAGATTGCCCTAACGGGAACTCTATTGCTTGTTTTCTCTTTCTGATGACCATCACTCGCTGGAGTTATGTCCTTCAGACCCTGGGCTTCCTCTTGCCAGCATGTTTTCTTTTAAATTTTGAGAAACCATTTACTCACATCCTTCCAAGCTCTAAGCTCCAAACCTCCCACTATCGTCCTAGAATTTGAGCTCACCAACCTTTTTGTCCATCTTACTTGCATTAATGGTTGTATTAAATGCCAATTAGGGGTATAAATATCTAGTTCGACCTATCATTTTCATATGTCAGGCTGGCGAGAGGAGTTTAGAGTGTAGTCTGAAAGGTCTAGTTCGTTTGTCACCCACTGCCCTCATGCCTGTTGTCCTCATTTTCCAATTCATTGAGGATTTAATTGCCTTCTTTGCTGGGGCCTTGTGGTGAATTTTTCGTATGCCCTTCCTTTGTGCTTTTCTATGATTTTTTGTCAAAATGATTAATAATTGGGGATAAAAATACATTCATTTGATAAAGGAAGGCTAAACCTAAAAAAACCATGTGGCTTGCAGTGTCTGGAACTAAACCTATAGGCATGAAGCAAGAAGATTGAGACCTTGCAGACATAAATTCTAAGGGCTGATAAGGCTCTGTTTGGAAAACTTAGTTCTTCTGAATGTGCATGAGGAGAAGACCACATCTTCTTTGTGGAAGGGATTGTCATCTATTTATCAGGGGAAGTCCTTGGTGAATAAACTATTCCTAAGGAAGAAGTTGTATTCTTTGAGAATGCAGGAAGGAGGGTCTATAGCTGATCATTTGAACAAATTTAATATGTTGATTGCTCAATTGACATCTGTTGGTGTCAAGACTGAAGAATAGAATCGATATATGCTATTGTTGTGTTCTTTTCCAGACTCATGGCATCATTTGGTCATGGCTATTGGGACTACAACATCGAATTTCAAGATGGAAGATGTTGTTGCATCTTTTCTATCAGAAGAGATAAGAAGGAAATCTTCTAAGATGGCAAAGGAAGCTCTTGCTGTTAAAGGAAGACCGAAAGAGAAAGGCAAGAAGAAGGACAAGAAATTAAAATCTAAATCAGAAGGGAGATCAAAGTCTCCTGGAAAGAAGTCCAAGGTGAAGTGCTGGAACTGTAGGCAACCTGGGCATGTCTGAAAGGATTGCAAAGAGGAGAAAAAGAAAAAGAAGAAGAATTCTTCTAATATGATTCTTCTCAGGCTAATTCAGATGCCTTCATTGCTGCCTTGGCTACATAGGCATCAGATGATGTTTGGCTGATTTATTTTGGTGCATCTTTTCACATGACATCTCATAAAGATTGGTTCATGAAGTATGAAAAATATGATGGTGGAAAGGTGTACTTGGCAAGTGGTTCATCTTTGGAGATAGTTGGTCATGGAAGAGTCAGAATCCAATTCCCTGATGGTAGAGTAAAAAGGATCAAGGATGTTATCTATATACTAGGTCTAGCTAGAAATCTACTATCTGTTAGTAAGCTGAATGATACTAGAGTACAAGTCACATTCTTTGGAAATGGCTGCAAGATGACTAGAGGCTCTATGGTGGTGGCTAGAGGTGCTCGAATTGGTAACCTGTACAAGCTGCATGCATAGGCTATTCAATGTAACAGTGTCTCTGGAAGTCACTGAAAGCTACTCATGGAGGTAAAGAGGGAAATATCCCTAATTATGTAAACTCTATGGAAGTAAAAATTCCAGCAGAGAAGACTATCCTCTGGCATTATAGGTTAGGCCACATAGGAGAAAAAGGTTTAAAAATCTTGAAGAACAAAAGCCTAGTTGAGGGGCTTGATGATTGTAATCTCAAATTTGAATTCTGTGAGCATTGTATATATGGAAAGCAACACCATGTTTCTTTTTATTCTAGTACTCATAAATCTTCTAGTTTGCTATATTATATTAATTCCAATGTATTTGGTCCAATGAATGTTCCTTATTTGTCTAAGTCAAGATACTATGTGTCATTCATTAATGATTATTCAAGAAAAGAATTCGTATATTTTATGAAAAGTAAATCAAAAGTGTTCAGTTGGTTTAAGGAATTTAAAAATCTTGTTGAAAATCAGACTGGTAGGAAAATAGAATGCTTAAGGACTTATAATGGCGGTGAATTCTATTCTGATGAATTTGAAAGATATTGTAAAGACCATGGGATTAAAAGACATAAGAATACACCTTATACTTCATAGTAGAATGAAGTTGCAGAAAGGTTTAATAGGATAGTGATGGAGAGAGCACACAGTATGCTTAGTAGTGCTGGCTTGGAGGAGAAGTTCTGGGATAAAGCTACTGCTATTGCATGTTACTTGATTAATCAGTCTCCTAACTCTGCTCTTGTTGAGAAAACACCTTTGGAAGCAGGGTTTGGTAAGAAGCCCACTCTTGGACATATTCGAGTCTTTTACTGTGAGGCATATTCATATGTGCCAGATGTGAAAAGATCTAAATTGGAGAACAAGGTTGTCAATTGTATTTTTATTGGCTATAGCGCTGGAATAAAATGATACAAGATTTGGAATCTTGAAATGGAGAAGGTTGTATACATCAGAAGTGTAATCTTTCATGAGCTGAAAACTTTCACCTTAGATATGCAGTCAGAGACAAAGTCTGAAAACAAAAAGGATGTAGTTCTAATTCCTCTAACACTAGAGAATGAGGAATTGAAAATTAAAAATGTACTTGAAACTGAGGAGAGCTCAAGCAGTTCTGAAAGTTTGGAAGAAGAAGAACAACCTCAGCTTCAGCTAGTGAGGAGGTCAACTCAAGAAAGAAAACAACCTGATAGGTATGGGTTCTCTTTGATTGATTCTATTGGTGCCTATGCTTTGATTTCTAGCATTGATGAGCCTAGGACTATAAAAGAGGCATTTAAAATGTTTGATTCAGACTCTTGGTTGGAAGCGATGGAAGAAGAGATGGCATCATTAGAAAAGAATGATACCTGAAGTCTAGTGCCCTTGCCTCAAGGTAGAAAACATGTGGGCTAAAAATGGATATTTAAGAAGAAGATTGGTCTGGATGGAAGTGTAGAAAAATACAAGGAAAGATTGGTTGCAAAGGGTTATTCCCAGGTAGAGGGAATTGATTATGGGGAAATATTTTCTCTTGTAACTAAGCTGACATCTATTAGATTTCTTTTGTCACTTGTAGCAACATATGACTTAGAGGTCAAATAGATGGATGTGAAGACAACATTTCTTCATGGTAATCTTGAAGAAGAAATCTATATGTCCTAGCTTGAGCACTTTGATGAAAAAGGTAAAGAAAAAATGGTATGCAAAATAAAGAAGTCTTTGTATGGGTTAAAGCAGTCACCTAGAATGTGGTACCAAAAATTTGATACTTTTGTATTGTCTTTTGGATTTGTGAGATCAAAATCAGATCATTGTGTCTATTATAAAGCTAAAAGTGATCGAATACTCATTATTTCTCTCTATATTGATGATATGTTGTTCATAGGCAATAGTAAGCTAATGATTTTTGATCTTAAGTCTGAGTTGTCTACTAAGTTTGAAATGAAAGATCTTGGTGCAACAAAGTATTTTCTGGGGATGGAGATAACCAGGGATTGGAAGAATAAAAAACTATGGCTCAATCAGAGTAAGTATATCAGGATTATTCTTGAGAGATTTTGTATGAATGATTGCAAGTAGCTAGTGGTTCCAGTCTTGTATGGAATGAAGCTATCTATTGAAGATTGTCAGAAATATCCTATTGAGATGGAGGACATGACCAGTGTAGCCTATGCTAGTGCGGTTGGAAGTCTCATGTATGTAATGGTCTATACAAGGCTAGACATTGCCCAAGCATTGGGAGTTCTTGGTTGGTTTATGGCTAATCCTGGAAGGACACATTGGGATGCTTTAAAGTGAGTTTTCAAATATTTGAAGGGAACTTTAGATTTTGCTTTGTGTTACCATGGGAACTTGGTTGAATCCCAGAGGACTCTCAGTATTCAAGGCTATGTGGATTCTAATTAGGAAGGGGACATTGACAGTAGGAGGTCCACTAGTGGATACATTTTCGTGATGAATGGTTGTTCAGTGAGTTGGATGAGCAAGCAGCAGACTGTAGTCACTTTTTCCACTATGAAGGCTGAATACATGGCAGCTACTCATGCTTGTAAAGAAATAGTTTGGTTGAAACATTCATGTTCTAACACTGGTTTTGATGCATGGGAGATAACTATTTTCTGTGATAGTCAGAGTGCAATTTTTCTAGCAAAGAATCCTACTTTCCACATGAGAACAAAACATATAGATGTACAATACCACTTTGTATGAGATATGGCTGAGGATGGAAAGCTCAGTTTGGAAAAAGTTGATACTCTGGAGAATGTTGCAGATGCATTGATGGAGCCAGTGAGCACATACAAGTTCAGGTAGTGTGCTAGTTCAATGGGCCTTAGTGCCCATGATTTTTAGTAAGTTGTTTGTTGTGCTTTGGAGGTGCCTGTGTGATCTTTGTCAAATGGGAGATTGTTGGAAATATATGTCTCAATCATCATAGGATGAAACCTCTTCAGGAGCCAAGTCGATGTGATATTCTATATGTCTGGCTGACTAGCAGCTTTGGATCTTAAGTTTTTGTATAGGTCACTGGGACCTTGTAGAAGTCTCGCCAAACGGTTTCACATGGGTGTCTTTAGTGTGACATGTTGAGTTCAGTGTGACCTCTTAGCACCCGTGGAGACCTTTTGTCGACTATTGGCATTTTATGTTGGAGGCTATCAGGGAGAGTCTTAGTGGATCGCTATGAGCTCTCATCGATAGGAATGCATTATCGATAGTTATCTATTGAAGTCTTCAAGATAACTAGAGGGATCTCGCTATGAAGTCCTAGAGAATAGCCAAAGTCTCACTGACAGCATTTGGTTTAAAGTCATCGGGGAAACTCTTATCGGAAGGAATACTATCGGTAAGAAGTATTACTGATGTGGGAATGTCACACCAACTATATTCCTCCAGGGTAACTCAAAAGGTATCGGGAAGACGTCTCAACAAACATTGAAGGTCTCGTCGATGGAAACACATATGGAGTCTTTGCGGTAACATAAAAGATCTCGGTGTGAACTCTTAGAGATAGACAAGAGTCTTGCTGACTACTATTTGGCACTCGGTATGTCTGTGGGTTTCAGAGTAACTTTGATGACTCGATATGATCTCCTAGTGAAAGAAGTTATGTCTTGCTGAATGTTGAATGCTTCAGAGTAACCCTAAATGACTCAATATATGGTCTTAGTAAAAGACGATTGTCTAGCCGATGAGAACACTAGTGTCTATGTGACATATGGAGCTTCGGTATGACATCTCACCAAAAGTGATGAGTCCTGGCGATAGCGATACATGTGGTGAACGTCGATATGAACTCCTGGTGACATAAGGAAGTCTTAGCAATAGTCTCCTGAATTCAATGTAACATCTTGGTGATAAGGACGTCTCTTGCTAATATCGATATGAAGATTTTGTGGCATCAGCAAGACACTATTAGTGTCTCATCGAGATGTCAACAAAGTTTGAAGCTATTTGAACATGTGAAGACTATCCTATGTGGAGTCTCGTGGACAATTAGGAGAAGCCGAATCTGAATAGTTGGAAGATTTTTTGTTGTGACGGTTCTATGAGGAAGCTCGACAGACATGGAACAACATGGTTATACTCTGTGATTGCATATTGTGATATGTTGTTTGCATCGACGGATTGCTGTGTGGTTGTATGATTAGTAGATAAATTCTACTATGTAAAGACTATAACGTGAAGGTTCCTAAACAAGATTGTTCATGGTGAATGCTGCTATAAACAAACATTAGAAAGATAAGTTTGAAACTTGTATGTAATCTTTATTACTATAATACAAAGTGACTTCTCTTGGTGTGGTGGGTTTTTCTCCCATAAGGGTTTTCCCATGTATATCTAGTGTTCATGTGTGATTATCAAATACTTTGTTTCTATTATCTATTTTAAGTGCATCTTAATTGGACTGTAATTGTAAAATTTAAAAGTGTCTCTGCATTTCTTCCCTGAGGTTTTGGCATTAGGAGAGTTGTTTCCACATCTATCTTTCCTTACAAATGCCCAATCAATGGTTTTTTAGGAGAGTTGTTTCCGCATCTATCTTTCCTTACATATGAAGGGTTCAAAAGTGAGACTAGTGCCATAGATGATGCTAGTGCTATGAATTTGAAAGTAGAAACATCCAAATCTCCTCCATGTACAAGATCGAGGAAAAGGAAAGAGGTCGAGGAGTAGCAACAAAATCCAAAAGTATATGCAAGAAAGGCTTTAGAGGGCAAGCCCTCAAAGAAACATATAAGGTCAGGAAGCATCACAAGGCTGCCCAAAATTCAAGAGGATCCCCTTCATAAAGGGGAAGAAATGGAGATGGATCAGCCAAAGTGCCCATCAACTACCCTTGATTTTGTTGTCCTTCCTTCCATTTCTCAAGCCCTAGTTGGCATATCCCCACCTACAGTGGAAATTTGGGTCCACCTTGCCTCCTCGTCACTAACTGGGCCCATCGTATTGGTCAATTCCCCCTCTATTACCACTTCTCTACTCTCCTCCACCTCCATGTCTCCCACCACATCGATTCCATTGGCAACAACAACAATATCAATACCAACACTCACATTGCCAGAGGCATTCTCATGGCATATGCAGAATGTTCCCTCTGAGATTTCCCAAGTACTAATGGATTCCACCATTCAAGCTGCCTTAGCACAGTCCTCACTTGTGCCCCTCCCTCAAAGCCTCCAACAGAGCCACAAACAATGGAAGCCACCATGCAAATATATAAGGAGCTATAATGGAGAGAAAGGGAAGCCTCAAAAGCATTGGAAGTGGAAGCAGATGAATACCTCGAACATCTAGAATACAAAAACTTGCAAATCAACAAGGTGGTTCATGAAGAAGAAGAAACATGATCCTCTGAAAGTGGAGATGAAGAAGAAGACACTGGTGGAAAGCTTATTGTGCAAAATTTTGGCCCTGATTTTGAGGAAGAGCTGGCTTGGCAATTGAAGGATGTCAAAGAGTAAATAGAAAGATCACCTCCCAAAGAAGAAGGGTAGGAAGATGACAAGGTGGAAGAAAATATAGAGCTTCTTACAAATGAACAACAAGAAGAAAGCCCCAAACTTGACTAGGAAATTCCTTTCTCCGGAGAACAAGAAGAACATGAAAGGAAACAACATGAAGATGTGCCACCTCCTCATAAGGAAGAAGAGAATGTAGAAGAGGATAAACCTAAAGATGAGTTTCAAACTAACAAGAGCCTCAAAATTGAATAACCCAAGGAGAATGTGCATAAGGATGAAAAGGTTGTAAAAAAGAAAGAAGAGGAGACTAAGAGAGAAGATCTTAAAGAGAAATTACCTACTAAGTCTCCCATCAACCATCATGTGTTCATCTAAGACTCTAATGAGGAAAAGGGAGAAGGAACTCAAATAGAGGAGAAGACTCCTAGAGATGAAGAATTATAGGTCTTAACGAATGAAGAGAAAGGTGATCATCAATCACCTAAAGAAAAATATGCAATGCTTGAATGGATAGAAAAAAAACTTGAGAAGAAAGCTCCCGCCTCAGTTGACCCAAGAGCGAGGTTGGAAGCTATCTTATCTAGGGAAAAAATAAACACCAAAGAGGAGAAGAATCCTAAAATTAGATCCAAGGTAATAATGAATGTCTCCTGATCTAGGACCATCCAGGTAGCGATGCCCATAGTGGGAGCAGAAGGGGTAAGCTACAATGTCTACCATTGATTTGGGAATGACTACTAGAGAGAAAAAGGTAGGGCACCTCCAAGAGCTTGTTTCCATAGTAGTACATTTGATGCAATAGAACATGATTTCAAAAGAAGAGCTCAAGGAATAGGTTGCTAACCTAATGACATGCATCCAAAAATGGTCCTCTACAGAAGAAGTGCCTACTACATCTTTGGCTCCACTACAATTATTGTCAAAGGAGAAAATTGACAAGCTGGAAAAGAGAAAGAACCTGGATAAGACCATGTAGAGTTGGTTTTGACAGGTCTTCGACATATGAAATATAGGCATCAGTTGTGATGTTAGGATAGTGAACAAGTTCTTGGACCTACAATAGTCTCTTGAGGGTATGAGGAAGCTTTACACTGACTTCTCGACAAGATATGAATCCACCTACCTAGAGATTGAGGCTATTCTTAAACTACCAAGTGCAACTTGGGAAAAGGAGCTTGCCTTCAAAAAGGATGACCACTAGCTAGTGGATGTATGAAAGTGAGAATTTGTGAAACAAAAAGAAAGGTTGGGGTTGATGCTCAATAAGGTGAATGTGGATATCGAGTTAGCTAACGAGATCAGGGAATACTGTATGTGGTACTTGAAGTTGTTGACAGGATATGATATACCTGCCTTATAGATGGATGCAGGGAAATTAAATCCCCACTTCTAGAAGAAGATCAAAGATGGGATGTTAGATGAAATCACCACTAATTTAATGAGCTTTGATGCCCAAGCCTTCACCTAGTCAGAGATTTTCTGAGACCACATCACTAAGTATGATGAGGACTAGGAAAATCTCACCGAACAATCCAAAGAGTGGAGTTATTAGGTGTTGTGACCTGAAATCATAGATGTGGATAAGCTCCAACCTTTCATTCTAAAATTTATAGAGTATGCAGCTTTGAAATATTAGGAAGGAAACCATATTATTGATGAAGAGTTTCTAAAGGAATAGCTACAACAAAAGGGAAATTAGCAAAAAGACAAAATGCTAAAGTTTTGTCACTAGAGGATAAAATAGGAATAAGGAAAATGTTGTATTTTAAATTGCAAAATATTGTGGGATAGTAAAACCTTAATTTATAATGAATCTTGGCAACATAATGCAAAATAATCTTGGCCAATCATTTTACCTTTTCGACACTATAAATAGGGGGTCTCCTCTCATTTTCAAGAGAGATTTGAGTTGTTGTAATGACATGTTGAAATTTTAATGGAAATACATTGACTTTAGTGTATTTTTTGAGTTTCTCTACATGTTTCATGATTCAATCTCCCATAGTTAAATGTTTTAGTTAGATTTACATTGTTGTTATAGTTGGTTTTAGATTGCTAGCTAGATTTGGTAATGTTGTTATGTGGTTATGAAAATTTCTACTGTGTAGATGCCTTCCCAGTCCATAGTTTTTCCTATTTACTGCTGGTAAATGGTTGTGTAAAGTTAGTCTAGGATAAAACTTAAAGATTCTTTAAAATTTCATCTTTATTCATGCATGTATGTGGTGGATGAATGGTAAAATATCTGAAAACCTTGGAGGATAGCACAAATTTCATGATACTATAGGTTTCTTGGTTAAGTGGAATCATGTTTGAAGGAATTGTCCACATAAGAACCTCCATGATCATTGTTCATAGTTAGTTGAAGATCTATGAAAGTCTCCTCTTCCTTTCCATTTTTCCTTTTTTTAGAAATAACCTAAGATAAGGTTCATTGCACATTGTAAAGATAAAACTTAAGAAAACATTGAAGTTTTAGAATGTTGTTTGAACATGTAGCAAAGTGCACATCAACTTCCATCCTGGGAACTTCAATTCACAAGATCTGCTTTGCATCCAACTATGTAGGTCCACCCTATGATTACTAGCAGAATCAAATCAAACATTAACTAAGGAATTCCATGCAAGTCATGATCTGACACCCAAGAGAACTTGGGGTGCTTTTCAACAACTTGTTGTTGGAGGTCTCCTTTCAAGAAAGGTAGTGCATCCATGTGCTACCTATGTTGAGAAAGTGTGCAAAACATTGCATAAACAAAACTAGTGCTAGAAGGAGGGCTTGAGCTAAGTTGGATCGAGGTGAGTTACTCTCCCCTGAGAGGTCTCCAAGTGTTTTAAGGTCAACACCGAACGTAGGGGAATTCCAAGAACTGCACCCTCCTACAAGGGCAAGAAGAACTAGGAGGGAGGACACAACTTCTTCTTCCTACATTCCACCCACTTCACCTTTTTCCTCGCCTCCTTACTCCTTCCATTCACCTCAAAGTCAACAAACTTCCTCCACCTTTATCCATTCTACCCAACTGTACTGAACTTCCTTTCCACCTCTTATCTCCCACAGTCAGGGAGCTGTCACTCTCCCTTCCCTTCAAGTTCAAGGCGTAGTCTAAACAACCACCACCTAGGTATAGCCCCAAGCTACTATCTTATAGTAGGTGCAGCCTAAAATTGCTACCCTTTAGAAATAGGTACCACCTCCACTACCACTCATGGCTTGGTTAGCGCAAAATCCTTCCCTATTGCACTTCAATACCTATAATGACATGCCCAAAAAACCTGAAAGCTTCGACACGAATTTTAATCTTCAAGACCCATAGAGGATGGCTAAGGAGCACATTAGAATATTTGAGATGATGCTAAAAGACATGAAAATTAACTAGGAGGATGTGGCATGCAAAATTTTTCCCTACTCATTGGGGAAGGAGGCTTTCTATTGGTACATCAACCTACTAGCCAGTTCCATCATGTCTTGGGACTTACTGGTGAATGCCTTCCTAAAGAAGTATAAGATTCCTATCATCCCATTGGAGTTGCACCAACAATTTATGGCTATTTGTAGAGAAGTCAATGAGCCAATAGGTTCCTTCAATGACTAATTCCACCAGGTATATTCAAGGTTGCAAACCCCTTACGTGCTCAATGATGTTGTTTTTCTTGTCTATTATAATGCCTTGGATAATCTTACCTCAATGTTCATGAAAATGATGAACCAACTACTTGCTAGACTAGTAGATGCTTATGTTGAAGATATTAAGCCTAGTATAGACTTTGGACAAAATATTTCTAACCCGTTACCTTCTTTGGGGAAAATTTGTCATCCCATATAGATTCAAGGAATTAATCAAGCGCTTCATCAACATACACCTCTGATGAACCAAGTACCACAACTACCTATAGTCCCTCACCCAGGGTATCCCATGAATCAGGAACCTCCCATGCCTCACTACTTGCAGCCTTAGCAACAACAAACTTACCATCAAAATCCCTCATAGAAGTAGACATATCAACAATAGCCTCAAGCGCCCCTATACTCGTAGGCACCAAAATTCTCTCCTACATAGAAAAACTAGCCTACTACTCTGCCAATTTTCCTATAGAATCAAGTGTTATAGCCAAGCAACATAGAGAAGGATTGACTCAATGAGATGATAGAAATGATCCAAAATATTTATGCAAAAATGACATATTTGAGAAATCAGAACTAGCTATAAGCCTCTCAATGAAGTATCTAGGCTAATATTAATAGGGATAATAGGGACAATCAAGATAATAGAGATGATCGCCATGCTAGCACCTCTTCAAGGCAGAATTTTAATAGAGGACAAAATTTGAATCATAACTTTGAGAGGAGGCCTTCTAAAAAAAATAATAGAACATTGAATACAAGGCCCAAAAATGGGGGTGTTCCTACCCCTTTGGATCAACCTAATAGCATAGAAAAGACAACTAGTAGAGTCTATCTTGTTGAAGCAGCTCTATAAGGGTGGTGTCAAATTCACAAGACTAGCAGAGACTCTGAGTTGGACTATCCTAAGTTCCTTATGGGCGTATAAATTTCCCAAGTTGAAGTCCTGAATGTTGTGGAAAATGTTGGGTGTTGTGACATAGTCCTATCAAAGCCATACGACTCCTCTATGCTCATGGTTAACCAAGCCCCATTCCTGAGTAGTGAACATAACAAGCCTAGGGATGAGCCTACCTCTACAAAGGTCGAAGAAGTGAAGGAGGTAAGTAACGGTGAAACCTTATCTCAGTTATTTGACTCAGTCAATAATGGTCCTTTAGATGATGAAGTACCTTGTGAGGATGAAGTACACACATTCCATCAAAGAGCTACTCCATATTATTTAAGGAATAGGCAAGTAGGGGGCCATTCACTACATCCACATTGCCTAATTACTCTACTACCCCACTAGATCCAAATGCTAGTAACAACCTTGGTTTCCCTCACATTCCCACTCAGTATTTTAGTAAGGATAGATCTTTAAATCAACCTCATAATCAGCCACAAAACTAGGATCAAGGCCAACCCCAAAATCAGTCAAGTCAAGCACAAACCCAACCTACCAACTCTACCATAGGTAGGGCCTTTGAATCTGAAATTAAGAAAATGGGTGAGTATGTCACTGAGGAGTTCAAGAAAGTTAAAATCAACCTATCTTCCTTTGAGCTACTTGAGGTCCCTACTGTAAGGCACACCTTCTTTAGGATAATTAATGGCACCCCTTCCTCTAAAGTGGTGCAAGAAACATCAGCCAAGAGGGTCACCTTTGAAGAACCTAGTTAGGAACCTGTGATTTAGGAGATCATAGGGAAAAGGAAGGATATCCCTTCTAGTCAGTTTATGGGTAAGCAGGCCGTGAAGGAGTCTAATCAACACAACAAACAAAATCCTAAGGACCAGCCTTTAGGATAGACCAAGGATCAAGTAGCCCAAATAGATATGCTTATAGGTCTTTTCCAGGGGAAGTTTGAAACTCTACCTTTCCTCACTACCATTCAAATATTTGGAAAGAATTTGCACAATTTCCTGCTCAATTTAGGAGCATCTGTCAATGTCATGCCTCTTGCAGTATACAAAGCTCTGGGGATTAATCCCACACCTTCAAGGAGGAAAGTGACCCAGTTGGACAAAACAAAGATCAACATAGTAGGAGAGATGAAAAGGATCCCAATTAAAATTTTTGTGGACCCAAGGATACAACAGGTCATTGATATTCAAGTGGTTGATATCCCCGATGCCTATAAACTAATCCTCATATGAGACTTCACTAGAATGTTGAATGGATATGTTGCAATGAATCATTCACACATGTGGTTGCCATGTAAAGGGCTTCCTAACCAAATCAGTATAGACCATGAACCACAAATGAAGTACATGATCAAAGAGCATAAAAATACCAATGAGGTGTTGTTTGTTGAGACAAAATTGGGAATTACTATCCCTTTTCCTACCACAATGAATTCCAACCCCAAGAAGAATTGGCTACCAAAGTACTCTTGGTACAATTCAGCCCTTCAGCTAGCTCCACTCAAATTCCTTAGAGTACAGAGATGCTAGCAAAGTCAAATGATAAGCCCAATGAAGATGAAAACTTGGGACTACTCAATGGTTTCTTGGAATTCATGGAAAAGTGCACAAAGGATCAACTTAGCTTGGGTGCTCGAATGGGTTTCCAGGATCTCTAGCTACCAAATTGGTGCAAAATTCATAATGTTTCCCACTCCGAGTTTGATTGTTGCTTGTGCCAAACATCAGTAGAACATGTCAAGTGATTAGCCACTCCTCCAAGAGAGTTTTCAAAAGAGATGCCAACCAAACTATATGTTTTCGATCGTGTTGAATCAAATTTTTTTTTGAAGGATACTAAGGCAATTATAGAGCCAAAGGAGAACAAAATCCAAGTTGGACCCGATGTTAAGAAGCCTTCCAGGTTTTGGACGCTTCGATTTGATGGATCTAAGTCAAAGAAGGGAGTTATAGCCAAATTCAAACTTATTATCCCAATGGGTAGGACCTTCCATGTTTCCCATAGGTTGCAATTTTACTACACTAATAATGTAGCAGAGTATGAAGCTTTAGTGCATGGTCTTCTTATGGCTTTACAGAAAAATGTCAAAATGTTGTAAGTTTTTAGAGACTCTAAGTTGGTGGTAAAGCAAGTTAGGAAATTTTATTCCTACCATGATAGAAGACTTTCCAATTATAGACATAGGGTTTGGGATCGCTTAGAAGCTTTGGATGCTTTTAATATTCAACTGATCCCTAGCTCTTAGAATCATACAATTGATGCTTTGGCTCAAGTAGCCAACACACTATAGCCACTTGCCCTTTCAGGCCTTAAGCACTTTATAGTTGAGCTAAAATCTACTACATTTGTCCCAGAAAATGTCACCCACTTTAAGGTTTTCAATGATGATAAGCACATCCTCAATTTTCATCATGAGCTCTGATGTTTTCTCCACCTACATAATAGATGAGGCTCATCCAAAAGAAGCTAAACTAGATAGGAGTTATCAACTTAAAGACCAACACAATTCCCAGAGGCATGGTTCAGCTAGAACACATATTTGACTTAGACCAGATCAAAGATCAAGATGAACAAGCCAAGAAGGAATCCATCAACAATTAGTGTGATGTTCATAACCTTGTGACTGCTAAGGAAATCAAAAATGTATTTATTGGCAAAGTGTGTACTACCAAAGAGAAGAAAGGGATTGCGGATGATCTTCAAAAGTATAATGACATGGTTGCATGGAGCTATGAAGATTTGAAGAAATATGACACCTCCATCATAACATACACTATTCCTCTCAAGCTTGAGGCAAAGCCTTTCTGACAGTGGAAATGTTGTTGGAAATATATGTCTCAATCAACATAGGTCAAAACCTCTTTAGGAGCCAAGTCAGTGTGATATTCTATATGTCTGGCCGACTAGCAGCTTTGGATCTTAATTTTTTGTACAATTCACTATGACCTTGAAGAAGTCTTGCCAAACAGTTTCACATGGGTGTCTTCCATGTGATAGGTTGAGTTCGGTGTGACCTCTTATCGCCTGGGGAGACCTTTTGTCAATTGTTGGAGTTTTATGTTGGATGCTATCGAGGAGAGTCTTAGTGGATCGCTATGAGCTCTCATCGATAGGAATGTCTTACCGACAGTTATGTATTGAAGTCTTCAGGATAACTAAAGGGATCTCACTATGAAGTCCCAATGAATAGCCAAAGTCTCACTGACAGCGTTTGGTTTAAAGTCATTGGGGAAACTTTCGCAGAAAGGAATACTATCTGTAAGAAGTCTTATCAATGTGGGAATGTCACACCAACTATATTCCTTCGGGGAACTAAAAATGTCTCGGGAAGATGTCTCAGCGAACGTTGAAGGTCTCGCCGATGGAAACACATATGGAGTCTTCATGGTAACATAAAAGATCTCGATGTGAACTCTGAGCGATAGACAAGAGTCTTGCCGACTACTATTTGGCACTCGGTATGTCTAGGGGTTTCAGAGTAACTTTGATGACTTGGTATGATCTCCTAGCGAAAGCGGTTATGTCTTGCCAAATGTTGAATGCTTTGGAGTAACCCTAAATGACTCGATATATGGTCTCACTGAAAGATGATTTCCTGGCCAATGAGAACACTAATGTTTATGTGACATATGGAGCTTTGGTATGACATCTCACCGAAAGCGATGAGTCCTGGCGATAGCGATACATGTGGTGAACATCGATATGAGCTCCTAGTGACATAAGGAAGTATTAGCGATAGTCTCTTGAATTCAATGTAACATCTTGGTGATAAGGATGTCTCTTGCTGATATTGATATGAAGATTTTGTGGCATCGGTGAGACACTATTAGTGTCTCACGGAGATTTCAATTTTTTTTGAAGTTGTTTGACTGTGTGAAGACTATCCTATGTGGAGTCTCGAGGACCAATAAGAGAAACCAAATCTAAATAGTTGGAAGATTGTTCATTGTGATAGTTCTATGAGGAAGCTCAACAGACATGGAATGACATGGTTATACTCTGTAATTGCAGATTGTGATCTATTGGTTGCATCGATGAATTGTTGTGTGGTTGTATGATCAGTAGATAAATTCTATTCTCTAAAGATTGTAACATGAAGGTTCCTGTACAAGATTGTTCATGGTGAATGCTGCTGTAAATAGACATTAGAAAGATAAGTCTAAAACTTGTATGTAATCTTTATTACTATAATACAAAGTGACTTCTCTTGGTGTGGTGGGTTTTTCTCCCATAAGGGTTTTCCCACGTATATCTGGTGTTCATGTGTGATTGTTAAATACTTTGTTTCTATTATCTGTTTCAAGTGCATCTTCATTGGAATGTAATTATAAAATTTTAAAGTGTCTCTATGTTTCTTCCCCGAGGTTTTGGCATTAGGAGAGTTGTTTCTGCATCTAGCTTTTCTTACAAGTGGTATTAGAGCCTGGCCAGTTGTGTTATCCTTGTGGGTACGTTGGGTTTTTTGAGTCAATTCTATTCAGTGGGAGTCTTGTAAAGTTTGTTATTTCTGATTACAGGTTGAGATGGCTAGCACATCTCGAAAGATTGAAATAGAGAAATTCAATGGCAACAATTTTGAGTTGTGGAAACTCAAAATGGAGGATCTCTTAGTGGACCGTGATCTATGGCATGCAATGTCTGGAACTAAACCTACAGGCATGAAGCAAGAAGATTGGGACCTTGCAGACATAAATTCTAAGGGGCTGATAAGGCACTGTTTGGTAGGCTCAGTTCTTCTGAATGTGCATGAGGAGAAGACCTCATCTTCTTTGTGGAAGAGACTGGCATCTATTTATCAAGGGAAGTCCTTGGTAAATAAACTGTTCCTGAGGAAGAAGTTGTATTCTTTGAGAATGCAGGAAGGAGGCTCTATAGCTAATCATTTGAATGCATTTAATATGTTGATTGCTCAATTGACATCTATTGGTGTGAAGATTGAAGAAGAGGATTGTTGTATGCTATTGTTGTGTTCTTTTCTAGACTCATGGGATCATCTGGTGATGGCTATTGGGAGTACAACATTGAATTTCAAGATCGAAGTTGTTGTTGCATCTTTGCTATCAAAAGAGATGAGAAGGAAGCTCTTGCTGTCAGAGGAAGACTAAAAGAGAAAGGAAAGAAGAAGGAAAAGAAATTAAAATCAAAATCAGAAGGGAGATCAAAGTCACCTAGCAAGAAGTCCAAGGTGAAGTGTTGGAACTGTGGGCAACCTAGTCATGTCCGAAAGGATTGCAAAGAGGAGAAAAAGAAAAAGAAGAAGAATTCTTCTAATAATGATTCTTCTTAGGCTGATTCAGATGCCTTCATTGCTGCCTTGGCTACATAGGCATCAGATGATATCTGGCTAATTGATTTTGGTCCATCTTTTCACATGACATCTCATAGAGATTGGTTCACGAAGTATGAAAAATATGATGGTGGAAAGGTATACTTGGCAAGTGATTCATCTTTGGAGATAGTTGGTTGTGGAAGAGATAAAATCCAATTCCCTGATGGCATAGTAAAGGGGATCAAGGATGTTATCCATAGACTAGGTCTGGATTGAAATCTACTATCTGTCAGTAAGCTAAATGATATTGGAGTACAATTCACATTCTCTGGAAATGGCTGCAAGATGACTAGAGGCTCTATGGTGCTGGCTAGAGGTGCTCGAATTGGTACCCTGTACAAGCTGCATGCATAGGTTGTTCAATGTAACAGTGTCTCTGGAAAGTCACTGAAAGCTACTCATGGAGGTAAAGAGGGAAATATCCCTAATTATGTAAACTCTATGGAAGTAAAACTTCCAACAAAGAAGGCTATGCTCTGGCATCATAGGTTAGGCCACATAGGAGAAAAAGGTTTAAAAATCTTGAAGAACAAAAGCCTGGTTGAGGGGCTTGATGATTGTAAACTCAAATTTGAATTCTATGAGCATTGTATAGATGGAAAACAATATCGTGTTTCTTTTTATTCTAGTCCTCATAAATCTTCTGGTTTTCTATATTATATTCATTCCAATGTATTTGGTCTAGTGAATGTTCCTTCTTTGTCTAAGTAAAGATACTATGTGTCATTCATTAATGATTATTCAAGAAGAGCATTTGTATATTTTTTGAAAAGTAAATCAGAAGTGTTCAGTTGATTTAAGGAATTTAAAAATCTTGTTAAAAATTAGACTGGTAGGAAAATAAAATGCTTAAGGACTGATAATGGTGGTGAATTCTGCTATGATGAATTTGAAAGATACTGTAAAGACCATGGGATTAAAATTTATAAGACTACACCTTATACTCCACAATAGAATTTTGCTGGCTTGGAGGAGAAGTTCTGGGTTGAGGCTACTGCTACTACATGTTACTTGATTAATTAGTCTCCTAACTCTGCTATTGTTGAGAAAATACCTTTGGAAGCGTGGTCTGGTAAGAAGCCCTCTCTTAGACATATTCGAGTCTTTGGCTGTGAGGCATATGCATATGTGCCAGATGTGAAAAGATATAAATTGGAGAACAAGGTTGTCAAATGTATTTTTATTGGCTATAGTGCTGGCATAAAAGGATACAAGCTTTGGAATCCTGAAATGGAGAAGGTTGTATACAATAGAAGTGTAATATTTCATGAGCTGAAACCTTCCCCCTTGGATCTGCAATCAGAGACAAAGTCTAAAAACAAAAATGACGTAGTTCTAATTCCTTTGACACTAGAGAAAGAGGAATTGAAAATTAAAAATGTACCTAAAACTGAGGAGAGCTCAAGCAGTTCTGAAAGTTCAGAAGAAGAAGAACAACCTCAGCCTTAGCCAGTGAGGAGGTCAACTCGAGAAAGAAAACAACCTGATAGGTATGGGTTCTCTTTGATTGATTCTACTTGTGCCTATGCTTTGATTTCTAGCACTGATGAGCCTAGGACTATAAAAGAGGCATTTAAAATGTTTGATTTAGACTCTTGGTTGGAAGCCATGGAAGAAGAGATGGCATCATTAGAAAAGAATGATATTTGGAGTCTGGTGTCGTTGCCTAAAGACAGAAAACCTATGGGCTGCAAATGGGTATTTAAGAAGAAGATTGGTTTCGATGGAAGTACAGAAAAATACAAGGTGAGATTGGTTGCAAAGGGTTATTCCTAGGTAGAGGGAATTGATTATAGGGAAATATTTTCTCCTATAACTAAGCTGACATCTATCAGATTTCTTTTGTCACTTGCAGTAGTGTATGACTTAGAGGTCGAATAGATGGATGTGAAGACAACATTTCTTAATGGTGATCTTGAAGAAGAAATCTATATGTCCCAGCCTAGGCACTTTGTTGAAAAAGGTAAAGAAAAACTGGTATGCAAGTAAAAGAAGTCTCTGTATGGGTTAAAGCAGTCACCTTGAATGTGGTACTAGAAATTTGATACTTTTGTATTGACTTTGGGATTTGTGAGATCAAAATCAGATCATTGCATCTATTATAAAGTTGAAAATGATCAAATACTTATTATTTCTCTTTATGTTGATGATATGTTGTTCATAGGCAATAATAAGCTAATGATTTCTGATCTTAAGTCTCAGTTGTCTGCTAGGTTTGAAATGAAAGATCTGTGTGCAGCAAGTTATATTCTGAGGATGGAGATAACTAGGGACATGAAGAATAGAAAAATATGGATCAATCAAAGTAAGTATATCAGGACTATTCTTGAGAGATTTTGTATGAATGATTGCAAGTAGCTAGTGGTTCTAGTCTTGTATGGAATGAAGCTATCTATTGAAGATTGTCCAAAATCTCCTACTGAGATGGAGGACATGACCAGTGTACCCTATGCTAGTGTTGTTGGAAGTCTCATGTATGCAATGGTTTGTACAAGGCCAGACATTGCCCAAGCAGTGGGAGTTCTTAGTCAGTTTATGGCTAATCCTATGACACATTGGGATGCTTTAAAGAGATTTTTCAAATATTTGAAGGGCACTTCAAATTCTTCTTTGTGTTACCATGGGAACTTGGTTGAATCATAGAGAACTCTCAGTATTAGAGGCTATGTGGATTCTAATTATGCAGGGGACATTGACAACAGGAGGTCCACTAGTGGATACATTTTTTGTGATGAATCATGGTTCAATGAGCTGGATGAGCAAGCGGCAGACTGTAGTCATTTTGTCCACTATGGAGGCTGAATACATAGCAGCTACTCATGCTTGTAAGAAATAGTTTGGTTGAAATTTTTGTGTTCTAACATTGGTTTTGATGGAGGGGAGATAACTATTTTCTATGACAATTAGAGTGCAATTTTTCTGGCAAAGAATCCTACTTTCCATGCCAAAACGGAACATATAGATGTACAGTACCACTTTGTATGAGATATGGTTGAGGATGGAAAGGTCGACTTGAAAAAATTTGATACTTTGGAGAATTTTGTAGATGCATTGATGGAGCTAGTGAGCACGGACAAGTTCAGGTGGTGTGCCAGTTCAATGGGCCTTAGTGCCCATGATTTTAGTAAGTTGTTTTTTGTGCTCTGGAGCTGCCTGTGTGATCTTCATCAAGTGGGAGATTGTTGGAAATATATGTCTCAATCATCACAGGCTAAAACCTCTTTAGGAACCAAGTCGGTGTGATATTCTATATGTCTGGCTGACTAGCAGCTTTGGATCTTAAGTTTTTGTACAGGTCATTGTGACCTTGCGGAAGTCTCACTGAATGGTTTCACATGGGTGTCTTCGGTGTGATAGGTTGAGTTTGGTGTGACCTCTTAGCACCCGTGGAGACCTTTTGTTGACTATTGACATTTTATGCTGGAGGCTATCAGGGACAGTCTTAGTGGATCACTATGAGCTCTCATTGATAGGAATGTCTTACCGACAGTTATCTATGGAAGTATTCAAGATAACTAAAGGGATCTCACTATGAAGTCCCAGTGAATAGCCAACGTCTCGCCAATAGTGTTTGGTTTAAAGTCATCAAGGAAACTCTCACTGGAAGGAATACTATCGGTAAGAAGTCTTACCAATGTGGGAATGTCACACTGACTGTATTCCTTCAGGGTAACTCAAAAGGTCTCGGGAAGCCATCTTAGAGAACGTTGAAGGTCTCTCCGATGGAAACACATATGGAGTCTTCACGGTAACACAAAAGATCTCGGTGTGAACTCTTAGCGATAGACAAGAGTCTTGCCAACTACTATTTAGTGCTCGGTATGTCTAGGGGTTTCAAAGTAACTTTGATGACTCAGTAAGATCTCCTAGCGAAAGTGGTTATGTCTTGCCAAATGTTGAATGCTTCAGAGTAACCCTAAATGACTTGATATATGGTCTCAACGAAAGACGATTGTCTAGCCGATGAGAACACTAGTGTCTATGTGACATATGGAGCTTTGGTATGACATCTCATCGAAAGCGATGAGTCCTGGCGATAGCGATACATGTGGTGAACATCGATATGAGCTCTCGGTGTCATAAGGAAGTCTTAGCAATAGTCTCCTAAATTTGATGTAACATCTTGGCGATAAGGACATCTCTTGCCGATATCAATATGAAGATTTTGTGGCATCGCCGAGACACTGTTAGTGTCTCACTGAGATGTCAACAAAGTTTGAAGTTGTTTGACCATGTGAAGACTATCCTATGTGGAGTCTCGTGGACCAATAGGAGAAGCCGAATCTGAACAGTTGGAAGATTGTTCATTGTGACAGTTCTGTGAGGAAGCTCGACGGACATGAATGACACGATTATACTCTATGATTGCAGATTGTGATATGTTGGTTGCATCGACGGATTGTTGTGTGGTTGTATGATCAGTAGATAAATTCTATTCTGTAAAGACTGTAACTGTACAAGATTGTTCATGGTGAATGCTGCTGTAAACAAACATTGGAAAGATAAGTCTAAAAATTGTATGTAATCTTTATTACTATAATACAAAATGACTTCTCCTGGTGTGGTGGGTTTTTCTCCCATAAGGGTTTTCCCACGTATATCTTGTGTTCATGTGTGATTATCAAATACTTTGTTTCTATTATCTATTTCAAGTGCATTTTAATTGGACTGTAATTATAAAATTTAAAAGTGTCTCTCCATTTCTTCCCTGAGGTTTTGGTGTTAGGAGAGTTGTTTCCACATCTATCTTTCCTTACAAATGCCCGATCAATGTTTTGTTGGAACCAATTATTTACAAATAAGTGCATAAGATGCTGTTAGTAAGGATTATTTTTCCATTCTCACACTCCACATGGGTCACCAACTTGGTCCCAATTATAAAAAAGAACGGTGAAATCAAGTTGTGTGTGGATTTTTGCAATTTGAACTGAGCATCAGAAAAGGACAATTATCCAATGTCCTAACTAGATGAGGTATTGCATATCATTAATGGCTTGCAAATGATGTCCTTCCTTGATGACTATTCTGGGTATAATCAAGTAATGGTGTAGTATGAAGACTGTCATAAGAAAACATTCACCACAAAGTGGGTACCTTTGCATACAGATGAATTCCCTTTGGGCTTATTAATGCTAGTTCCACCTTCCAACGTGCCATGGAAATTTTATTCAAAGATTAATCGTCTACATGGATGATTTGATAGTTTTTTCAAAGAAATGAGATGATCATGTCTTAGATCTATGTATGGTCTTCTATCTCAAAGCAAGGCATATCCATTGATCTAGAACACATTCAATCCTTGTGGAAGGTCTAGCTATCAAGCAGCAAGAAAGAGCTCAAATCTTTCTTTGGAAAGATTAACTTTTTCTGAAAGTTTATTACAAGTTTTGCTGAGATCGTCAAGCCCCTCAACACCATGCTAAAGCAAGATGCCAAGATTGAGTGGAATCCTGAAGCGAAGCAAGAATTTGAGGAAATTAAGAAAACAATTGTTGAAGCACCCCTAATAGTTAGCCTGAATTATCTAAAGTCATTTTATGTCTATTCGTTCACTTCAGATCATTCATGCACTAGCATTCTGACATAGAAAGATAATGAGGAGAACAAGAACCTGATCACTTTTATGAGTGCTCCTTTGAAAGATGTTGAACTGTGCTACCATAATGTGGAAAAGTAAGCATATTCCCTTGTTAGGGGAGTGAAGAAGTTAAGGTATTACATATTACATAATAAGGTGTTTGCCATAGTTCCCAACCGAGTACTCAAGACCTTACTAATGCAAAATGAGCTAGGTGAATGAAGGGAAAAATGGGTCACACTGCTGCAAGAATACATGGAAATCTAGCCAATGACTGGTGAGGGGACAAGCACTTACTCAAATGATTGTTGAAGCAGTAGTTGATGTAGGACTTGAACTCACAATGCAACAATACCAGTTGGAGGATGTTTCTCCTGGGGAATGGTATGAAGATTTCATTCACTATTTACTGAATGATAAGTGCTTTCCCCACCTATAGAGGGTTCAGAAATGTGTCCACCTAAAAAGTAGTAGCTACATATATCAATGGTCCATTTTATACAAAAGGAAACATGAGGGTATCTATTTTGAGATGCCTTGGCCAAGAAGAATTATATCAAATCTTGAGGGAGTTCCATGACAAGTTTGGCATGGATCATGGATCTGAACCATCCACCACACATCAGACACTAAGAGAAAGATATTATTGATTGATAGTCTTCAAGGATGCACATAGTCATGTGTGATCATGTCATACATGCCAGGCTATCACGACCAAGGAGAAGAATGTTGCTATCCCACTACAACCAGTTTTGGAGGTGAGACCATTTGCACAATGGGGCCTCAATTTCATTGGTCTGGTAATCCCTCCATCATTTATGGGACATAGGTACATTCTAACCGCTACTAATTATTGCATTAGATGGACAGAAGCAATCAAGCAATCAAATGTAGACAATGTACAACTGAGGTAGTCACTAATTTTTTGGAAAGCTTTATTTTAAATCGCTTTAGTTGCCCTTATGCATTAGTGTGTGATAATGGACCTGTGTTTGCTTCATTAAAAAAATTTGGCTAGGCTTTTGACTATGGCATAGCCCTTAAGTTCTCATCCAACTACTACCCCTAGGGAAATGACCTTGTTGAATCCATGAACAATAATTTGATAATAGTTATCAAAAAATTACTAGATAGAAATCCCAATGACATGCATACCTAGCTCTGATTCACCCTTTGGGTAGAGCACACTAGCCACAAGGCTTCCCTTGGTGATTATCCATTTCACTTGGTTTATCACTTAGAACCTATCTTTCTGATCCACCTGAAGATTCCCATTCTCTAGTTCATCAATGAATTTTATGAAGGGGGAGACCATAAGGAGGCTTGGTTAGCTGATCTTTTGCACTTAGAAGAAGTACAAGACAGTGTAATAGAAATTTTTTCCAAACATGGCATAGTCAAACAATGGTTCAATCAACAAGCCAAAAATAAAGCCTTTAGAATTGCGGATCTAGTCTTGTATTGGGACAAGGCCCATGAGAAGAAAGGGGGACAAAAAATTCAACAATCCTTGGCTTGGACAATTTTCAAATAGCTGAAATTTTGGGAGATAATGCTTTCCGTTTAAAGACCCTTACTAGTGAAGATGTCCCATTGCCTATCAACAAGCAAAATTTGAAGCATTACTTCAAAGTATGAGCTTGTGTTGAGTTGTTCTTGTAAATACCTATACATAAGTTAGGCTAGGTTGCCTTTTTCTTTGCTCACATTTTGTTGTTTTGCATTGTTTCATTTTTCCCATTTCTCGGCTACTTTGTTTTACTAAGAGGCTATTCATTCCTAGTATGGTGGACATGCTCTTTCAACTAATGGTTCACTTTGCTGCTCATGGTTAGTGTTCTATGGTCAAACATTCATTCTCAACTATTGGTCCTTAAAAGCTTCTTGGAAATGATTTCCTCATTTGAACTTTGTTTTAGAGCTTGATCCTTGGTTGGATCCTTTTACATTCATCTAAGATCTTACACAAAATGCATGCTTAACTACTTCCAAAGGGATTATGATGGTTTCTATGATGACTTGGTGAGTGAAAGAAATATAAAGTTCTCTTTGGTGACCACTATGAGCCTCAAACCCATCATAGGCTTCACTGCTTACACAGTTGAGCCAAAGATAAAGTGCAGAAAGAAATATTAAAAAATAAGAAAAAGAAAGAAGAAAGAAAATGTTGAAATCAAGCAACTATTTGGGTGTGCGAATAACTCTACCAGGGCTATGGATTCCTAGCTGACAGTAGAGAAATGTTCGTGGGGTCACAACAAAAACTTTTTTGAGGCTATGGACACTTAGCTAGCAGTGGGGCAATGTCTAGGTTACTTTTGGTGTTGGACAATTCAAGTAGCTCATTTCATCTGATTAGCAGCTACTTGTCAAAATTCCCAAGGGAAGGAATGAATTCAATACACACACACTTCTGAGATGTCCCATAGATTGATCCAACTAAGCACCTTGTTCTCTTAGTTCACTCTTGGAAATTATCCCATGGTATGCGAAACCAAAGATTCTGGGTCTTGAATGAATTTTTATCCTTAGAACGCTCTAGAGTGTTCCCCTAGCAAAGTCACCATTTGTTGTGCCCTCAACATACATGTCCAGTTCAGAATGAGGACCCTCTTTTTTCTTCACCTTGCTAGGTCCTTTTGTCATTACCTCATTTTACATGCCCCATTTTGGTGTCCTGGATGGTCAGTGGGTCTCTAAGGTCTCATCTCAAGTTGACCATGCCTCATCCCCACAAAATTTGCTAAGTCTTAGGCCTTCACAAAGTTCCTTTGGCAGTTTTCCTTTTTTAGCGTCCTTGGTGTCCTCTGGGCCTGGCCTCCTAGGTCTCCCATTCTAGGTTTCTCTTTGGTTTTTTCCTTTGCAAATGGACAAATTACTTCATATCTCCACTTCCTAGGACCCAAATTCTTAGCCACCATCCTTATAACTAGTGTTTTAACTTCCTATCCTTCGCTATGTTGAACCTGTCTCTTCGGATTTTCCTAATCGAAACTCTATTGATCATTTTCTCTTTTTGACAGCCATCCCTCACTAGAGTTTTGTCGCCTGAACCTCGGGCCCCCTCTTTCTGAAGTGTTTTATTTTAGCTTTCAAGCAGCCATTTTCTCATGTCCTTCTAGCCTCCGAGCTTCGGACCTCTGGCCATCATCTCAAAATTTGAACTCACCAACCTTTTTTTCTACCATATTTGCATTAGTGGTTGTATTAAATGTTGATTACCAGTATAAATATCTAGTTCAACCTATCATTTTCATATGTTAGCTTTTCCAGAGAAGTTCAGAGTGTAGTCTGAGAGGTCCAGTACATTCATCACCTGCCGCCCTCATGCCTACTACCCTCATTTGCCAATTCATCGAGGATTTAGTTGCCTTCTTTGCCAGGATCTTGTGGTGAGTTCACTGTCTACCCTTTGTTTTTTCTTTTCAGTGAGTTTGTGTCAAAATGATTAATAATTGGGGATAAAAATACATTCATTTGACAAAGGAAGGCTAAACCTTAAAAACCCATGTGGTAGAATCACAAGAAAACCTCTAGAACATCATGTAAAATAGATCTAGAACTTTGTCATCTTAGCTCCTTTCTTCACATAGGGTATTCATTCCTTTTGGACCTGAGCCTCCCCATCTCCATTTAGAGAACTTTGAAATCAAATGACATTCAAAAAATGGGATTCCTTTTCAGGCCCGCAACCCCAGATTTCCTTTGGTGGGTTGCCGATGAGACTTGAAATTAAACTTGAAATCTCGGCCTCCTTCATGCTTCTAGGGCCCACTCCCATGGGACTCCATCCCTAGGATGTTGTGTCATTTTTTCCTTTGCAAATGGCATTATGGACCTGTCCTCCCAAGCCTTGTGATCCATCTTTCCTTTTTCCATCCGAGTCAACAAAATGAAATGATATATCCTTCGTGTCCTCTGGGTCCTAGTTTGTAGAGTTCCTCTCATGAACCTTTGTGGCAACTTCACTATTTTTGAATGTTTGTTAGATGACCACCTTCTTCCCTCTATGTTCTAAACCTCCATTCACCGCAAATACAATAAATGATAAAACTTAAAGAGACCTTTTCCTTCATTGGGCCTGCTCCACCAGACCTCCACCGTTGGGATTCCATCTCATCTTGACTGATGCAAGGGGAAATGCTAGCCCATCCTTTAAATCCCTAGGGCCCGCCACTCTGATCATTATGAAAGTTTTACGAAGAAAATATGGAAGACAAACATGACAACATGTCTAGTTCATCAGAACTTCATCACCAGACTTCTGCTCAACATTTTCCATTCCAAACAACCATATTCTAATAGCCTCCTGACCCTTTTCACCCAAGTACTTAATGAATTGGAGGTTATGTTGACCATCTTTCAGCCCCCAGGTCCTAGACCTTGAGACACCACCACCAAAACTCTGTTTCACCAGATCCATTTCAAACAACAAACCTTGGAAAACTTTCCCACCTCACACCTCTGGGTGCTCCAAATATGATTCAAATGACCTCCACTATGGAAATGATCCTTGACCCACATGCTCAAGTTTAGCTCTCCTCAACATAAATCTTTCAAATCATCCAAACTTGAAGCCTGGAGAAACCACATGGATTTCTCTACCTTGTTTTCCCTTTAGAACAACAATCCTACTAAGGAAGTTCAGCCCCTTGGGCCCGAGTTGACCAAATTCCCTCCAGTAAAGTACTGATGGCATCTGAAAGAAAATGTTTGATTTCATGAATGATGTATTATCCAATTTGACTTCATTAATAGGGATTCTGGCTAACACTAATTTCTTTATGCTCAATTGAACTTATCATTCCTTTTTCCATAGGATATATGAAATTGGGTGCAGGACCCTTAGGGGCAGTCACAAAGAAAGAAAAAGGGAAAAAAATAGGCAAAGTTCCTCATGGGAAAGAGGAAAAAAACTAGATGAAATATCAATTCCAGGGAGAGCCTTTGTACTCAAAGGTCATCACAAATTGAAAGGAGATCATAGACACCAATATCAGACATAGTGATATTGATGCATTTAAATAGTGAGTTAGAGTCAACCCAAAGACCGATAATGCAAGGCTTATCAAAAGCAGTAGAATTGCCAAGTTTGTGGGATTTCCTCCATCCCTTGTCGATCCTGAACTGGTCATGGCATGTAGGCAGGCATATCAATCAGAGACTCGAACAATAGTAGACAGAGATGGGAACATTTTGGTTGATATGTTAGGTGAAGCAATAACAAAGACCTTCATATCCCTACCTTTGGGGAAATGGAGTTGCCAACCATCAAGGAATGCAAAGAAATGTAGGACCAGGGCCTTGTTGGCTGCAAGAAACCTATAAACTAGCATTTTCTCAAAGAGAAGTGGGGGAATGCTATAAAAGTTCCCCAAGAACTCTACCATAGTGATTTCCATGAAGAATATCACGACTTAGTAACTCTATTGAGCATAATAATGGGCCTTCATACTACTGCATAGTTTCAAGAATGGATGGTATACTTTGTAGAATAGATCCTTCGTGGAAAGGATGAGGATTCCATGCAGACCACATTCTACTTTGGGGAATAATAAGTGACTTCTTCCACAAGAAGTTTATGAATGTTAAAGAGACCTCTAAATTTTATATAACATCATATCTTATTTACTTACAGGCTGAGTAGAGGTAGTCTAGTGGACTATTCAGAGTGCCTGATGAAGAATCTAGTTGGGCATTACAATTTTATGCTAGATACCCTTAGCTCCAATTCATAACTTTTAAAGGGGATTATTGCAGAGTGAATGATTCCTTTGTGGGTCACATTATCATATTAATTGGAGGATATTTCAAGAGATGTGTCTCCCACAATGCTTGGACGTCCTGAAATAGTACACCTTCTTATTTATTCAGTACCCTAAATTCACCTACATTCATGCACAAGGTTACACAAAAAGTTTGAATAAGCTGCCATGGTATCCCAATGACTAGATTATATTGCTAGAACTCTCTCAATAGTTGCTACATGTACATACTCTTCTCAGCAACAAGCATTTGGTGGGGATCCCTTATCCATTTTCTTTTGTCCAAGGGATGTACAAGTTGTAAACCTCTCAGTGTGCATGAAACTCAAAGAAAGAGCTAGTAGAATACCATTTCCACCTTCACAGTTCTCACCCATGAATAGACCTACATGGGAACATAAGGAAAGCAATGGGACCAAAGTACACTCACCTGCATCATGTTGAAGATTTCTAGGTGGATTTATAGGATGATAAGGAGGTTCACACAAGGAACTACATGTGAATGACTACATATTTTGTGAGAAGGGTGAATTTGTTTCCTATCCCTGATCAGGTGGAAGAAGAAGAGAGCACAATCATGGATCCTAGGTACAATATAGTTTCCAACTTGTTGTTGCTAGCAATAGATTGGGATGAGCAAGAGGTTGATGACCTCAATATTATAACCAAGCCCATTGAGGCTCACACCAAAGAATGGGTTAATGGATATATTTCCCAATTAAAGTAACAAGGGGTTGTCCTAACATATGAAGGGCTCAAAAGTGAGCCTAGTGTCATTGATGATGTTGCTGCTACAACTTCGATAGGAGAAGCATCCAAATCTCCTCTACTTAGAAGATCTAGGAAAAGGAAAGAGGTCAAGGAGTAACAATCAAATCCAAAAGTATATGCAAGGAAGGCTTTAGAGGGTGAGCCCTCAAAGAAACATAAAAGGTTGGGAAGCATCATAGGGATACCTAAAATTCAAGAGGATCCCCTTCATAAAGGAGAAGAAATGGAGACAGATCAGCGAAAGTCCCCACCAACTTCCCCTGAAGTTGTTGTCCTTCCTTCCATTTCTCAATCCTTGGTTGTGACATCCCCACCTGCAGTGGCCATTTTTGTCCACCTTACCTCCTTTTCACCAACTAGGCACATAATATTGGTTGATTCCTCCTTTGATACCACTTCGCCACTCTCCTCTGCCTCCATATCTCCTACCACATCACTTCCATTGGTAGCATCAATAATATCAATACCAACACTCACATTGCTAGAGGAATTTTCATGGCATATGCAGAATGTTCCCTCTGAGATTTCCCATGTACTGATGGATCCCACCATCCAAGCTTCCTTAGCATAGGTCCTCACCTATGCCCCTCCCTCAAAGCCTCTAATAGAGCCACTAGCAATGGAAGCCACCATCCAAATATACGAGGAGCTAGAACGACAAGAAAGGGAAGCCTCAAAAGCATTGTAAGTGGAGGTAGATGAATACCACAAACATCTTGAGTACCAACACTTACAAATCAACAAGGTGGTTCATGAAGAAGAACAAACAGGATCCTTCGAAAGTGGAGATGAAGAAGAAGATGTGGGTGGAAAACTTATTGTACAAACTTTTGACCCTAATTTTGAGGAAGATCTAGCTTGAAAAGTGAAGGATGTCAAAGAGGAAACATAAATATCACCTCGCAAAGAAGATTGGCAGGAAGATGACAAGGTGGAAGAAAATATAGAGCTTCCCACAAATGAACAACAAGAAGAAAGCCCCAAACCTGACAAGGAAATTTCTTTCTCTAGAGGACAAGAAGAACAAGAAAGGAAATGGGATGAAGATGTGCCACCTCCTCATAAGGAAGAAGAGAATGTAGAAGAAGATAAACCTAAAGATGAGGTTTGAACTGACAAGAGCCTCAAAATTGAACAACCTGAGGAGCATGTGTATAAGGATGAACAAGATGAAAATGTTGTAGAAAAGAAAGAAGAGGAGACTGAAAGAGAAGAAAGTCTCAAGGAGTGATTACCTACTAAGTCTCCCATCAAACACCATGTGTTCATATGAGACTCTGATGAGGAAGAAGGGGAAAGCACTAAAATGAAGGAGAAGGCCCCTAGAGATAAAGAAGTAGAGGTACAAATGAATGAAGAGGAAGGTGATCATGAATCACCTAAAGAAAAATCTACTATTCCTGAATGGCTAGAAAAAAATTTGAGAAGATAGCTCCCGCCTTAGCTGACCCAAGAACAAGGTGGGAAGCTATCTTAGTTAGGGAACAAATCAACACCAAAAAAAAGAAGCCTAAAATTAGATCTAGGGTGACAATGGATGTCTTTGGATCTAGGACTATCCAGGTAGCAATACCGGTAATGGGAGTAGAAGGGATAAGCTACAATGTCTCTACCATTGATTTGGGAATGACTACTAGAGAGAAAAAGGTAGAGCACCTCCAAGAGTCTATTGCCATGGTAGTACATTTGATGCAATAGGACAAGATTTCAAAAGAAGAGCTCAAGGTACAAGTGGCTGACCTGATGGTATACATCCAACAAGGATCCTCTATGGAAGAAGTGACTACAACAACTTCAGCTCCACTACAACTATTGTCAAAGGAGAAAATTGACAAGCTGGAAAAGAGAAAGAACCTAGATAAGACCACAAAGAGTCGGTTCTGGCTGGTCTTAGACATTGGAAATAAAGGAATCAGTTATGTTGTTGGGACAGTGAACAAGTTCTTGGACCTACAATAGTCTCTTGAGGGTACAAGGAAGCATTGCACTGACTTCTTGACAAGATATGAATCTTCTTACCAAAAGATTGAGGCTATTCTTTGACTGCCAAGTGCAACTTGGGAAAAGGAGCTTGCCTTCAGAAAGGATGACCATTGGTTGGTGGATGTATGGAAGCAAGACTTTGTGAATCAAAAAGAAAGGTTGGAGTTGGTGCTCAATAACGTGAATGTGGATATCGAGTGGGCTAAGGAGATCAAGGACGATTATACCTGGTACTTGAAGTTGTTGATATGATATGATATGTTTGTCATATAGATGGATCTAGGGAAAGTAAAGCCCCACTTCTAGAAGAAGATTGAGGACAAGATGTTAGATGAAATAACCACTGATTTCATGAGCTTTGTTGCTCGAGCCTTCACCCAGTAGATATTTTCTAAGGCCACACCACTAAGCACGACAAGGACTAGGAAAAGATCACCGAACAATCCAAAGAATGGAGTTATTAGGTGTTGTGATATGAAATCGTAGACGTGGATAAGCTACAACCATTGATTCTAAAATTTATAAAGTATGCAACTTTGAAAAAGTAGGAAGGAAACCCTATTATTGATGAAGAGTTTGTAAAGGAATAGCTACAAGAAAAGGGAACTTAGCAAAAAGACAAAATGCTACAGTGTTGTCACTAGAGGACAAAATAGGGATAAGGACAAAGTTGTATTTTAAATTGTAAAATATTGTGGGCTAGGTAAACCCTAATTTGTAATGAATCTTGGCCACACAATGCAAATTAATCTTGGCCATTCATTCTACCTTTTGGACACTATAAATATTGAGTCTCCTCTCATTTTCAAGAGAGAGTTGAGTTGTTGTAATGACATGAGCTATAGAAATTTTAATGGAAATACATTAATTTTGGTGCATTTTTTGAGTTTCTCTACATGTTTCATGATTCAATATCCCATAGTTAGATGTTTTAGTTAGATTTACATTGTTGTTCTAGTTGGTTTTAGATTTCTTAGATATATTTGCTAATGCTATTTTGTGGTTATGAAATTTTTTGTTGTGTAGATGCCTTCCCAGTCCATATTTTTTGCTAGTTTCTACTTGTAAATGGCTGTGTAAAGTTAGTCTGGGCTAAAACTTAAAGTTTCTTTACAATTTTATCTTTATTCATGCATGTATGTGGTGGATGAATGGTAAAATATATGTAGACCTTGCAAGATAGCACAAATTTCATGATACTATAGGTTTCTTGGTTAAGTGGAATCCTGTTTGAAGGAAGTTGTCCATAGCTGAACCTCCATGATCATTGTTCATAGTTAGTTGCATATCCAAGAAACTCTCCTCTTCCCTACCCTTTTTTATTTTATCTAGAAATAACCTAAGATAAGTTTCATTGCACATTGTAAAGCCAAAAATTAAGAGAACATTGAAGTTTCAGACTACTATTCGAAGCTGCAACAAAGTTCACATCAACTTCCATCCTATGAACTTCAATTCACAAGATCTGCTTTTCATCCAACACTGTAGGTCTACCCTATGATTACTAGAAAAATCACATCGAAAATCAATAGAGGAATTACATGCAAGTCATGATCTGACACTCAAGGGACCTTGGGGTGATTTTCAACAACTTGTTGTTGGAAGTCTCCTTTCAAGAGAGGTAGTGCATCTGTGTACTACCTGTGTTGAGAAAGTGTGAAAAACATTGCATCAACAATAATTAGGTATTATTTCCTTGTGCTCACACTTTATAGCTTCATTCTCATCACTACTACATGAGTTTGCTTCTATGTTGCTTGTAAAATAACAACATTCAATAATTAATTGTTCACACTCTAATACTTCTCCTTGATCTTTCAGTCTTAGCCTTTGATTCTCCTCACCTTGGAAATTATTTCCCCCATTCTGGGAAACAACTAGTAGCACATTACCATGCTCAATATCTTCTATAGTGTTTATCCAATCCACTACTTGATCAAGGATATAAGGCTTCAAATTATCAAGCCATTAGCTTGCTCCTTATTTATAAGCTTCACAAAACAAATTAATGCACATTAAATCATTAGGCCTAAAACTCTTGGATATCTCCATTAGAACATATAATAATCTTGAAAAAAAGTCATATGGTGTCTCATTTAGACGTCCTTTCATTTCATGGAACTTTCTACAAGAGGAAACTAAGTCATCCCTTCCAAATCTTGGTTGATGTGAGGTTTGTTGGAATCAAGAAACACTGAGAGGGGGGTGAATTAATGTTGTGAAATTTTTAATTTTATTAATCTAATTCTTAAAGTTTTGATAACATTCAACCAAAATAAATATGCATGCACATAAGAAAAATAACCACAACCCCATAACACAAGGACTTGTACATGGAAACCATGTTAAGGGAAAAACCACGGTGGAGGGTAATCCACAATATTGTTTTGAGTATACTAAAAAAAAAGGATTACAAATGGGAATGCACTTGCATTTAGGTGAACTTCCTAGAGCTCACTTCCTTACAAAATTTTGGAATACTTACAAGGATTTGAATTGATAGAGTAGCATCTACAAATGCTTGATTATAGTTCCAGTTAGGCTCATCAATTGAATTCAAGACCTTTTGACTGATTTTGCACTTTGCTATGCTATGCCTTAATTCATTTCACAAAAATCCTTAGTGCACAAGTGAAACTTTCCATAATCATTATACTAACCTTTTGAAATTCACAACATACATCAACTTACATTGAACACACATGAAAATGAGACAATCGATCACTTATATATATCTACTGCCAAGAATTCAATTACTTCAAGTCAGTTTCAACAAAATAAGAAAATATTCACAAACAGACAGCTCAAATCATCCATAATATTCAATGCATATCCACAATATTTTTCCATGACATAGCGGGGACCCAAAAAAAAATGTTCAAACAAAAAAACACTTAAATAACTCTTCAAATATCTAGGATCCACCATATTCACCAAGTCAGCCTCCAAATACTAGTGAACAAAAAATTATTTCACCCGAACTTCTAACTTCCACCAAAATTGATATGAGGCTCTAAGATTTATATATAGCACATATTATCCATCGAAAAATACTCCCTCAGATCCATAACATAAAATGATAATAGAAAATCTGCATATGAATTGAAGAACACAAAACTACTAGATGCTTTGTTCCACCCAAACAAATAACTACTAATCTTCAATCTGTATATTGGTTTGAGTAAATTATGATGTACGGATCCAATAGCTAACAAGGGTAGCCATCAATGATAACACCTAAAAAAATTTGTAGTGTCTCTTGCCATCAATCTCCCCCTTTGGCATTGATGGCAACACTTAGTGAAAAATGACTAAGTGTCAGATCTAAACCAAAAAATACACTTCCAACCAAAACTCCAAAAAGATAAAGATCTTTATCCATAATTCAAAACTACAACTCCCCCTTAAATGAATATACATTTTTCATTGATCTATTCTCCCCCTTTGAAATCAATGGCAAAGATGGGGAATCTGCATACAAAACTCCTAAAACTACATATGTACAAACTTTGTTTCAAGCAACTTACACAAACTTGAATATCTCTGTAAAATTCATTTTTAACATGTTCAAGATTGTGTCTCAACACTTTTTGAGACTTCCCAGAATAGTTATGTGACCACAAAGTAAATAAGAATACACTTCTACAGATTCAAGACTCACTAGTTCACTAACCGCCATAGCATCTTGTGCTTCTTTAAAATCATTCAACATGGTTTCCATATTTGGACCAATTAGTCCTCTAAGTTCACAAGCTCTTTCCATAACTTTTTCATTATCACGCTTCAAACTCTTCATTTTTTCAAGAAAGGATATAAATTGACCTTCTTGCTTTCCAATAGAAACAATTAATAGATCAAAAGCATTAGAAATGGTTGCTAACTCCTTTTCATAATCCTTAACTTTCTTCTCATTTTCCTTAGTGTTTGGATAGAGACAAACACAACTTATGAATCCTTCCACCTTCTGCTAATGCACTTCAAAAATTTTTCACATAGGTAGCTAATAGAGGTTTATCATTAGCTATCAATCCTTTCAACCTATTGATCTTCCTAGCATCAAATTCCTTCTGCACTTTGATCAGAGTTGACTTCTCAAGTGACTCAAAATGAGTACTTACCGATTTTATAAGTTTCTTCAGCTCATCATATGAGGAATGAGATGGATCTTTAACATGTGTAGAAATGATCTTCTCCAAAATTCCAGATGGAAGATTCAATAACTCACTGTCTTCAATGTGAGACTTCATAATTTCTTCACTAGCCTTAGCTTGTGCAAATGTTGTGACTTTCATTTTTTGGATTGGGGATAGAGTGGATAAATGAATAGGGGAATCTCCCAACTTGAAATCAAATTCTTCCTTTTTCTCTTCCAAAAACTTCATCACTTCCTCTATAGTGTCTCTTGCTTCTACTATAACTCCCTTAACTTCAATCTTCTCTTCCTTGAGCATTGTTTCCTTAGCCATAAACTTTTGCTTGCCATTTGCAACTTCAACTTCTTCAATTGGTATCTCCTTTTCTTAAACTGATACATTTTTTGGTGCTTTGATCTCCATAGGTTCTTTTCAATCATGTACCTTACGAGGAATTGGAGTGTCCTCAACTATAATTTCTTCATCAACCAGACTAGATGAAATGTCTTCCACATGTTCTTCTTTAGAAACAACATCAATTTTGTTCTTCAATAGAAGTTTCTTCAAAATACCTTTAGTTTCTTTTTCAACTTCTTTAGTTTTACCCAACATAAGCTTGTTTATTCTTGTCTTGCTCTTGAAATCTCTTTTTTCTTCTTTTAGAATTGCCTTCATCTCCTCTATAAACATTACTAGACATAGATTTGCAAGAAATTGTTCTCTTAGCTACCCTTCTTTAGTTCTAGCACTAACCCTTCTCATCTCCAAAATTTCATACAATTCCTTAGGAAATTGTTCCATTATCTCAACAAGTGTCATATTGAAATTATTCAAATATTTTATGGTAGCTTCCTCAAGGACTCTTTGACCAATAGTGTCAAAATAACCATACACTTTACATAGAGGGTTAAGATTTCCATCCTTAATTATACCTATTTCAACTTCCTCTACTGACATACTAGATTTTTTAGGCTTCATCTTCTTCTTAGCTTTCTCCTCATCCTCAAAGGGCTTGACTATTGTTGTAACTTTTATTTCCTTGACTTATTCATCAAATTCTATCTCTTCATCTTCTGAAACAACTTCATACACTCTTGTTCTCTTTTTCTTCTTCCTTTTACCAGAATCCTTAGCTTGTGATTTTGTAGGGGCAGACTTCTTTGCATGACCGGATAGGGGTACTAAGATCCTTGTTGATCTAGTTCTAGTAGAAGATACTGCAAGACTAGTAGATTCAGTTTTAGCAGGCTCTTTACATTTTCATTTTTAACTTGTTCTCTTTTTCTTCTTGCTTCTCTTATAGCTTCTATAGGTATTCCCATTCTCTCTGAAAAGAATTCCACTTCTTTTCTTACTTTATAGACAATCATTGATCTCTTCAATTTCTCATGGACTTGCATGTTTTTCTTTGCATATGTTCCAATCCTTTCTTCTGATGAATCCAAATGCTTACTCATCAGATGTTGTGCATATAACTCTAAGATTCTCTCCTCAACTTCATATCCCATAGGAATAATCCAAATGGTTATGGGTTTTGCTACTTCTATCAAGAATTGATCAATATCCACTGTAAAACAGATTGTATCCTTATACTTCTCCACAATAGAAGTGGGAATTCTTTCCCTAGCTTGCATTACATTTTGAAAGTTCTTGAAATATCCCCAAATTGCATTTTTCCTAGTTTGAAAATCATCAAGGTTGAATAACATGTCTCTAATTTGAACAACAGTAGGTTTATTTCTTTTCCAATGCACCTTCCCTACTCCTCGAACTTCACCCATGAAATAAAAGAATAAACATAGTAACAAATTAGCATATTTAAAATAATTCTTCTTGTCTTTCTTTATCTTTCCAATATTCTCCATCAACTAACTTCAAAGCAATTCGCACAAATAATATTTTGCATTCTCCTTTACCATTTGATAGGCTGCATATATGGCTGTACCAGATGCAAAATTTTCTTCGCTGGAGTGATATATCTTATATCCAATAACCATTGAAACAAATTTAACACCCAAATCAACAATGTCATCAATTGTCATTGCTCTTTTATCATATACTAAAACAGTTGCATTAGTGATACTTTGATTCTTCATAAACTTCAAAATCGATAATCCATCAAAGGAATTAAGACCTATAACAACACTTATAGCCTCTTTTGTAATCTTGAAAGGTTGATTTAACCACATGAATTTTGCATGAACTCAACTTAAGATGTACCAAACCCATTTGCTTTCATCAAACATGGGGAATTTCACAATTTGTATAAATTTATTTTCTTCTAGGGTTTTGAGTTTAGGCTTAACAAAGAAATCTTCCCCAACAATGTGATTGGAATAAAAATTTAGCAACTATGAGCTTTCTAACTCTTCAATATTGGCATGAATGTATGCCCTAATATCTTCAATGTGCAAAACACCGTATGAAACATATGAAAATTCTCCTAAGGGATTGATCTCAACAGACTTGAAAGGTTTCCATTTAAACTTTAGATGGGATCTATCTTTGACTTCAACTACCAATGGAGTAGCCATTTTCACAAATTCATAGGTTTGTAAGTTTTTTCAAAAAATTCCTTTTAGCCAGATTAGGGTTTGAACTTTGAATCACCTTCATGCTTGAATTCTTGCCAAATGTTTCCAAACTTCACTTCAGAGCTCTTCAAACTTCTTCTTCTCAAAATTCTAAGTAACAAATGAAGGATAGAAGTAGCCTTTTATCATTTGCACATGTAACCTTTTGTCGCAATAAATGATTTTTCTTTATCTCAACTAGATACCCTGTTTCCATGCATTGTAAAAGATAACACCTTTGCAGACCTTCAATTCTTCATAAATAATTTCTCCAATTTTTCAATAGCATCAATAGATCATCAATGCAAATACTAAACTCATCCACATTCTAGTGTCGATCACCTGCAGGGGGTTTGAAGGATTTTCTTGATAGTTACCCCTAGGCTAGAGGCCTCAACCTAATTCCTGGAAGAATTACCAGAAGTTGATTTTGGTGTTGTCTCATTTCTTGTAATAGAGGGACTCCTTTTTACCCATTTTTTCTTCATCTACTTTCTAATCTAATATGTAGTGACTTTTCCTTTTCCTTTTTCATCATTTTGCATGTTTCTTCTCTGATTTACTGGACCTCTTCTAGATAATCTACCAATATGACCAGTTTTATTGCAATTGTAGCACACCACATCTCTTTGTCCAAACCAATTGTTCCACTAACTTCCTCTTGATCCGCACTAGTTAGAAATATGGCCAAGTGTATTGCATGTATAACATCTAACATTCCTATAAAATTTGTTCATCACATTTCTTTATTCATTTGACTTACGACCATAATTGTTATAGTTAAGGCATTGACCGAAGAATGATGGACTATCTGAATTCATTCTACTTATACATTGAGCTACCATATGACCAAATTTATTGCAAATATAATTGACACCATTGAATTTTTGAGCATTAGGCTATCTTACTAGATACCTTCTAGTGTTTAGCTTATTTCCTTGTCTAAATCTTCTTTGTCCAAATTTCCTTTGTCCTTGTCTAGATCTAGAAATTTCTCCTTCTTCATATCCAAGACCTCACTTGTCACCATTAGTCCTCTGACATTTAATTATTTCATCAAGCTTGGTTGAGCTAATCTTGAACTTCTCCTTAAATTCATTTTTTGTAGCAAGTTCATTTCTAATATCAACAATGTGCTTTTCAAGTTTTTCCTCATTGTGTTTGGTTTGTTCTAAGTCTAGTTCCAACTGAGTAATTCAACTACATTATTCATATTTCTCTTTCAGGGATTTGGCAAGATTTTATTCATTCTTATTCATGCCTTCAATTTCCTTAGTCATCCTCATCATGATAGATTCCATCTCATTCTTCTGAACTGCATTATCCTTGGCAAGCTTTTCACATTCTTCTATCTTTTCTTTTAGGGTATGACTCAGTTGCTCATCCACAATACATTTACTATCTTCTTGCTTGATTTGATCACATAGTTCTCTTCTCTTCTCCTTGGACTTGTTGATTTTATCTTTCAATGACTCAATGAATCTCTCAATATTCATGAGATTTTATTTTAATTCCAAAACTTTAGCTTTTTCCTGATCAAGATCATCTAGGGCCATAATAAGTTGTTGTTGAAGACTGCTTGAATCCATTGAAAAATTTTCCAAGATCTTCCACAAGATTTTAAACTTCTTCTAAGGAACTGATCTTTGATACCAATTGTTGGAAGCAATCAACACTGAGAGGGGGGTGAATCAATATTATGAAAATTTTAACTTTATTAATATGATTCTTAAAGTGTTGATAACATTCATCCAAAATAAAGATGCATGCACATAAGACAAATAACAACAACACCATAACACAAGGATTTTTATGTGGAAACCCTATTAGGAGAAAACTATGGTGGAGGTTAATCCACAATATTGTTCTGGTATACTCAAAAGAAAATATTACAAATGGGAATGCACTTGCATTCAGGTGCACTACCTAGAGCTCATTGCTCAAAAATAGAAAGGCTCACTACCTTACAAAATTTTGGAATACTTCCAAGGATTTGAATTGATAGAGTAGCATCTACAAATTCCTGATTATAGTTTTGGTTAGGCTCAACAATCAAATTCAAGACCTTTTGATTGATTCTACACTTCGCTCGGCTCTACCTTAATTCACTTCACAAAAATCCTTAATGCACAAGTAAAACTATGTGTAATCACTCTACTAAACTTCTAACATTCACAACATACATCAAATCACATCAAACACACACCACAATGAAATAATCGATCAGTTATATATATCCATTTCCAAGAATTCAATTACTTCAAGTCAACTTCAACAAAATAAGAACATATTCACAAACAATCAGCTCAAATCATCCATAATATTCAATGCATATCCATAAGATTTGGCTATGACATAGTGGGGACCCAAAACAAAAATTTTGAACACAAAAAAACTTAAATAACTCCTCAAATATTCATGATGCACCATATTCACCAAGTCAGCCTCCAAATACTGATGAACAAAAAATTAGTTCATTGGACCTTCTAACTTCCACCAAATTTGATATGAGGCACTGAGATTTACAAATAGCACATATTATCCATCGAACAATACTCCTTGAAATCCACAACATAAAATGATAACAAAAAATTTGCATATGAATTGAAGAACACGAAACTAATAGATGCTCTATTCCACACAAACAAATAACTATTGATCTTCAATCTATCTATCGGTATGTGTAAATGATGATGTGTAGATCCACAAGTTGAAAAGGGTTTCCATCAATGAAAACACCTAAAAATAATTGCAGTGTCTCTTTCCAACAAGGTTGATGCTTGCTCTTGTTATACATCTCTTGGGAGTAATGCAAATGTAACATCTATGGGCTCCTTTTCTTGACAAACACTTTTACTTCCGGCTTGGTTTGGCTCAATAGCCTGAATTCTATTTGAGCTAGTCATGCTATCAATCAAAAGTACCCTCATGATTGAGTACTTCAAATTTTTCTCAATGTTCACAACCTCCTGGTAAGCTTGCTATAAGGTAGTAGGATCTTTATCCCTTAATAAGAAGCCCATATTTCTATCAAATGCTCCCAAATATACAACCAAACATTTACCATCATTTGGTCTCATATGTTTAGAGATTTCCCTTATGACCTTTGTGAATCTAAGGTTGAAAGCAAGGATCAAATATTCCTTATCCCTAGAGATCTCCATGAAATTATTCCTCACAACACTTGGATTTATGCTTTCACCAAATTGTTCCATGAAAACTACCCTAAGTTCATTCCAGCCATGTATAGAAGAAATTGGAAAGAAAGAGAACCAATCTCTTTCATCTCCTTTCAAGGATTGAACAAATAGCTTCATAACCACATCTTTAGAATCTATCTCATAATCACCCATCACATTAGCAAATTATTGCATATGCTTATTTGTTGATTCTGACTTTTCACCACTGAACTTTGGCATTTTATCTCTAATCTTGGGTGGTACAATATTTGGATAACTAAAAATATTGTTAAAGTTGAGGACCTTGTACCTGTTAGTACTAAAATTTCCTTGTTGGGACAATGAGTGTTCACCTTGCATGCTTTTGTCCATATTTACACGAGATGGCATAAATTGACAACTCACCTTTATTCTTGAAAATGAATCTAGAATATACTGTGCAATTATACAATATTACATCAATTCCTTTTACAAATATGATCTGAAGGCTTTTAGCATGTATATTCCCTACAAATGGGTATGTTCAAGATCATCATGGAAAAAATAGGCTCTTAAGTGGCAAAAAATTCAGAAAAATCAGAGTTAGACAACTTGATGTAAAAATTTCAATAAGTTATCTATATTATTTCAAAAAAAATTAAGAATAGAATCTATGTAAAAGTAAATGTAGTTTCTAAACTACTAGGTTTATCTAAAATAAAAAATATATATTTGGTGAAAATTTGAAATTTCAATGTAGTAGTACTTAAATTTTAGGGAAAAAATAAGTAGGTGTTTGTCTGACCACTCTAACCACAATAAAATGATAATATTTTTTACAAGATTTTAGATAAAATTAGAGGACTCATGTACAAATGTGATTTATATTTTTTTGTAATTTTTTTCCAAGTAAATAATTAATTGTGATTTTTTTATTAATTTTTTTTAAAAATATAAAAACTTGTATGTCTAACCACCTTAACTTGGTCAAAACTTGATGAAATTCATTTTTTTTTAATCCTATAGTATGTGAAGCATAGAGTGTCATGCATGTTTTGGATTCAAAAAATGTGATTCCATTTGAAAGCTATAGATATTTTTCAATCAACCTATTAATCAACACTTTAGTCATAATTCAAATAGAAAATGAATAATAATTATTCATTTAATTCAAAGTAAAGAATAATTTATATTGGTGGAAAGATGAGAATTTTCTTTAAAAACATTTTTGTTTCATTAATTTTGGGTAAAACAATAGTCATCAGCCACATACCCATCATATCACCACTTTTTGGCCCATCATGATCCTACACATGCCCAAATGTTGCCTAAGATCTAACAATTTAACATGCATAAATTTCAACTTGTACACAAAGGAATGCTAAATTATTATGTATATTCCCTCATCTAGTGCTAATTAACCTATCACAGAATCATTTACATCTCGAGCATGGGAAATTTATCATGATTTACCCACAATATGCTCTAATTTCTTCAAATTCTATGAAAGTACCTAGTAATTTGCAGCAGTTAACTATCCTTAGTCTTTTAGTCTTTTAGTTGTTTCAATCAAAGTCACCACCTTCTTTATAGAGGACTGAACTTCAAATGAGATGAATTTTCTTTACAAATAGTACATGTTCTAGGTTATCTTCCACAACAAAGTCACGTTTGGATCCTTAAATTTTTGCTGCACTCAAATTGTCTGCTAGGTTCAAGAATTTGTCAGAATATGAACAAGACATTCAGATTCACTTCACCACTTAAATCTGATTTTTATCTACATTTGGAGAATGAGAATTTCCCCAGTAGAGTCACCATTTTGTTGGTGTTTTCTCTAGTGCACTTAAGGGATCTCTAAAAAGTATCCAACTCCGATATTCAAGACCCTTAAAATGAATGGCCAATTGACAAGATTTAGTCAAAGACTAGAATCTTCTACACTTTAGGCTTTGTGGGACCTAGTAGGGTGTTCCTTTTAACATTTCATTTGACTATCCTAGTGAATGACATAAAAAATCACATATGGGTTCCTCTGATGGGTAAATAACATAATTCAGTCAAAGGTTGGCTAATCTTTAAGCAAATAACTATCAATTTACTAGGAACAAGGAAATATCTAGCATACATGCCTCATAGTAAATGAAATTTAAGAAATATGTATTCTAACCTTGAGTCCATGGTCTAATATAATATCATTATCATTCAAGTGACAAATACCATGACAAATAGACTAGTGTCTTCATCAATTGGGCAATGGAGCCATGCATCTTATAATCAATCATATAGAAATTCTTTAAATTTGATAATTCAAGACTATTTTCATAAGACCTTGCATTATGAGAACTCATTATACATAACACATCACTTCTTACCAAATCCTTTATAAATCCTCACAAATTCATGACCTCATTTAAGCATTTAATCAATTCTTTCAACCAAAGAAGAAATAAAGACATGCATTCAAATGAAACATTTGAAGGTGAATAGAATATGCTTGATATTGTATTCAAAATTTGCATGATGATGTACAAAGAAGAGTACATGGATTATGCATGAAATTTATTTTGATATCAAAAATTTCTACAAAACTATTTAAAATTTTCATATGCATAGTTCAAAGACTAAGACAATTCGACTATTCCATTTACTAGTATTCTTCTAATTTCTACCCTTTTTGTATATTAGACCTAAAGACTCAAAAGATTCAAACCCCCTTGCAAATGAGCCCTGAATTACCTTTTATAATGTAAAGGAGTAGACAAGCTTCCAACTCAAAATGCATACCACATTACAAAATATCATTTCACTTCAAATTTCATTTGCATTTCAAAATTCCCCACATGTTGATTATGCAGTAACACGTTGAACCAAGGAAACCACAATACAATAGCCATCAAAGAGGGAAAAGTAAAGTGCCACCAAAATTTCCCTCAGCCACTAGGTAAGCAACAAATCTGACATTCACATTGCCATGAAAGCGCATAATCAACAACAAGCACCTCAAAAATACTAGCCACACACACTAAGAAAAGAAACCACCATAGAAATTTTCAAACAACACGAAATTTTCCATTCCACACACCACCCTTTTCAGTAACCATAAGACCTACCACCACCAACACACAATCCATGGTACACGTGCCCACTTCCTATCATCACAAGAGATGATAAACCTCAAATCCAGGCTCTTCATCTTTGTCCTATTTCAGTACAACACCATCTCACCCGCTCAGAGTCTTGACAGCTAAAGGTAGGATAGACAATACCTCCACTCTAGGGGATGGAGCTCAACCCCAAATTGTGACATATTGGACATAGCCAAATTCCATCTCCATTTTACTTTCAGATGAGCTATCTGTAACATCAAAGGGTGAGTTTTTCCCTCTGAATGAACCATGACCATATCAAAATTTCCTTTGAATTCTGCTGGAGGGCCCAACAGATTCTTCTCATTTTTTTCCCATTACCTTTGAGCTTGTGGCTTGTCCCTTCAAATAGTGACTACACCTGGTAACAAATGGTGTAGATTCCTCACCATGGATATCCTTATGAGTGCCCTATGTATGCTCTAGGTATTTTCCATGAGACCTCTACAAATTGAGTCAGGAAAACCTCCAAACTGGAAAAAATGAAGAGCTATACTTATTTATCTTGCAACTCAAATAATCTACACTTGTAATTTCAGATTCCTACACAAATTCAGAAGACTTGACGGCTAATTGTGGAGGTGAAAATAGTAACTCTCAACCTATATTTATTGAACAATGTGATGATAGAAATCAACAATGCTCAATGAAAACACAAGGAAAAACTAGGCAATTCTTTGGCATGTCTATTGTCACCATTTAATTCCCAAGTGCATGGAATTTTTCATATCATACTTCATGATTACCCACAATTAAGTCTCCACATGCACGAAGATCAATTTGAGCGCATTTGCAGAGAGTAGATCTTTAATGCCCACTAGTTGCAGAATTAAATGACTATCACATGCCTGTTTATTAATTTTGAATATCATTCATTGATCCCTTGATGAGATGGTAAATCAAATGGCTCACATTTTGCTGACTATGTTTGAATTCCAATAGTGCTTTGTTCATTTGTCTCTGACCAATAACATTGATCCAAATTAGATGGAAACTCCTCCATTAGCAAGTTTCATTCATCTCACAAACTCAGTGGATTAATCCATGTTTCAGGATCTCACTACTCTCGTAGCCTTTAACAAGCATTCACTTTTTCCTTACCAAGATTGTTCCCAACACTCCATCTTTGTTGTCGGTTAAAAACATGGGAAATGAGCTAGATAGTACAAAATGGATCCCATGTCTGTATAAGCACATGCATCCTGGTCTTGCTATCCTCACACTGCATTACTAGCTTGCATTTAACTTCCACAAGCTAGTGGGTGATAGGCTATCGTTAGGTCCCATTACTTTAGAATATAAAATTCAATTTGTCGATTGGGTAGTTTTCAAGGAAATTTGCAATAGAAGAAGTCTGGAGTATCTCCCTTAGGTTTCCTAACTTTTGAGAGCAACTTAATATTAATTCAACTTCAAGTCGTCTAACTATAAAACTGTAAAGCAATTTATCCTAAGAAATTAGGAAATTTTTAAATTGAAAAACATAAGAAAACTAATTTAGAAAGCATGATAACTAAATTAAAAAGTACATAAGAAATTAAACTAAGAAGCTAATAAACTATAGGGTATGTACAGGATCATCATGGAAAAAACAGGCCCTTAAGTGGCAAAACATTCAGAAAAATCAGTGTTAGGCAACTTGATGTAAAAATTTGAATACGTTATCTATATTATTTCAAAAATATGTAAGAATAGAATCTGTAGAAAATTGAATTTAGTTTCTAAACTACTAGGTTTATTTAAAAAATAAATAAAATCTACTTGGTGAAAATTTGAAATTTCAATACAGTAGTACTTAAATTTTAGGGAAAAAATAAGAACTAGGTGTCTGTCTGACCACCCTAACCATAATAAAATGATAATATTTTTTTATAATATTTTATATATAAGTAGAGGACTCATGTTCGGATGTGATGCATATTTTTTGTAATTTTTTCCAAGTAAATAATTAATTATTAATTTTTTATTACAACATTTTAAAAATATAAAAAACTCATATGTCTGACCACCTTAGCTTGGTCAAAACTTCATGAAATTTATTTTTTATTTTTTTAATCCTATAGTATGTGAAGCATAGAATGGGACACATGTTTCAGATTCAAAAAATGTGATACCATTTGAAAGTTATAGATGTTTTTCAATCATCCTATCAATGAGGACTTTAGTCTTAATTCTAATAGAAAATGAATATTAATTCTTTATTAAATTCAAATTAAAGCATAATTTATATTGGTGGAAATTTGAGAATCTCCTCTAAAATCCCTTTTTGTTTCATAAATTTTGGGTTAAAAAAAAGTCATCAGCCACATACCCTACAGATACCCATAATATTGCCACTTTTTGGCCCATCATGATCTTGCACATACCCTATAAAAAAACATAAAAACTTTTAAAAAACCATAAAACATCTTCTTTAATAATAAAGATTCTAATAGTTAATAACAAAAACTACATAACTAAAAGACAAAAAATACTTCAGAACTTAAATTCAATAATAGTAAACTCAATAATTCTCTACAAAACAATAATATAATAAAAGAAAACACTTATCTGCTTAAGTTATCTCCCTTCAAGTGGCCAGCTCGTGGGTTATCACGTTCGTTCTCATCTCATATTCACAGTTATTTTAGAAATGCTTCTATCAACCATAATTATCATCCATAGCTCATAACTCAGAAATTTTAGATAACAATCTCTTTATTCATAAACTTCAGAAAACATTTTGACAGTATAACATTACTTTTTCACTGTATGTTTATACTTCTGGAGATCATGTCTTTTATAGAAAAAATCTAACTACATCCTATATTTTAGATGGTATGGATAACCATTGAAAATATCTAAAATAGATATGTGAATAACTTGCACGTCTTTAAAACTCATTACAACAGTATTTAATATGCTCAAGTCGAGCCATAAATTTTTTGACTCAAAGGATAACAAAAATAAAAACTTTAAAGGGTAACTATATCTTCGATCCATCACCCTAAAGTTTTGGAGCATATTTCTAGCGTTATTTCCAATGTACATCTTCAATCTATTCTAGAGCACGTTTTGGTTGAATGCTTCTAATCTGCAACTTGATGATTGATTATTATCTACAAAACACTTAAAATAACCCATTAAATCTATATTGGAAAAATACTTCAAGAAATCAAAATAAATAAAGTTTATACAATTTCTCACTAAAAATTAAGCAATTATTTCTCCTAAAATTTAATTAATTGGAAGACGATAGGGATTTACATATATGAAATAGGCCTTTATGGTATTATCATGATGAGGTCATTTTTACCTCATCAGTGGGGTATGTCCAAGATCCTTTCCCACAGTCTCAAATCTCAAATCCTACACACATGACAAGGTTAGCATTAAATAAGGGTCCATTGTTAGGCCGAAGATGATTTGACCCTCATGGATGAATGACTTAAGCTTAAGTCACTTGGAGAATATTAAAACCCAACTTTAGAAAACAATTAAAGTCGACAACCAAGTAGGTGATTGGTGCTCTAAACCAAAGGGTTCAGTGGCCAAACACACATGATGGCTCAAGTGATGACTTAGAGAATGGGAGACCAACAAGGAAAGTCAATGTGAACTTAGAATGACTAAGGGTTTTCAAAGACAAAACCTTCTCCAAACTATGAGGATAAGGGTTTAAAGTGAAGACTAGAATCCATGGGATCCTTAGAAATTATAAAATTTTGGAGACTCCATCAGTATGTATAGAAGAATCATCTTGAAGAACAAATAGTTGTAGCAAATACAGAAGAATCAAGCATGGGAACTGGTTGCTAGACTTCTGAACAAGAATTTAATTTGTTCAAAGTGGGTGTTCAGGAATAAATTGAATGAGAATGGTGAAGTTGTGAGAAACAAAGCAAGACTTGTATGCAAGGGACACAAGTTGAAGACACAGACTTTGAAGAGACATTTTCCCTACTGGTGAGAATGGAAGCTATTTGAATGTTTTGGCATTTTCTTCACACAAGGATTTCGAGGTATATCAGATGGATGCCAAGTCTACATTCTTGAATGGAGAAATGGAAGAACAAATGTACATGGAGCAACTAGAAGGATTTTAGTTATTAAATAAAGTAGACATGGTTTGTAATTTGAAAAAGGCATTGTATGGATTGAAACAAGCTCCTAGAGCATGGTATGCTAGATTGGATAGATATTTGACACAACAAAACATTAATAAGGGCTCTACAAATAGAAATGTTTATTTCAAGGTGGAAGGAAAGAAAATGTTGATAGTTGTAGTATGTGTTGATGATATCATCTTTGGAGGAAATGAAGGTATGTGTAATAGATTTGCAAAAGAGATGTAAAAATAATTTGAAATGTCCATGATTGGTGAGTTGAATTTATTTCTTGGTCTTCAAGTGAATCAAATTGATAAGGGGATATTCATTTCACAATCAAAATATGTTAAAGAGTTATTGAAGAACTTTGGAATGGATGACTCCAAACTAGTTAGTTATCCTATGGTGACCGGATGTAAGCTGAGTAAAGACGATGAATCTACTAAAGTTGATCAGAGAAAGTATAGATCTATGATTGGTGGACTATTGTATCTTACTTCTACTAGACCAGATATCATGCATGCAGTATGTTTAGTTGCTAGATTTCTAGTAGAACCTAAAGAAGCACATGTTATAGTTGTGAAGAGGATATTCAAATATCTTAAAGAAACTCCCAATTATGGCCTATGGTATCTTAAGGATACTAACTTTACCTTGAGTTCTTTCACTGATGCAGATTGGGCTAGTTGTTTGGATGAACAGAAAAGTACCAATGGAGGCACATTATTTCTTGGAGGAATATTGGTTTCATGGTTAAGTAAGAAACAAGATTCAATTTCTTTATCCACTGTAGAAGCAAAGTATATTGATGTAGCATCTTGTTGCACATAGGTTTTGTGGATGAAGCAAACATTGAAGGATATTCAAGTAATATGTGATGAACCTATACCTATATTCTATGATAATACAAGTGCTATAAAAATTTCAAAGAATCTGGTAATGCATTCAAGAACAAAACATACATCTATTAGATATCATTTCTTGAGAGAAAAAGTATTGGGGAATGAAGTCAGGCTGGAGTATTGTCTACAAAGGATCAGATTGCAAATACATTTACTAAGGTCATTCTGAAGGATACTTTTGAGTATCTCAAGGAGAAGTTGGGGGTCATTTTCCTTCCCAATTAGGTGCACATGGAGGTCCATCCATCCAATGGATCCATAGATTCTTCATTTATCTGGACTTATGAATGGGTCTACTCCATAGGGGGAGTAGAAAGTTTCATTGTTACAGTATGAGTTTTATGGGTGCACTCCTAAGGGGGAGTGATCCGAGTTTTTTGGCCTTTTCCATTGATGTCAAAGGGGGAGAGAGAGTCAGGTGAACAATAGTGTCTTTTCCTAGAATATTGAGACCATAAGAATGTTGTGTAGATTTTCTAATCTGGAAAATATAGGAGAGTGTTATCTTTAATGGTTTTTCACATCATGTGTTGCCATCAATGAAAAAGGGGGATATTGTTGCAAGTATGAGAAAGTTTTGTGGTGATGTCATTAATGTTGTCATTAATGTCAACATAGTGCAGGATGTTGTAGATTGTGCATGTATAGTTGAGATGTTGTTGAGATGTTGTGAGTACATGGAGCTATCTTTATGATGTTGCAAATATGTTGATATGATGGGTTACCAAGAGATTTTGAGAAAATTGATAAGTGGAGAAGTTAGAGTTGTATATGTATTCATAATGTGCTCTGGTATGTGCTCTAAATTTATTTTGTGTTTATCCTATGCTTGTGTAGAGTTGAAGGGCTGTTTATGGACATCTATTGGTGATAACTCCCAGTTTGTATATTATGGTTTGGTGGAGAGTGAAAGATGTGTTTACCAGTGTGTGGACTGGTTTGACAGAGCTATTTTTCTGAGGACTAAGAGAAATGTTTCTACTTCATAGTCCTCTATTGGTATTTTTTAGGTCTTGCAGATTTGGAATATGTCTTGTAATGGTGTTCTATGTGTTCTAGGAAAGATGTACATGATCTGATGCTTTGGAAGATGAGTTTCGGTATTACTATGTGTGTCTATACAATTTGGATGGACTGGTGAGAAGTGTTTTGTGTTTGAAGGTTGTTGTAGATGATGCAAATGTATCTGAGGGTATTTGAGATTTTTTCTCATGCATGACGAAGCATGTTACATCATCTGTGTGTTATCATTTTGTTGGGAAGTGTGTACTTCAAAGTTCATTTTTGTTTTCATTAGGTTTGGATGACCTAGTGTTTACACTTCATATGAAGGATTAAGAATTAGTTCAAGAAGTGTATGATTGATCTGAGACATTATTTTTTCTCTTTGTTAAGTGTTGTTTTGGTCTACTCACATTCCTTTCCATCATGGGAATGCTTATTTTCTTACCTAATTTGAATTTATGAAATGAAGTGCATGTAGTTGACCTTGGACAAAGTTTCTAAGGTTGAAGAAGGGTAATAAATACATGTCAAGATGTTGCGAATAAATGAATCAAGTAAGCCAAAATTTCAAAAAGTAGACTAATGCATCAAGGGAGGTCCTACAATAAAAAAAATACAATTCCAATCTGTAACAACAATTTTCAAATCACAATCTCTTCAAAATTTCATCATTTCATCAAATCAACTCTTTCCCCAATAGCACTGGGAAACCACTCAATCAGGTAAAACTTCTCTATCTCATCCTTTCAAACCAAGAATTGACCTATTTCAAGGACCCATTTTTAAGGTAAAAAACATATCAACAATTCACCAATGAATCCTTTGTAACAACTCACTCAAAATAGTGTTTTTATGCCTTTTAGGGCTCAAATTATCCCTATTTTCAAAAGAAACTACTCATCACTCTTCTCCAAAACTTGTAAACTCAATTGGGAAGCAGTATAAATGTGTCAGATTCAAGGATTATTCAATAAAATCTTAATTATTCAACCTTCTAGTGACCAAACTACAAAACCCTCTCTTTATGCCTAAAAACCCTAGGGCTTATTGGAAATCTTGTTGCCAATCCTCTCAAAACTCAACTATTACTTCAAATAGGACCTATTTGAGATAATCAAACTTATTTAATCAATAAATAACACTTTCTCAACACAAAATCCACTTTACTTTCCAAAACCTCAATTATCCAAATGGAAATCAACAATTTTAGACTTAGGGCTTCATGCCCAACTCTTTTCCAGACCTCCCCTACTCACACAAGAATATCATACACCTTTTATTTTTAGTGAAAACCCATTCCTCAAGTCATAGAAAATAAAAAAAGAGGAATGGGTCAATTCTCCATTTTATTGACTCAAAACTCTTGAATTCATAAACTCAGGCCGATTGCAGTAAATTAACACTAAATTACACCAAACCTAATAGAAACCCTTCAAGATAGATTCAAATGAAATTAGAAATAGTATAATATAGAATCCTCAACAAATTTGAATCCAACGCAAAGTTGTACAAGCTATATAGTCCTTGAAATATTTAGAAAATATAGAAAATTGATAAAAAAAAGAGGTTTATTAAATCTTCAATCTTCCAAATGGCTTCAACAACCCTTTCATCTAGTTATACATGGATTTTAAACTAGTTACCTCCAAAATAAAAATGATTCAACTTCCCAAACTAAATTTTAAATGACTTGACCATTGGTCTTCTTTTTCCAACATTTCATGTTTGCAATTTTTTTTTCACCATTTTGCAATATTTGAACATTTTGCACTTCCAAACAACAAAAATTCCTAAACACATAAACATGAAACAACCATGACTAATTACATCATATAAATGGTCTCAAGACCTTATTTAAAGAAAAAACCTCCTAAAATCTAGAGCCTAGCCCTTAAAAATCTTAATGGGAAAACTTTGTTCAATGGTGCCCCTACACGATAGAGTTGTACATGAAAGTGAATTGAGGCAGTAGTACTTTAATGTGTTAGATTCTTGAAAGCAACGAGATGATGGTGTCTATGATTCTTTTGATCAAGGCTATGTATATGTGTAACCTATTCTGGTGGATCTTTTTGTTATCTTTTGTATTTGTAGGTAGTGATCCTCCCTGTTGGACAACGAGTCCTTTCTATAGGTAGTGAGCCTTTGTATCTAGGCAGTGAGCCTCTTGTATTCATTTTTTCTATTAATTTATATTGTGAGTTAATCCTCACCATGTTTTTTCCCTCATTGAGGTTTCCACATAAATCTGGTGTTTCCTATGTTGATATTGCTTTCTATTATTTACATTTCATATTCATACTTTATAACAAAATTAAGGGGATGAGAAATTGATAAGTGTTTAAGTTTTGAGTTTTTTTTTGGTGACAACTGATTCACCCACCCTCTCTGTTCTTGTTCCTTTCAACACTATATGAGTTAGTGACTAAATATATAGCTATAATTGAACTTATGTGAAAATTTTATGATAAAATAGTATATAAATATACTATTTATACATGTAAATTTTGATCATTAGATGATTAATGAAACTTATGTAAGGACACATTTTATTTTGTTAATATTTTACCTATGATATATTTCATAAAGAATTGTGTATTAGAACCATAGAATGAAGTCCAATCATATTATTATAACTTTATTTAGGTTACTATTGTTGGAAACACAAGGGAAGACAACTGAGAGGGGGGTGAATCAGTTGTCATAGATATTCAAAACTTATTCTACTTATTAACTTTATTCTCATATTTGATTAGTAACCATGAAAACATAAATCATCAACACATCAAAAACACACATAACAACAATATTTTTTACATTGAAACCCTGTTAGGGGAAAAAACACAGTGGAGGTCAATCTAAAAGATTATACCCTATTAAAAGTATAATGAAAATGAAATATGGGGAATGCACATGCATTTAGGTACACTACCTAGAGTTTTCTGCTCAATTACAAAGGAAGACACACTATCTTACAAAGAGATTCATATTACAACCATCTAGATTTTGAAGTGAGAATGAACATGAAAAATGGGGAATGCACATGCATTTAGGCACACTGCCTAGAGTTGTCTCCTCAATTACAAAGGAAGACACACTATCTTACAAAGAGATTCATATTACAACCATCCATATTTTGAAAATAGCATTAGCTAATGCTTGATTACAGTTCTAGTTAAGCACATGAACAATTATCCACTCTTCTTCACTCTTTTTTCACACTCTGCTCTGCCTTCAAATCATTTAGAACATTATTCATGCACACACACATTCAACATACTTCAAATGAAATGAACAATTGCTTATATTTATATGCAACAAGAAATATCATCCCTTCATGTCAGCCACAAAGAAATAATAAAATGAATATAAATTGTTGGCCCAAAACATTAAAGATTATCAATGTGAATCAACCAAGGTTAGCCACAACTTAGTGAGGACCCAAAATAGCATCTTCAGCATGAAGAAACTTCAATTAATTACTCCTCAAAGATCCACAACATGCTACAAACACTATGTCAACCAAGAACAAGAAAAACATGAACACACAAGAGAAAATCACTAACCACGAGCACAACGATCAATGCGAACATGAAAAAGAGATAGAGCATGATCTAAAAAAATCCACAAGCAACATGAATCACCATAGAAGCATCTAGAACAACTGCACTAACTGAAATAGCCTCATCTTCAATCAAGAACACTGAGTGAAGAAACATAAAAACTGTTAGAATGAAAATCTTCATAACTCGATCAAATCTTCATTCAAGCTCTGAAACTCAACATGGATAAACTAGATACACTAAGAAACAAACCCTTTAGTCCAAAACCTCCAATCATCAAAGTACGAAACTTATTGACATACTGAGCTTCACTTCACCACTGACAACCTACAACTCATTTATTACAATTTTCTTAATATCCTCAACATATACAACTTCAAATGCATTAATGATAATAGTGTTGACATCAATGACAACAATAACATCCAAAAATCCCCCCCTTTGGAATTGATGGAAACACATTATGTAAAAAACACTATCAATGCAACTAACTCTTGATGCTAACTCCCCCTTAGGATTTGACTCATCTTCTCCTCAATACTTTCACATAATTTTTCTTCCCACAAGGCTCTTCTCCTCAAATAATCACTATTTTTCACATGACTCTTCTTCCCCTTTGACATCAATGAAAAAGATCTCTAAGCTCTAAACCACATATCTAAACCATCTAACTACTCCCCCTGAGTAGCAGACACTACAACATGAATCTGAAACAAGATATGATTATGAAATGTATGGACTAATGAAAAGCAATGCATCCTTAGTTCTAATTAGGAGGGGTAATCATCTGTAAATTCCCTCTAAGATACTCAAAATTATCCTTAGGGAACAACTTGTTAAAGATGTTTGCAATTTTCTCCTTAGAAGGCACATACTCTAGTCTAACTTCCTTTTAACTTACCTTCTTCCTCAAAAAGTGAAACTTGATAGATATATGCTTTGTTTTTTAACACAACACTGGATTCTTGGAAATGTTAAAAGCACTTGAGTTATCACAAAGTATAGAAATAGGCTCATCATATATAACTCTGATATCCTTCAACATCTATTTCATCCACAATACTTGAGTACAATTATTAGCAGCAACAATGTATTTTGCCTCTGTAGTAGACAAGGAAATGGCATTCTGCTTCTTGCTTAACCATGGAATTAGCTTCTTACCCAAGTAGAATGCACCACCACTAGTACTTTTTCTGTCAGTCACATCTCATTTCCAATCAACATTAGTAAAGGAACTCAAGGTCAGATCATCATCTTTAGGATACCATAGGACAAGATCAACAGTTCCCTTCAAGTATCTAAAAATTCTCTTCACAAAAGTCACATGAGATTCCTTCGGATTAGCTTGAAATATTTCAACAATACATACAACATTCATGATGTCAAGTCTAGTTTTATTTAAATACAAAAATCCACCAATCATTGATCTGTATCTAGTCTATTTTTCTTTCGAAGAATCATCTTCTGTTGTCAACTTCCATCCAGTCACCATGGGTGTACCAACTAGAATTGAATCTTCCATACCAAAATTCTTCAACAATTCCTTCACATACTTGGAATGAGATATAAAAATCCCTTTATCTAACTAAGTAATCTACAATCCCAAAAATAATTTCATCTCACCAATCATAGACATCTCAAATTCATTTTGCATCTCATTAGCAAACTTCATGGACAAACCATCATCTCCTCCAAAAATGATATCATCAACAAAGACTTCAACAATCAAATATTTATTATGATCAATCTTGAAATACAAATTACTATCAGTAGTACCTTTGTTAAATCCAAGCTTCAACAAATACTTATCCAATCTTGCATACCATGCTCTATGGGCTTGCTTGAGTCCATACAATGCTTTCTTGAACTGGCACACCATATCTTTCTTATCAATCAATTGGAATCCATCAGGTTCTCCATTTAGAAAATTTGATTTGACATCCATCTAATAAAATTCATAGTTCTTGTGAGAAGCATAAGCAAGAAATAATCTTACAACTTCAATTCTAGCAATAGGGGCAAAGGTCTCTTCAAAATCAATTCCTTCTATCTGTGAATATCCTTTACATAATAGTCTTCCTTTGTTTCTAACCACTTCACCTTGCTCATTCAATTTGTTTCTAAAGACCCATTTAGTTCCAATTACATTCTTGTCCTTAGGTCTGGCTGCAAGAATCCATGTATCTTTTTTCTTAATCTATTTTAACTCTTCTTTCATTGCTTCAATCCAATGCTCATCTTTAGATGCTTCATTCACACTAGTAGGCTTAGTCTTTGAAATCAAGCAATATTTTTCTACAATTTTTCTCCTAGTCTAGACACCTTTGTTCTTATCACCTATAATGTATTCTTCTAAATGATTTAGTCTTACATACCTCATAGTCCTTTTAGGATTTTCTTCAACTTAAGGTTATTTTGATCTCTTTTCTACAACTTCACTAATTTCTCCTTCTTCTTCATTTTCTTGATTTACCAGATTGATTTTCACTTGATTTGTAGTTTGAACTTGATTTCCTTCATTTGTACTATCATCCTAATCATTAGAATCATATCCATAGGTTCTGGATGGTGTACCTAAGTCTTCATCAACAATAAATATCTTCAAGATCTTTAAAGCTATGGTTGAGATAGAGATAGGTTTGAAGGTTAAATGTCTGAGATCGGATGGAGGTGGTGAATTCACATCCAGTGAATTTAATTCTTTTTGGGAAGAACATGGAGTAAAGAGACAATTATATACATCATAGACCCCTCAGAAAAATGGTGTTGTGGAAAGGAAGAAAAGAACAATTGAAGATGCTGCTAGAACAATAATTTTTGAAGGAAATATTCCTCATATCTATTGGAGAGAAGCTGTGAGCACTGTTGTGTACACACTCAACTAGGTACAAATCAAAGGTGATATTGGTAAGACCCCTTTTGAGCTATGGACTAGTAAAAATACTATTGTTAAATACTTCAAGATATTTAGAAGAAAATATTATATTAAGAGAGATGAAGACATAGGAAAGTTTGATGCTAGGAGTGATGAAGATATCTTTCTGGGTTATTCTACTAAAAGCAACATCTACTGGTGTTACAATAAAAGATTGAAGAAAATTGTTGAAAGTGCAAATGTTAAGAAAGTAACCCATACCATTCTAGAATAATCATCAATGAGTAACATGAAATACATATAACCTTGTAAACTTCCAACCTTAGAGGGACCACATAGATCAGTATGCACAAGCTCTAAAATTCATTTAAAAAATGCTTTTTACTTTGAAATGAAATCCTAGTTTGCTTTCCCAACTAACATCCTTGCATATTTCATTAGTAGGTCTCACCAACTTAGGTAGATCTCTCATAGCCTTAGTGGAACTTATTTTGACAATATTATCAAAGTTAACATGACACAACCTCCTATGCCATAAACAAATTTCATAAACTTGAGCAATCAAATAACTTTTACTAGCAACACTCAAGTGAAAGATATTAACTTTTTTTTTTGTACCTAATGCAATTTCATTTCTGGAACTCAATATTTTTCAGTTTCCATCCTTGAATTGAAGATTATATCCCTTATCAAGCATTTTTACAACACTCAAAATATTATGCTTCAAGCCTTCCACATATTGAACATCACTAGTATTATGCTTACCATCAAGAGAAATGCAACCTCTTCCATGGATCACACTAGCTATGTTATCACCACAACTCACAACACCACCATCATACTTTTCCAAGCTTACAAACTTACTTTGGTCTCATTTCTTATGATGTGAACATCCACTATCAATCACCCATTCATCTTTTTCTTCAACTCAAGCAGCTAGGGATTTCTCCACATTTGTACAAACAACATATTTAGTAAATACAAGATTATTTTCCTTGATAGCAATAAATACCCATTCATGATCACTTCTATTTTCTTTATTAGATTCATCATCTGTCACACCTTCATCAACAACATAGTAACACTTCTTCTGAAATCTAGGCTTGTTATTTCTTGGTTTAGGAGCTCTTTTTGGACACCTTGATGCAAAATGACTTATCTTATTGCAAGAAAAAAATTTAAGAGGAAATTTTCCTTCATAGTTACCTTTTCCTCTTGGTACTCTTTTAACAATAAGTGCTTCCAACTCTTCTAGCTCTCTTTCTTCTTCTTCAATCTATCTGATTTCATCCTCATACTTGAATGTATTTCTAGATGAACATTCACTTGGATCATATCTTTGTTTATCTGTTTCAGAAGCAGTAGCCTTAAATCTAGATTCAACCTTAGGAAGGGCATCACCAAATTCACTCAACTCAAAAGTAGTCAGCTTACCAACCAACATATCTCTGGTTTATTTTGTTATAGTGTAGCACCCCTCCATTTTGCTTGTTTGATGGATCGGTGTTTTTATGTATACTTCACTTTTGTTAGCACTCTGACTTTGATACTTGGTTACTTTTGACCGCTATCTATTAAGTGATGTAAACATTATATTTTGATGTGATGGGATTTTAATTAGATGTTATCATTATGGCATGTTTTGTATTTGCATAGCAATTATTTAATTTAAAATGTCTTATGCTTTAATTATATTGTTGTTGTTAGACTCGTCAGTTTTGAAGCCTGTATTGGTGAAGGGGATGGGATTGTATCACTCGCTTGTGAGTGCCCTACGATTATGAGATTTCTACTTCACGGTGTGTCTTATTATATATATTTTTGCACGTTCGATATTCTCTTTGTTCGCAGGTTAACTGGTACAGGATATCGACTCCACTTGATTTCACAGGTTTGAGCATGTCCCTTGACCAATGGTTATCGATTGAGAGATAGTAGCTAGGTTTCCGTGCCAACTCGTCACCCTAGTCATAGTTTGTCGTCGGGTTTGGTGGTTTTGATTTGGTTCTTTCCTCCCTGGTTAGCTATTTTAATTCATATTTTTAAAGGCTATTAAATGGTGGGTATGGTTAAAGTGATGATTTAACATATCTAGTTCCAATGTTGAATATTATGTTATTTCATTGATTATTTTGGTTTAATTAATAAAATCATTTTTAGTTTAATGGTTAACTAGGCCAATGGTCATAAATTAAATGAAATAGTTATTTTTCCATTATTGTATATTTAGATTTAAATTTATAATGAAAATGGAAATCATATTAGATATTTAAGTTAAATGTTAATAAAAATAGAAATGTGTTTAAATCTCACTTTTTGGAAATTTTGGGGTAAAATAAAACATATTCTTGCAACTTTGAGATTTTTGGTTTTTAAATGAAATTATGAAATTTTGAAATGCATGAAATAGGATTTTGAAAGTAAATTGTTTTAAAATTTAAAAATAGAAAATACCCTCCAAAATCTCAATAAATTTAGTGGGTGGGATATTTTTAGGGATTTGACCAAATTTGGGGAAAGCTCTTTGTAAAGAAATAGAATTTCATTTGTTTTGCAATTTTTGATTTTGGTGGAGAGTGTTGCTATGGCTGAAGTTGGAGTTGAAGGAGAGATTGGAACCACCATTGTTAAAGTCTTCAAGCTTGGGGAGAAAACACTAGGTTCATCTTCATTTTTGTTTTCCCTTTTGAAATAATCTTCAAATTTCTTTTTTTTTTGTTGTTTGAAAACTCTTTGAAAACTATTTAGATGCAAAGAAAACCATGTGAAATGATTTCAAAATTTGCAAACTATGGTTGGAATTAGGAAAGAAAACCAAAACAAGAATTTGCACAATGAAAATAGGAAGAAAATCAAAGGAAAGAAATATGTTTTTCAAACTGAAATTTAAACCAGTCATGGTGTTGCCAAATTTATTTGGGTATTGCAAAAATCTGTTGTTCATTTGCACAATTTAAACTGGGAATTAAAATTTGGGTATATATTTGTAAATATACCTATGCATATGCACACACAGATATATTTACAAATATATACTATGTTCTTTTTAATTTTGTTTCTAGGAAAATAATTATGTTTTCAAAATATACAAGGGACTACCCTGTTCTGTCATTTTTTATTATTAAAAGTGGGTTTCTTTTAAAAAAAATTATATAAAAAAAAAAAATATTGGTGGAGGGGAGGGTTGTAGCCCTGCACCCCCCAAAGAGCCCCCAAGGGAGGCTTGCTCCCACGCAACACCCCCTAATGGGAGGCGCTATGTAGAAGCAACGCCGCTACCTACAAGCAACACTGCCCACACAACACCCCCCATATGGGGGAGGCTGGTGGCAACCTGGCCACTCCCATATGGGAGGGGCCCACTTTATGGGTTTAATTTAAAATTTATTTTTAAAAAATATATTATTTAATATTATATTTTATATAATAATATATATATTATATATATAATATATAATATATATATTATATATATAATATATAATATATATATTATATATTATATATATAATATAAATATATGTTATATGTATATATATATAATGTATATATGTATATTTTATATAAATTATTTTATTGTGCCGACTTGCTTAATTTCAATGGGATTTAGATATTTGAATATATAAATATATAATAGTATAAACTTTGAGTATATACTTTTATGTGTATATATATATATATATTTATTTAGTGTATATTGTATCCTTGTATAGATGAGTTTTAGTTGATTAATTTATTCTAAGTAAAAATAAAGGTTAACTTATTTTATCTAAATGTTTTATTTATCAAGTGGTTTTGATTATGGAATATAATTGCAAAACTTAGAGTAAATGATTGGTGTTTCAATACTTCAACATCGTGAAATGAATTTGGTATATTTGATTCGATAAATGCAAGTAATGGAAACTAAGATTGACTGGATTTAGGAAATCCTAACTTTAGTTTATTTAATTGCTCGAACTACTTTTAGTGTTGATTTGTTCTTTCTCGAGGTTCGTGAAGATAGAGTAAATGTGTTAAATTCTTCCAGATAGGGGTTTGATTATTGGTTTGGGTTGTCATTTTGATAGTCAACCTTTGGATTCCTTGGGTAGTGCGTCTAATCTTATCCAGCTTTAACCTAGTTATTGTGAATGGGATGTGTGGACTTGAGGTCTTGTATAGGAGTCATTCTCTTTAGGTTGTACTTGTGTACCCTTGAGTGTGTATTTACTCTACATGTTGTCTTAGAGGAGTGGCTTGCAATGAGGGCTGACACACAAAGTAGTGTCAGGAATTTTTTTTGCAAGTTAGTTAATTTAGTGATAACATAATAAAATTTTAGAGGCTTAGGTTGCATCAAACACTTAACAAGATTTATTTTTCCTCACTCATGGTCACAAGGGCTAGTATAGACTTGGGATGAGACAAGAAGGCCTAGAATGGCAAGATCGTTGTCTCGTCTCTACGTGGGGCAACTAATTTCTCATTGGTTTACATGAGGGGCTAGAAGTCAGTAGAGGTTACCAGGATATCCCGAGATGGGTGTCAGGGCCTAGGAAGACTTGCCAAGATATCCCATGTGACATTGTGATGACACTTCTCCTAAGTCAATAGTATGTTTGTATCAGTGATATAAATGATTATTTAACTCTGGAAGCATTGTAACCTTTGTGATATGTGATGTGGTACTTGTATTTATTTCTTTTTAGTTTTGTGTAGTCTATGTCTAGAGGTAGATGGTCTTGCCTAGGAATCCTTGTTACTATCTCCTAGCATAGGGGGTGAGCCTTCGGGTATCACATGGTTGGGTGGAACATGCATCTTAATCTGTTGGGTCGGCTCTTGTTCGTTTGGATGAGATTTCTAGTTTGGAGAGCTCGTTGGATCCAATTCTTCATGCTTTATTCTTTCAGTTATTAATGTAATATTATACCCCTCTTTGTATCGCCGTGGAAGTTGTAAATTGTAATCCTTATATTTTGGAAGTATTTCATTCAGGGAATGAGTGTTGTAACCATATTGTAAAGTATATTATTGGGATCGTGTGGAACTCTTATGTCTCTGATTTAATTTTATCTTGGATGGAATGTATGCGCATTAATTTGTTGATCAATTAATTGTAATGGTTTTAATTCATGTTCTTATTTGGGTTGAAGTAAACTCAGTCTTGTAACCTTAGGGGTTGTTGGCATTGTTTAGTGAAATTTTATGTTTTTGTTCTTTTAAAAAAAATTTATTGTATTTGTGTTGTTAAATACAACTTCTGCTAGGGTTGCATGGCGGGGCATTACATATAGTCTAGAGCTATTCAATAGCACTAGCTTTGACTTAGTAAGAATCAGGTAGGGATCTAAGCACTTTAGCAACAATCTTAGATTCATCTATCTTTCCACCATCACATCTAATACCACACACAAGTTCATTCACTCTTTGCATAAAAGTATTAATGTTCTCATCATCACCCATTCTCAACCTTTCATATTTCCCTTTCAAAATCTGTAATTTAGCAATCTTTACATTAGCATCACCTTCATACAAGGTTTCCAACTTTTTTTAGATCTCATAAGCAGTTTTCAGATCCATAACATTTTCATCTCGAAATCAGTCAAAGCACTCAACAAGGCTTCCTTAGCCCAAATATTATACTCAACATCTCTGATCTCAGTAGCAGTAGTAGGACCATTCTATGGAATAATATACCTATTACTTGTAATTCTCTAGTAGGTTTCACCAATGAACCTCAAATGTCACTCCATTTGAGTCTTCACAAAGAATAATTTGTTCCATCAAATATCAGAGTATCCTTCATATAACTTTCCATCTTGGATCACCTTAAGCTATTAAACATTTTCCAATGAACCTACTCTAATACCAATTGTTGGAAACACAAGGGAAAACAACTGAGAGGGGGGTGAATCAGTTGTCACCAAGATTCAAAACTTATTCCACTTATTAACCTAATTATCAAATCTAATTATTAACTAGGGATGTGCAGGATCATGATGGGCCAAAAAGTGGCAATATGATGGGTATTTGTAGGGTATGTGGCTGACAAATTTTTTCTTACCCAAAATTGATTAAATGAAAAGGGTTTTTAAAGGAGATTCTCAGCTTTCCAACAATATAAATTATGTTTTACTTTGAATTTAATAAATAATTATTATTCATTTTCTACTTGAATTACAATTAAAGTGTTGATTGATAGGCTGATTAAAAAAATTCTATAGCTTTCAAACAAATCATATTTTTTGAATCCAAAATATGCATCACATTCTATGCTTCACGTACTATAGGATTAAAAAAAGAAAAATTGAATTTCATGAAGTTGACTAAGTTAAGGTGGTCAGACATACGAGTTTTTATATTTTTTAAAAGTTGTAATAAAAAAATCATAATTAATTATTTACTTGAAAAAAAATTACAAAAAAATATGCATCACATCCAGACATGAGTCCTCTACTTGTGTCTAAAATCTTGTAAAAAAATATTATCATTTTACTATGGTTAGGGTGGTCAGATAGACATCTACTTCTTATTTTTTCCTTGAAATTTAATTACTACTACATTGAAATTTCAAATTTTCACCAAATAGATTTTAAAAAATAAAAAATAAACCTAGTAGTTTAGAAACTACATTCAATTTTCTATAGATTCTATTCTTACATATTTTTGAAATAATATAGATAACTTATTCAAATTTTTACGTCAAGTTACCTAACTCTGATTTTTCTAAATTTTTTGCCACTTAAGGGCTTGTTTTTTCCATGATGATCCTGCACATCCCCAACCATGAAAACATAAATAATCAACACATCAGAAACATACATAACACATTGTATTACAAAGAGATTTGGATTACAACCATCCAAATTTTTGAACTTAGAAAATAACATCTGCTAATGCCTGATTATAGTTATAGTTAAGCACATGACCAATTCTCCACTCTTATTCACTCTTATTTCACACTTTGCTCTGCCTTCGAATGATTTAGAACACTATTCACACACACACACACATTTGGCATACTTCAAATGAAATGAACAATCACTTATATATATCCGCAACAAGAAATTTCATCCCTTCATGTCGGCCACAAAGAAATAATAAAATGAATATAAGATATCATCCCAAAACATTAAAGATTATCAATGTGAATCAACCAAGGTTGGCGACAAATTAGTGAGGACCCAAAACAACATCTTCAACATGAATACACTTCAATTAATTAATCCTTGAAAATCCACAACATGCTATAAACACTATGTCATCCAAGAACAAGAAAAACATGAACACGATAGAGAAAATCACCAACCATGAGCACAAAAATCAATGTGTATGTGCAACAAAGATAGAGCAATCTAGAAGCATCCAAAGGCAACATGAATCACTAGATAAGCATCTACAACAACTGCGCTAACTGAAATAGCATCATCTTCAATCAAGAACACCAACTGAAGAAATAGAAAAACTGTTAGAATGAAAATCTTCACATGGATCTCTAAAACTCAATGTGGATAAACTAGATAAACTCAACAACAAACCCTTTAGTCCAAAACATCTGATCATGAAAGTACGAAACTTATTGACATACTAAACTTCACTTCACCACTCATAACCTACAACTCATTTATTACAATTTTCTCAAAATCCTCGACATATACAACTTCAATGCATTAATGCTAATAGTGTTGACATCAATGACAACTGCATATCAAAAACACAACCACAACATCCAACAACTATTTTTATACATATAATATCCATTTATAAATTTGAGAGTATATAGGAATCTATGAAGATCTTTGAGGGATTATCACTTCAATATCAATAATAATCATACTCATTCTATGATTTTCTTACATGGCTGATTTCATATATTCTATGATAATTTATATGATATAAATATCACATTTCATCAACATATTATATGGTTAGATAACTACACATAATAATTCAAGAATTCACGTATCTTTGTTTGGTTAAGCATGATGCATATAATTAGTGGTGTTCAACATATTTAAATTTTTATTGAGATTGGGCATGGAAATGGGAGCATGATGATATGGTATCATGTGTAAAAAACCCCTAACATAAAAATAGTTACAATATGAAGGTGGTTCCAAGTTGATAGATGTAACAATGATCATGGAATTGTCTAATTCAACATAGAAAAGTAATAATATTAATATATTAGGTAAAAATAGGTAAGTATATATCAATAATAGGATTGACTAAGTTGCATTCATTTATAAGTTTAAATTCAAGTTCATAGACTATTTACACAAGAGGTATGGCATGATTGTGTACTTCTTATATCGATTTTTATTTGGGAATAATATGAGTTGAAAGAGTGGGTTGATGAATGGTCTTGTGGATGTTCAGTTTTAATTAAGATATATTAGCTTTAACCTACACTAAAATTGGAATGGATGGAAGTATAAGTAGATAGCTTGGTGCACATAGGTATTATATTTTTAATAATGATATAAAATCAACATTTTAGCTTACTCTATTATATTTAAGGTCATTTAGTAGAAGTAAATTATTCATATATGTGATTCAATTTAGAATTCAAGTATATGTAGTTATTGTTGACAAGAATAATGAAAAAGGATTATATTATTACTTGTGTTGTTGTATATAGGCTAAAATAAATTGAATACCAAAATTCTTGATGGAGAAAATATTATTGGAACATGACTTATAAGGTACCCAATAAATAAGTTTTAAGTTTGGTTTTTCAAGGACTTAACACTCATAAGAATATTTTTTTAATTATTCTAACCTTGTTGTTGCATAAAATGTTTAATTGATAAAACATCATAGTTGACCAAATAACAAGAATTTGTGAATAAATTTGAGTCTAACCATGACATAATACTTGATGCTATAAAGAGTAGATCCAACCCAAATGGCGCATTAGATTGAATTGTTACACTAGCATTTAATTTTTATAATTTGTAAGTATATTGTAGAATTATTAAGTATATTAAGTTTAGCAAGTTTTTATTTTATTTATTTATATACTATTTCTAATGTAGGTTAGTGGTTCCAAGGAAGCATCAATCTATTCCATTCAAACAACATGTTTTTGATAGTCTAATCAATAGTAATGTGTAGTTTGTACCTCTCTTCTAGAGTATACAATTGTGAAAGATTCTTTGAGAATGAATGTCAACAATATCATTCCTTTTTTTGAAATCCACCTTAATGTCTCACTAAGATATAATGATATCTAAATTTATTAAAATATCATACACGAGTTCCATAAAAAAATTTCATGGGTTTTCTATGGATATCTAGGGAAAATAGTCAAATCATTAAAAGAAACCCATTTTTAGAATGATTTTTAGTTATTATTTTACTTTTAAAGTAAATTTTTAATTTTGTGATTGTTTTACTTGATAGGTTTTACATCAGGCTATAGAATGTTATTATTGTTAGGATATGGTGTTGTACAACATTACATAAGTTGATTTATTATAATGTTGTAATTAAATAATTATTTAGTTGTGATGCACCTTGGTGTTGTGGTTAATCACACTAGGTAATTATTTGGGGACCACTTGATGTATTGTAACATTGTATTATTATTTAATGTGTGGGAGACATGTGATAATAATTTAATACTGGGGGAAAATATTAAATAAAGTGATGTCTTAGTACCCAATATTAAATAAGGGGTTAGTGGTTTTATATTCAAATGGTTTTGTGGTGGATGGTTTTACCATACCACTAGTTGTATTTTGTGTGAGCTTGTGTCTATAAAAGTTAACACATGTGTAGTGGTTTAGGTTGGCTGAGTGATTTGGCTACCATTATTGAGCCTTTCTGAGGAGTGCATATGTGAAGCATGTCATGGGATGTGTGGATTCATGATTGGACACATGTGAGTGCATTGAAGGCTTGATGCTTCAAAGGTATTTATTGTAACTCTTGTATCGCTTTATTGCTGAATAATATGATGGAGTATGGATGCTTTTAGAGGTTGGTATGTTTCCCTCTTGATATTTTTCTAGGGTATATCTTGTGTTATCTTATGGCTTGTCTATTTGATCTATGTATTATGGTTACTTGTACACATGTTTATCTCTCATGGGCTATGTAGGAAATGGATTAAGATCATGGGTTAAATGAAATATTTCCTAAAAAGTGATATCAAAATTTTCATGGGTGAAGTATTTTTGTTATAACCCTAGTTTGAGAGTTTTTGCAAAGTTGAATCCATGGACATACATGTAAGGTTTGAGGCATTACAAGACATGGAACACATGTTGTAAGGTTTTGTATGAAAATTTGTGCTTTTAGGTTGTCAAGATTTGTTAGGTTTATTGAAGATCTAAAGTGTTCCAAATTTTGGTGAAAGAGGATTTCTTGGTTTGAGTTTTCATATGAGTGTTTTGAGGGGAAATTTCATAGATGACCTCTTAAGAAAAAATGGACCTCATGGTTGGATTTAGTTTGGTCAAGAGATGATGATTGATATAAAATTCAACATATTTTGGAAAAGTTGAAAAAAATGCAAATTGTTTTTAGCCACACAGCCTTTTAGGCCACCTAATTTTCCATGTGTAGAAAATTATTATTAAAAAATAAATTTGTCCATCAAAATAATTTGTAGAAAAATTGGTGTTGGGAATTTTATGAAAATTGTTAAAAAATACTTGCAAAAGGAAAAATATGAAGTTAGAAACTTTTTTAAAGAAAAAATATATATATATTTATGGGGGTTGGTGGGGTCCACAGACGTTCCCCCGTACCCACCCTACCCTGTTAGCTAATAGGCAGCACCATAGGATACTGTCGATATCACCATCTCTATCAGGGCCAATAGCCCTACAAGTACCATCCGCCAGTGGGTGGACCTGGTATTACCGCCACTTAAAATTTTTGAATAGTTTTTAATGAATTTAAAAATCTACCCATTGTTTTTAAAACCTATAAGACTCAAAGTCCTTGAAAATTGCATTTCATAAGTAGTCGAGTCTGGTGAAAGAGGACTATGTAAAATTTTTAAAAAGAAAAAAATAAACAAGTTTTCATATTATATGAAATCCACCACCAAAGGCGCCACCAACTAGTCACCACCGCCAGCGAGCTATCGGTGGGCCACCATACACCAACTAGGGGGGTCAAATTGTTTATTTTATAGTAGTTTTTCTCAAATTTATGCATGTAATTTTCACCCATGATGTTCGTTGTTTGACTTCTTGTAGTCATTAGAAACAACTTGTTGTGCTCTTCAATGTGGAGTTGGTTTGGTTCCTTGATTTTTCTAATTTGACATGTTTTTGGAGCTAGGAAGTTAGATGTTCTTAGTTGCACTATTTTGAGAATAAATTTTACATATGGAGTCGTATTTTTGTTTTCGAAGAGGCGTTGGAGAGAATTTGAAGTTTACTACATAGTGGTTCAAATTATTTATCAATATGAGGAGAAGTATTACTTTGGTACTTGTTTGATCACTTGTAGGAGCCTAAGATTTGGAGTGTGATTGTGTGAGCATCTAGATGAGTCAAGAGGAAAAAACTTGAGGGAGTGCATGTTTGTATATGATATTTATGATGGTACAACTGATTATCCATTTAGCACTTCCTAGTGCAGGTTTATTGGTTTTTTTAGAGTTGGGACTTTGATGGTGACATGTACATAGGTCGTCTTCAGTTTTGAGGACATGGTTGGACATGGTTTGAGACTTGGAGTCTCATAAGGGTGATAGTTGACTACAGGTACATCCATGGCTATGGTTATGGTTTCATGTATATGTAGGTACATTTGCTGCATTGGCATGATATGATCATGTATGTGGTTGTTTGGAAGTGATATAGCTTCATGTTAGGAGATTGCTCTTATCTTCTTGATTCTTATTTGGTGCCTTGACTATGATTACTCATTTGTGAAAATGGTTGGAAAATCATGTTGAACAGTTTGAATAACTAAGAGGGGGTGAATCAATTATTATAAAATAATTTTTTTGACTTTAATTTATCCAGATCAATCTTAAATTAATCAGATATTAACAAACATGAAAGAAAAAACTAACACCATGCACAATGAACACTAGAATTTACGTGGAAACCCAAGAAGGGAAAATCCACAAAGAATAATAATTCTCCATTATAAATCACCAGTTAAGGTGACATCGATTAAGGTGATTTTTACAAGGGCTCACTGTCGATTAGGCTCACTGCCTAGCTATTATAGGCAAAGATACAAAAATGGCTCACTTCCAAAAGAAAAAGGATCATTTCCTATTGAGAATGGCTCACTACCAGTAAAAGAATGATGAAAGGGAATCCACCACTAAAAGAACTATAACCAACAACACTAAATAAAATCCCATTGTCTATTACCTCTGGTCATACACTTTCACACACTTCGCAACGTCTAGATATTTAGATTTAGATTCATTGCAGTTTCTTTCCTAAAAAAAATTCAACTCTTATATCATTCCATTCTTCCATAATCTTTAAAGTTGTCCAAACATAATTTCATGATCTTCCTTATTGGCCAAATACAATTTGAAGTCGGTCACCACAAAACATTCTTGTAGTAGAGAGGAATGAAAGGTGGGCCACACAAAACCTCCTTTCTCAAATCAACATACTATATGATATCCAAAACCAAAGAATAAGATATACATGTTACAATGCAAATAATATGTTGAAGCACGTTAACCAGCTGCCCAATCGGCCTGGACCTAAAGAATGTATCTTATTGTGTTACAAGAGGACTGGAACTAGGAAAAATACAACCCAAAATATATCTTTACAACACAATATATGGAACCAAGCAATCCAGATCACCAAGGCACCAAAATAGAACTTTAGTCAAATAACCAACATATGTTGACATCAATGACAACCATTAATGACAAGAAGCAACTAGGATCATCTCAACACATTCCAACAATCTCCCCCTTTGTCATTGATGGCAACATTCATCAATAACAAACCAAATAATGTAATTTTAGCATCAAGGACCATCTTTATCTTCTTTTCTTCTCCCCCTTTGACATCAAAGACAAAGGAAAAAACTCCCCCTAATAAACTTACTTTGCTCCCCCTATGAGGAAGCCACCAAACAATGATCCAGATTAAAATGAGCATATAATACCTTGTACCGATGCATACCCCCAGTGCATGTTATTGTAGAATAGGAGGGGGAATAACCCTTAACTTTTTTCGGAGATACTCAAAAGTATCTTTGCTCAATGTTTTTGTGAAAATATCTACAACTTGCTCTTTTGTAGGTACATATTCAAGTTTTACTTCATTTTCCAACACCTTCTCTCTCAGGAAATGATATCTCATGGATATATGTGTCATTTTAGAGTTTTGTACTAGATTATTGGAAATGTTTATTGTGTTGGTATTATCACACATAATTGAGACCAGTTCATCAAATGATATGCCAAAATCCTTTAGTGTTTGTTTCATCCACAATATCTAAGTGCAACATGAGGATGCTACAATGTATTAAGCTTCAATAGTAGATAAAGATAAAAATTATTGTTTCTTACTTGACCAAGCAACCAACTGGGAGCCAAGAAAATAAGCTCCACCACTTGTGCTCTTCTTGTTATCAACACGTCTGACCCAATCAACATTTGTATAAGTTGTCAAAGTGAAATATGAGTCCTTTGGATACCATAACCCCATATCTTCTACACCCTTCAAATATCTAAAGATACTTTTTACTACAACATGTGATTCCTTTGGTTCTTGCTAAAATATAGCTGCTAAACAAATGGCATACATAATGTCTGCTCTGGTAGTAGTCAAATATAACAATCCTCCAATCATTGACCTATACATACTTGCATCAATTTTAGATGAATCATATTCTTTTGTCAACTTACATCCAGTAACAATAGGTATACAAACTAGTTTGGAGTTCTCCAATCTAAACTTCTTCAACAACTCTTTGGTATACTTGGACAAATATATGAAAATTCCTTTTCTATTATGATTTACCTATAATCCAAGGAAGAAATTTAACTCACCTATCATAGACATTTCAAATTCCTTCTACATTTCATCTATGAATTTTCTGCACATATCATCATTCCCTCCAAAAATTATATCATCAACATAAACCACAACAATCAACATTTGATCTGAGTGAGTTATGTAGTACAAATTACTATCAGTAGATCCCTTCTAAAATCCTTGTCCAATCAAATACTTGTCTAATCTATCATACTAGGCTTTAGGTGCCTACTCCAAACTATATAAAGATTTCTTCAACCTACAAACAACATCTGGGTTTCTTCTAAACTTGAATCCTTCTGGTTGCTCAATGCAAACTTCTTCCCTTATTTCTCCATTCAAGAATGCAAATTTTACATCCATTTGATATACTTTGAAATCCTTAAAAGATACAAAAGCAAAAAATATCTGGATCACTTCCATCTAGACAATAGGGGCATAGGTCTCATCAAATTCAATACCTTCGATCTGAGTGTAACCTTTGCAAACTAATCTTTCCTTGTTTCTCATTACCTTTCTATTTTCATCCAACTTGTTCCAAAATACCCACTTTGTTCCAATTACATTTTTGTCTACCGATCTAGGCAAAAGTGTCCAAGTCTATTTTTTCTCTATTTAATCAAGCTCTTCCTTCATTATCTTCACCCAATTATGATCATACATGCCTCTTCCACAAGTTTTGGCCCATTTTTCGATAGTAGAAACAATAATACTTTCTCTTGAGCTTCTTTACTTCTTGTCATGATTCCGTTATTCTTATCTCCAATGATTTTATTTTTTGAGTGGTTTTTTTGTACATACCTTGGGGTTTTAGTTGTATTTTCTAGAGCCTCATTTTTTTTCTTCTTCTTCTTCCTCTTTCTTATCTTTTTCTCCTTTGTCATCCAAGTCATCTGATTCATATTCAATATGCCTTTTAGGACTTCTTTAAACATCTTCATCTACTTTCACATTTGTAGTTTCAACTATCTTGTTCAGTCTCTTGTTGTAACACCAGTACACTTTGCTTCTTGTAAAGTAACCCAAAAATATACCTTCATCAGCTTTCTTGTTGAACTTTCCAAGATTGTTCTCATCTCTCTGGATGTAGAATTTTCTTCCAAAAAAATTGAAGTACTTTACTTTGGGGGCTCTTCCATGCCATAGCTCATATGATGTCTTTCCATACATCCTTCAGAGTAGTACTCTATTGAGAGTGTATATTGCTGTGTGTATTGCTTCTCTCTAGTAGATGTATAGTAACCCTACTTCCATGATCATTGTTCTAGCTTCTTCCTGAACTATCTGGTTCATTCTTTCCACTACACCATTCTGCTAAGGTGTTCTAGGGGTAGATAGCTATCTCTTAATGCCATGTTTTTCACATAATTTGTTGAATTCATCAGAAGTAAATTCTCCTCCTCTATCTGATCTTAAACACTTAATATTTCTACCAACTTCATTCTCAACTCGTGGCTTGAAAAATATTTAATTTTTCTAAAGTTTCTTATTTCTCTATTAGAAAATCAACCCAAGTGAGTCTAGAATAATAATCTATTAATAGCATGAAATATTTCTCACCTTGTAAGCTCCTTGTTCTGGTTGGATGTAACGCCTCGTCACACAACCCCAAAGGAACAAATAAAAAAAAAACATTTTTTTTAAAGAACATATTAAATGTATTTAAGTATTCCAACATTACAATGTTCTAAGTTGCACAACTAAATCCCTTGGGGTACATGAGGTGACATTACTAAACTAACCCATAACAAAGATAATAGATTAAACAATGATTAAACAATGATTAAACAATTACGTAAAATCATTCATTCTCACATCACCATTTAAAATGCCCATTAACAACAACCACCTTAATGAAAGTAATCTATAGTAAACCATACATGCAAAACACAAATGAATTAATCATAAAGATAATAAATATATATATTTTGACAAATACAACACAACATAATCAATAATTACAAATGATAGTTCACAAATGATTACATGGCCTGAAGATACATTACATCAATCTGATAGTACAATATAATGAACATATAATCAAATTGCATCAAGGTATTACCAACATATGTGGGAGAGGTACATCAATAAATAAATTACATTTGAATTATAAACATACATCTAGTACATAAGAACATTGGATCAACAACAACCGCCAAACCCTGTAATGAAAAATACAACTGCATCCAAAGGGAATCCAATGGGGTGCAAAGCACGTTCCACCCAACTACCCCTGTGCTGGGAGTAGACAAGGAAGGATCCCCAACCAAGCACATCAATAGTAAAACAAGACTAACTCTAGACAAGGTAACATAATGTCACTAAACCACACTGAAAACTAACAATGATGATTCACCAAAAGACATAAGAATAGACTACTTTCAAAAAATAACAATAAATCACTTTCCAAATAATACATCAATAAATCACGAAACACATCCTCAATAAATTTCAAGTCATAAAATCAAAAGACTAATTCCAAAGGACTTCAATAAAACAACACAAATGGAATGTTAGAGGAGAGTGTCATTGCATGGCTTAACATGGATTATCTAGACAACCTATCACAAGGTGCTGCCTCTATCTATACATGGATTATCTAGAAAACCTAGTTTAAGGTGTCACCTCCATCTATGGTTCTCCTGACAACCTATCTCAAGGTGCCACTCCATAGGGTTACTCATACGGAATCTTAACCTCTCATGAAGACAAGGCAACGATCTTGCCAACCACAGCCTTCTCAGTCCCCTTTAGTCTGTGACAGCACTAACAGGTGGATGAGGCATCACAATTATCAGTTATTGATGTTTTAACCACCCACCCATGATTAGTTACTTAGGTTATCACTGATTAATCTAACTCTATGTGGGTTACCCTAACAACCCCTTTGTGCATCGGCCACCACTTAGAGCCACCCTCTCTAGACATTCAAATAGAAATAACCAACACATAAGGGTTGTACCAACCAGATCACCAAACCAACAAATGGGACATCTGTGAGGAATAACCATCTCGCCAAAATCATCTCAATTACATTCAAAAAATGGTACAATCCCAGTGCAACTAAAATCCTAAACACAATCAAAGTATAGGCCAAGTATCAAATTACAAAATCAAATAAAACATCAATATCCCCACCTCTGGAAGTTCCTAAACAACAACTTAAGTTCCTATAATAGGATACATTAATTCTAGGGTTTCCCACATGACAAAAACCCAATTTAAAGAAAATCAAAATTAATAAAATGAATAATCTCGAGAGTACCCAAAATACATAAAACAACACCATAAAACCATTTTAATAAACAATAAATTTTTCCAATAAGTCAATTGCACAGAAAATAACTCAATTTAATTTTAAAGCACATAATTTGTCTCTAATTTTCTCAACTACATTATAGCATTGCAATTTTCTTAAAATTATCATCTTAAACACATAAACACAACATATAATGTCTTATATATATATACATAAAAGCATATATATATATGTATATATGCATAAAAGCGTATATACATATACATACATATATATATATATATATATACATACGCTTTTATGCATATATACATATATATATATATATATATATATATATATATATATATATATATATATAATAAAACCTATATATTAAAATCATTTTATAAAAATATATTATAAAATTTATAAAAATATCATTAGAAATAAAATATTATCTATATAATATATATATACATATAGATATAGATATATATATATATATATATATATATATATATATATATATATATATATATATATATATATATATATATATATTATATAAATATATTATAAATAAAATCAAATTATAAACAAACTTTAAAACAAAGAATTTAATTTATTAAAAAAAATCAAAGAAAAAAATTTAATAGCTTGCTTTGTGCCCCCCCACCACCTATGGTATGTACCACAGGGTGGCAGGGCCATAACCCCACTCGGCTACTATGCGAAGCCGGGTGTGGCTACATGTGGCCATAACTAGGGTCGAGGGTGGTACGACACCTGCCAACCACTCCCTCCCAAAATTTCATATAATTTTTTATTTTTTTTAAATTTTGTGTTATTTATTATTTTAAAAAAAAATTCCAGTTTCAACAAAAATAAAACATGATATTTGAAAATGTAATTTCATAGCATAATTTATTCTATAAACTTCAAAATTCAAAATATATACATTATATTAATTCAAAGAAAATAATATACCATATAATAATATATACTTATATATATATATATATATATATATATATATATATATATATATATATATATATATATATATATCTATATATATATATATATATATATATTTGTTTAACCATAATTTACAAATCAAATAATATGAATAAACTGATCTTCTATTAGTCCCAGTATAAATTTTGGTATTAAATTTTAACCCATAAAAGAAAATTGATTTTCATTTCAACACAATAATTTCCTAATTAAATTATATTCCAAAAATTCTAAAAAAGATTTTCACTATAGTTTTTCTACAAAAAAATTCAAACATTTATAACAAACAAATTCCAATCACAGAAACCTCTTTCAAAAAAATAGAGGAATTAATTTTCAAACATGGCTACAAGATTTTGCTCACATATTCAAAGAGAAGAAAACAATAAGTTTAAGGGAACCTAAAGTCCTTTGTTCGATGTAGAATCCCCTCTGCCACTTCTTCTCAATTTCTTGCCTTTTGCCCTCTTCTGAATCAATCCTTTAACCTTTTCTTCTAGAACAACTTTCACCTAGAAGCACACAACTATCTTTCTTTTCTTTTACAGACAAAAAAACCAGAAAATCCCTTCTGTGTGTGTAAAACTCTTTCAAAATAAAAATAAATAAAAATCAATAAAGCTCATCATCTTTTTCCTCAAAAATCCTCTGCATTCATTGGTTATTTTCCTGCTTTTAAAAGCACACACTTATCTCACAATTTAATTAAAATTAATAATTATTTTCATAAGAAATTCTCTACAGATTTTTCTAATTTAATATCAGGGAAAAGATAATATACAATTATCACCATCAATATTTATTTAATTTAATTACTTCCACCTTTAATTAATTAAATAACTTTTTAATTTACAATATATTTAAAATTCAACATTTTACTAACTTACAATTTAATCAAAGTAATGAAATAGCATTAATTAATCTTATAATATAAAGATTAATTAAATAACCACTAACCATAAATAAAATAAATAATCAACAATTAAACTACACAAAGATAAGGACAAAACCTCAATCATGACACAACAAAATTCAAAACAAGATGACAGACTTGAGACGGGGACACTTCCTTATCAACTTCCTTTTTCAACATTGTACCCATTGGGTTAATTTAATGCTCACCCTATCCTATCGAAACAGGTGGAATCGAGACTTTATTCCTATAATTCTTGCATACCAATAAACGTCAAGTAACACACACACACACACACACACATATATATAATTGAAAACATCATTTCATCAGAAGGAATTGCAGCGTAGTAGGGCACTCGTAAACTAGTGATGCTCCACTGTCCTCTCACCAAAGCTATACTAACAAATACAATATTAGATGTAAAGTAACATTGCTAACTAACTGATCACATCATAAACTAATTACTAAACCACTGCATCACAATGTATTATTGAAACCAAATTAAACATCATAGAATCACAACATCGACATATACAATATTAAGGAAAAACCATTGCATAGTCAAATAATCTAAACACCACATAAAGTATCATAAATCATCATAATAATGCCAAATGTAGCAATCAACTAAACTATGCATCCACACACACCAAGTTGGTGAATTAATCACCATCACAAACCAGTATCACACTAACACATAAGAGTAACCAATAGTAGCAAGGAGTATCAACAACATGGGGGTATTACATCCTCCACCTCTAGAACATGGCTTACTCCTAGAAGCCAGTAACTAAATAAAAGTAAGCACACAAAGATTGACTAGTTTGTTTTTAAATTATCCAGACTGGCTACTTTAACGACTTCCTTACTGGAAGGAATCCATTCCCTTCTTTCACAACAAAGTCTCCTTAGAGCTTCTGCCAAAGTCTCTAGATTTGAAAGAACAAAGCATTTGGAATAATCATACTGAAGTTTGATTTTCCATAGCCGTTTAACTATTTGGTCCCGGACCTTCTTCCGAGGTGTTTTCCTTATCTTCATCTTGGAAAACACCAAGGGATAGATTTCAGTTTAAAAACCCACACACACCGAAAGCACAGACAAAATAAAGGTACAAGTAAGCTCAAGAGTCAAATGCAAAGGTTGCCTAATGGACACAAACTACCCAAAGAAGCCAACGTTAGCAACCTTGGCTCTGATATTGGACCACATAGATCAGTGTGCATAAGGTCCAACAAACTGGTAGATGATTCTTCTTTTCTTCAAAATATTTCTCTAGTCTACTTCCCTTCTTAACATCCTTTGCAGATAGTGTTGTCTAGTTTGGTCAGTCTTGGAAAATATTTGACTACTCTTGTTGAACTTATCCTTACCAAATTGTTGAAGTTGATGTGACACAACCTCTAGTGCCAAAGCAAAATATCATTGGACTAATAAACTAAGCATATTTTTGTAGCTCCTTCTAGTTGATACATATTCCCACTTGTTCTTTTTCTAGCTGCAATAATAGTTCTAGAACTTTTCTGGATCTCACAACCATCATCCTGAAACACCACATTGTATCCTTTTTTTTACATCTATCCAACACTCAAAAGATTATGATATAAACCCTTCACATAGTGAAAATTGTCAGTTTTATCTTTTCCATCAAAGGTAATATAACCAATTCCAACAATCTATGTTTTTCTATCATCTCCAAATCTAACAAAACCTCCATCGTATTTCTCAAGCTTCAAAAAATTTATTTGATCACTAGTCATATAGTTCAAACATCCACTATCAATCAACCATTCATCTCTATTTCTTTTAACAAATAATGCAGCTTCAATGCAAAAGTTGGAGATATCAAATCTAGGTTCATCCTTTTCCACCAAAAACAAGCAACCCCCATGATCCGATTCATCATCTGAAATGCCAAGATTCTCATCAACATAATAGGCCTTCTTATTGATCTTTTTAAAATTTTAACATGTTCCTTTTTCCAGACACTTAGTTTCTATGTGACCAGTCTTTAAACATCTAAAAAATATAATAGGTAACATACCTTTGTACTTGTTGGTACCTCTCTTTAGCTTCCTTGTGAAGTTTGCTTCCAACTCATCTGAACTTTCATCATCCTAATCTTATTTTATCTTTGTGGCTTTGAAGACTATTTCTAATTTCTCCTTTTCTTTTCCAAACTTCCTCATCTCAAATGTGATCAAAGTTCCAAATAGTTCCTCTCTAGTGAATTTCTTCAAATCATAAACTTCTTCAATAACTGAGATCTTGTCATTGTAGCTTTCTAGTAGGGTCATCAAAATATTCTCCATTACAATTTCATCTGTCAGAGTGTCTGCTAGAGTTTTGAATTCATTTACTACACTGTCAACTCTCTGAAAGTAGCTTGCTATATCCTCACTTTCTTCCATCCTCAAGTTTTCATATTTGTGCATAGTTTTCAACTTCTTTGAAAATTTGACTCTATCATTTCCTTCATTTATTTATTTCAACTTTTACCAAACTTCATAAACGATGCCCAATGAAGTAACCTTTGTTAACTCATTTTTAAGTACTCCACTAAAGATTGCATACCTCTCTTTTTCATTCTCTTCATAGGCTGAAATTTCATCTGCAGAAGTAGGGCCAACTGTTGATTCAACATATTTTTTCTCAATAGATTTCCAAGTCTTGTATCCTAGAGAGATCATATAACCTCTCATCTACACTTTCTAGAAACTATAGTCAAATCCATGAAAGACTGGAATTTTCAGTTTGTGTGCCATTGGATCTACCCCAAGTAGTTAAGCTTTGATACCAACTATTGAATAGTTTGAATAACTAAGAGGGGGGTGAATTAGTTATTATGAAAAAAAATTCTTGACTTTAATTTATTCAGATCAATCTCAAATCAATCAGATATTAATGAACATGAAAGCAAGAAACAACACCATGCACAATGAACACCAGATTTTACATGGAAACCCAAGGGAAAACACTCAATTATAAAGCACTGGTTAAGGTGACACCAGTTAAGGTGATTTTTACAAGCCTGGCTCGTTGTAGGATGGCTCATTGCTGGTTGGGCTCACTGCCAAAAGAGAAAGGATCACTACCTACAAAAAATGGCTCACTTCCAAAAGAGAAAGGATCACTACCTACAAAAAATGGCTCACTGCCAATAGAAGAATGGTGATAGGGAATCCACTGTACTAAAATAACTAACACCAACAACACTATATGGAATCCCACTACCTATTGCCTATGGTCATATACTTTCACACACTTCACAATGTTTGGGTATTAAGATTAAGATTCATCACACTTACTTTCCTAAAAAAAATCAACTCTTACTTATATCATACCATGCTTCCATAATCTCTCAAGTTATCCAAACATAATTTCATGATCTTCCTTGTCAGGAAAATACAATTTGAATTAGGTCACCACAAAAAACATTCTCGTAGTGGAGAGGAATGAAACTTGGACCACACATAACCTCGTTGCTCAAATCAACATACTACATGATATCCAAAACAAAAGAATAAGATATACATATTAAAATAAAAATCATGTGGTGGAGCATGTTAACCAATTGCCAGATCGGTCCAGACCCAAATAATGTATCTTATTATGTTATAAGAGGACTAAGACTAGGACAGATACAACCCAAAAATATATCTTTGTAGTACAACATGTGGAACCAAGCCAATTCGTACCACCAAGGCACCAAAATAGGACTTCGGTCAAATAACCAAGATATGTTGACATCAATGACAACCACTAATGACATCAAGCAATCAACATCATCTAAACAAATTCCAAAAAATTAGATTTGTGTTTGATTTGGTGTTTGATTCTTTATGTCTACATGATTATCTTCTTTGATATCTAAGTTTGTACGTTACTAATGTGATGATGAGTTTATATGTTTCAGTGGTTTGATCGATGAGTTATGTAGGTGTGTGGGTTGGTAACTCATTCATTTGCAGTGGGATGGATCAGATGTGGACTGTCTATTTCTACCAATTTTTATTCATTGTTGTTGTATATTTCATTAGTTTTCCTTGTCTTTGGTTATTTGTGCATTGGTATGTTGTTTTCAGATTGAGAGGATGGATGGTTAGAGTACTTGAATATTCAAGTGATGGGACTTGTAGCATGTGGTTTGATCATGATGTCATGATAGCTCGTTACATTCATTAGTTATATACTTTCAATGGGAGCTTTTGATAGTGATGACTTGGAAGTGTTGTATTGGTTTGGTTTGTGATGCTTTGTTGGTGGTTGTATGTATCTTCTTGGCTTGTAGATCTTGTTTTCACTTGTACATTACTGATATTGTAGTTGAGTGTGTACAGACCTGGATGATCTTCATAGAGAGGATGGTTGTCATGATTCCATGTGTAGTGGTAGAACCCCTACAAAATTCTTTGTATTCCCCTTGAAATTTTGCAAAAATTGGCTAATCTCATGTCTCTAGGATTAGGTTTTCTCTTGACATCATTCCTTAGGGTTTATGAGTTGTTAAAACCCTTTCCAAAATACCTTAATTCTATGTCATTTACAAAAGTTATTTTTCATCATTGACCTCCTATCATTGGTTTCCAGTCATTCAAATTGTGACTTATTCCTTTTAACTCGTTCTATGAACTGGCCCTTGAGTCCTAGAAATATCATCACTACTAGTCATTTTATTAAAAAAAATTCCTTCATACTATGTGGGTAACAAGTCATCAAAATGTTTTTCAAGTTCAAGTTTTCATCCTTAGGTTTTATATCCTCACCCATCATTTATGTAGTAATGGCCCCTTTTTAAGAACTAACTAGTGGCATGTGAAGATTTCATGTACTATGAGGACCATTCAATCAATATGAGAAAATCCTAGCGACTCCCCATGTCCCCATTTGATTTTATTTTGCATTAAAATAATCTCATGGGCTACTGGGTGAGCGGAATGTGTTCTTTGTAGTTGCAGGCTTGACATCTTTAAAAATTCAATGGGTGATAAGATGGAACACATCAACAGTGGAGATGAAATGAAATAGCTACATCTTCATACTTTTTGTATTTAAATATTATCATAGAGCAAAAGGTGGATGATGCATGTCCCATTCTTAGAGGGACCCATCGAGCTATGAATGGAAGTAAATACTTCACTTGGAAGAGATCAATAGTTGAGGGTGAATGACGTAGGTCAATATTGACAATTTCCCACCTTCCCATGGGGGACCCACCTCTATCTCTTGTCTCTCAATGAGGAAGCAAGAGAATGCCACATGGAGTCTTCCGAATGACAAGAGAAACATTAGAATAGGGGAAAATATTAATGAAATATTTCAGCGCAGGGGTATGGATGATAAAGCCTATGTTACTAAAAGGGATATTCAGGCACGTGTTTCACAAATGAGCGATATGTAATAATCTGGGCCATCCATTATGTTCAATATTTATGCACACTACTAAAGGCTTGAGGTGTAAAGTGTAGGAATATTTAAGAATCTGGATTAAATTTGAGCCCTTTCCTGTCTCTCTGTTGGTGAAAGTTGTGCATGGATTAATACTCATGGGAGAGAGGGGAAGTTGATGCATGGAAATTGCTTCAATGCTGGAGAGATAGTGGAGCATGTGAATTACTAGGAAGCTCTACCACATGGTTTTTTCTGATTGGATAAATGCAATGTCTTCTTATAGTCAGCTTTTTCAAACCTAGTTGACTAAATCTAGATTGTTTGTCGATTCACTTCCACTACATGATCAATAGATAATATAAAAAGCTAATTTTGAGGACAAGTGAACCATTTTGGTTCATGTGAATGATCCATAATGGTGAACAAGACATAGAGCTACCAAATTGATAGTTTTAAAGCTATTAAAACTTGTTTTAAAAAAATAATTGAGAACAGAAAGCATTTTGCACATTCAGGGAGCTTTTGTCATGCTTTTCAAGCTTGTTTGATGTTGAAGTTAAGGTTTCATGCTTGTACTAAACCAATAAGTTAAATTTCTATTGAGATTATTTAATACTTGCTCAATTATGGTCTCCCAATATTTCTATTGTTAGGGTGTTTAAGTTTATGCATTTCTTTTCAGGTTTGACATTCATTTTGAGCAATTAGATGGTCCTACCTTGGTATAGTTTGTGTCAAACCCTTGATTGAGCTTTAGGTTTTATTTTTTGAAACAAAAAACCCTATCTTACAAAAACCCTTGAGTCATGACTCCTAAAGTGAAAGCATCTTCATCAAAGGGGAGGCCTCTAGCTCCAAAGTTCCCGTCAAAACCTTAAGTAAGGACCTAACTAATCAATTTCCACCCTCTACTGGTGAGAAACCAAAGGTTCAACCATTGTTCCATGGCATGCAATTTGTAGAAGGCTTGGTTGACAAGAATAGTGTTATTAGGGATGACACATTGCCTTACACCAGATGGGAATTGTTTAGCAACTAGTTTGGAAATAGAAATTGTGGTGTTCTAGTTTGTAACCCCTAAAATTTTGACTTGAGAAAATTAATTGTGCCAAATCCCTATATGGAGATTGACATTTTAAAAGTGGTGGATTCTAATTATGACCTATTCATAAGGATTATGAGGGTTTTTTATGGGGTTGATATGTTTAAAGTCACCAAGGAGGAGATTTCTCATGTTTTCAAGCTCACTAAATGGAGTAAGGACATGGTTCAAATTGATGAGAAATTTCTTAGAGAAGAATATGAGAAGACTAATAATACATTAAAGGCCCATATATTACCAAAATATATAGCAAATATTGAGGGTTTAAGGGCTACATTTGGTTTGATAGAGATCCCTACCTAGTTAATTATTTTTTTCCCTATTTCCAAAAGACTTTCTATTTCATCTACCAAATCATTGGGTATGACCCTATCACAGTTATACCCATGGAATGTATGTATATGGTGGAACATATCCAACACCCCCATTACTGCACATCATATGATTATGGATGGTTTCTCACAAAAAAAAATCATGAAGGCTTGGTAATATTGAAGAAGGGAAAAGTGGGAGTAAAATTCAGCTATTACTAGTTTTTTATGCATATGTTTTTGTTCAAAGGTGTAAATTACTTTGGGAAGGACATGAAACTTGAGATGATAGAGGGTAATATGAAATTTTGTATCCAATGCTAGGCTATTTTCCTATACAAGGATGATAGAAAATTTGACTATGTGGTCTTCAAGAATCTATTTGCCTCCAATTTGAGGAGAGCTCTAGTTGTGAACATGACAAGGATTCCCAAGGCCTTGCATAATTTCTTGAGACTCAAGGATAGGAGACCTAAGTTGGGTGTTGATCACAATTGGGGAGACATTATCCCCTATCCTAGATATAATATTTTGAGAGTTTATGGTGCAACTTCCTCACCCCACTTACTACCTAAGTATGTGCCAGAAAAAATTGGAATCCTTGAGGTGATATCGCAGTTGGGAAGTGTGGAAAATAAACATCTAAAAGATTAGGGAAAGGGAACCCTTTTCCTTTCATATACATTTTTTTTGGGATTTTTGATGATAAAAGGAGGTTGTTACAAAATTAATTAATTACGCAATCCTTTCTGCATGAGAAGAGCAGTAGTGAGGGATCATCATGATCTTGAAGGTTTCATAGCCTAGCTAAAGATAAGGAACTGGAGTTCCAAAATTTTCCACGTTTTCTCATATCTTGAGTATGTAGTAAGGAACTTTTTGATCTTTTAAAGTAGGATGATAGAAAAGAAAAATGGATTTCTTTTGACAAAATGCAAAGGAAAATAAGGGAAAAGGACCCTGAACTCACTGCTTTGCTAAAAATTCCCAATATAATGCAAAGAATGGAACATATGTTCCAAAATTTTGAGATAGTGGTTGGTCACCTTGAAGGTGAGAGGATAATTTAGGATAAATGGAAGGTCCTATGGAAGAGAAATAGAGTGGAGGAGAAATCCCTATTGTGGATGAAATGCCATCATACCATCATCCTAAGGAACACAAAATAAAGGTTTCATAAGGAGAAAAAACAAAGCAAAGAAAGAAGATGCAACTGTTGCTTCCTCTCAACAAGAGGAGAAAAGATCTCTCTCTCCAATGCCACAAATGCCACCACTATCTCCCCCAAGGTCAACTGGACCTAAAACTATTGATGTTGATTCCCCACCAGAACATGTATCTTCACTAAAAGAGCCACCAATTAAGAAAAAAATCCCAATAAATGGGTTTGGTGGATTATGATGATGATGGATCCAATGAAGAAATTTGGATATCAAAAGAGAAAATACAATAGGGAATTCCCTCTACACTAGCAGTAATCATTCCACAACAGTTAGGTATGAGGTTGAGTAAATCTGACCTTACCAGAGTGAATAATATTGATTATGTTAGAATTAAGGCATGTACAAGGTTCCTTGATGATGAATCCTTTGTGAAGTCTAAGGCTTTCATGGAGTTTTCTTACAGAGCTAAGAAGGAGGAGTTTGTCAACAATGTTTCATTGAAAAGAAGCCTCCACCTAGAGATACTTGATGCAACTATTCACATGTAGGTTTTAAGGGAGATGAAGGAAAAACTCCAAGGTATGACTATAGCTGAGGGTAGAGAGCTAGCAATGAAGAGTGGTGTCTCATTGTTTCCATTATGGGACCTAGCCTTTGCAATTTCCTTTGATACAATAAAAATATGTGAGAGACCCTTGTACATTTCTAAGGAGGAAGCTACCATAGCATTACAAGGATCTATATTCAGTGAGCAGTGGGATACACTGGCCATATGGACCTTATCCCCAAGAAAAAAGAATCCTAACATTACAGAGCTTGTTGTAGATTATAAGGGAGGTATGATAATAAATAGGGTTCCTAACACTTCATAGATTAAGGCTACCACCATATCAATGAATGTAGCAAAATTGACAAGAGCTATAGTGGATTCAGTGATTGTGGAAAAGGAGAAATTTAGAAAGTATTACAATGACTTTTTGGTTGATTATGGAAATAATCAACAACAAAAAATGCAGCTACAAATAGAATTAGCATTGTTAAAATAGAAATTGTAAAATTTACAATCAGGGGAACCAATGAATACTAATGCTACTTCTCCTACTCTGTCATGTGATCCAACTTCCACTACTCCACACCTAACAAGTTCTTCATGGGAAATTGTTGCTTACAACATGGGAACTATAACCATTTCAATTATGGATCCAGGTATATTAGAAGCATCCAAAGCAGAGGAAGATGTTAGTAAAGAAGAATTACTTGAGAAACTAAGGGAATACAAGGAAAAATGTCATAATCATGGGAGAGAAATAATTTTCAACAATATCAAGATTGTCACTACATTTTTGGAACACCTGAATGAGGGGGTCAATAATAGATTGAATAGCATTCATGCTAGCTACTCAACCATGAAGTTTTCCATAATTTTTTTTGATATTGATAAGGAGATAGCCATTCCATTAATGGAAACATGGATTCCTAGGTCGCAATAATTGAGTATGATGGTTATGGGAGCCAAGAATGATACAAACAAACCTAATAAACTTAGGCCTACCATCCAGATGGCTGATCAAATCCAAAAATTTTGGGGTAATATAGACCCCTTGGAAGCAAGGATAAGAGAGTTGATCAAGAATTTTCATGAAACATATCATTGTCTCCTTCCATCCTTTTTAATGGATGATGGTAACATTAAACCTTGTAGGTCTGGAGAAGAGAAATAAATGAGGTTATTTCATAGGAGGATACCTTGATTTATGAAGGGAATGATATGAGCATGTTGAAGAGAAAAATGGACATGTTGGCCCATGCTAAAATTGTTTTTATAGAGTTTAAAAAAGAAGAAAATCAAGTTGTTACGAAGAATTCACATTATAGGAAGAAGGTTGATGAGGTCATGACATTCAATTTTCTCACTGAAGATGAATTCTAGGCCCAGAGGAGTAGGTATTTGGATGTATTGGATGATTGAGTAGCAATTGTGGGGTGGCGAGTACAATTTTTGTCATGAATCTGCAACCTTGGTGAATAATAGATGGGAGAAGCACAATGCATAGCCTATAACTAGTATAGATTAGGATTTTTCTAAAGTATGGATAATATGTTATCTTCCCTCCAATTTGAAATTGATCAAAAGATTGCACATGTGGACATGTTCCTTATCTTTTCCATTTTTATTCTTTTATGATTTCCTTCATTTTCACTTGGTGTATGTGGACACATTTTGGGAGCATGTGGATATTGTTAATTCAGCTCAAAGATACCTTTTGGAAGGTAGGATCAGATCTCCAAAAAAAATGAAAATAACTTTTGTCTCATATACATCTCCCTCCATTTGAGGATGCAAATATAACTGCAAAGGGAATATATTTTGTAACGGTCCAATTGAATAGTGACATGTGTACTTTCTAGCCCAAAGCTTGTTTTCCTCCATTTCTATAAGAAGGAATTCAAGGCCAAAAGTAAGGGGTTCATTTTTTTGTAATTGATCATAGAGAAAATTGTAAAGAGAATACTGAGCATAATTGATTTAAGTCTTAGGTTCAATTTTGATAATGCATATTTAATTTTGATAGCAATATTCACAATATAATACAAAATGGTACAAATTCAAAGCCATTTTCTCTCCTATGTACTTGGTTCATGAACTATGAATAATATAATAAAGGGTTATCTTATTTGTCTCCATTGATTTTTAGTGGATGTACAATTTTGTTCTTGCTTCTTAATTTAAAGAACTAATGTAAATGCTTGATTGAAGCTATAGATTATGTCAAATTGAGTGCTAGGATATTAGTAAGAAGTGGTGGTTGAGAATATAATGTTGAATTGTTCTAATGAAGTATATTCAAAGCTTAAATTATGTTATGTGTTAAATTGTTATTAGGTTGCATAGGTTTTAAGTTTGACTCTATTCCTAAGATGAGACACCGATCTAAGTGAATATTCATAATACATTTTGTTGGTTAGCTCAGGAGCAAATCACTTTTATAAACAAACTTTACAATGGTTTACAATTTTTATAATTTTGTGTTTAGTTTCACCATTCTCATGCTCTAAATGTAGAGTGTTGTTATGAAGTAGCCAACTTCTTTGATACTTTCCTTTGTTAAGTTGTTATACGAGAATTATCTATTTATTTCAATGTTCATGATAAAATGGCACAAGAGTATCATATAAACATTGTCAAGATCACCCTCATGGGTTTCACAGAGCCTTAAGTGTAGAAGTAAGGGCCCAAAAATCCTTTACTTTTTTGTTGGCCAATCCTCACCATTATTGACTATTAAATTATGGAAGATTCATAGATAATGGCTACGATAAAGTTTGGTTCTCAAAAAATAACCAACATGTAGCTTGTGTCATGGTTCAATGGGATTTTTTTGGTAGTGACATGGATGCATAATTGGTTATGGTTATATTCATCTGATTGGAGATATTATTTCTTAGTTTATAGTATGCTTGATATTATGTGATGGTTTACTCTTGATACTAGTTTAGAGTTTTTGCATGGTATATATGTTCTCTTGAGACCAAGATGTTTGCATTGGTGTATGTGATCTCCTAGGAGGAGATAGTTAGATCATGTTGTCATGATAGGTTCCTAATTCTAAAATTGGAGCTTTGAAATTGATCAAGTTGGTTCTCTTTGTATTGATTATATTGATCATTTGCTTGATTACTTAATGATAGTGTTATGTTGCATTTGGAGTTTTACATGGATTGATTGGTTATAGGTGCTCATGAATACTTAGAGATGTAGGCGATGGTGTAGTGTATAAAAATGTACCCCTTTACATTGTCACACTTGTTTGGGCCCTCCCTATTAGAATGAGATTTATTTATGCCTTAATTGGTCATATTTTGTATATAAAAGCCTAATTAAATGCACTTTTTTGAGGATAATCCAAACATTTAACAAATGGAAAATCATAATTTAACATTTATGGCTATTGTTCCAAAACTAGGGATTTAGGACTCATATTCCCCTTTGGGCGTATGTGTCCCACCTAGGTCTTATGGCTTGGTTTTAAATGTTGCATTGAAATTAACACTTCTTGGAGTTTGTGTCCTAGGTTTAAGCCACTGGGATTTATACACCCAACCTAACATATGCATCTTGCTTTAACTTGGACCCATTTTAAATCAAATTGTTGGAAGGATTTTATTATACTATATCTGATGTCAACTTGTAGTGTTGTAATTTTAGGAAATTAGGCATAAGCAAGTATAAATACAAGGTTATTTCACATAATTTCTCTTAGTAATTAAAGTATTCAAGAATCCTAGCAATTTTGAGCTCAAGCATTCTTAAGGAAAGTTTATGAGATCAAGAGCATTCAATAGAAAACCATCAAGCATTTGGATCAATATTCAAGATTCAAGCATCATGTCAAAGTCTTCATGAATCATGTGTGTTTTTGAGATAAAATTTGTGATGTAGATTTGATGATTCAAGTAAGCATTCAAGATAAAGTTTCAAGCATTCAATCAAGAGTCTAGATCTACATCCATTGGATCCATTTCACACAATTAAATTGCAGCCTTTATTTCAAGGGTTTGGTGAGATGCAACATTACATTTGTTCATTCATCATTCCTTCATGTTGTTCTATTTCATTTCAAAGTTTAATTACCAAAATGGGGTTTGACCAAGGAAAACCCCTATTCCCTAAAAAAACAAGATTTTTCCCTCTTGATGTGTGATTGTAGATCTTGGTGAATTGGAGCTTGAAAATCCCTTGACTGAAAAGTTACAAAAGTTGTCAAAGTTTTCAAGTTGTCATCTTCACGAAAACTCACCTATAGGACAAAATTTAGACTTTTAGACTTGAAGAATTGGAAAAAATGAAAGCTACAAAAGATCACTAGAGGCTACAAAAATATTAGTCAAACCATAATACTTGGGATAAATTGTCCTTTCGGGCCTATGAGTCCCATTATACCCTTTTTTCCAATTTTCTATAGATCTTGAATAGTCACCAAAAGATTCTAGATTCTATCTAGATTCTTGTAGTAGGACTAAATTGCCCAACTTGGCATATCAATCCTGATACACCTTAAGACAATAATTGTTAGGGTTTTTAGATCTAATTTTGACCTCTCCATTCTATCAAGTACTTTTATGTTTCATGTTGTTTGTCAATTTGGTTTAATTCTTTCAAGTTTCTAAGGTTTAGTGCATTATAGTTTTCATTTATTTTTTGAAACTTCATTTAATGGTGAACCCATGTTTAATCACATAAGGAACCCACTAGTATCATTCCACAATCAAGTCCCTTAGTTGAGGAATATAAGTTCCTAATGAACTAAAGAGTGAATTAGGTCCCAAAGTTCCATCTCCCAAACGGTGGACACCTATTTCCTTTGGTTCATTTTGGTGAAACTGACCTTTGGACCCTTAAGTTTATGATTTGGAGAACATTGTATTCATAGACCTAGATTGTTGAACCATTGATTTTTGGCTCACTATGGACTTCTCTAACTCTTCTAGGGGTTTTCACCTAAAATGAGAGAGGTAGGCCAAAAAATGCTAAGCGTTCATTCAAATTAATGTTATGAAAAATGTTTTCTAAGCTAAATGAAGTAAACTAAATGAAATTAAATGGTTTACAAATATGAAATATGAATGCAAAACTAAGATTTAAACTATGTTTGAAAACACACTATGATATGTGAGCAATGAACTAAATGATGAAATAATGTAGAATTGAAAGAAAGAGGAGGAAACAGAGTGTACCTGGGCAATATTTGATGATTCTAGAATGTTGTGGATGCTGAATAAACTCACTAAAATTTCACAATGGGACTCATTCACCGAGGGTGGCAAATTAGTCCTCCTACTAGTGAAAAAGTTTCAGAACTGGTTTCTGACTATTGGGATCCAGAATATGAAAAAAATTAGATTTTCAATCCTAAGGTGGGACTCATTCACCACTATTGGCGAATCAGTCCTCTCCCAAAATTTTGAGAAATCAGGAGACAACTCTGCAACACCAGATCTAGAAATCTCTAATTGTTAGGTTGTCGAAGACAATTCTGCAGGAAACAAATTAAAAACCTTCTCCAAGCTTGAAATATGAATGAGTTGACTTGAAGCACCTAGTTGAATTATTTACCAATCTTCAACACCAAAAAGATTGTAAAATTTGCATACCTAGGTCTACAAACACACATGCAATAGGGGAAAAATGGTTGAGGTTTAGCAAATACAGGTTTTCCTTGGTCAAACCTCACTTCTAGTAATAAAACCCTTAATGAAACAATGAAATGAAAGAGAATGATAAAATAACAAAATGCAATTGATATTAACTTACCAAACCCTTGAGTGATGCAAATATGAAGTAGTATCAATGAATGCTCCAAAGTGCTTGAGTATTGCTTGATAAGATGTTGTAAGATGCTTGAATACTTGAGATGATGAGTGAATGAATGCTTGGATGAATAAGATTGTAGAAGATCTAAAATGAGGTGAAAATTACTTATTTATACAATCTTGTGCCTTAGTTAACCATTCATACCTCATCATAGGCTGATATCAAGTGTTTTTGAATAAAAACCTGAAAGGAAGTTTTAATTTTTTTGAATTTGGAGCCAATGGGGACTTATTCACCACCCATGGCGAATGGGTCTCACTTAGGACCTGAAACTAGGTGTCAAGAATTAAGTTGTATTTAATGTTGTTTGTTAGGCTAACATTTAAAAATACACTTAATTAAGACATATGAGGGCATAAAGGGACAAAATACAACATAAGAAAGGGATAAATAGTGAAATTATTCCTAGGAAAGCATGAAATATTGTTACAAGACTTTACAACACTTCAAAATAGAACTTGCTTAGTGATGAAAAGGTTATTTTTAGGTGAATTGTAATAAATAGAGTCTAGAAGAATGTAGAAATGTCTTACAAAACTTCACAACACCTTCACAAGATGTCATTATTTGAATGTACCTAAATATTCATGTTCAAGCCATGTTACAACATAAAATCAGAGCAAAATAGATCAAACACCATGAAATAAGACCTAAAAGTCCATGAAAATGACAACGGGCCATTTTTCTACGACACATTTAGCCCCCATTTTAGTGAGAGGATGAACTTGCTTCAAACTCACAATAAAATAGCCATGAACATCAAGAAGAGGGTTCAAATGCACTTACATTACTAAGATGGAATGGAAATGATCAAGAGGAATGATCAAGCCCCAATGATGAAGATCCCATGGAAAACTAAGCATAAGAACAAAGGAACACACAAGTGTTGAGAATCAGATGAAGCTTTGATCATCATTCCAACTAGTTGTGAATTAGATCTAGGCTAAAAGAGAATGTATACTCACTCTGGGGTGACAGAAATCATGATGGTCTGCCAAGTGAGAAGACCCAAATGTACTCACTTTGGGGAAATGGAACTTTTGACTATCTATAGGGTGAGATCGCCCAAAATGTAAGATACATATGCTAATTGGTATGCACTCACAAACACAAAGGTGGCTATGGGGAAAAGTCATGTCACTAGGTGGGCTTCCTAGTCAACCATATTAAAGTTATATCTCCTAATAAATTTAACAAGGTGATGCAAGGAAAAATGTCATGAACAAAGAGAAAGGTACCACAATCATGCAAGTTGCATTATACAAGGTGGCAAAAGATGAAAAATGAAAAAATGTAAAAGTGTAAAGTGTAAAATTTTCAAAGGAGTCTTGTTCAATTCATGCAAGGTCAATCACTTAGGGAACATTGTGTCTAATGTCTCAAAAAGAGGAACAATCAAAGTATAGTATATTCACAACTTAGGGGATGTAGTACATCACATCATCCCATCAAGAGGAATATAATATGCTGAGATAGTTCATAATTATGGACATCACACCCAATGTCATCCACAAAGTGACAAGCATATCATACAAATTACAAGGCTACACTAGGAACCAAGGACACAAATGAATTATGATAATGTATGCCACCCACTTTAAATGAATTGTGACACATCATTTTGTGAGCAATTAGTTTAAAGTAGTGAAGGAAAGAAAAAGAGAGAAAAAAAACAAGACATGAGAGCCAACTTGGAAAGGCCTATGACAAGTCATATGTTTCAAAGTTATGCTACATCATGTTAAGGAAAATGAAAGACAAAATAAAAGAGAGTTTCCCCCCAGAAAAGAGCACACCAAACACATAAGGGATCTATGGATTTGGTGTCAGTATGTTTGTTAAAGAAAAGTTTTTATGAAAGAGCTCTGAACTATCATCATTTCCCAAAGCACATAGAATTGGAAGAATGACAAAAAAGAGTGAAAATGAAAGGAAAATAAAATCCATTTTGGGTCAACATGGAAGAGACATTATGGTCTCAATGATTTGCATCATCCCTAAAAGTAAAATGCAATAAAAAAGAAAGAAAATAAAAAAGATTTTGGGTCAACATGAAGGAGACATTTCAGTCTCTATGTCTTGTATCATCTCCAAAAGGAAAGAAAAAAACAAAAGAAAAAAAATAAAAATAAAAAGGAACAATTGGGTCAACATGGATGAGACATAGGGTGTCTCTATGCTTTGCATCATCCCCAAAAGGAAAACACAAAACAAAAGAAAAAAAGACAAGAACCTTTCAAGTCAACATGGAAGAGACATAGAGTGTATGTATGCTTTGCATCATCCCCAAAAGGAAAATGAAAAAAAAGTGAAAAAGACAGACCTTTTGGGTGAACATAGAAGAGACATAAGGTGTCTCTATGCTTTGCGTCATACCCAAAAGGAAAACAAAAAAAAAAATTGAAAAAGACAAGGACCTTTTGGGTCAAAATGGAAGAGACATAGGGAATCTGTGTTATCCCCAGAAGGAAAACACAAAGCAAAAGTGAAAACGTGAAGATGCATGACATATATAAGAATAGAGATATGAATAGAAGAAGTGTACAAAGAGAGGGAACATAAAACAAATGATACACACATGAAAGGGAAAAGAAAATGAAAAGAGAAAATAAAAAAGGCTAGTTAGGTGAAGGCACATTAACCATCTAACAAGTCATCTAGCTCCCAATCATGTTCAGTGTAATGTGAGGGTGGTTGACTATCCAAAGGAATAATTGCAAGCACCGAACTAGAAGTCGTACTAGGTTCTTCACTTGGTGGAGAATTTTTATCTTTTAAGCTCATTGTAGATGAAAATAAAGAGTTTAAATCATTATGCACTTCTTTATCATTATCATCAAGATTAATGACAATGGTAGGGAAAAGGGTGATTTCTAAGGATGGATGTATCAAAACCTATGATTTTTGGATGGGTTCATTTTGTTGTGATTGTTTCACTGGACTGTCTTGTGGTAGGTCAGGAGAAGGAGGGTGGTCATCTATTACTTTTTTCAAAGGTGGTGGTTTATTTTCTATATTTTCTTCCATGTGAGATTGACAAGCAAGGAGACGATGACGATACCTTCATTCCCTAGCACCATGGTTTTTTTTATTTCTATTTTGGAGCTATTGAGGTGTAAGAGTAGTTTGAGTCATCATAGGTTTTTATAATTTTGAAGAGCGAAGAGAAAAAGAAGCTGAAGAGGATGGGTCAACAACTTTCTCTTTTGCTTTATACACTTGTTTAATATGAGGAGGCATGATAGGGTTGTTTCATTTTCCCTTGGTCATTTAAATGATGGTTGGGAAGTATCTAGGGGTGGTTGTTTAGGAGGTTGTATGGTTTTCTCAATGTTAGACTCAGGTTGAAGCATGGTTTCATCTATGATAGGAGGTGTGAAAGTGTATGGGAATGTGTTACGAAGATACAATTTGGCTATCCTTTTGGCTTTGAACTTTTGATAAGCTACAAAAAAGAAGTCCTTTCAAGGGGTGATGGGTTCCATGGGTTCAAGCCAAAATAATTCTAAGGAAAATTTACCTTTAGAGGATAAAGGATTAAAGCCACTTATGGTGTATGGTGAATACCTCATTTCCATGTGGAAACTTCAAACACTTGTGAACAAATGATGGGACCACTTTCATTGAGAAAATCCAAGGGTGGCCTAGCAACAAACGAAATTGGTCAAATTATGGAATAATTGAAAATGTTAAATCTAAAGTTTTAGGTCCTATCTATAAGGGGAGTACAATTAATCTGATCATAGGGCATACAAAACTAGTATGTGTTTTAATCCAGACAATTGGTTTATTATAAGCATCTTGATATAACTCATGTAATACTAAAAACTCCTCTATGATCACATTCTCACCAAAAGCGAGATCTATTAATATCCCATTACTAGGATTATCATAGATCCTACCAGCTATGTAAAGAGGACCATCAGGAAGCTTTTATAGTATATATTTAGCAGAAAAAGTGATATCAAGATATTTAGTGGTTTGGCCCTTATGAGGGATAAAATCTATCATAGCCACAAGTTGATCCATAGGACTATATATTGGAAAACATGCCTCAAGCCTACTAACATGAAACTCTTGAAAGAGAAAAATTGGTGAGACCCTCTGGAAGTCTTATGGACTAGCAGTTGTGTTCAAAGTTTAAAGTCACTGAGACTTTGGTTATGCCTTGCCGATGGGAGTCATTGGCAAGACATGTCTATCACTAAGAAGATTCCTATCTCTTTCTGTCCAGGCATACCTCTTGCCGACAGGTTGGTTCCAGTTGGTTATTGGGGAGACTCTTGGTGACAAGTGGCATCAGGGAGAGGTATGAACATTTGGAATGACTCATTCTCATAGAGTATGTCTCATTGAGGTTTTACACATAGCCGATGGATGTCATCAGGGAGATGGTATGAACCTTTGGAGTGACTCGTTCTGATAGCGCTAGTCTCGCCAATGGGTTGGCTCCTGGTGATCATCGAGGAGACTCTTGGCTGATAGGTTTGCATTCGGTAAGAACTCTTGTCAATGGATGTGGTCTCATTGATAGGATGGTGCATTCGATATGACGTCTTGGCTATAACGTTTCTCTCTTCGACTATTCTATGTTTGGTATGATGTCTCCCTAATAGCGATGGTCTTGCCGATAGAGCTACATGAGTTGAACATCAAAGTGAAGTCTTAGCGATATTGTTTGTCTCACCAATAGATTTGTGTTTGCTATGAGCTCTCGCCGACAATAGTGGTCTTGTTGATGGTTCTGCAGTGGACATCGGTTTGATGTCTTACCGATGGAGTGAGTCTGGGTGACAAGTTTGAATTCGATGGTAGTGACTCTTGCCGATGGTAGCGACTCTTGCCAATAATGAGAGTCAAGAATTGTGGCATCAGGGAGACACGACCTAGTGTCTCACCGACATGCGATATAGTATGAATGCCTTGACCGAATGTCTATCCTACATGGTTTGTTTTGGACTAATGGGAGAAACAAAATGTGAACTATTGGTAGTTGGAATATTGTGACCATTCCTATGTGGAAGATGAACAAATTGCGAGGAAAAATGATTATGCTCGGGCAATGGCTGATGATGATGAATAGTGTGAGATAACAAATTCTTGCTCGATTGAACATGGATTGAACTAAGTGAATTCATTGTATGTTATCTAAGAGCTATTCTATACAAGATTGATCAGTCAATATTGTTGTTGTAAATTGACATTAGAAAGTGAAGTCTATACTTTGTATGTAATTTTGTTTATTGTAATACAAAGATTCTTTTCTTGGTGTGGTGGGTTTTTCTACCATAAGGGTTTTCCCATGTAAATCTAGTGTCCAATTGTGTATGTTCATTTCTTTGTTCTATTATTCTTTTAAAGTGTATCTTAATGAACTATAATTGTAAAATTTAATGTCATATATACATTCTTCCCTAAGGTTTTTGATGTTAGGATAGTTTGTTCAACACCTAAGCTTTCCTTACAAGTGGTATCAGAGCCTAGATAGTTGTGTTATCCTTGTGGGAATGCTGGGTTTTTTGAGTCAATTCTATTTAGTGGGAGTCTTGTAGAAGTCTGGTAATTCAAATTATAGATTAAGATGGCAAGCACGTCAGGAAAGATTGAAATTGAGAAATTGAATGGCAGCAATTTTGAGTTGTGGAAACTCAAAATGGAAGATCTGTTGGTTGATTGTGATCTTTGGCTTGTTTTGTCTAGAATGAAGCCTATAGGAATGAAGCAAGAGGATTGGGACCTTGCAGATCAAAAATCAAAGGGGCCAATAAGGCTTTGTTTAGTAGACTTTGTTCTTCTAAATGTTCATGAAGAAAAGACTACATCTTCTTTGTGGAAAATACTAGGAGCTATTTATTAGGGCAAGTCCTTAGTGAATAATTTTTTCTTGAGGAATAAGTTGTACTCTTTGAAAATGTGGGAAGGAGAGTCTATTACTGATTATTTAAATGCTTTCAACATGCTAATTGCTCAGTTAGCATCTGTGGGTGTGAAAATTGGTGAAGATCATTGTATGTTGTTGTTATGTTCTTTGCCAGATTCTTGGGATCACTTGGTGATGGCTATTGGGAGTAAAACATCCACTTTTAAGATGGAAGATGTTGTTACTTCTTTTTTATCAGAAGAGATGAGAAGAAAATCTTCTGAGATGGTGAAGGAGGCTCTTGCTGTTAGAGGTAGATCGAAAGAAAAAGGTAAGAAGGACAAGAAGTCCAAATCAAAATTAGAAGGGAGATCAAAGTATCTTGGAAAGAAGTCCAAGGTGAAGTATTAGAATTGTGGGCAACCTGGTCATGTATGAAAGGATCGCAAAGAGGAGAAAAAGAAGAAGTATTCTTCTGACAATGATTCTTCTCATAGTGATGTAGACACTTTCATTGTAGCGTTGGCTACACAGGCATCGGATGATGTTTGGCTGATTGATTCTCGAGAATCTTTCCACATGACATCTCATAGAGACTGGTTCATTAAGTATGAAAAATATAATGGTGGAAGGGTGTATTTGGCAAGCGATTCATATTTTGAAATAGTTGGTCGTGGAAGAGTCAGAAGTTAATTTCATAATGGAAGAGTGAAGGGAATCAATGGTGTAATGCATATACCAGGTCTGGATTGAAACCTATTTTTTGTTAGTAAGCTGAATGATGTTGGAGTGCAGGTCTCATTCTTTGGAAATGGCTGCAAGATGACTAGACACTCAATGGTGCTAGCTACGTATTTTCATATTGGTACCTTGTATAAGCTAGATGCACATGTTGTGCAATGCAATAGTGTCTCTGTAAAGTCACAGAAGGCTACTCATGGAGAAAAGGATGAAAAATTTCTTCATAGTGAAAAATATATGCAAGTTAAACTTCTAGTAGAAAAGACTATGCTTTGGCATCATAGGCTTGGCCACATTGGTGAAAAAGGTTTAAAAACCTTGAAAAATAAAAACTTGGTTGAAGGGCTTGATGATTGTAACCTCGAATTTGAGTTTTGTGAACATTGTATATATGGTAAACAACACCATGTTTCATTTTACTCTAGTCCTCATAAATCTTTTGATTTACTTGATTACATTCATTCTAATGTTTTTGGTCCTGTAAATGTTCCTTCTTTTTCTAAATCAAGATATTATGTATCATTCATTGATGATTATTCAAGAAGGGAATTTGTTTATTTTTTGAAAAGTAAAGTAGAAGTGTTCAGTCATTTTAAGGAATTTAAAAACCTTGTGGAAAATCAGACTGGAAGAAAAATAAAATGTTTAAGGACTAAAAATGGCGGTGAGTTTTGTTCTAATGACTTTGAAAGGTATTGTAAAGATCATGAAATTAAAAGACATAAAACTACATCCTACACTCCGCAGCAAAATTGAGTTGTTGAAAGGTTCAAAATGATAGTAATGGAAAGAGCATGAAGTATGCTAAGTAGTGCTGGCTTGAAGGATAATTTTTGGGATGAGGTAGTTGCAACAACATGTTATTTAATAAATTGTTCTTTGAATTCCTCTCTTGTTGAGAAAACACCTTTGGAAGCATGGTTTGGAAAGAAGCCCTCTCTGAGACACATTTGTGTCTTTGGCTGTGAGGAATATGGATATGTGTCAAATGAAAAAAGATCTAAATTGGAGAACAAGACTATTAAATGTATTTTTATTGGCTATAGTGTGTGCATAAAATGATACAATCTTTGGAATATTGATACAGAGAAGGTTATATACACTAGAAGTGTTATTTTTCATGAGTTGAAGCCTTCTACTTTGGATATGCATTCAGAGAAAAAGTTAGAAGATAAAAAAGATGTAGTTGAAATTCCTCTAACACCAGATAAAGAGGAATTAAACATTCAAAATGTACCTGAAACTGAGGAGAGCTCAAGTAGTTCTAGGAGTTTTGAAGAAGAAGAACAACCTCAGCCTTAGCCTATGAGGAGGTCAACACATGAAAGAAAGCAACTGATAGGTATGGGTTTTATTTGCTAGATTCTATTTGTGCCTATGCTTTAATTTATAGCACTGATGAACCTAGGACTGTGAAAGAGGCATTTAGAATGTCTAATTCAAACTCTTGGTTAGAAGCCATGAATGAAGAAATGACATCATTAGAAAATAATGATACTTGGAGTTTGGTGCCCTTGCCTGAAGGAAAAAATGTTGTTGGCTGCAAATGGGTATTTAAAAAGAAAATAGGTCTGGATGGCAGTGTGGAAAATTATAAGGCGAGGTTGGTTACAAAAGGGTATTTCCAGGTAGAGGGAATTGATTATGGAGAAATATTTTCTCTTGTAGCTAAGCTAACGTCTATCAAATTTCTTTTGTCACTTATAGCAGCATATGACTTAGAGATTGAACAGATGGATGTGAAGACAACATTTCTTCATGGTGACCTTGAAGAAGAAATTTACATGTCCCAGTCTGAGTACTTTGTGGAAAAAGGTAAAGAAAAACTAGTTTACAAGTTGAAAAAATCTATGTATGGATTAAAACAATCTCCTAGAATGTGGTACCAGAAGTTTGAAGCATTTTTTTTTTCATTTGGATTTGTAAGATCAAAATTTGATCATTGTGTGTACTACAAAGCTAAAAATGATTATGTTCTTATTATTTCTCTCTATGTTGATGATATACTATTCATAGGCAATAGTAAGTTAATGATTTCTAATCTAAAATATCAGCTGTTTGCAAAGTTTGAAATGAAAGATCTTGGTGTAGCTAGGTATATTCTAGGAATGGAAATAACCAAGGACATGAAGAGTAGAAAACTTTGGCTTAGTCAGAGTAAGTATATTGATACTGTTCTGGAGAGATTGTGTATGACTAATTGCAAGTAGCTAGTTGTTCAAGTGTTGTAGGGAACGAAGCTATCTGTTGAAGACTATCCAAAATCTCCTACTGAGATAGAGGACATGACCATAGTGCCTTATGCTAGTGTGGTTGGTAGTTTAATGTATGCAATGGTCTATACAAGGCCAAACATTGCCCAACCAGTGGGAGTATTTAGTCATTTTATGGAAAATATTTTAAGGACACATTGGGATGTTGTGAAAAGGGTGTTTAGATATCTGAAGGGTACTTTAGAATATGGTTCGTGTTACCATGGGAATTTGGTTGAATCACAAAGGAATCTTAGCATTTGAGGCTATGTGGATTCTGATTGGGCAGGGGACATTGATAGCAGAAGATCCACTAGTGGATATATTTTCATGATGAATGGTAGTGCGGTTAGTTGGATGAGTAAGTGGTAGGTTGTAGTTGTTTTGTCCACTACAGAGGTAGAATACATGGCAGCAACACATGCCTATAAAGAGGCAATCTAGTTAAAATGTTTGTGTTCTAACATTGGGTTTGATGCAGGGATAATTACAATTTACTATGACAGTTAGAGTGCTATTTTTTTGGTGAAAAATCCTACTTTCCATGCCAGGATGAAACATATTGATGTGTAGTATCATTTTGTATGAGATATGGTGGAGGATGGAAAGGTCTCTTTAGAAAAAGTGGATACTCTAGAAAATGTTGCAGATGCATTGACAAAACCAGTGAGCACAGACAAGTTCGGGTGGTGTGCTAGTTCTATGGGCCTTAGTGCCCATGAATTTTAGTAGTTTTGTTGTGCTCTAGAGGTGTTAGTAAGATCTTGATCAAGTGGGAGATTGGTGGAAAACATGCCTCAAGATTACTGACATGAAATTCCTGAAAGAGAAAAATTAGTGAGACCCTCTAGAAGTCTTACCGACTAGCAACTTTGTTCAAATTTTAAAGTCGCTAAGTGTTTGGTTCTGTCTTGCTGATAGGAGTCATCATCAAGACATGTCTATCATTGAGAAGATTCCTATCTCTTTTTGTTTGGGCAAACCTCTTCCTAATAGGTTGGTTTTAGTAGGTTATCAGGGAGACTCTTTGGTGACTAGTGGCATCGAGGAGAGGCATGGACATTTAGAATGACTCATTCTGATAGAGTATGACTCAGTGAGGTTTTACACATTGGCAACGAATGTCATTGGGGAGATGGTATGAACCTTCAGAGTGACTCATTCTGATAGCACTAGTCTTGCCAATGGGTTGGCTCCTGGTGATCATTAGGAAGACTCTTGGCTGACAAGTTTGCTTTAAGTAAGAACTCTTGCCAATGGACGTGGTCTCCCAGATTCTGGTGCATTCGATATGACCTCTTGGTGATAGCATTTCTCTCTCTAACTATTTTGTATTCGGTATGATGTCTTGCCGATAGCGATGGTCTTGCCGATAGAGATACATGAGTTGAACATCAGTGTGAAGTCTTAGTGATATTGTTTGTCTCTCCCATGGATTTGTGTTTGCTATGAGCTCTCGCCGACAGTGGTGGTCTTTTTGATGGTTCTACAGTGGACATCAGTGAGATGTCTTGCCAATGGAGTGAGTCTGGGTGATAGATTTGAATTTGATATGACTCTTGCCGATGGTAGTGACTCTTGTTGATAAGGAGGGTTAGGCATTGTGGCATTGAGGAGACATGGCCTAGTGTCTCACCGACATGCAATATAGTTTGAACGCCTTGACTGAATGTCTATCCTACATGGTCTGTTTTGGAGCAATGGGAGAAACGAAATGTGAACCATTGGCAGTTGGACTATTGTGACTGTTCTTGTGTGGAAGATGAATAGATTGTGAGGAAAAATGATTATGCTCATTTAATGGCTAATAACGATGAACAGTGTGAGATAACGAAGTGTTGCTCAATTGAACACAAATTTATTTGAGTGAATTCATTGTATGTTTTTTGAGAGCTATTCTATACAAGATTGATTAGTGAATGTTGCTGCTATAAATTGACATCAGAAACTGAAGTCTATACTTTGTATGTAATTTTGTTTAGTGTAATACAAAGAGGATTTTCTTGGTGTGGTGGGTTTTTCTCCCATAAGGGTTTTCCCACGTAAATCTGGTGTCCAATTGTGCATGTTCATTTCTTTGTTCAATTATTCTTTTCAAGTGTGTCTTAATGAACTGTAATTGTAAAATTTAAAGTCATATCTACATTCTTCCCTAAGGTTTTTGATGTTAGGAGAGTTTGTTCCGTACCTAATCTTTCCTTACACTATCTTCAGTAACAAGTGGAGGTATATCATGTTGTTCATTATTTTTATCAACATCCATTTCATCCGTGTTTGAAGGTTCACTAGCCTTGACAAATGAAGTAGTGTGTTTAGGCATAGGATTGGTGAAAATTTGTAAGTTCTGGTTAGGAGGTGCAATAGGCTTATTGACTTGATCATTAACACCCATAATGGAAAAATGGCCTTAATCAATGATGTATTGAACTAAATGTTTTAGACACTTGTAGTGTTTAGTTTCATGTCCATTCTGGTGATGAAAATGATGATAAACATTAGATTTGAATGTGGGTGGTAAGGGCTGATTTGGATCAAGTGGTCAGACGGGTGGAAATGTGAGCATGTGTTGTTGAATTAATTGGCTTATTGTGTTATGGAGGGTATCGGGTAACGGAGTAAATTGTCTCTTCGAGTCCCCATAGGTATAAGGTACCACTACTATAATAGCTGCCACTTGAGTTTGAACATTGTTGGGTTGGTTGTGGTTGTGAAGGAGGAGGTGGATTAAACTATAAAAAGCCTTGATTTTGTTTGTGAAAGTTTTGCATGTTATTTTGGTTTTGATTGTTGTTTTCAAGTTTTTCAACTTAGTTAGAAGTGGATTTTGAATCACAACTTGAAACTGAGTTATGGTATTCACACAAGGTTGTGCATAAATGCATAAACGAAGGGAATTTCATCATAGTTAGCTTATCCTAAAGGTTTGTGCGAAAGTTTTTGATAAACATATTTTGCAAATGTGCATCAAGAATCTAGACATCAATTTGAGCATACAAGGATTGGTATCATGAGATAAAATCTATTACTTTTTCATCTATTTTTTGTTTACAGCACATGAGGCCAACCATTGTTCTTTTAGGTGTCATGTGCACTTGAAAGTGACTTATGAAAGCATCCACCAATTCATTGAAAGAACTAATGGAATGATTAGGAAAGTTGGAAAACCACTCTAATTTAGTTTCTTTCAAGGTCCTTGGAAATAATTTGGCTAATAGTTTATCATCAAGGAAAAAATCACTACACAAAGATGTATAAGCATTAACATGGTTGATAGGATCTCCTTTACCTTTGTATTTATCAAACCAAGAAATTTATATCCCTTGTGGCATCAGGGTATGTAATATTTCTAAGGATAAGGGCCTACTATAGACATGATATGTGTGTGGATTGGTTTGACCTTGGCTAATGGTGGAAAGTTGATGTTCCATGGAAGAAACAGTGTTAAGGAGTTATGTAAGAATAGGGTCAGGGCAAGTGGGTTGAGGTGGAAGGGAAAAGGGTGATGGAGTGTAGGTGATGTTAGGGGAAGTGAAAGGAATACTATGGGGTGTGAAGTTCGTGGAGGGTACTTGCAATGCCACAAGAGAAATAGGAATTCTAGGAAGAATCAATAAATAAGTAGTTGCATAATTAAACTGATGCATAGTTGTGTGGACTTGTGGATTGGTATAAGTTGGGATGGATACTATGGTTGAAGGGGAAGGAACTTGAGGTCCTCCTTGCCTTACAGGAATGGTTATGGATTGGGTATTAGAAGAGGCATGTTTATTGTAAATCTTGGAAATTTTCTTCATCACTTGGAAGCCATCATCACTTTCAATCAAATGACGAAGATTGTCAATGGCAAGTATGGCAGTGGTGGAAATGTTTTCAAGTGACAAATCTTGTTGTAAATGTGCAAAATCCTCATGAATATTAATGACCTTTTCTTGTGAGAGGGAATTTTTTTGGGTGTCAACATTCATTGGATGGAAAGGTGAAGTCATAGAAGTGGTATTTTCAATGCCTAATGCACCATTTTCCATACTAGGAGTAGGAGCTCATGAGATCGCAAGGTCCACAATGAAAGTGCTATCATGGGAGGCCATGATTCTATAACTTCTTCTCACTAAAGTATTATCAGTGGGGCACCAAACACTCATACATGTATGAAAAAGGAGGGGGTGAAATCAAATGCAATGCAAGGTAATCTAAGATGTATAAATGAAAATAATAGAGATGTTGCTAACTGTAAAAGAGAACTAACTACAAAAAATTGAAATGCAAAAAAATTCCAAAAATGTTGTTTAAAAAGTGCAAAGGGACTGATTCGCCCAAGGTGGCGAATGAGTCATAGTATGATGTTTTTTGTGTGTTTTTAAGACATTTTAAGATGATTTTAATGCTCTACAGAATGCAATCAAGGATGAAAAATGAAAATTTTCAAGTTTTTCAATAACATGTAATGCAAAAATGAAATCTAAATGAAGTTTTCACTAATGCAATATGAAGAGTCCTAGAATACAAAAACAAAACCATATACTAATTGAATGTTAATGAAAATGTAATCTAGGATGCAATATGTAAATGAAATAAAAAATGCAAAGTGTTCAAAATATGGGTTCACCAAAATTGACCGTTGATTTTTTGCTCACTATGGGCTTCTCTTACTCTTCTAGGGTTTTCACCTAAAATAAGAGAGTTGGGCCAAAAATGTTAAGGGTTCATTCAAATTTATGTTTTTAATGTTGTTTTCTAAGCTAAATGAAGTAAAATAAATGCAATTAATTGGTTTAGAAATCTGAAATATTAATGCAAAACTAAGATTTAAACTATGTTTTAAAACACATTGTGATATGCAAACAATGAACTAAATGATGAAATAATGCAGAATAAAAAGAAATAGGATGAAACAAAGTGCATTTGGGCAATGTTTGATGATTTTGGAATGTTTTGGATGCTCACTGAAGTCACTAAAATTTCATAGTGGGACTCATTCACCCAAGGTGGTGAATTATTCCTCCTACTAGTGAAAAAGTGTCAGAAACTGGTTTTTGACTATTAGGATCTAGAATCTAACAAAATTCAGATTTTCAGTCCTAAGGTGGGACTCATTTTCCACTGGTGGTGAATCAGTCCTCTACCAAAATTTTGAGAAATTAGGAGACAACTCAGCAACACCAGATCTAGAAATACCTGATTGTCAGATTGTCAAAGTCAATTATGGAGGAAATGGAAAAAAAACCTTCTCCAAGCTTGAAATATGATTGAGCTGACTTGAAGCACCTAGTTGAATTGTTTACCAATCTTCAACACCAAAAATATTGTAAAATCAACATACATAGGTCTAGAAACACACATGTAATATATGAAAAATGGTTGAGGGTTAGCAAATAGGGGTTTTCCTTGGCCAAACCCCACTTCTGGTAATCAAACGCTTAATGACATAATGAAATGAAAGAGATTGTTAAAAGTAACAACATGCAATTGCTATTAACTTACCAAACCCTTGAATGATGCAAATCTATAGTATCAATGGATGCTCCAAAGTTCTTGAGTATTTCTTGATAAGATGTTGTAAGATGCTTGAATACTTGAGATGATGAGTGAATGAATGCACGAATGAATGAGCTTGTAGGAGATGTAAAATGAGATGAAAATAACTTATTTATACAATCTTGTGCATTAATTAACCATTCATACCTCATCATAGGCTGACAGGTATGTACAAGATCATGATGGGCCAAAAAGTGGCGATATGATGGGTTTTTGTAGGGTATGTGGCTGACGACTTTTTTTTACCCAAAATTGTGAAAAAAGGGTTTTTAGAGGATATTCTCAACTTTCCACCAATATAAATTATGCTTTACTTTGAATTTAGTAAATAATTATTATTTATTTTCTATTTGAATTACAACTAAAGTCCAGATTGATAGAATTGAAAAACATCTATAGCTTTCAAACGGTATCACATTTTCAATCCAAAACATGCATCACATTCTATGCTTCACATACTATAGGATTAAAAAAAAAATGAATTTCATGAAGGTTTGACCAAGTTAAGGTGGTTAGACATACAATATTTTTTATTTTTTAAAAGTTGTAATAAAAAAATCATAATTAATTATTTACTTGGAAAAAAATTACTAAAAAATATGCATCACATCGGGACATGAGTCCTCTACTTATATATAAAATATTATAAAAATATTATCATTTTATTGTAGTTAGGGTGGTCAGACAGACACCTACTTCTTATTTTTTTCACTAAAATTGAAGTACTATTGCATTGAAATTTCAAATTTTCACCAAATAGATTTTTTGTTTTTAAATAAACCTAGTAGTTTAGAAACTACATTAAATTTGCTACAAATTCTATTCTTACATATTTTTGAAATAATATAGATAACTTATTCAAATTTTTATGTCAAGTTCCCTAACTCGATTTTTCTGAATTTTTTCCCACTTAAGGGCCTATTTTTCGTGATGATCCTGCACATACCCTGACAACAAGTGTTTTTGAATATAAACCCGAAAGGAAATTTAAAAAAAAATGAATTTGGATCCAAGGGGGACTCATTTTCCACCCATGGTGAATGGGTCCCACCTACAACCTGAAAATAGGTGTTAGGAATTAAGTTGTATTTAATGTTGTTTGTTAGGCTAACATTCAAAAAAACACTTAATTAAGACATATGAGGGCATAAAGGGACCAAATAAAACATAAGAAAGGGAGAAATAGTGAAATTATTCCTAGAAAAGCATGAAATCTTGTTACACGACATTACAACACTTCAAAACAGAACTTGATTATTGATGAAAAGGTGAATTTTAGGTGAACTGTAATAAATAGAGTCTAGAAGAATGTAGAAATGTCTTACAACACTTCACAACACCTTCACAAGATGTCATTATTTGAATTTTTGTACCTAAATATGTATGTTCAAACCATGTTACAACATAAAATCAAATAAAAATAGATCAAACACCATGAAACAAGACTTAAAAGGCCATGAAAATGACACTGGGCCATTTTTCTACCCAACAATTTCATTAGTTGAATTGCATCTGTGGCTTCTAAATCTTGCATTAGTGAAAAGTGCATATAGGTTGCATTTTTGTATCTTGCATCATTCAATTTCATTGGAAAACTATACTTGTAAATATTCATTGAGCATACAACCTACAAACCTTAACAAAAACTCATAATTTGTTGAATTTGGTTTAAAAACCCTAATCTAGGACTCGTTCACTCACTTGGGTGATTTAGTCCCTATACAGGTATTTTTCTATATTTCTAGGTATTTTGTGTTGTCTAGTTTTCACTATTTGAATAATCCAAAAACCCTAATTGGGACTCATTCTCCCATATGGTAAATTTAGTCCTGAATTAGGTCTGAATCTTCATTTTATAGCATTACAAACTTCATCTTTATGCTTATGTTTGTTGTTGTCAGATCTCTGATTTAGTGTGCTAATTTTTCTATTTCATTTATTTCATTATATCTAGCTTAATTTTGTTTCATTTTGAGTGCATTTATAAACATAAGAATTGGAATTAAAGCATATCATTTATATTGCATTCACTACATTTATCTTGCATTCATTGATTGTCCTTTGCATGATTTTTATAACTTGGTGCCCTATTGCTAATACTATAGTGAAACTCATCATGGATCTTGGGCTATCTAGCTCTTTCACTCATAGTGTTGAAACTAGTACACTAGGTATGGACCATACCCTTGAAAACTCTTTACCTTGAAGTAGTATGACAAGTGTTGAACATTGGTTTCTAGTGTCCCTCAAGAAAACCTATTCCAAATCCATGAAGAATTGGAAAACCTACAAAACCTAGTGAGTACTAAAAAAATTTCCAACACTATTATTCCTACCCTAGATAACATACACTGAATGATTAAAAGTGAAAAAGGAATAGAGATTGCACATAACTTAGCTCATATTTTTGGTAAACACCTTACCTCAATGACTGTTTATTCTCAAACTTCGAACAATGGTCAAAGTCAAGGAGGAACCCAAATTCCTCCTCCTACAACCATTTCCTCTCTTTCTAATTACACCAACCCTCAAGTTACCACAATGATGTAACCTACTAGTAATGTCATTCCTACCTTGGGTATTTCAATTAGCAACCCTTGTACCTTTGTGGCATCTCACGTCATATCTCCTACCACTTTACCTCCCATAAGTATTCCATTCACTTCCCCCTCAAAAACATATACACCTCCACCATATTCACCTCCACCCCAAAACAAAACCAATGATGCCATCCTTAACCAAATCTTACAAAAAATTTCATCCCTTCCAAGAGAATTTTTAAATATAAACTAAAATCAAAATGGCCAACCTTGATACTATGTTAGAAGAAATCCCTTATCCTTGGATATATTAAGAATGTTGATATCACAAGGTCTAGAGATTACTATGTTTGAGAAATATGGAAGGAAAGGAGATCCCTCTAACCATGTTTCCCCTTACACCACCTTATGTAGTGATTTTGTCCTTGAAGATAAGCTCTTGGCTAAACTTTTCCTTAGGTCCTTGAAAGATATTTCTCTAGAATGGTTTTCCTCATTACCAAATAACTCAATTCATTCATTCAATGAACTTGTTGAGGTCTTTATCAACCATTTCCAAGTGCATTTGAATCCTAAGATGAGATTAGCTGATTTGATGAGATGTAAGCAAAAAGATTATGAAAAGGTTATTGAATTCATTTTACACTACCAATTGCTTTATTTCCAAATTGACATAAAGATTCTTGATCCTCACCTTCAATGAATGTTCATTAATAACTTACAAAATAAGATGCAAGATAAGCTTGGCATGATGAAATTTCCTACTATCGTACACTTGTTGATGCAGGAGCATCCAGTGGTGTAAGGGCAATCTTGCATCACCCAAAAATAGTTAAATTTCAAGTTTCTCATTTTTTAGATGTATTTACATTTTTGGATACCCTTTTTGTCATAATGAAATTCCCAATTTACGATTTTTATTTTCTGTTCATGGGTTGAAAGATATTACAGTTTTAGTTTTCCAGATTTACACCTGAAAATCTTCCGAGTTAGATTTGAGGCACTTAGAGTTCCCAGAATGGCCCTGAAACTTTTCAAAATCGGCATAGTGGATTTTGAGCATGTTATTGACTTTGATACCTCTCCAATGGTTCAAACGGTTTGTGAATCGGAGCCCCAGATCAAAAGTTATGGCCCCAGAAAGTTGGTGCACTTTCTAGAAGATACAATTGCAAATGTTCTTTTGAAATTTGAACTTCAAGTTGTAATTTTTCGGTGCCAAACCGCCTAAGGTCAAATTTTAATGTTGTTTTGGCTCCAAACTAAAGAGGAGCTCTATTTATGGGTGGGTTTCTAATTTTTTGGGCAACTTTTTGGGGGACAAGCTCGCATATTGTGAAAGGGTTATTCTGTAGCTGTCTGTAACTTGCATGTGTTGTAAAACTTGGGGATTTGAGATCCTCTGCATGTAAGAAGCTCCATTTTCTGAATAATAAAATTTCTCTTTTTTGTGGGTTGTTTTCTAAGTCTCGGATTGCGCCCTCATCACTTGTGTACCATCCTTCATGATTATCAACCTTAGTTAGTAGTTGTGAAACAAAACCCACCTCTAGTAATCCTAAAAAATTTGAATCCACAACTCAAAACAATTACCAAAATTTTAGGAAACAAAATAAAGTATTTCTTTAAATAAATCCCCCTCAAAAATCCCAACATGTTGATACGCAAGTGGTTGCTATACAGAAGAAAAATCCTTTTACATTTAAGGATTCAACTAGAAAATTTACTCCCTTACACGATACCCACCATAACATCATGTTACAAATTATAGAAAAGAACTTGATTTCCTTATCTCCCATTAAAACTCTTGAACCTACTAAGCCATTACTTCCAAACTTTAGATCAAATTCCTATTGTCATTTTCACCATCAAAATAGACATGATATAGAATATTGTAAGCATCTTAAACACATGGTGCAAGATGTAATTGATTCCAATCATATTCAAATTGGTGGTCTCAATGATTGAGGTAATAATTTTGGTTCCCCTCCTAGCCAAAACTTTCAAATATTTACCAACCCCATGCAAAACCATAATATTTCATTTGTGAAAACTAGTGAAGCTAAGAATGATGTGATGAATGTTAATTAACAAATTCCTATGGATATTATGGTTGGATTGATCAAAATTCAACCTTGTAAGGGCCAAACTAAAATATCTCTTGACATTACTTTCACATGTAAAGATGTAATTAGAAAGGCACTTGATGGTTCCCTCTACATAGTCGGTTGAATTAATGACAAGCCCACTAAAGGGATAATAATTGATCCTTCCTATGGAGAGAATGCGGTTACTAAAGAATTCTTACTTGTGCATGAACTCTATCAAGAAACATATGATAAACCAAAAGTATGGATAAAAATTAATAATGTTTTTTCTTTCCCTATGATCAGATTGATCATTCATCCTTTAAAAGTTGGACCAAAACAATTAGATGTCTCATTGTCCATCATCCCAACATTGGGTCATTTCCGTGTGAAGCTTGGTTGTCCATGGCTACAATCCATGGAATATATCCCATCAGCTGTGCATAAATGTTTAAAGCTTCTATTTGAAAATGAGATATTTATTGTACACCATAGTGGCTTTAATCTTGTGTCTTCTTGTGGGAATTTTTCATTGGATTTCTTTTGGCCCAAACCTATTGAACCTATAAAACCTTGTGAAGATTTATTTTTAAAATCTTCCAAAAAGTTTAAGGAAAAATGCATAGTAGAGTTATCCCTTTGAAAAATTCCTCAACCCATGATTGAGCCTCCTATCCTTGATGAAACCATGATTGAACCAAAAAACGTTCCAACTAACCAAGACCAACCTTTGCCTATTTCCTAAAAATTACTGTGAGACAACCATAAAAATATCGTCATGCCTTCTAAGATAAAATAATGTTTACAAAGATAAAGAGAAAGTGGTTGAACAACTTCCCATGTTTCCTTCTATTCTTCCTCTAATGGAAGATAAGAAACCTATAGTTGATAAACCCAACCCTACACAAACAAAAATTGAAAATCATTACCAAAATAAATAGAAATTGTAGAGAGCATAGGCATAGATGTCATGCTATTACTCCAAGGTTAAATGAAGAGAACAACAAGAAAAATCAACATACAAACTTAATTGATGCAATACATGACGAGTCTCCTTATTTTCCAAAACAAAAGAATCCTATATCACAATTTCAACATCAACTAGCACCTTATTTGGACATTATCATTTGATCTCCTCTTGTGATTAACTTGGACAATGATGATGAGATTTCTAAAATTGATGAAGTGCATAATGAATTGAATTCATTTTTTTCCTCTTCTATGTGCTTAAATGAAAATTCTCTTAAGAATAGTGTTGAAATTTGTGCTTCCCATAGTTCAAAACTTGTTGTTGTCCCTTTGGCTAGTTTTCCACCTTACATATATACTAAACAAGATTGGGAAGTGGATGAACTACTATAGGTTGACTTGCATGTGCCTTAGTAGTCTTATCTTTGTTTTCTTTTTTATGTTATGTATGTGATTGCATGTGTTTAATGTGATCTCCCCATACCATTTTGTTTGATGTATCTCTATCTTTGAGACATTCTTTTATTTGTCTCCATATTCTTCTATATGTCATAAATCTTTATCTTTTCTTTTACTTGTGTTTTCATTTTGGGGATGATGCAAGGTGGCGAGACATTTAGGTCTCTTCCATGTTGACCCAAATGATTTTTTTTTTCTCTCTTTGTGTCATTCTTCCTTGATGCATGACTATTTGGGGAATGATGAAGTTTTCGACCTCTCTAATAATATTGTAGCAAAGACATACTGACCCTAAATTCATGGATCCCTTATGTGGTTTCGGGATTTAATTTTGGGGGAAACCCCTTTTCATGACATAGATTCATTTAGAAAAATATGACTTCGAATAGGGTTTCCAAATAAGATTTCATGTATTTTAGGAATTTATCATTTTCTCCTTTAAAGTGATTGCTCATAGCATGGTGTTTAGAAATTTCTTTAAAGTGGCTGCATACATTGGAATTATTATTTTTTATTTTGCAACTCATGTTTCATAGTGTGGTCTTCTTACTTTATGTGATGCATATTTCTCTTTGTGGTGACATTGGGTGTAATATCCTTCAAGAGCATGATCTCTCTTAGAAAATTATATTGCTCTTAGTGGCTTGATGTGACATACAACATCCCGTAAGTTATGAATCTTTTGTTCTTATATTGGCCCTCTCTTAGAGACATTATGAAAAATGTTCCCTAAGTTAAGACCTTACATGAAGTAAGAAAAACCCCTTTGAATGTACCTTACACTATTTCATATTTATAATAGCTATTATATGGCCACCTTGCATAACACACTTTGCTTTCTTGTAGATCCATCATGTTTGTTCATGGGAATTAGCATATGAAGTATTTCTTTCCTCATGGATCCTATCATTCATGTTGTGTGGCACCTTACCAAAATTATGAGGTGTAGCTTTGGTATGGTTACTATGTACGGGAATCTATCCTAGGTGTTACTTTCCCATAGCCACTTTCTTGTCTGTGTGTGGGTGTATATCAATTGTGTGTGTATGTGTTTCATTGGGGGCTCACCTAGTGGATACCATATTCCACTAGCCTATGTGAGTGTACATTATTTTTGCATAGTGGACATCTAGTTCAATTTGAAAACATTTTTTTTTTTGACAAATAGGTAAGGCTTTATCCACATCATATTGGACAAATGGTCAATGCTTGATCCACCCACTCTTCTTCCTTTTATTTCTTCTTTATGTCTTTGATAGTGTATTCTTGTATCTTTTTATTGCTTCATACATTATTCACATGTGTTTTGTTTTATGCCTATGTTGGTTTTCCATAGGATCTTGATCCTAGGGGCTTCATCATCCCTCTTGATCATTGCCATCTTGTCTCAATAGTGTTGGTACACTTGCACCCCTCTTGATGCAAATTCATCTACTTTAATGTGATTTTTATGCAAGGTCATCATCTCACTAAAGTGGGGGATAAATATAGTGTAGAAATTGTATCCCTTTACATTTTCACACTTGTTTGGGCCCTCCCTATTAAAGTAAGGTTTGTTTATGCATTAATTGGTCCTATTTTGCATCCACAAGACTAATTAAATACACTTTTCTAAGGATATTCTTGATGCAAATTAGGGTGGAGGTTTTCAAAACTATCACAATTTAACCATCTTTTCAATTTGGGAACCCTATCTTGGTGTCTTATTCTAAATTCTTTCAATCTTTCGTGTAGCACAACAAACAGTGAAAATTCCACATATCCTTTAGAGAAGGCCTCAAACCCATGAATTGGTTATCATTTAGAATACCCTTTATGCTCTTCCTCATCATATAGAATTTGTGCATAGACTTGTTTCAAAACATTTGCTTTTAAAATAAATTGCTATGCTGCCCTGAAGCCCAATTAGGCCTCTTTTACAAAGCAAGTATATGATTTTCCTTCTCCAAACCACAAAAATACATTCAAATACTTCAAATATATTTTATGGGGTCTGAAAAAACAAGTTTCATCAATTAAAAAATCCACCAACTCACCAACTATAAAAACCCTACCTCTACCTATCAATTCTAGCCTAATACATTGAGATATTAGGCTAGGGCTTGCAAAAACAAGTCCCTAACTCCATTTCTTGCATCTACAATCACTACCAAAATGAAAAAAATCCTAACTAAATCCATTCCACTAATTTACAAGGAATTTCACTAGTGGAATGGTTTAATATGCCATTTTTCCTACCAAACCCTCTTAACCTAGGCCTAGGGCTTATAGACCACCTTCAGTAAACTGGCTCTAAAATCCTTCAAACTTTATGAAATCAACTCAAATAAAAACCAAAACACTCTCAATTCATTCCACCATTGAATACAATTCACATTATACCATTTTCTGATTGTATAGAGCCATACCAATGCCTGTAGCAGCAAGAAAGTAACAAAAAATGTAGAAAATAGAGAACTTATTGTTTGAACTTCAAAAAACAACTGTAGAACCTTGCCTCAAATTTTTCAAGGCATATTTAACTTTTAAAACCAAAAAAAATGGTTCATAACCAATTTTTGAACCAAATGACCATTCCACTTCCAAAACATGACAAAATTGCAAAGTTGCATGTGCAACGTTTGCAGCATTTGCAAAAACTTAACTTTTACTCAAATTGACCCCATGAGACTCAATACATTGAAAATGGTCTAAATAGACCTTATTACACCAAATATGACTCAAAACACCCAAAAACTCAACATTGGACCATATTTACAAAATGAGGTTAGATACCCCTACACCATACACCTGAGGAGAAAAGAATCTCAAGTTCCACCCAAGATCAACTCTTGAACTATTGTTCTATGCTTCTTAATGTCCTCCTCTATCATCCATGTTGCATCTTCATGAGGGATACCTTGCCATTTCACTAGATATTCATTGTACACTTTATGCCTTGTCCATTTTTCTTCTTTTGTATCCAAAATGCTCTCAAGCTTCAAAGGATTACTTGATGGTAGGTCTTTGAACCAATCTTCATCTTGAAATCCTAATGTACTTGCATCTTCACCTATGATTACAGATCCTTTAAAAGGATAAAGGTCAAAAACATTAAATATTGGAGAGATGACCACTCCAAGAGGGAGTTCTATCACATAGGAATTTGCACCAAATTTGTGGACCACTCTACATGGCCCAATATTCTTCATTTGTATATTTGTATATTTCCCCTTTGGTAGCCTTTCTTTCCTCAAATTTTCTAGGACCAAGTCTCCCACTTTGAATTGAACATCCATCTTCTTCAAATCTACATGTTGCTTGTACTTTTCCACTCTTTTGAAGATTTTATTTCACTTGTTGTATGTCCTTCATTGCAACTACAAACTCTTCACCCTTAGCACTCCTCTCCATACAACTCAAATCTCTAAGCTCAAACACTCCCCTTGGCTTCAATCCATAGACTATCTCAAATGGGCTCTTTCCAACACTTCTATTGATAGATTCATTATATGCAAACTCAGTTTGTGGAAGAATGAGATCCCATTGATATGAATGCTCCTTTTTCAAACATCTAAGAAGATTCCCAAAACTCTTATTGACAACTTTAGTTTTCCCATCTATTTGTGGATGATAGAAAGAGCTAAATGTCAAGTTGGTTCCCAATTTCTTCCAAAAAGTCCTCCAAAAGTGACCTACAAACTTGCTATCTTTGTTAGACACAATTTTCAATGGTAATCCATGAATTCTAACTACCTCCTTGAAAAATAACCCAATAATGTAAGAAGCATCATTTGTGCGTTTGCATGGTATGAAATGATCGATTTGGATAAATCTATCAACAACAACAAATACACTATCAATTTTTTTTGATATTTGGGTAAACCAAACACAAAATCCATCTTGATGGATTCCCATGGCCGGTTTAGAATTGGAAAAGGCTGCTAAAGACCTGCATTAGTGCTTGTACCCTTTTCTTTTTGGAAAAAAACACAACTTGCAACAAAATTCCTGATATCACTTTACATTTTTGGCCAATGATAATATCTTCTTACCTACTCCAAAGTTTTATCCACACCAGAGTGACCCCCTATGCTTCTACAATGCTTCTCCTTAGTCATATTTTTCCTCATAGAACATGTAGGAATACACAACTGAGTACCCTTAAACAATAATTCATCTTATATCAAGAAATCAAAATATTCTTCATGGAAAGTGCCATCAAACTAACTATAGACAATATAAGCATCCTTGAAATCATCATCTTGTTCATGCATACCTTTCAAAGCATAAATAACTACATTTTGGAGTTTAATTTCTTGCAACAACATTTATCTTCTGGTCAAAGCATCTGACACCTTGTTTGATTGTCCTTTTTTGTGTTTTATGCTAAAAGTATAGCTTCATAGGTACTCCACCCACTTCACATGTCTATGGGTAAGCTTATCCTAGCTATTCAAGAAACTCAAAGCATGATTGTTAGTAATTAAAAAAAATTCCTTTGGAAGGAGATAGTGTCTCCATTTTTTCAATGCTTGGACCATTGCATAAAATTCTAAATCATAAGAAGAATACTTCTTCTTGGCCTCATTTAGCTTTTCACTGAAAAATGATATAGGTCTTCCCTCTTGACTCAAGACTACACCAATTTCATACCCACTTGCATCGCATTCTATTATGAACACCTTTTGAAATCAGGCAATCCTAAGATGGGTTGTTGAGCTATCTTTTGTTTTAGAATTTGAAAGCTTATTTCTACCTCATCAAACCACATAAACATTTCCCTTTTATCCCCTTTGATTCTATCAATGATGGGAGAAAAAATATTAATGAATTTCCTTATATATTTCCTATAGAAAATAGCATGAACATGGAAGATTCTTACCTCACTAACTGAATTTGGAGTAGGCTAGTTCAAAATTGCTTCTACCTTGTTGGGGTCCATCTTCAAAGTTCCTTTTGAAATCACAAAACCAAGGTAAACAACCTATTCTTTCATGAATTCACACTTTTTCAAGTTAATCATCAACCTTTCTTCATTCAACCTCTTCAATACCATGTCCAAATGATGCAAGTGTTCCTCTTTAGTCTTGTTAAATAGAAGAATGTCATCCAAGTATACAACTACAAACTTTCCTATGAAAGGATTTAAAACTTCATTCATTAGTCTCATAAAGGTGTTTGGTGCATTTGAAAGCCCAAATGGAATTACCATCCACTCATACAAACCCTCATTGGTTTTGAAAGTACTTTTCGACTCATCCCCTTCTCTTATTCTATTTTGATGATAGCCACTTTTGAGGTCAATTTTTGAAAAATAGCAAGCTCCTCCTAAACAATCCATCAAATACTCCATTATAGGTATGGGAAATCTATACCTTATAGTGATTTTATTAATTTCCCTTGAATTAGTGCACATTCTCTATTCTCCACCCTTTTTAGGTGTCAACATAGTAGGGACAACACATGGACTTAAAATTTCCCTTATGAGACCCTTATCAAGAAATTCCTATATTTGTTTCCTTATCTCTTTGTTTTGTTGAGGAGTCATCTTGTATGTAGCCTTATTGGGTAGGTTTTCTCTTGGTATAAAGTCTATGTTGTGGCCCACATCCCTTATAGGTGGCAAAGAAGTAGGGATCTCATATACAACAATGTATTGATACTTGTTCAACAAGGTTTGCATTTCTTTAGGCACAACTTCAAGCTTTGCTACTGTCATAATAGATTTGAGTCTGATTATGATTAAATACCCATGTCCACCTTCTTCTTTCATGGATTTCAAGAATTATTTCTCACCAACCAACATGACACTTGAACAAACTTGTGTATCTATGTTTTCATCTTGCAAATGAGTGAGTGTAAAGGAAACCCCATCTTTTTAAATCATATATTTATTTTTTTGTCCATCATGTTTTGATTTTCTATCATACTGCTAGGGTCTTCCTAACAACAGATGTCAAACATCCATTGGGATGATGTCACAAAATATCTTGTCTTTATATCCCTCAATGTTAAACTCAACCCATGTTTGTTCATTGGCCAAAACTAGTTGACCCTTATTCAACCAAGAAACCTTATAAGGTGTCGGGTGTGGGATCCTTTTCATCTTTAATTTTTCAATCAAGGTATGTGCAGGATCATCATGGAAAAAATAGGCCCTTAAGTGGTGAAAAATTCAAAAAAATCAAGGTTAGGAAACTTTACATAAAAATTTAAATAAGTTATCTATATTATTTGAAAAATACGTAAGAATAGAATCTATAGAAAATTGAATGTAGTTTCTAAACTACTAGGTTTATTTAAAAAAAAAATCCATTTGCTGAAAATTTGAAATTTTAATGTAGTAGTACTTAAATTTCAGGGAAAAATAAGTAGGTGTCTGACCACCCTAACCATAATAAAATGATAATATTCTTTTATAATATTTTAGATATAAGTAGAGGACTCATGTCTTGATGTGATGCATATTTTTTTGTAATTTTTCCAAGTAAATAAATAATTATGATTTTTTATTATAACTTTTTAAAAATATTAAAAAACTTGTATTTATGACCACATTAACTTGGTCAAAACTTCATGAAATTCAATTTTTCTTTTTAATCCTATAGTATGTGAAGCATAGAATGTGATGCATGTTTTTATTCAAAATATATGATATCGTTTAAAAGTTATAGATTTTTTCAATCAACCTATCAATCAGGACTTTAGTCATAATTCAAATAGAAAATGAATAATAATTATTTATTAAATTCAAAGTAAATAATAATTTATATTGGTAGAAATTTGAGAATCTCCTTTAAAAACCCTTTTTGTTTCAATAATTTTGGGCAAAAAAAAAGTCATCAGCCACATACCCTGCAAATACCCATCATATCGCCACTTTTTGGCCCATCATGATCTTACACATACCCATCATCTCCAAAGAAACCAAATTATTAGTAGAACAAGAATCAACAAAATAATTACATACCTTTCCTTGAGATTTATAAGTGTTTCTAAACAATGAATTTCTTTGTGGAGGTTTTGTTGGTGATTTTTCTAGTAGAACCTTGAAATTATCTAAAGAGTAGTCAACCCTTATGGTTAAGAATCTACAAATTAGTGGCCAACACAATGAGTAAAGAATTTTAAGGTCTTTACTCCTACACTTCAGGCTCTATGGTACCTAGGAGGGTGTTCCATATTATGTTCATGTGACGTATATCTAGTTAGTAATATATTTATACACAGATGAATTCCTATATATTGCAAATAATGTACTTCACTAAAGGTTTGGAAAAACTTTAAGTGGATGATTACCTATTTGCTAAGAGATAGGGGTAGTTCTAACCAAAACATTATTTTTGAAAATATTTTTAAATTAATATTGTTCTCATTTTAAATCCATGACTAGACATTCTAATAGCACATTTTATGCAAGATTAAAAAATGGAATAGTGCTTCATCAATTGGGAGGATGGAGTCAAATATGCAAGAACTAGTGATAGATAAGTTGTTTAATTCAAAATTTGGCATTATGTTACTAGGAAAATTTTGTTACTAGAGGAGCATCATGTTGTCCTTGTTGAGCAAAGAAAATTCTCCACCCATAGCTTGACCAAAAATTTTTATATCCATTTAAAAAAGTATACTCACCACAAAAGTTAGGAATTTTGGCACTTCCCCAACATACCAACTTGAGAAAAATCCACATTAGGACAATAAACAAAAACCAAAAACATGTTGAGGAGGAGGATATTGACAAGGTGGCTATGATATCATCAAAAACAAAAATGGGGCAAAGACATCACTCTGATTCATCAACATAGAGCATGCTCGCCCACGTCTACTTCATGGTGGAACTGGAGGAACCATCACCACTTCCTTGTTAGAGTCTTCAGAAGGTACCAGGGAGAGGGGATAATAGTCACCCTCTCAATTAGTATCATCTCCAATACCTAAAGGGCTATCAGAAACCTCAATGGGAGAATTATTTTTCCCCAAATAGACCTTATAGTACTTGCACTTCTTCTTTGCCTTTTTTTCATATTCAACCAACTATTTCCCCTTGAACTTGACTAGTTCTTCTGAAATAGTCTAGCTTCTCAAGTGATAATTGCTCATCACACCATATTTCTTGAATTTCCTACATGCCCTTCTACCCTTTGGTGTTTAAGGAGCTCCCTTTATCTCAATTTCTTCTTTAGGAAGATTTTCCTTAGATTCTAGCAAACTCAATCTCCTAGACCTCTGGACTAGCTTAACATACTCACATGACTTGCTCATCTTCTTAAAAACAAGAATAAGAAGACTAAAAGAACTCTCACCAATTTTTCTCTTAGACTAAAACTCAATTGCCAATATCTAAATGCAAATTTTGAATGAAGAAAACTAGCCATCGATCCCCATTATATCAAGCCATGCAAGCGTTCCAACCATTAATATTCAAGAAAAGCTTATGCATGTGAGCTAATAACAGTCTAATTTTACTTTTAAAATATGAACCGTTGATCATGTTTTAAAAACATATCAATGGATAATTATCATTGGTATAACCAATAAAGCTTTAATTGTGTGTTGTTAATTCTTTTTCCTAATTGGGAAAACCCCAAGTAGATATACATCCACTTTGTACACATATTTCAACCACATACTTAGCATCAATTAAAGCTAGCCATGCCATGGTTACCTGCTCACCCATGGGAATTAATACACTCGTATTTCTTCATAGAAAAATAGTGGGGATTGATCTTGATTTGATCAGAGAATATTGGTTTGTAACCTTGCTTAATTATAACCTTTCCACACATACCAATAACTATCAGAATTAACTTCCAAAATCCCCAAACATTTACTTTAAATAATAATCTAAAAAATAGCATCATTTTTATCACAGTGCCATTTTTGCCAAATTTAGTAGCATTCCAATTCTAGTAGTGTCCATAAGAACCTTTTAGAACGTCCATGTGGCACTTGCACACTTGCCCACTAAAAATATGGGACACAAGTGGCCCCCCCATGAGATGGCGAGGAGTAGTTAGGATCGACCCACATCACCTGCCATCGACCATTGATCTCCCTTAATGATAAAGAAATTGTCATCTCCAAAGCTTGGTTGATCCCAAAAGTGATAGATGTCACATTTCCCACTAGCTCTTGTGATCATCTTTCCTTAATGCACAAGATGGACGCACATGCAAGGAATGGTCCTAATGAGAACACATTTCACATTGTTCATCATTCATCCTTCTTGAATATATGTCTTCCAGTATTTTTAGAAACACTAGTCCCACCACCAAACATGACACGTGTCTATCGCTTGCTAGCCTATGTGTTTAAAATAATGTGAAATAAACCAACATGGGTGGATGGGGAGTGGTCAATATGTGGCCACGTTGCTTGATAACTGTCATTGATCTTCTTCTTTGTGACACCAACTATCTTAATGAAGGATAATGGACCCACCAATGCACCAGACGCATGGCTAAAGCCTGACAACCGATGCAAATAAAATAATATCAAATAGAAACAAACGGGTTCATGGGGAATGGTGGCAATCAACCCTTGATGATCATATGACTAGAGTAAAAGCCCCATTCTGCACATGACACAAAATTTAGTTTTTAAAAGGGGGTCACTACTAGGCTAACATGAATTTGACCCTTAGGAATGGGGATTTAACACATTTAAAAGGAAAATTAAGGCCAAGCAAAGGAAAAATTTGGTGTTGAAAAAGACTAAGGTGATTGACAAATCTAGACTCAGGGGCCCGTGATCACAACTATTTTCAAAGGAATAAGTGGCATCTTAGATAACTGAGGATAGAGAACATTAATTCAATGAAAGATTAGAATGACCAAGGGTTTTTTTGGATTTGTAGGCCAATTTTGAAATTTTTTAACAAAAAACCCTAACACAGTGATGAGGACACAATCCTAAGCCAAAATGAGGGTTCAAGCCAAATGATGCAAAATTTAAAATGGAACCAAGAATTTTTTGAGGGGTTCCATCAGTGGCTCTAGTTCAGGACACATGCCTCTCACAAGCATGGTGAGATTGAAAAATCATGGGTGAATTAGACCAAGAATATAATAGAAAACAAAAATAACCAAACCACTGAAATATATATACGGTTTTTACATAGGCCAAAAGACCTAAACAATGAGATTAAATCCCAACAATCTGAAGCCTTCACCTGAGGTGCAAGTTTTTAATATGCACCTTGCAATTTGACCAGGCTTCAATTTTTCTTGGTGGCCCCAAGACACTAAAATTAGGGCTTATTTTTACCCCTGTCAAAGACAAGTCTATTGAAAGAAATAATTCTTGTCCATCCACCTCTACCTCTGCTATACCATTGTAACATGTATAATCCTCCTCTTACAAGTAGAAATATGTGGTTACCCTTAAAATATACCTATTTACAAACATTATCATTAGCACTTCTCTCAAAATTTCTAAGCATATCATTGCTAATGTAATTTCTATCATTCTGCATTATATAACTAGACATAAACTACAAAATTTCATCACTACATGACAAACATATGTCACTTTCATTACATAAAACATATTCATACTGAAAATGGCCTTCCTTGTTCTTTATCAACTTATCATGCTCCATATGAATACACTCCAATTGAACTGGAAGTTGAAATTAATCAGACTCCTCCCAGTAATTGTCATCATGACACTCAACCTTGTCTACAACATCTATATTAAATGTAAAAAATTCATAGGAACTGGCCTCTAGGAGCTCATCAATGTGTTGCTCTGTTTTCTTAAGGCAATACTCTAACCATGTGTCAAATGCATCATGAGAATTCTCAACAAAAAGTGAATTATCTCTGCACCAATAAGGATCATCATTTCTCATCTCTAGTGAAGATGGAAGCTCATCAAATAAGGGATTTTCCATTACACTCATTTATGCCATAAATTCCTTAACCTCATTATCATGAAGATCTAAATCTTCCATATCATTACTATTTTTAGAATCATTATAATCACTAGAAGAGCATACATGTATATTTTCAACTTCATTTATATCCTCTATAATTAGCATTTCTAACTCATACTTTGAAATCTTTTCACAGGAATAAAGTTGTTCCTTCTCAACAAGACACATGTTTCCACTATTATCATCATAATTTTCATTTGTGGTAAATAATTAAATCTATTTTTTATGAGGAAAAACCTAACTATCAGAGGGGTGATCATACTTATTAACAACCTCACTACTACAAGAAAAGGACTTATCAACATTGCAACTATGTTCAGAATCTTCAAATTGATTACATAATGTTATGTTTTCTATAGGACTAGAGGTGCTAGAATCTTCAAAAGTCTTAAAACCACACATTTCATTTGCTTCAATAAAGTGTAGATTTTCAACCTTGGCTCTATTATCCTCTTCTTTATGTGATATCTCACTTCTTAACTCATGTGGAGCAACAAAATCATTGTTATCATAGGTCAAAAGCATGATAGTTTCTTAATGATCATCTCTAATTTGTTTAAAAAGAGAAAAGTATTCACATGCTTGTTTAAGCTCAACAGGCTTAAACTCCTTTGGTAGAGTATTCAAACCTGGTTCATAAGATTCATAAAGTAAATCATCTCACACTAAATTTTCAAGTCTATGACACTCAGAAATTGAAGAAAAAGTACTCATAAACCTTGCATAAAGATCATATGATGATTCTCCTCCATGTCTTCTTATGCAAGAGAGGTCTTGAATAGAGACTATAGGATCACAAATGCATACAACTTCTTGACCATTTTTTTGGGATTCTATGTGATCCACATCATTGAATGATACACAAGCTAAAGCAATAAGGTGTAGATGCTTTGACATTCATCTCTACTCTCTACCTTCTACATTTCATCAATATTTAGTGTTTCAGGGTAGAAAACACTTGTATCCAAATAACTCCTTTGCATTCCATATTTTAAGTTGTTTTGAATGTTCATGTACATCCCATATACCTGATACAATGTTTTAGGATCCTTATCTCTCAATAGATAGTTCATCTCACCATCAAAGGATCCCAAATAAACAACCAAACATATTGCATCACTTAGTCTCATATCTTCAGGAATATCCCTTAATTTTTTAGCAAATCTTTGGTTAAATGTTGGGACCAACCCATCCTCTTCTTTCTCAATGTTGATAAATTTATTTAGCATGGAACCACCATTTACTTTTTTACCAAATTTCTCTATGAACACTAATTTGAATTCACTCCAAGAATAAACAGAGTAGGTTGGTAAGTTAGAGAACTAATCCCTTATATCTCCTTTCATAGATTGAACAAATAATGCTATAATTACATCTTCATGATCTACCTCATAGTCATCCATTAAATTATTGAATTCTTGAAAATTCTTGTTTGTTGCTTCATTCTTTGTACCACTAAATTTTGGTAACTTATCTCTGATTTCAAGTGGAATAACATTTGGGTAACCATTAATTCCACTGATACTAATGGCTCTATATCTTTCAGAGTTAAAACTTCTCTTACCTAGCTAGATTTGATTACAAATCATGGTTGTACTAGGAACCTTACAAGGTTACATATACTGATGATACACTTTCTTATACCTTTATAAAAAAATTCTTATCAATTTTGTAGTCACAAAGGGTACTTCCATAATCTTAAGCCTTTAGAATGCAATTTTTTCACTTGATTTGCTTAAGACCATCTAAATTAATTTCTCCAAGAATAAATTATACTTCACCTCATAATAGGTTTATCAATCTAGTAATATAGAAGTATGTAGAAAAATCACTACTATTCCCTCTATTAGTGCTTATTCACTCCATAGGGAACCAAATTTTTCATGACTTTCAAATGTGGTTTTCATCTACATAATGTACACTTCATGAAAACCTAAAATATGAAGAATACCTAGATATATTGCAGCTACTATAGGATTTTCTTCTTGATTGGAAATAGTGTTGATCTAAAACTTTCTTCACATCTCTTTGATAGAGTCACCACCTCTCTACATAGAGGATTGAACATCAAACAATATGAAGCTACTTCAAAGATGAATTTCCTTCTGGGTCTTCTCCAATAGTAGAGTCACACAAATTATTTGAAATCTGCCACAACACAACTACTTGTAGGTTTGAAAACTTCTCAATATTTGAACTAGATGTTCAGATTTAATAAATACTATGACTCTGTGAAATATTAGTCTATAAATGGAGATTAAAAGTTACCCCTAGTAGAGTCATCATTTCTCTTGGTGATTTTTTGAGTAGAACCTTGAAATTCTCTAAAGAGTAGCCAACCTTTATGGTTAAGAATCTGCAAGATTAGTGGCCAACACAATGAGTAAAGGATTTTAAGGTCGTTACTCCTACACTTCAGGCTCTATGGGATCTAGGAGGGTGTTCCCTATTATGTTTATGTGAGGTATATATAGTTAGTAACATATTTATACATAGATGGATTCCTATATATTGAAAATGACGCACTTCACTAAAGGTTTGGCAGACCTTTAAGTAGATGATTATCTATTTGCTAGGAGATAGGGGTAGTTCAAACCCATACATCATTTTTGAAAATATTATTAAATGAATATTGTTCTCATTTTAAATCCATGACCAGGCATGCTAATAGCTTATTTTATGTGAGATTAAAAAATGGACCAATGCTTCATCAATTGGAAGGATGGAGTCAAATATGCAAGAACCAGTGATAGATAAGCTATTTAATTCAAAAGTTTGTGGACTATTTCTATAGTTCTTTGTACTATGAAAACTCACAATGCCTAAAAAAATAACTTCTTATCAAATCTTATGCAATTACTTACAGATCTACAACCATATTCAATCATTTAATCAACTCTTTTTAGTTAAAGCTAAAATAGAGTCATACATTCAATGGAACAACTGAAGATAAATGACAACACCATTGATATTTTCATTTATAACTTGTAAGAAGGATACATAGGAGAGTATTTTTTTTTAACTAAGATTTTTTTGATGTCTATAGCTTCTATAAAACTCATTTAATACTATTATGTACATGACTCATACCCAATATAATCTATTGTTCTATTCATCCATATTCTCTACGAAATGCCTTTCCTAAACTCAACTTTTCAGTAAACTATGTTAATACCTAAAACTTCAACTCATGTAATGAGCCATGAAATCCCTTTTATAGAACAAGGGAGTAGCAAGCGTAAGGATCAATTACATTTACATATAATTTCATTTGAATATCATTTGCACCAAAATTTGAAGCACTCCTTAGTTAGTTACATGTAATTAATGAGGAAAATGGAAGAGTAAAAGACCAAACTCCACATTCCTTAAATGAAGACATGCCAACTCCTCAAAAGGAAAAGTTATTTTTATTGGAGGAGCATCACCTTGTCCTTGTTGACCATAGAAGATTGTCCACCCATGACTCGAGTAAAATTTTTTATATCTGCTAGAAAAAGAATACTCACCACAAAAGTTAGGAAGTCTAGAATTTCCCCAACATACCATCCTGAAATAAATCCACATAAACATAAGCAACAAAAACCACAAAAATGTTGAGGAGGGTGATCATGACAAGGTGGCTATGGTATCATAAAAAAATGGGGGTAGAGATATCACTTTAAGTCATCAACATCAGAGTATGCTCACCCATGTCTTGTTCATGGTGGAACTGGAGGAACCATCATCACTTCCTCATTAGAGTCTTCATAAGGTACCATGGAGATGGGATAATAGTCACCCTCTAAATCAATATCACCTCCACTACCTAAAGGGCTATCAGAAACCTCGACAGGAGAATTATTTTTCCATAGATAGGCCTTATGGTACTTGCACTTCTTCTTTTCCTTCTTTTCATATTCAACTAACTCTTTCCCCTTGAACTTGACCAGTTCTTCTAAAATGGTTCGGCTTCTCAAGTGATAATTTCCCCTCACAACATATTTCTTGAATTTCCTACATACCCTTCTACCGTTTGGTGTTTTAGGGGATCCCTTTGTCTCCATTTTTTCTTCAAGAGCATTTTGCTTAGATTCCAAAAATCTCAAAATCTCCTAGACCTTCGAACTCGCTTAACAAACTCACCTGACTTGCTCATCTTCTCAGAAACCAAAATAAGAAGACTCAGAAAAATCTCACCAATTCTACTCTCAGAATAAAACTCAATTTCCAATCTCTAAATGCAAATTTTGAATGAAGAAAATTGGATATTGGTCCCCATTATATCGAGCCATGCAAGCATTCCAACCATTAATATTCAAGAAAATATTATGCATGCAAGCTGAAAACAATCTTCTTTGATTTATAAAATCTCAACCATTGATCATGTTTTAAAAACATATCAACAGATAATTATCACCGACGTAACCAATAAAGATTTAATTGTGTGTTATTAATACTTTTTCCTAATAAAAAAAACCTCAAGTAGATATACATCCACTTTGTACACATAGTTCAACCACATACTTAGCATCAATTAAAACTAGCTATGCCATGGTTACCCACTCACCCATGGGAATTAATACACTTGTATTTCTTCATAGAAAAATAGTGGGGATTGATCTTGATTTTATCTCAGAATATCAGTTTGTACCCCAACTTGCTTAATTATCACCTTTCCACATGTACCAATAACTGTCAGAATTTATAGCCGAAATCCTTAAACATGTGTTTTAAAGAATAGTCTCAAAAATGGCATTGCTTTTATTACAATTCCCTTTCGACCAAATTTAGCAACATTCCAATTCTACTAGAGTTCATCAAAACCTTTTAGAATTTCCATGTGGCACTTTCCCACTTTCCCGCTAAAAATATGGGAGATGAGTGGGCCCCCCATGGGATGGCAAGGATTCGTCAAGATCAAACCACATCACTTGCCATAGACCATCAATCTCCCTTCCTGATGAAGAAATCACCATCTCCAAAGCTTTGTGGGTCTCAAAAGTGACAAATTTCACCTTTCTTGCTAGCCTTGTAATCATCTTTCCTTAATGCACAAGACAGATAGGCATGTGAGGAACAGTCTTAATGAGAACATGTGTTGCGATGTTCATCATTGATCCTTATTGAAGATATGTCCACCAGTATTTTTAAAAACACTGGTCCCACCACTAAACATGATACATGGCTATCACCTACTCTCCCATGTCTTCAAAATAATGTGAAATAAACCAACACGGGTATGAGGGTAGTGGTCAAGATGTGGCCACCTCGGTTGATAACTGTTGTTGATCTTCTTCATTGTGATGCCATCTATCTTTACCAAGGAGAAAAAACCCACCAATGCACCAAACGTGTGGCTAAAGCCTAATAGCGCATGCAAATAAAATAATATGAAATAGAAAAAAATGATAACACAAGGAATGGTGGTGATCAACCCTTGATGATCGAATGACCAAAGTGAAAGCCCCATTCTGCACATGCCACAATATTTAGTTTTTAAAAGGGGGATACTACTAGGCTGATGGGAATTTGACGCTTAGAAATGGGGATTTAAAAAATTTAAAAGGTAAATTAAGGCTGACCAAAGGAAAAAATTGACACTGAAAAGGACTAAGGTGACCAAGAAACCTAGACTCAAGGGCTAGTGATCACAATGATTTTCAATGGCATAAGTGACAACTTAGATAACTGAGGACTGGGAACATTAGGTTAATGCAAGATTACAATGACCAAGGGATTTTTTTGGATTCGTAGGCCAATTTTAAAATGTTTTAACAACATAAAACCCTAACATAGTGATGAGGACAAAACCCTAAGCCAAAACGAGGGTTCAATCCAAATGATGCAAAATTTAAAATTGAACCAAGATTTTTTTGATGGGTTCCATCAAGCTCCTTCACTACATAACCTTGAGTAGTTTCCTTCTCATCATCATATTTTCTCCAATATCTAGAGCAATATGCTAAGAAGGAGAGTTGATACTCTCACAATATTCCTCTTGCACTAACTGTGTTCTCCTTTCACCACCATGTGATGTTGAAGGTTGTTTCTTCGAGAACTTCCATGCTTGATGGCCAAATTGATTGCATTGATATCATCTCCCTAAAAATGTGTTTGAACCCCTACCTTTTCCTCCAAATCTATCTCTACCATTAGATCTTCTACCTCTAAAACCACCTCTTGACTATAAGATTTATTCTTGTTGTCCACTTGTCTCACCTTGTTATTTTTGTGATTTACCTCTTCCTCCAAAGGATCTTCTACCCCTAAATTTCTTCCCTTTTCCTCTACTTTGTCTTTCCATCCTTCTTTTCAATTTATCTTCTTCCCTAATAGCCAATTGGAAGCACTCTTCCGCCATCCTAGGGGTGGAAAGACTCATTCATCTTAGATATTGAACCTTATCCCATTCATATACCTTTATATCTTCTCAACTTCATCCTCAACATGACCTACTCTAATGCTCAATTTATGGAACTCCTTTTTGTAGGCCATGACATCCATCTCTTTTTGCTTGAGGTTTTGCAACTTCCTAAAGGTTTGAATTGTATAGTCATTGAGCAAGAATTGGCCCTTGACTTTAGACACCATCCTATCCCATGAATTTATTTTTTCTTCACTTTTTCACTCTCTCCTCCTATACATAGTTCCACCAAGTTAGGGAAAATCCTTTCAACTTAGCTTTAGAAAATTTCACCTTTTGTTCAGCTAATACCTCCTTGTATTCAAAATAATTTTCTAGTACATCAAACCAATCCAATACCTCTTCACTATCCATCTTCCTACCATACATGGGAAATTCAATTTTCACTTCAAAAGCATCCCCCCTAACAACCTTCAACATCTTAACCATCCTCCTCTCATCAGGATCCAACTCTTGCTTTTGGGATCCTCTAAGGGTTTTCATCCTCACCCTCTTCCTCTTCCTCTCAGTGACTCTCATCTTTGGTGACCTTACCCCTTCTTTAGTGTGTTTCCAATGCTGCAAGTCTAGCTTAAAGAGTTTCCTGAGACTCCTTCATCATTCTTATTTCCCAATAAATGACTCCACTTCCTTTAGGAGGCATCAACTAGAGAATTTACTCCCTTACGTGCTACCCTCCATAGCATCATGTTACCACTTATAGAGAAGAACTTGATTTCCTTATCTCCCATTAAAACTCCTAATCCTTGTAAGCCATTACCTCCAAAATTTAGATCAAATTCCTATTGTCATTTTAGCCATCAAAACAAACATGATACAAAATATTGTAAGAATCTTAAGCAAATGGTACAAGACCTCATTGATTCTAATTATATTCAAATTGGTGGTGTCAATGATTGAGGTAATAAGTGTGTTGCCCATCATAACAAAAACTTGCAAATCTTTACCAACCCCATGCAAAATCATAATATTTCATTTGTCAAAACTAGTGAAGCTAAGAATGATAAGATGAATGTTAGTGAACAAAGTCCTATGGATAATATGGTTGGATTGATCAAAATTCAACCTTGTAAGGGCCAGAATAAAATACCTATTGACATTGATTTCACATCTAAAGATATAATTATAAAGGAACCTAATGGTTCTCTTTACATAGCCAACTAAATTAATGGCAAGCCCACTAATGGGATAATATTGATCATGTATGTGGAGAGAATGCAATCATTGAAGAATTCATACTTGTGTATGAACTCTATCAAGAAACATATGATAAAAAAAAAGCATAGATAAAAATTCATAATGGTTCACTTGCCATATAATAGGCTTGATTATCCTTCCTTTAAATTTTTGACCAAAACAATTAGATTTCTCATTCTCCATCATACCAACATTGGATCAATTCCATGTGAAGTTTGGTTATTCATGGCTACGCTCCATGGAGTCCTTCTGATCGGTTGTGCATAAATGTTTAGAGCTATTGGAAAATGGCTTCTAGTGTTTTCATTGATGGCAACCTAAGTCATTGATCCGGTCTACACTATAGTATCTGATTGTATCGGAAGAAACAGTGAAGAATAGGGTATTCGATAGAAGGTTGAATCTGTCAAGTGGTTTGCATTACCAAGTTATCAGTTTTGGTTGTGGACCTTAGGGAAGATCTTTGGGTATATGATATGTCTTACTCTCGAGTTTTGTATTGTTACATCAACTAGTGTATGAGTTGGGAGATTTGGTCATTCAATTTTATTATCATCAATATATGAAGGTCAACTAAATAAATGTTAGGTGTTGTGGATGCTTCGGGAAATTTTTTTTGAATTATATTTGTGTTCGAATATTTTGTTTCAGGTCCTATCTATGCTGTGGTCAAATCTTGTGATGCGTATGAAAATTTATTCATGATTTGAGCTGATAGTTGGAAGATATTTTCTATTTTATTAAAGCTGACATGGAGTGATTGAAATCTTGGTAGTTGATATATATATGACATCGGTAAATTCATTTTGTAATGGTGTGTGTGGTGTTAGATATGTGTAGATGCATGTGAGTATTAGAAGAGTAGTTGAGTGATTCCCATTTTTGCAGAAGAGGATTTTTGTGAAGTGAATTAAGGAAGAGCATAGCGAAGTGCAAAATTAGACAAAAAGTCCAGAATCTGATCTATGAGCTTAATCAAAACTATAACTAGGCATTTGTAGATGTTATCTTCTCAGTTCAATCTTTTGATTGTGATCCAAATATTTTGTAAGGCAATGAGCCTTCCTATTTTGAGCAGTGAGCTCTAGGAAGTGTGCCTGAATTCAAGTGCATTCCCATTTTGTTAAAAACTATATTTTGAGTACTCAAATTGTGGATTGACCTCCACCGTGGTTTTTCCCCTAATAGGGTTTCCACATAAAAATACTTATGTTATGTTGGCTTATTATTTCATGTTCATGCATTTTTATTTTGATTGAATATTTTAAGCACTTGTAACAATAGATTAATAAAAGTTAAAATTTCTCAACACTGATTCACCCTTCCCCCTATTATTGTTGCTTGAGTCTAACAATTGGTATCAGAGCTACGTTCCTTGAATAATTTTAATAGCTTGAGGTAGATCTTGGGATGTAATGGACTCTGGTAGTCTTCATTAGGAGCTTGGGTGAATCTTGATGATCTTGATCAGTCCTAGGAAAAAGTCTGGGAATTGAAAGGAAATCTTAAGGATGTCGAGAAATTCGTTTAGAAGTTGAAGGATCAGGTTATTAAATCTAGGGAAAGGAGAAAGGATCTCTATGATCAGATAAAGCAAAAAGAAAGAAAAATTATTGAAGAGAGTAAAAGGATGGATGATGATCATTTGAATCAAACCTTGAAGGAAATAACTAAAGAATGTGAAAAGCTTGCTAGATACAATGCTACCCTGAAGCATGAGATGGAATCTATGGTGATGAAGATGACTAAGGAGCTTGAAGAAAGAAAGAAGAATGAAGAAAAACTTGGCTAGACCCTTAAAGAGAGAGAATATGAATGCAGTAGAGTTAATAGAGAACTCATTAAGTTGGAGATGGAACTACAACAATCTAGAGACAATGAAGAAGAGCTTGAAAAATAGATTGTTATTCTTAGAGATGAACTAACTACTACAAATGAATACAAGGAAAAGTCCAAGATTAGTGCAGTTAAGCTTGATGAGCTAACTCAGGGACAAAATAATGAAAATGACAAGTGAGGCCTTGGATATGAGAAAGGAGAAAATTCTGGATCTAGAAAAAGGAGTCTTAGGAAAAGAAATTAGATGGAAAAAGAAAAAAGGTGTCCAATAAGACAACCTAATGCACAAAAGTTTAATGCATACTATTTTGTATGAAATAAATTTGGTCATATGGTTGCACAGTGTAGAAGTAAAATGAAATCAAGAGATTCATCATTTTTCGATCAGTGTTTCAACTGCAACAATTTTGAGCATAAGTCAATTGAGTGCAGAAATTTTTCAAACAACTCTATCAATAGAAGGAATAGAGAATACTATACCTGTGGAAGATTTGGGCATATTGCTAATCAATGTAGATTAAGAGAAAATCAATGGAATTATTTTTCTAAACAAAGAAATCCTATGTGTTACAATTGCAATAGATCTGGTCACATTACAAGATTCTACAGGAACAAAAACATGGATAGAAGAGGTCTAGTATACAAAGGTAGAATTTCACAAAAAGATGAGAAAGGAAAAGGGAAAATGACTGTGGAAGAAATAAGAGATTAGATGAAGAAAACATGGGTAAGGAAGAGTGAGTCTGATGAAGGAGATAAGCCTACACCAAAATCTACTTCTGGTAATTCCTCCATAAATTGATCTTAGGCCATTGGCCTAGGGGGAGTTTTTCAAGAAAATACTTTGTCCCTATTGGTAGTTGGCACCAGAATGCAAGAAATTGTCAATAGTTGTGCTAATATTTTACAAGTGCATCAGTAATCACTTGCATAGAATTTTGAGAAGTAGAGGGTCCATAGATGAAGCCTTATTTTTCTATTTAAGAAAATAGAGTCTCTGGAACACCTAGGGAAAAACATTTAATGTAGTAAAAAGCTTAGGTGTGATAGTTATAAAAGGGTATTTGGAACCCTCATTTTTCACCTTGCATTGAAGAAGAATAGAAGGAGAGCCTCTGTAATAGAATTTTGAAGGAGTTAAGTCAATTTAGTGATGAATTCTTCAAGTATTTTAGTTGCTTGTACAATTCTCACTTAATTTGGTGCTCGGTAGAAAATTTTTGGTATGAAAAAGAAGATGAAGAAAATCAAAGGAATGGTGAATTTAGATGAATATAGTAGTGAGAAGATTAGGGATGTGAGAAATATGTTGTCAGCTGATGAATTAAAATGGCTTAAGGTGTGAAACACAAAAGTTTGGATATTTGGAGTGAATTTCCCTATTTTGATAACACGAAAATCATTAGGCTTATCCTAAACATATTGAATGATGACATTCTAACTCTGGATAAACCCTATCTCATTTTGAAAGAGGTGATTAAGAATCTAACTGGATTATACAATGTTGGGATTATACCAAAACAAAAGTAGATTTAAAATAAAGAAGTCGATTTAACCCTAACTGGAGTAACTAGAGATCAAAGGATTTGATAATTTTTATGGTAAAAGTTCTGATAACAAGGTACATTGCACATGGAATTTCATACAAAATATTTTTCAGAAACAGGGAAGGTGCAACTTTGGCAGATGTAGTTTAAATCTCTCATAAAATGATAATGGAGGATCATGATTTTGACCTATGTAGATTGCTAAAAGATCAATTGATGGAAAATGTGCAACTAACAAAGGAGGAAAATTACCCCTCCAGGTTCCATACCTTGGTAGTATGTCTTGTGATGTATTTTTTAAATTGCTTTCCATAGTAAAATAATGTTGTATGGAAAGAGAATGAATCGGTTTGTAAATAGATTTTTGAACAGTCTAATACTTTGGAAAATTGTATGCAAGAGTATGTAAATCTCTTTAAAGAATTGCTAGGGAAGTTTTGAGATATTAGCACTTACATTCTAATAAGAGCACTTGAAGTTGGATCCTCTTCTAGTGAGATGGAGAGGAAGATGAAAAGAGCACAAGAGATTGTTGATTACACTCCTCTGGCACACATGACTTAAAAATTTGAAGGAAAAGATAAAGAACAAGTGATTGTGGACATACCAGATGAGGAATTTGATGAGTACACTCCAAGGGAAGAACCAAAATTAGTTGAACTGGATGTAGTAATGGCAAAAGTAAGTGAAGAAGAAGGTGTTTTATCCAAAGTAAACATACTATAGCTTGTTCTACAAAAAGATGGGATGTAGAAAATTGTTGGCATATGGTCTGATAGACCCTCATAGGAGCAGGATCTAATAAGGAGCACACTAAGTACTTATTTTTTACATAATAACATTGGATTGGAGAGTTTGTAGAATGTGTTTCCTAAAAATATTATTGAATGCATTAAGGAAGCCATGGTCTCTAAGTCCTAGGATAGGGAAGAGGGAGAGATAATTCTACATATGAAGGAGCAGTTCAGGCTATCTCTTACCAAACTAAAAAGGAAAATGAATGTGTTGAGGAAATGCATAAATACAACAAATAACATCTACAACTATTATATTTGTTGGCATCATGTAGTTGGGAGATATAAAGATAAGTTGGAGTAGATTGAAACTGAGCAGAACAAGATTGATTAGGATTATAACATGTTTCAAGATCAAGATGGTGTAGTCAAGGAAAGGATTCAAGAGTTTTAGTTTGAGCATACATCAACTAAAAAAACCTTGCGGACACCTTTTGGAAAGTGAAGGATTTAATTGAATGCAGACTGAAGCAGTTAAGGTTCTAAGCAAAGGAGATAAATTAGAAGAGGCAATCACAATTCTAGAATCTCTCATCTAGATTATCAATTAGACATCTAAAAACAACATCTTGATCTTAATCATTGGGATTTTAGTAGAATCTTGGAGGAAATTTCTTTTGGAAATGAAAGATAAGTACAATATAATTTTCTAACTCGAGTAGCAGTTGTATTTCTTCAAATTTTGATCCACTTTTTGAATTAGAAAGTGGGGAGATCCAAAATATGTTTGTCATTGATGTCAAAGGGGGAGAGAGAGTAGTGAAAAATGCATTATCATTCTAAGGGGGGGTTGTATTTTGAAATTTTGAACTCTGGTAGCATAATCATATTAGTTCTGACACTAAGTCATTTTTCACAAGTGTTGCCATCAATTCCAAAGGGGGAGATTTTTGGAAAATGACTTCTAGTGTTGTCATTGATTTCAACCTAAGTCATTGATCTGGTCTTCACTATAGTATCTACTTGTACCAAAAGACAGAGTGAAGAACAGGGTATCTGGTAGAAGCTTGAATCTATCAAGTGGTTTACATTACCAAGTTATCAATTTTGGTTGTGGAATTTTGGGAATATCTTTGGGTATATGAGATGTCTTACTCTTGAGTTTTGTGTTGTTGCATCAACTGGTGAACGAGTTAGGAGATCCAGTCATTTGATTTTCTATTCATCAGTATATGAAGGCTAACTAAATGAATGTTAGGTGTTGCAAATGTTTAAGGCAGAATTTTTTGAAGTATCTTTGTGTTTGAATTTTTTTTTTTGGATCCTAGCTATGTTGTGGCCAAATCTTGTGATGTGTATCAAAATTTATTCATGATTTGAGCCAACAATTGGAAGATATTTTCTATTTTCTTAAAGCTGACATGGAGTGACTGAAATCTTGGTCACAAATATATATATGAGATCAATAAATTCATTTTGTAATGGTGTGTGTGGTTTTTGATATGTGTAGATGTGTACAAATATTAGAAGAGAAGTTGAGTGATTCCCATTTGTGCAAAAGAGGATTTTTGTGAAGCAAATTAAGGCAGAGTAGAGCAAAGTGTAGAATTGGATAGAAGGTCCAAAATCTGATCTATGAGCTTAACCAGAATTGTAACTAGGAATTTGTAGATGCTATCTTCTCAGTTCAATATTTTTATTGTGATCCAAATCTTTTGGAAGGCAGTGAGTGTTCCTATTTTGAGTAGTGAGCTCTAGGCAGTGTGCCTAAATGCAAGTGCATTCCCATTTTGTTAAACACTATATTTTGAATACTCAAATTGTGGATTGACCTCCACCATGGTTTTTCCCCTAACAGGGTTTCCACATAAAAATCCTTGTGTTATGGTGGCTTACTGTTTCATGTTCATGTATTTTTTTGTTGTTTTCCATTGTACCTAAGAAATCTCTAAGGAATAGCCAATTCTTATACTCAAGACTCTTGTAATGAATGGCCAACTAAGAATATCTAGTCGAAGACTTAGATCTTCTACACTTTAGGCTCTGTGGGACCAAGGAGGGTATTCCTAGTGTGTTCATTTGAGGTTTTTCTTTGTAGAACACATCATTCACACAGATCAATTTGGATGAAGGATAATTTTGCAACAATTACTATGAAATTGACTTGTTTCTAAGTAACTTGCTACCCATTCATTGAAATGAAGACATCCTTAATGAAAACTAATTCATACACACCTTGAGATCAATGAATTTTAAATGAATTGCAATCCTGACTTTAGGTTGTTCACTAGACAATTGTTTGATTAACCCTTTAGGTAAATAATTAAGGAATAGACAAGTTCCCTATTCATTGGGAAAATGGAGTTAGACATACAAGAACCAGTAAAATAGAGATGACCCAAGAATTCAATGGGATGGACTACTCTCACAATAACTTTGCATTGTGGAGCTCAATTTTCAGATACATTACTACTTAACAAATCCTTTGCAAATAAATGTAAATTGATGGCCCCATTTAAGTATTTAATTGATTTGTTGAATCAAAACAAAGAACAAAGACATACATTCAAACAAATGTTCAAAGTAGAATGGAAATATCATTAATATTTCATTCAAAATTCACTTAAACTTGTAGGAGAGAAAATATATCATAATTATATATTTGTTGGTATTTTAAGTCATATCTATAGAAAAATTTAAGATGATTGCATGAGTTCATTCATAAGCTCAAAACTAACAAGCTATTGTATTCCTATCTACCCATATACATTTGACCTAAAACCTAGCCAAAATTTCCCCCCCCTTTTTTCTTTTGAAAAATGAGTCATGATTTCCCTTTTTATAGCATAAGGGAGGGACAAGCTTCAAGCTCAAATGCATGTCAACTACAACATTTTAATTTCATCTATCATTTTGACTCCATTTCAAAATTCCCCATGTGTTGAATTTGCAAGTACATGGTGCAAATGGGGAAAGCCCAAAATTATAACTGCTATAAAAAAGGGGAACCAAAAGTGCCACCAAAATCCCCCAATCACCATCCATGCTAATAAAAAACCAGGCATCTTCATTGCTACAAGGGCACACATTCAACACCAAAACCAAAAATAACTATCATGTACGTTGGAGAAGAAAATACCCACCATAGCAACACATCACAACAAAAAATTTCCATCCCACATGGCAATTCCTTACCAACCAACCACCTTGCCTTTACCAACACCCAGACTCGTTATAAATGCCTGCTCTGAGTTATTGCAAGAGAGGGAGATGTAACCTTAGCATCCTCCTCATCCTCACCTATGTGCATCATAGTATTCATCCACCCACTTGGAGTCCTAATAGCCAATGGAGGTATAGACAAAACCTCCTCACTCGGGGCCAAATTTTTTCCCAAAGTTGAGAGATATTGTTGATAATTGGGGTTTGTTTCAATCTCACCATCTAACCAGTTTCCATTCATTGTAAAACTATCCTCAAATATCTATCATGCTCTTCAAAAATCTTTGAGTAGAATAAAATTTTTTCAATAAAGATCATAACAAAATCATCTAAGTAGTCTCTGAATACACTATTCATAAGTTTCATAAAGGTTGTTGGTGCATTGTTTAAACCAAAAGGGACCACTGTGAACTCGTAATGTCCATACCGAGTTCTAAATGCAGTCTTTAGAATATGTTGTTCCTTAATCCTCAATTGAAGGTGCCTCGATCTAAGATCTATCTTGGAGAACACCATTTATCCCTTCATTTTCTCAAATTGTTCATCAATCCTTAGGAGTGGATACCAGTTCTTGATGGTTACCTTTTTGAACATCTGATAATCTATGCAAAAACACAAGGTTCCATCCTTCTTTTTCACAAAAATAAATCGTGCTCCCCAAGGAGACACACTAGGTTTTATGAGTCCCTTGTCAAAAAATTCCATTAGCTAGGCCTTCAACTCATAGATTTCTATAGTGTTCATTCGATAAGGTTCCTTGGATTGAGGTTCAACCCTTAGGACTAGGTCGATTGAAAAATTGAATTCCCGCTTCAAAGGTAATTTTTTAAGTTCTTCAAAGAATGCATCCTGGAACTCCTTGAGAATAGGATAATAATCTAAGCATGGCTCTTTGTTGTCTAGATTACTAACATGTACTGCATAAATAACACACCCTATTTGATAAGCCTTCTTAAGTTGCATTGTAGAAATCTATCTAAGCTTTAAGGGTCTCTGTATTCCACAAGCCTTAACAAGGTTTTCCAAAATCATCCAAATAATTTACCACATTATCCTCATAGTTCACTAAAGCTTTATTCTCAATTAACCAATTTATCCCAAAAATCACATCATATGAGCCTAAGGGTGCCACATACAAGTTTACTTGAGTTTCAAAAGTTAGAAGTTTTAACTCACTGCAAAAGAGATAGGTATCTACCCTTCGTTTTACTTGATTACCATATTGAAAAATCCATGATTTTTCCATGTACACAAGTCTAATGTGTATCTTAGATATTATTATAGGTTCTACAAAGCATTCAATAGCTCCAGTATCAATTAAGATAGAGACAGATTGGCCATAGAGCTTACCCATTAGCTGAATTGGTGATGCTTGGTATTCTACCTGTCTATTGTCCACAATAGCATGGATTTAGTGAGTTTTTTGGTAGCTTCCTTCCCTTTGGGACTTTGACTACTGAGGAAATTTGAGGCATAATGATTGCCCCCACAAGTATAGCATCCATTTTGAGGTCATCCTTACCTTACCTTTATTTTCTTTCTTGTTCTTTCCACCATTACCATCTTCACCTTTGTCTTGCGATTCACTTCCTCTCTCGAGGTTATGAATCTAATGGCTCTTGTCTCCCTTATAAAATTTCTTCCTCTCATAATGAGACTTAGAATTTGAATTGCTACAAATATTTGACAACTATTGCATAGTTTGTTCCTTTTTGGTGGATTTTTGAAAGAATTCATTCATGTTCTAAGGCTCATGCATGTCCACCTCAACTCCTATGTGGGTTCTGAGTCCCATTATGAATTTATGGATACAAAACCATTCATCCCCCTGATATTGAGGTACATACTTCAAAAAAATTGTGAACTTTTCCCAATACTAAATCATAGTCATATTTCCCTAGGTTAAGCTCTAAAATTTTGTCACTTTCTTGTCAAAAAAAGATGTGGTTGCCATCTCTTCCTAAAAGCTAGGAGGAAGAGTCCCCAAGTGATCTTAGTAGGTTGTAGTTTTCATTCCAACCTCTCAATATCCCACTATGTCGTTGCTTCACCTGAGAGCTGATACATAGCCCATGTCACCTTGGTTTGTTTAGAAAGGTTATGGAGCCTAAAGTATTTTTCCATCTCTATAATCCAAAATTCAACTCCAATTTTGATGGCCTTACCATTGAACTTGGACGATACTACTCTTTTGAGGTTTTTTCCATGTTCTTCCTCAATTCATCCTTGTGGACCTACCCCTAGACCACCATTTCCTTGATTTCCTTTTGCATTCTTGTGGTCCAAGTCCTCCTGTGCCACTCAAACTTCTTTCTCAATAAGATCCATGTGAGACTCTTGTCAATTTAGAAGCTCTATAATTTTCTCCAGCCTCTTATTTGGTCTATTTTCAGATCCACTACCACCCCCTTCTTTCTTGGTGGTCACCATGATGTCTCAAAATTATCCTATATCATAGTCACATTTATCGCATCTCAACACAAGGTTCTATGAATAAACATTCTTATACTACATCACACAATTTTCATATGCATACATACTTCAAAATAGAGTACATACACATTCATGCATCATACAGACATTTTAGAGTCTCTTATTTAACACACCAAAATATTGTTGGCTTTCAATTGTTTATTGTGGTTGTTTGTCCTTTATGTCAAAAAAAACTTTGGTGGTGTGGTTTCTTCATAGATAGTTAATGTACATGGCCTTATACTTAAACTTTTGGTACATATTGATTGGCTTGGGTATTACATGATACATCATCATTGGTGGTCATTCATGGCTTTGATCATAATTCTATGTTTGACATTGGCATTCTAGTACTTGGTGCATTTGGTTATCATTGTATTAAGTACTTGGCATATTCAATACTTTTTGGATAAAGATTTGGATGGTTTAATTTTAGTTTAGTTTTGTGATATTGATCATGTTGGATTCATGTGCAAAAGATATATATCACATTGGGTTATTCTTTCATACAGGTTGTTTGGAATTCTCTTTGGTATCTTAGATAATCATTCAGAGGATTTTTTTTGGTATTCATGTTTATGATCATTCAAGTTTTTCATGATGATACTCAGTATAATATTGCTTAAATGTAGTTTCTGGTTCAGATTATATATTGAGATGGTTATGGCTACTGACAGTGTGATGAAGCTTTATTACAGGTCATTCAAGTTGATTATGCAAAGGGTTCAAGATATTCAATTTGACTCATATATTGTTTCAGTAGATATTATTAGATTGATCTTGGTTTGGCATCTATATTGTCTTAGTATCTTTCCATCTTCATGGTATCAAAGTTATGACTTGTTGATTGATAAATATGGAACATGAATTTTGGTTCATTATTTATTTATACTACTTTAACAAGCAATTACACTATATAGGGATTCAGGCAGTTTGGTTATTGATTCACTTTGAATCTTGGCTTATTGACATCATTGCACTCACATTACCTAGAAGCATTGAATTCATACCGAGCTCTGGTAATGTCACTTGTTTGATGGTTCTAATGATATCTATTTGGCCTACTACATGATTTGTTTACTAATGATCACCTTGTAAAGTGATTGGGCATAAAAGGAGGCATATAAAATAAGTCTTTATTATAAAAGGCACAAACAGGTTTATATTGTTTGCATTTTTTGTTTGATCATTAAAAATGTGATAATAGAGCTATCTTTGTTAAAGTCACTTTAGCATCAGTGGTTTTGTTTCACATAGCAAATATATACTTTGAAAAAGTGATCAGGTCCCTATGGTTCCTAATGGTAAGTATTTATGAGCAAACAAATGAAATATCATTTATCAGGCTTCAAAGATTTATGAATTATAACTGACATTGGTTAAAGTTTTAAATATGACTATCGACCTTGGTTAAAGTTTGAAGTGATACAACATATGACAGTCAGCCTTATTCATTGATTTAAGCCTTTATAAAAAAGATCATCAGTTATCACATTGGCACTATGTTAATTTGTGTCAGCCTAATCATAAAGTAGAGTTTTTCTATGATAGTCGATGACATATTTTAGTTTGGAATTATTTATTTGCATTGGTTGATTTCATATCACTTGGGCAATCGACAGGTTATTGCAATTGATGACTCAATTCAATGAGTCACGTGCACAGTGACTTACTGACGTAGATTGTGAGTGGGTAGAAATATGACAATTGATTGTAACATTATGTTGTTGGTGTTGGTGGATTTCAAAATGATTAGAATGCATCTTGTGGATTCCAAATTATTATACATTTTGTTAAAATGCTCAATGGTAAAGGAAAATAGGGTAATTTTTTTCATTTCTCATTACAAGGTTAAACCCTAGCTACTCCCACCATTTGCATATGGGTAGTTATAGGAGTTGGAGCTAGAAATGTAGTGGACTATAGTGTGAGCTTTAGTGAGATAGTTATGGTCTTCTCTCCACTAGTTAGTAGTATCTTTTAACCAAAATGATAGTTGTTTGTTCTCAAATCTGGAAGATTTTATGTCTCTTAAAAGAAAAATTGAATATGGTTAAATTTTTATGGAAAGTGGTTTCAGTTTTGCATAACCCAAGTTCTTCACTCAAGGGTTTCATAGTTTTTGTTGATCTCATAAAGGTTTCAAAATACAGTTTTTGTTTGCAATTGTATTTTTTAATTTAAGAAAAAACCTGGTTAATTAAAGGGTAATGAACTTTTGAATATGGGTTTACAAATGATAACTTGTTTTAATTTTCATTGTATAAATGTATGGCTTTTAGCCATTACTTGGTGACATGGGTTTGATGTTAAAACAAAGTAGTTTGAAAGGGTTGGAAGTATTGAGAAGGTTGTGCACACATTCTGCAATTGAAATTATTTTAAACATGATGCATAAATCTTGACTAATATATTAGGTATTTTAAAGATTCAAGCAATGAATTTGTAGGATATTTGATGTATTGGTTTGAAAGAAATATTTATATTTTATTGAAACAAAGAAACCCTTTGAATCATTGACATTATTCAAATTTGTTGAAAGGGGTTGGTGCTCCCAATCTATAAAGAGTTGGCGCTCTTGTAATGTTGGAGTTCGCGCTCCTAATTGAGTTGGTGCTCATAATAAAAGGAAATTTTCAGGGGGTTTTAATTCCCCATAAGGGTTTTCCACTGAGAAAAAATCTGGTGTTATGTGATGAAATTTTTGCATTTTTGTTTCAGCCTACATGCTTAAGTCTTAATATTTTCCATTCGTTCATTTGTCTATACAAATCATTCAATGCGCTGATACTTTTCTAAACATTTCATTCTATTATAAAAGTGTTCAAAATATACATGAAGTCTTGTGGAAATAAAGCATTAAAAGAAATTGTTCAATCAAGTTTACATGAATAATTGATATCATGCTTTGACATTGTTATGTAAGTCTTTTATTTTTCTGCCATTCTACTAGAATTGCTTTGATGAGTTAGAGTTCACTTCGCAAGTTAAGAGGTTTCATAAAGTTGTCTCAAGGTCATTGTTTAAATTGCTCATGAAGTTTTAAGTTTAAAAAATGGACATTACTTTGATTCACCCCCCCCTCTCAGAGTAATTCATCTTCCAACAATTAGTATTAGAGTGTAGGTTCCTCTGGTAGGTCTAATCCATGTAGGATTGATTCTCATCTTGGAATTTTGTCATAATGGAACATAAACCTAAAGGCTCATCTATTACAAGAGCTCCTCTATTTGATGGCTTTGATTATGTGTTCTGGAAAATCAAAATGGAAACATATCTAATTTCATTAGACCTTGATATCTGGAACTTAATGTGTAGTAAATGCACTATTTGATACCATACCTATAGATCATGATGAGAAAAGGAAATATGAAATGAATGCAAGAGCTAAACATGCACTCTTGTGTGGCTTACCTAATGCAAGAAGAGCTCTAGGTGAAACAATTGCAGATTCTGATATTGTTGAAAAAGTGATTAGGAATTTGCATCCTAAATTTGAGTCTAAAGTTACTACTCTTCAAGAAAAGAAATGTTTTGATTCACTTACCTTGGATAATTTACAAGGCATATTGATAGCCTATGAAATGAGGATAGGAAGCTTTGCTCCAAATTCTAAAGAGACAACTTTTAAAGTAGAAAAGAAAGAAGATTTAGACAGTGAATTAGAATTATTTGATTCTTTAGAAGCTCTTTTAGTGAGGAAGTTGACAAAGAAATATAACTGTGGAAAAATAGGACACTTTGTAGTTAAATTTCCCTATGCTAAAAAAAATAGTGATGATGAAAAACCAGAGAAGCAGTCTAAAAAGAAAGACTATAAACCTAAAAGGAAATCCAATTTCAAAAAGAAAAAGAGTCTCTTTAGCAAAGAAGACTTTCATTATGAGTTAGATGAATCCTTATATAATGAAGATGAAACTCTATTCATGGTTGATATTACTGTACAAAAGGATTCAAGTAATCAAGAAAATAGTCAAGCTAAAAATCAATCTAAATTAGAAGTAAGTCTTGAAGGTGAGACTGTATTTATGGCCACAATGAATGAAATGGGACTACAAGAAAATAGACTTGTATAGACTTCTATTTTAATAAAGAATTGGGAGGTTTTGAGAATGAGCTGAAAATTGCTCTAAGTGAAGTTCAAGATTTGAGAAAAGACTTAGTATATCAAAAAATTTAGATTGAGCAAGATACCGAGAATCTATTAAGTAAGATTCTAATCAGTGAAAATGAAATTACTAAATTAAAACTTCAAGTTGAAATTCTTAAAATTACAAGGATGCAATTGGAATTCAAGGAAGAAAATTGTTGTATCTTAGAAACTAAAATTAATAATCTTAGAAAGAAATTTGATAAATTTACAGAATTTCTAAATAAACAAAGGTCTTATGAAGATAAGGCAGGTCTTGGTTATATGGATGATTCAAGTGATTTTCTAGAAGTAAATGAAAAAGCTAAGTATAGCAGATCTAGAAATGCTTCCTACAAGAAGAAAGAGAATTGTATTTCTAAGAAAAATATGCAAAAAAAATTAAGATGGTCAGGATGCCTAAAAGGAGCAATGTAGAACCAGAAGGTATTTTTAATCAAATTGAATTACATGTCAAAATAAAAAATACATGGATTTTAGATAACGGTTGTTCTCATCATATGATAGTGGACATAAGTATTTTTACTAGACTTAAATTTGGTGATTTTGGTTTAGTGAGATCAAGGTTGCCAACAGTCTCAAGGACTGTACTATGCCCAAGTCACAGTGTTAATGACTGTGTAGGACTTTGAGGAGAGTCTAAATAGCCATCAAGGAAATCATGACTAGTCATAATGCTAAAAGGCTATTGGCAGTCTCTCATGGTGGTTACATTAAGCAAGTGCCTGTCACTAGTGGCAATAGGTTGATAGGATTTTACAGAAATAGAGGGTTTTAGTACAAGATTGATACCAAAACTATAGATGGAAACAAAGCTTTAGTGCCAATACCAATCCATTGTCATCAATGAGAAATAATTTCTTAATGGAATCGTGATATGAGATAGACAATCTTAATCTTTAAAGGCAGTCATTGGGAGATAACAGTCAAAGTTCATGACAATAGGTGGTAGGAGATTCCAAGACAATATAATGATCCCATGAATGGCACAATAACAAGTAAAGCAGGCTACAAGGTAGTGTTTTATTGTGGAACAGTGGATAGGTGTGGCTCTTGTTCCAACTGTCCACCTCTTAGGGAGTCTCATTCAATTTTAAAAGGTTTAGTAATGAAGCTAGTTATGGTCATATGACTTCCACATTCTGGTTGCTCATTAAAGTTTCTGAAGCCTCTTCTAAATCATGTTCAAGAATCAAACACAGTTTTTACAGAAGATGTTACACGGATTTTTGAAATCATGGGATACAGTCTTGAGTAAGGCCAAGGAACTTGTATGAGATATGGTCCCAACATGCAACAATGTCAAGGCACTATTAAAAATTTGATGCAGGTCTCACAATGTTCCACTTCCTGAGCTCAAAAAGACCTTATTCCATACTCCATTACTGAGGTAATTATCTCATTTTGTTCCAAAAAGAAAAGAAAGATCATTTAGCTGATAAGGTATCTACAAATTAAGTGAAGATGAAATTTCTGAATAGTGCATCTTTTTCATGGGCCAAGCAAAATGAATATCAACAAACTGAAAAGGAAAATGCAGAGATTATAAAACAAAGCATTCTACAAAAATGAAAATCCATTTATGCATCATGGTAGGCCATGGTATGGAGTGGCCTTTTTCTTGCAGATATAAAAACCTACTTGGGGTTTTGATCAAATGGAGCAATATTGCTTTCTTTTTACCAGAAAGATGAAATAAACTTACAAAAATCATCTATTTCTTATAACAATTATGAGCCTGTACAAAAATCCAGTGACCCATTTGGGTTCTTTGAAAATAGTTAAGGAGTTCAACAAATATGAATGTTACAAGAAACCCAAGTAGGGTTTTTTCCCAAAATGCAAAAAAAGAAAAAAATAACAAATGCAAGAAAACCCAATTAAAAAAAAAATGGAGGCTGGGCCACAACCAATTCTTTCTCTTACTACATCCTAGGAACCCATTTGGGTTGTCAATGTTTGTGAAATTCAAGAAGGAAACCAAAAGAATACAGGATGGTTTAAAGAAATTAAGCATAAGAACACATCTATCTATTCATGGCCGTGACCAGTGAGCCTCTTGCAAGTCAGAGAAACAACAGAAATGAAATAGTGTTTTTTTAACAACAAAAGGGAAACAAGCTTCCACCCTTTATTCTCAAGGAGGAAACAAAGCATGGGGTCTTTATTACCCAAATTGAAAAAAATGGAGCATATTGAATGATTACCTGAAGCTTGCTCATAACAATCTCTACATTCTGGCAAGATTTTTTCACACAGAAAGATTCATACTAGCTTCTCATGGTTGCTGTCAACAAAAGGAAGGAAACAATAGGAAAATAGATGCAACAAAGAAAATCTATCAAAGTCTATTCATGGCCATGGCCTGTGATTCAAAAACAACCTCCAAGTTCAAAAAATGCAATTTAATGCCAATAATACACAAATACCTGAGTTCCCATGGTATTTTTTATGCAAAAATTGTCAAAAGGCAACTAAAAATTGTAGAAGTTGTCAAAACCAACTTCAGAGTCCAAGAACACCTGCATGCAAAGAGATACCTGTCATAGGGAAGAGAATGGAGAAAAAAGAAAGAGAGGGTTTGAAGCTCTGTAATATGAGAGATATATTATTAGAACAATAGAATAAAATTATTTACAAAGATCAATCCTTAAAAGGAGATCAAGCAAAACCTAAAAAGTAACCCTAATAGGTAGACATTTAATAATTAATATAATTATTAAATGTCACAATATGCAACTAAAGTGAGATCTTAAGAGAGGAATAAAGGTAACTTAATTAATAGGGTAAGTGCACCAAGATGGTTCCCAAAAAGGGGGCTTAAGTGACCACTTTTTTTTTGAAATTAGGAAATGTTGACCTTGGACATGAAATTGAGGATAGTTACACTCAAAATTTTGAGATGGAACCAAACAAGGATCGAAGTGCTTAGAGTCTACTTTCTAAACTAATAATTTATTTTGAAAATGGTTGAGATTAAGGGGTTCAACAAAGGGATGTACACAAATTGGTGTTGTTTTTGTCAAAAAAACATAACATAGCAACTCTTGTACGACCTGAGCATGGTGACCTTTTTTTTAGTATTTTTAAAATCGCTACAGTCAGAAGTTAGCTAATAGTATCTAGTTGGTGCACAATTTTTTTGATATTTTTTTTAATGAATATTTGATTTTTTACTAATTTTCTAGGTGGGCACTTCCTAAAAAGAAAAATTTAGGCCGTGCTCCCCTACAAATTTTGGAAAGTAATAGATTTAAAAAAAAATTTAAAAAATTTGTAGAATGGAGTCTAGTTTCTAAAATTGTAATTTATTTGAAATTTTTATGAATGGTTAATTTATAACGAAAAAACCCAAACACTACTTTTTGAAAAAACATAGACATACAAACAAAATAAATTATGGATGAAAGCCTTAACATTGTCAAAAAGTGAAAAAAATTATATCGTTGGAAAGCTAAGAAAGAACTTAACATTACCCATGTGTTCAATTTCCTCGATATTGAAACAAATGCAACCCTAACGGTGAACACAAACTTGATTATATGAAAAATTGTAGAATTTGCTAAAAAAACATCTCTAGTGGTTGGGAATGCCCTCCAAACCTTTGGGTTGGTATTCCAAGGCAAATACCAAAGCCAAGGCTCAAGGATTCCCAAAGAAAAATATAACATGCTCGTGTTATAACGAGACCGCGTTATTTACTAGTTTTCACTTTTTCTTCTCTGTGGAACATTTTTAACAACAAATAACATGCTCGCGTTATTTATTCCTTTTGTTAAATGCCAATTTTTTGAATTTTTTTCATATGTTTGTATGTATATGTATGTTGGTGTGTCATGTATGTATGCATGCATGTATGTATGCCTATATGTATGTATTTATGCTTATGGGAGAGAGGGTGGGAGTGGGAGAGAGTGTGGGAGGGTGGGAGAGTGAGAGAGGGTGGGAGAGTGGGAGAGGATGGTAGAGAGTGGGAGA